>CM048744.1:555003560-556203560 GCA_026315105.1 Locusta migratoria
TGGTTACTGGTGTTAGGAAGAGGATTTGGGGTGTGTGAGGATATGGCACGGGAGATTTGTTTGCGGACTAGGTCTGTGGGGTAGTTTCTGTTTGTGAAGGCCTTTGTGAGACCTTCAGCATATTCAGAAAGGGAATTCTTGTCACTGCAGATATGCCGTCCACGGGTGGCTAGGCTGTAAGGGAGGGATTTTTTGACGTGGAAGGGATGGCAACTGTCAAAATGTAGGTACTGTTGGTGGTTGGTAGGTTTAATATGGACGGAAGTGTGAATGGAGCCATCAGTGAGGTGGAGGTTGACATCCAGGAATGTGGCATGGTTGGTTGAGGAAGACCAGGTGAAGTGGATGGGAGAGAAGGAATTGAGGTTCTGAAGAAAGGAGGATAGGGTGTCCTGGCCCTGAGTCCAGATCATGAAAATATCATCAATGAACCGGAACCAGGCCAGAGGCTTGAGGTTTTGGGATGCTAGGAAGGATTCCTCCAGACGGCCCATGAACAGGTTGGCATAGGAGGGTGCCATGCGGGTGCCCATGGCTGTGCCTTGGATTTGATGGTAAACTTTCCCCTCAAAGGAAAAGTAGTTGTTAAGTAGGATGAAATTGGTAAGGGTTATGAGGAATGAGGTATCAGTCTTGCGTTCAGAGGGACGTTGGGAGAGGTAGTGTTCCAGAGCGGCAAGGCCATGGGCATGTGGGATGTTGGTGTATAGGGAGGTGGCATCTACTGTGACAAGTAAAGATCCAGGAGGCAAAGGGGTGGGAATGGTGGAGAGTCGGTGAAGGAAGTGGTTGGTATCCTTGATGTGGGAAGGTAGATTTTGAACAATAGGTTGGAGGTGTTGGTCAACTAGGGCTGAAATTCTTTCGGTAGGAGCACAGTAACCAGCCACAATAGGGCGTCCAGGATTATTAGGTTTGTGAATTTTGGGGAGCATGTAAAAGGTGGGTGTGCGGGGTGTTGCTGGGGTGAGGAGGGAGATGGATTCAGGGGAGAGTTTCTGGGAGGGGCCATAGGATTTTAGTAGGGATTGGAGATCTTGTTGGACTTTGGGGATTTATCCCTACAATACATTCTCCGATCCCGAAATCAACCAGGCCTCAACCTACAACAACTTCCCTATATATATATTTTTTTCCATACCTTACAGTTCCTACCTCTCTATCCCAAACCTCACCTATTTTGAGTGGTGTGTGAATGTGTGATCGTGTGTTATATATATGTGTATGTGTGTGTGTGTGTGTGTATATATGTATATGTGTGTGTGTGTGTGTGTGTGTGTGTGTGTGTGTGTGTGTGTGTATGCGGTCTTGTGTACTTGCAGTGTGCATGCTTTTACTTTATTTTATTTTATTTTCTCCGCTCACCCGCCTCCCCACTCCATTCCTAAGCTGCATCTCGTTATTCCCATCTAACCCATCCCCACCACCGTGACCTTTCTATCCCCTCCCCCTCCCCTCCCCTCCCGTCCTCGATTCGCTGCAGAGCGTGATTCGAAGTGTGGCAGTCGGAGGTGATGGTTGTATGACTGTGTTGTGTGCCTGTGTGATTGCGTGAGTGCTCTATTTTCTGAAGAAGGCCATGGCCGATAGCTGAATGTGTTGTATGTGTGTGTCTTTTGTATGTGCCTGTCGCAGCTCGTCGCCACGTCTTTGCGGTGAGTTGTAAACTGTCCTCGTATTGCTATCATCACAAACAAAAATAAAAGCTGAGTATACAATTTATTTTTTAAGCAAACACTGTCCCCACATCTTTATTTACATACAGTACAAACAAAAAAAGCACAAATTGCTAAATATATATTTCACAGCATCAGGAAATCACTAATGATCTGCTTCTGACAAAGGAGACTGAATAAAAGTTCTCGTCAATATAAGAGTAGTAACAATTTTAGTTTTCAAAGATTATTAATTGAAAATTAAATAAAAAAAGGTACAGAAAGATAAAACAGTTTAATATGAAACAAAAGTTACGTAAACCTGTGGTAGGGGCAGCAGAAGTGTCCCCAACAGCTGGCAGAGCTGTTTGTACACTGAACTATGACAACGACACATTGCCTCAAAGATACATAAAAAAATCACATTATTGATTATCTGAATCAAAACAAGAAGCAGCCCCACTAAGTCCACTGCAAAGGTCATTGACGATCTTTCACTAACTCTATTGCATCAGTTCAATAATGTGGGGAAGAAAACAAGTTGTGTGCCCCCCAAAGAAAAGAATCAATATGACTAAATAAAAACTGGGTGATCATAATTAAACTATCCCTATTTAACATGTCACAAACACAAAAACTAATTACTGTATGAGTATCAAATGTGGTAGCATTAATATTCAGAGTACGTGGTGCATGATTTCCAAGCATCATAGTGCCACTGTCCAGCTCCAACTATGGCCACCAAGTGCTGTGATAAGTAATCGTGCTTTATAGTCTCAAACACATGACCAGTCACAGGACAACTGTCAATATGAGCTTGTACAACAGGAGCAAGACATTAATGGTAAAGACATATTGTCAAAACAATAGTAATCTTTCAGCTGCACTGCAAGCTGCTGCACAGAACAAGATGAACTTCGAATCAACAGAAAAACTAGGTGTTGATCTGGAAAGACGCCAATGACCGGTTGTACCACAGGTCGTTGATGAAATCACTGATGTTATCACAGACAAAATAGTGTACAATTTCTGTACAGATCATGCACTTAAACGTAGCCCCTGAATGGAGAAATGTTGGGAGCTGAAGCTTGCATTCAGCTTGTAGGGCAGTGGCTGTTACAAAAAGCCTCACTTCTTTCTCCCAGTGCCGCCAGCTCACCGTCCATAGCTTACATGTTTTAAAAGAAACAACATGTAAGGGGTTGAAACGTCTCAGGCGGAACTCAAAATTAAGTATCACTTTAATGTTTGAGTAATAGAAAACTGAAATGTATATCTACAACATATTAATATTTTAAAGGTACTTAAGAGGTGGGTGTAGCAATGCTTTCTGGCTCTTTTTATTGTCATAACTGAAAAACAATCGGAATTAACATTTTTCATACCACTTTCAAGAACAGCCTTTTTAAAAAGAAGTCATCGGGGTATATAGACTTCTTATAGCAAATAACAAAGTGGAAGACAATAATCAATACCATGCACAAATCAACAATACCTTGATGATGTCTAGGTGTACAATGCTGTTACGAGGTAAGGTAGGTAGAGAGCATAAACATTCCGTAGACACAGGAACTCTACCAACTTCCGCTGATCACAGAGGGGGGCCACAAAAAAGTGTGTGACCTGTATGTCACACAGTGCACAGGCTGTCGCAACAGTTGGACCGTGCATCGTCCACTGTATGGAAGGTGTCGCGATCATTCTCAAATGGTATCCATAAAAGATCCATATTGTACAGTAGCATGCATCACAGGAAGCACAAAAATGTGTTGCCTTAGCTCTCGACTTTTTCACAAGTTAACGAGAGCTATCCCAGGATCACCCTATGGACACAGAAAGCTCATTTTCCTCTGATGGGTGAAGTGATCATACATAATTGCAGAGAATGGGGGTGTTCACCTCCAGTCACAGAGTAGGAAGTGCCTCAGTACAGTTTGAATGGTCAGCAGATGGTGTGGCTTCACAATTGCGTTCGTCATTGGCACATTTCTTTTTGAACAAGAACCAAAGACATGCAGTGCAACTGGCCAGCATTTCTGTGATATGCTTTGCCAGCATGTCATATTTGCCCTATAAGGAGAGAGGCATTGACCTGAACAGTTTTCATGCATCATCGGCAATCACCGCACACTGCTCATGAAGTTCAACTGCTTCACTGAAACACATACGGAAATGAACAAAATATCATCCAATTGTTTCCAATTCCTTGGCTAGCACGATGACATGATCTCATTCCCTGTGATTCTGGTTGCAGGGATACCTTCTTCTTCTTCTTCTTCTTCTTCTTGTTTTTAAAGAGGAGTAAACGACTGGGTTATCAGTCCCCTGTTCCCAGCAAAGAGATCACATAATGTGATTTGCAGTTGAAGACAAAACATTTCACAGCCAGTTCACAAGAAGTTCAGGAAGGTAGTGTGTGCTTAAAATGATATAATAAAAGGAGAAGGGAAACCACAAAGTATTGGACCAAATAGTCAAATGTGGTAAGGAATCACAGCAGAAGAGAATGGCTGGCTAGCCACTAGGACAGCAGTGAATGAGCCAGACACCCTGTGGGCACTAATGCTGCCAGTTGGAAATAGGACTGGCAAGACAAAAGGAACAGAAGATTAAAACTGTTTACGTGGTGGGCACCCACCATTAAATCAGATGAGAAAATCCAGTTGCGCAAATAAAACCTAAGACACTGCCTACCATAGGGGTGTCGTCAGCTAAAAGCAAAGGGAGTGCAGAGGGCAGGTTAAATGACTGTCGCTGAGCAGCTAGAAATGGACAGTCCACCAAGATGTGGACCACAGTCAACAGAGCGCCACAACGGCAGTTTGGTGGGTCCTCTTGATGGAAGAGGTGGCCGAGCGTGAGCCATGTATGGCCTATACGCAGCCGACAGAGGATGACTGAGCCCCTTTGAGAAGGCCTAAGAGAAGTCTTCCAAGCTGCTGTCAAAGACTTGATTGCGTGGAGCTTGTTGGGCATGTTCCAGGCCATGGATATCTTGCGGTGCAGACGCAAGCGGATGTCCCTTTCTGGGGTACCAATATCCTGACGCTGGGAGGCGATGGCCTGCTTGGCCAGCTGATCAGCTGATTCATTTCCTGGAATGCCTATGTGGCATGGGGTCCAGATGAAAGCCACCGAACGGCCAGACACGCCAAGACTGAACACAGACTCTTGGATGTATCACACCAGATGGTGTTTGGATAATCATTGGTCAAAGGATTGCAAGCCACTCAGGAAACACTGCAAATGTCATATGACTTCCTGGGGCATGTACGGAAGTGGTCTAGAGCACACAGTACAGCAATCAGTTCAGCAGTAAAGACGGTACAGCCAGGAAGCAGGGGCCGTTGTTCAATGTGGTCACCATGAACATAGGAGTAACCCACCCTGCCTTCTACCTCGGAGCCATCAGTGTATATAACTTCAGCATCATGGAACGTACCAAGGATGTCCAGAAACTGTTGATGAAGTGTATGTGGTGAAACCGACGCCTTTGGCTCACAGGACAATTACAGGTGAAGCTGTAGGCGAGGGATAGACCAAGGAGGGATATGAGATTGGCAGGAAAATGCAGGAGGTAGAGGTAGGGACTCGAGTGAGGAAAGGAGAGTATGTATCTGAACCGTGATTCGGAGACCTGATCTGGGTCAACGTTCTGGAGAGGGAAGGGCAGTGTTTGGAAACGAAAGCCTGTGATTGGGATGACAAAGCGTAGCGTGAACGTGGGCGGCATATGAAGCCAATAATAACTGTTGCCAGCGAAACCTCAGGGAAGGGATGCCAGCTTCAGCGAGGAGGCTTGGCACAGGGCTGGTGCGGAAAGCCCCCGTTGCAAGACGATGTCACTGTGAGGAATGGGATCCAAGATCCGCAATGCTGAAGGTGACACAGAGTCATACACCTGGCTCCCTCAATCCAAGCGTGATAATATTAGGGCCTTAAAGAGGTGCATCAGAGTTTGACGGCCAGGTCCCCAGGCAGTGTGGCCGAGACAGCGCAGTATATTTAGATGCTGCCAGCATTTTCGCTTCAACTGACAGAGGTGTGGTCCCCAAGTCAGTCGGTTGTCAAACAGCCTGCCGAGAAACCGATGCGTTACTGCAACATGAACCTGTTCGTCTGTAGGGCTACCTGAAGGACAGGGTATACCAGGGAATAATCATACATGTGTTGATTTGAAGTGCAGCATATCAAGAAAGGTAGCCACCACACCTGTGGACATGCTTTATTGTGCTATGCAGAATTTAATCCTGCACTTGCGGACTCTTCTGAACGCTGATGAGTGGCCTATTGAGCCCATTTTGTAGCCATCATGGTACTGGAATGTATGACGAACCATAGCAGCATATTAAAAGTGTTTCATTTGAACTGATTCCGCACAATTTCCCTACAATTTTTTCTTAACATTGGGGTCATTCCATGTCAAATTGCCTAGTTGCAGAACATTTTCCTGCTCAACCATCGCAGGTTTCAATGAATTTTACATGAACATTCACACTTGTCCACAACAAACATTGGTAAATTTTAAGGCTCATTGATGAAATACTGGCTGAGATATAGTCAGTTGTTTTGACACCATGCATGACTTTGCACAGGGAAAGCGTGAAGTTCCGATGATTTTGAGCTGTTATAATGCCAGCAATATTTCATTGAGAGAGATGAAATGCATTCTCTTGCGAATAATAATGAAAATAATTTTACATGCCATATACAGTCAGGACAACACATACAAATCTGCCCAATAAATTAGGCGCCCAGTATCTCAGGGCTAAAGGTATAACAAACTTGAAACTTGGCACATGTCAAGGTTCTCAAGCTTAAAGTTTCGTTTAAGTATGAATTTCCAATACTGAATTAAGTGCCAAGTTGAAGATTTTTAAAAAAGATAAAAAATGCTGTTTGTTCATAAATAACAATACTGCTATCGGTCACAATTTGTTATTTATTTGGCACGACATGTTTTGAGAAATCATTTTCATCTTCAAGTGTGTTTGTGCTGCTTCATTCTGCTGTCGTTACTGTAATATATAAATATGCATGATTTTACTTTATGGTTATCTTTATATGGAGTTAATGGCAGAATGTGTCATGCTAAATAAATAAAAAATTGTGACTGATAGCAGTATTGTTATTTATAAACAAATCTATTTATCTCACAGTCATGGGCTTTCAGGAAAAAAATTCTAATGGATTTATAAAAGTTATATTTACCACCTTACTGTGCAAAAAACTATGTTCTATAAAACTTTCCAAATTGGGCTGAATAGAAATACCATTATTTTAACTGCAAAAGAAGGTGTACTTTATCACCAAATGCGGGGTAACAATGCTAGATATTTTGAATCAAAGTGGAACGAGTAAATCAAGGCATTAGAAAAGTGTAAACTTTATACTCTTATTTCTTAAAATACGCGCAAGCTGAACATCACACTTAATACTTAATTCGTTTGCATCACAGAGATGTGGAATACAAAATTTTAGCCTTTTACTTTTTTCCAGTATTCTGCAAAATTTTCGTAAACATGATGATTTTTGTGAGGAGGTGGAAATAGGATATATTCGACACTTCTGTTACAAATACTGATTTCTAATAAAGCTTCAAAACCAGTCTTATACAAAACAGCATATTTTAAGCAACCAAAGATAAAGGGATTTAATTTCTAACACTGATGAACAATGCTGCAGCAAACTAGGCAGAAAAATACTGCTGAGAGGAAAGTTTTACCTTTGGATTTTTATATATCTTTAATGATATCCACGTTAAACGTGAAACTTTCCACACAACTTAGAAACTTAAGTTTTTCCAATATAAATTATCATTTACCTACTGCTTTCCAAATTTCTACAAGTAGTAGGTGTAACTTACGATTTTTGTAAAATTACAAATACCTATTGCATTCAATTTGGTTTTAAGAAATATGTTCTCCCGTAATTGATTTCTTAGGATGCACAGCTGGAAAGAGCATGTTTTCAAACATTCTGAAAATCACATTCTATTTTCCAATGTGCTGTAACAACACCCAAAAATTTGGAGAAATGTACCATGGCAACAGGCTACGCTGCAGCAACCTGTTGCCCGTGTTTGCTGCACGTATTTTATATTCTTGTATTGACAAGTTACATCACACTTTATTATGATGAACTTAGACTAAATCATGGAACTGAGGTCCTGCAGCCACCCTCACCTACTGTCTTCGCGTATGTCCAGGTCTCCCCCACCAGCTGAATGACCATTTTACAACCCTGTTACGTGACGCTTTCTCATGAGGGGGGAGGGGTAGGCCTCAGTTTACATCCCCATTACCTGACGCTGGCCCAAAAAAACCAGCCCTGCTTGCTTTGAAAATTCTGACCAATTGCCCGTGTGCTGCCAGTGCTCATAAGCTTCAGCTTAGAGTGCAGTGTGTTTCATGACTAAACACAGAATAGTGGACACTCTCTGTTCCTTCAATATCATCATCCGGCCAACAATATCAATTTCCAGAAACTGAACTACATTAAGTAGCTCAAAAATTTCTAAAATTGTAAACTGCAATTTGGAGAAGTTATTTAAGTCAAAATTTATATTACTTTTCGTTGCCACCTATATAAGATACTACTGCAGATTTGAGAATCGAAAAGAGATACTTATCAAATGGCTTGATAAGCAGACAAGTACTACCACAAGGCATTGGAACCTAAATTAAGAAACCAATTTACAGTCTTGGGAACCTGGACGAAGAAACCCACCCGTGGTTGGTATTGCACAGCTATGGGGGCATGACTCCTACGGCTATGGGGTTGCCGGTTCATTTTCTTGATCCGGTAGTGAAAATGTCACCATGGACAAAGGCAATATTGTGAGATATTACTTAACAATTTAAAAATAAAAACACACACAATGTAACACAGACACAGGTTGTTGGATTGCAGATTCAATAATAAATAATGGAAAAAGAATTACCAGAAAGCAAATAGAATGAAGTACATATTGGTAATTTTATGAAAATCGAAAGTTTGAACTGCTGTTTTTAGAAATTAGGAAAGCAGTACATGACAAAAAGGAAATATTGCGAAACCTTATGTTTTAAAATTTCATATTTATCATGGTTTTCATTACAGATATACAAAAACACAAGGGAATAACTTTCTTCACTGCCCAATTTTTTCCACCTAGTTTTCCACTCTTTTGTACCGTGATTTACATGTTCAATTTTGATTCAAATTATCTACCATTGTTAGCCTGCAATGGATGATCAAAAACACACTTTTTTTTGTGCCAATTTTATTGAGCAACTTTGCCTGACTTTTCCTGGCTGCATATGGCACATAAAATTATTATTATTATTATTCCTAAGATAAAGCATACAATTGTACAAGATGACCAAATTTCATTTCTTTCAACGAAATATTGCCAGAGTTATAACTGGTCAAATTCGTAAGAAATTCACGTTCGCCCTGCACTAAGTCGCTCATGGCATCAAACATTTGACTATCTCCATCACTATTGCTTTGACAAGCCCTAAAATTTACCAATGTTCATTGGGCTAGAGCAAATGTTCACATAAAATTTGAACAAAATCAATTATGGTCGAGCA
The DNA here is from genome assembly GCA_026315105.1 of Locusta migratoria. Lineage (NCBI taxonomy): Eukaryota > Metazoa > Arthropoda > Insecta > Orthoptera > Acrididae > Locusta > Locusta migratoria. The sequence goes on from CM048744.1 coordinate 555,012,793, forward strand.
GTGAGTGCTACGTGAGTTGACATGGAATGACCTATAAATACAACCAAGTTCGGTACTAGTACAACAACTACTTTCTATATTATACATGTTAAATGTATATAAATTATAACCACTAACTAGAACAATAAAAAGTGAATCACAAATGAACTGTTATACCTTTACAACAGTTACAAGACAATTACTCTACATGTTACAGAACAAACAGAAAAACTATGGCAGAAACCTGCTTTTACTCTTTTTAATGAACTTAACAAAAGGGAAGTGGTGGTGGTGGTGGAGGGGGGGGGGATGGGAGAAATACCTTTCAAATTGTCAAATTTGCTTGCAGGATCTCTATTGCATTTTCACAGTTAATATGTCAAATATGTTCTTAATAGGCATCAAAATACTTGCCAAGGTCTTTTCGTTATTTAATGAAGGTTTTCTGAATTTTGTAACATCTTTAGCCTCAAGTGTAACATGTATCTCTGCAGGAGGTAGAAACATTTTGAGATAATTTCATGCCATCATACTTTATGTTTTCCAGAAAATCTACCACTGTGCCAATCATTACTTAAATAATGAAACACTTATCAGTTGTATATTTCTCCACACTTTGCACAACAAATTTCAATAACTTATTTGTGTTGTCAAGTAAAAATATGCATACATACCCGCCAACCTTTAAAACATGGAGATGTGCTCCATCAGAAAATGCTGCGCACTTTACTATAAACATGAAGGTAACTGATTTTAGCCTTTTCCTATAATCTCGCAATGCTAAGTAATGGCAACCCAAAACACTTGCATTAACCCATTGTTGATTACATCCTTATTTGTAGCCAGTCCAGGTAGTGATTGATTTTTTGATTAAAACAAGTTCACAGCTGTATCTTTTCTGTTATACTGTTACCTCGGAACATTTTATGGAACAAATGACCCACATGGTCATCTCATTTAATTGGTAAAGTGTACTGCAAAATAAAAATAAAATATAAATAAGCACTCAGCACGTATCACTGTCACTTTTCTCGGCAATTTCAGTGTTTTATTGTTACACAGTTTTCATTTTCTCTGCATGCTTTCACGAATACCGTTTTTTCCACCAAGTGATGTGGAAATATCGCATCAAGAAAGATTACAACATGCAAATAAAGTTCCGAATACTGCTTAAAAAAGTGATTTTTTCCATTTTGCTATTCTGTAACACATACCACTGAACTGAAATCTCTTAATCACGTAAAATAGATGTTTCCATAAAAGTTGATCTTTCTGCATTTTGCGAATGAAACTGATGCTCCTAACTATCCCCTCAAATGATTTTCATCGATTAAAAAGCCACTGAAGTGACTTCACTTACGTACTGTAACAAAACATCACATTCAAAAAGATCACATCAAATCTCTACATGTGTATTTGCAACTATATGGCAAGGGCAAAAATACCATTAGCCAATAAACAAATCTTGGGTTTTACGATAAAAGCTGAAAATCAGGAGAAATAATGGCAAAATCAAGAGGCGGGAAAAAAAGGGCAAAATCAGGAGACTCCTGCCTAAATCAGGAGAGTTGGCAGGTATGTGTATATAATATTTTTTGTGACCTTCGCAAGTGTTGATCAATATGACTTGCACTATGAGGTTAAACCTACTGCACCCCCTCCAATCCATAGAAAAACACATCTATGCAAACCATCATTCACAGTTTGTAAAAAGTCTCAAAATATAACAACATAAATATTTGCACATCAAAAAGAATGAAGTCTTGAAACAAGTCAGTCTAAGAACGAAAAACTAATGGTCTCCTTAATACTCTCGCTAGTGCATGAACTGCCACTTGACCATCACCAACAAACAGTACACTTTATCTCACAATAAACAGCAATGATTTGAATCCAAGACAAAAGATACTGTAGATAAATGAACTGTAATTTTTGTTCACTATTATTAATTCATGCTACTATGTGACTTCTTGTAAATTATTAATCTGGCATACTAGTTACAATTAGGGCGAAAAAACCTACCAAAATTTGCTTCGTAGTCTTACCAATATAATGCATACTTCAGAAAATGTTTTACAACTTATTTGTTAGTGAGATTAATTATATCAGTTTAAGCAAGTAGTGGAATGTAGAATTTTGTTCCTGCACCAGAGGAGTACACTTGGAGCTGTATTCCAATAGCAATGAACCATTTATGTTGCAAAGTGTATCGATTGAAGTGTAAAAAATGTTGACACACATCACAACGAACGTTCTAAATGGCAGTACTGCACTCAACAGTTGCTCATGGATCAATCGTGTTTAGTACAGTACCTGAACACCACAGGCTAAAAATATAGAAAATTATACATATGGATAGTCATGTAACAAGTGGATATGCACATCATATGCAATTTAAACAGCAGATCTGCTTAACCATTAAAAATCAGTAACAGATAAACAGACAACAACAATTTGATTGCATTAGAAAAAGCTAACATTAAATGCAAAGACAATTATCATTAATAGGAACTTTAATCAGACCTACCTATGTTTGGATGGTCTAGCATTTTCATTATTCTAACCTCTCTGAATAACTGAAACACAAAAAACAAGAAATGTATTCATTACAAGAGATACTATACAATGTTAAAAAAATCTTCAATAGTTTTCTGTTCTACAAGTAACTAATAAAAACCGAAAAAAGGAGATGTAAACAAGAAAATAAAAACTTACTTCAAAAGAGAAGTTTCCAAAATCATAACTCATTTTCTCTCTTTCTTCTAAAGAAACTAAGGATTTTACAAGAATGAAATATGATTTTTTTGGAAGGGGAGGTGAAATTTGTTTTGGGAAGTGAAGTTGTGTGTGTGTGTGTGTGTGTGTGTGTGACACAGAGAGAGAGAGAGAGAGAGAGGGGGGGGGGGGCGTAGGGAGGGGGGGAGGTGGAATGAGGAGAGGAAGGGAGAGAGAAAGAGGGGGAGGGCAAAGAAAGGGCAGGAGGGAAGCGCAATCAAAAATAAGGAGGATAGCCGTGGACTGCCAGTTGGGATGGCAATGGTAGGACCGCACTAGTACAGGGGAAGAGAAGAGGGAGCAAAGACGGGCACCGGCCGGCAGGGCGCTGCGGGGCAAAGATGAGGCTTGTGTGGCGTGGGTGGGAGCAAAGATAGAATCGCCTGGGGGAGGTGAAAATGCCATGAACCAAAGTGGGGCTAAGCTTGCCAGGTGGAGCAAGTCGTTGGGGGACCGAGGCGGGGCTTTGCGTGCGAGGTGGGAGCAAGACACCGGGGAGACCAAGGCACAGTATTGCTTGTTGGGGGGGGGGGGGGGGAGTGCAGGACAGCGGGTGACAGTCAGTTTTTGGCCAGTGAAGGGAGTGGGGACGGAAGGCAGGATCAGCCAGCAGGTACGAGGGTAGTGGTCAGTGAGGGTCACCAAAGACAGGGCCAGTATGCTGCGGGGTTGAATACGGGGCTTGGGGGTCAAAGGAGAGGCTGGGTCGGTAATGGGTACAAGACAAAGCATAGTCAATTGTTGGAGGGTGGAGGGGGTGGAGCCTATGTGGATATATCAGGAGGATTTTGAGATTGGAGTGAGGAGGAGGGCGATGAGGAGGATGAGACAGAGTTCAGAGTGATCAAGAGTTTGATTAAAGTTGGAATTGTCTATTTCGAAGAGATACAACTTGTTGAAGAATATTGTATTTTTCTTTCTGTAATCTTTTACTTAAAACAATATTATATAGAAATTGACATTATTCGTTTCATACAGAATTAACTTTTTACACCAGTACAGAAATTCGTCAACATATTGATTTTCAGTTATTTCTTCATTGTTTATCATTAGCAGAACTACTACATATAAAGACCACTGAAACTACCAAAACACCCACCCAGGAAAATTATTATGCTAACTTGTGTTTTTCCAGACATTGGTTTGGTTTGATAACACTAGTTTCAGAAAGACTACTCTTTACATAAATTTCATATTACCTTCTGCAGGCTTCCAGGGTTCAATTGTGTTTTATCAATTATTTTTATGGCTACCTGTAAAAGAAAGAAAGATTGTAGTTAGTAAAGTCTCAAATTTTTATCTTAGACTATACTATACGGGATTTGAAGTACCCTGCATAAAGAACAGTTTACCAACTATTGTCATGAAACATAACATGGAGAAGTCAGTGGAGGGAGATGCAGTAATCCATTCTTCATAAAAATATTGTAGTATAAGCACATCAAATGTATAGATATGAAGAATATCGGATTGCCATATTAATATTCCCAGGAAAACACACAGTGAAAAACTGATAGTACAAAACATTGTATCAGAATATGCCTACACATGACAACAAGGCCTGACTGGGAATAATAAATAAAATATTTTATAAACAGATGCAACAAAATATATATTTGCATGCATAAATACACTTCTAGTGCATGGTCTTATATTTATTGTCTATTAAAGTGGCTTTACTTAGGAATTCCTCTCGTACGATGACTGCTGCAACCCTGCCATAATGAATTTCCTTGTTCTCCATGTTAGCCTGGTCAACGAAAATTGAGAAGAACTAGGGAATGTTTGGAGTACCGATAGTACTTCTCTGATTTCCTCTGTCTATCCTCCATTATTCTTCCAATATTTGGTTCCATACCAGGTTACTCCTCATCAAACTCTTCTTTATCCCTCTTGCCCTTAATCTTTAACTCCAAAATTCTCTAGGTATTCTTCCCTCTCCTATCCTCTTCACGTGCCCAAACCATCTCCTTTTACATTCTCTCATTCAAATTCCTTCATAACATCATTTTTCACTCTCTTCCCTCCTCGTCTTTCCTAACATACTTCAAGAACTTCATTTCAGTGGTTTGTGAACTACTCTCATCTCTTCAGTCATAGTCAGTGTCCAAGTCTCTGATCCATAAGTATGAGTGTGAAATAGTCTTGTATAGCACTATACAGAACTATATGTCCAGTATCTTAATCTACATATTTCCACAAATAATCAGGAAACCTCCATTACATTTATCTCGTGTATACTCAGCAATTCACTGCTCCAAGTTTCCCTCCTTTGGTTCCCTGAAAGCTTAGCAACTAAAGCTGTCGTTTCTGAAGTCACCTTACAAAGCTTTGCTTAAGTTTGTTGTGGTCTTCAGGAATCACTAAGAACTTGAACTTAACATTCTACTGTGTGTTTCTCAACAAGTCAATTATTGACTTTTACAATGTACTACTCTTATACCATTGACATTCTAAGTAAATGGAATGATGACAATACATTGACGATGATGATGATGATGATGATGATGATAGTAATAGTAACAACAACAACAATTGTGTGTAGCTCAGTGGCCAGAAGCAAGTCTTTCAACTGGATGGCACTTTGACAACTTACATGTCCCTAATGTACCAAAGTTATTCAAGGGACCTACAATTTAACTTGGAACCTGAGCCATTGGTCATTTCTGATGACTCCTCACACCACTGAGAGGTAAAAGCTAGGTTAAAATGCCAGCTGAAAATATCTGAAATCTGACTGGGTTTCCAACTTACAACCTTTCCATTTCCAGCTGAGTGGTTAAACCTGAGACCACCAAGGCTGACAATACATTGCCCTCTTGGTTTCCTGTTGCTGTAATAAAAAAAAGCTGATCATTTAGGTCTAAGGGCTCCTTCGCTATTAAGTAGTTGTTCTCTAGAGCACACCATCCATCACACAGTTTGACACTGTGTGCTGCTGCAAACAGCTCTGAAATGGTACCAAATGACTTTGACATATTTACATCAATATTTCGGCAGTTTAAAAACCACCTAGAAGCAGTTGTAAATGGGTCTGTGTGAAGATGGCTGACAGTGAACTTCATAATTTTGTGACCAACTTGTAATATTAACACTGGTCTGGAGCGGCAGATATATTTACAAAATATTCGTGTACAATAATATACCAACAATTTACACCTTATAGCCTCTTTTAGCACCAGCTGAAGCTCATGTTTCATTTTTCGAGCAGCATTTCGAGTGTTCTTTACAAACATTTGTGTTAAAATAATTTGTCTGTAGTATAAATGTATACTTCTGTTGAGTATTTGAACAATGGTCAAGTCAGTTCCGTCTGGACTATATTTTAATGTACGCAAATTGCAGTTTAAGCACACAAATGTTGATAATGCGCAAGGTATGTGGCAGTCTTCCCCACTGTTAGAATCATAAAATTTGTTGACGCTCATCACAGTTCTCGGTGAAGCTGGTATCACTACTCTCCTCCTTGTTCTGGAGAAAATACCAAACTAAACCTGTGCATGATCTCAATGACCAAAATCTTGAGATGCAAATGTAATACAACCCTTGTATTAAGGTATTAAACAATGTAAACTGAACTATGCAACAATAGCTTAATCTCTGAATGTAAGATAGACCTGTTATTTTTCAAATGATGCATTTAGGAGAAATGCTTGTCTTGTAACAAGGTAAATGAAGTACATTAGCAACTCAAGTGCTATCATTTCTTGTTTGGTTGTTTTTGTAAATAACCAAGTCCTGACATTAATAAGAAAAGAAATTAATGTATAATAATTATATGTGTAACAGTTCTGCAACACAGTGGACACTACCAATTTATTGTTAAGTTCAGCAATTGCGAGTAAACACTCCAAGCACTACTTGAACAAGGTGTGGCTAAATATAGTGCGCAGGCCATTTCTCTCCAATCAGTTCTGAAGTTATAACACAGCCATGACATCAGCTAGTCGCAGGGAAGACACAGTGGCCATGCATCTTGAGTCCTACTGCAATACCAGAAGTGTACGTCTCCTCACACACTAGCAAATGTTTATTATTATTAGACATTCTGCTAATAGTGACTTATGTTTCTCCAAAAATATTATCAACTTCTTGGAGGTTTATTCATAATGGAAGACAGGTAACAACTCACCGTAAAGAGGCTTGCTTAGCTACTTACAGACACGAACATAGATAATCACATTTACACAAATTTTCGGCCATAGTCTGTCAGAAAAAGAAACACACACACACACACACACACACACACACACACACACACACACACACACACACAAAATCATGTCCGGCCGCTCCAGCAACGCTGGGTGGCTTTAGTGCGTACAACCTGTTTAGGTCATTAGCGCCTGGTTCGGAACAGATTTGCTAGATTTCGAAAAAATTGATAACTGCTAGAAAGGAGAGTATCAAGAAAAAGCTAAAACAGAAGGATAACAAATATCAAATAGAAGGGTTAAATATCCTTTGATAAATTAGCCATGTCGATAAAATGCAAAAATCTAGCAGCTGCTCGTGTGTCATCAGCTAAAAGTTCCTCCAGAGTAGACTGCAAATTAAGGGCTATCAGAGATGATTAAAATTAAGACAAGAAAGTAAAACATGTTGCAATTCACCACAGGCGCACAGCGGTGCAGGGTCAGTGGTTAGCAAATGACGGTGGCTGAATCGGCAGTGACCGATCCGCAAATGGACCAGAATGACCTCTCGCCGAGAGGGGCGTGAGGAGGTCCTCCATGCGGTCGGGATCGGTTTTATGGTTCTAATTTTGTCGTGGAGTGAGAACCAAGAACTGTGCCGGGACAACACAATAAACCGGCGAAGAGCCTGTTGAATATCGTCTGATGGGACGCAAAAGGTAGCCATGCAAGGCAAAAGAGCTGCTGCCTTGGCCGCAATGTCAGCAGTCTAATTCCCGGGCACACTCAAGTGGCCATGGACCCACAGAAAACATACAGCTGTTATCAGCTACCAACTGAAGGGAGCGTTGGATTCGGTACACGGCAGGATGGGTCAAGAAATGGTCCCTAAGACTCTGCAGGGCACTAAGGGAGTCAGAGCAGATGGCATAAAAGGGATGGTAGCGACAGCAGATGTACAAAACAGCTTGTATTGGAACAGGTCGTCCCTGACAAAGAAGGCAGATCCGACACCGTCGGTGCTCTTTGAGCCATCAGTGTAGATAAATATGGCATTATCGTACTGCGAACCGAGTTCGACAAGCCTCGAGCAACATACCAAATCAGGAGTGCTCTCCTTGGGGAGGGAACTAAGTTCAAAGTGGGTGTGAACCTGGGCCTGATGCCACGGTGGCAATGAGCACTCGCTCGAAGGGTGGAAGCAAGGGTGAAATCGAGTCGCTGAAGCGAAACCGAACCCCAGGTGGAAGCAAGGCTATCACAGACAACCGATATTGGCGATCGAGGGAGTCATCAAAGAATAATGGGTAAGATGGATGGTTGGGCATCGACAGCAGTCGGCATGCTTACCAACACAAGAGAATGTCACGCCGAGAGGTCAAGGGTAATACAGCAGCTTCAGCATAAAGACTTTCAACACGGCTGGTATAAAATGCACCGGTTGCCAGGCGTAATGCCTGATGGTGAATGGAGTTGAGGCGGCGGATAAAGGCTGGCCGTGCAGAAGAGTATACAAAGCTTCTGTAGTCCAGCTTCGACTGAAGAATGGCCCGGTAAGGGTGAAGCAAGACGGTTTGATCCACTCCCCATGATATGCCGCTAAGATCACTAAGAACATTAAGGGATCGGACAAAACGGGCAGCCAAGTAGGACACGTGTGGGGACCAGCAAAGTTTCCGATCCAACATTAGCCATGAGAATTTTGTTGTCTCCACGAATGGGAGAGCAACGGAACTTGTGATCCACCAAAAACACTTGAATAAAGAGATGGAGGTGGCCAAGAAGGCCCCATGTGTGCAAAGTGCAGAGAATGGCCCCCCTCCAACAGGTATCGTAAGCCTTCTCCTAGTCGAAGAACACTGTTACCATTTGACGCTTCCTTAGAACGTTATTCATGATGAAGGTAGACAAGGTAACGAGGTGATCAGCAGCAGAGAGGTGCCTAAAAAAACCACATTGAACATTAGGCAGGAGGCGTCGAGATTTAAGGAGCCAACCTACTGAGTGTTAATCATGCGTTCCATCAACTCGCACACGCAGTTCGTGAGACAAATGGGGCTATAACTGAAAGGGAGATGTTTGTCCTTCCCTGGTTTGGGGATGGGGACAACAATGGCTTCACACCAACTTGTGGGAACCTGACCTTCAGTCCATATGCAATTATAGGTGCTAAGAAGGAAACACTTGCCCGCAGGAGAAAGGTTCTTTAGCATCTCAATGTGAATGGAATCGGGCCCAGGCGAGAGCATGGTCTAGCTCCTGCATGGTGAAGGGGACATTATAACTTTCATGATTAAAAGAGTGGAAAGAAGACAGCCACACCTCCTCTACCTGTTTGCGTGGGAGGAAGGCAGGGTGGTAATGGGCAGAGCTCTGAACATCAGCGGGGTCCACAAGGACTGCGTTCTCGACGGTCAGGCCAGAAATCTGAAGTGGACCTTGATACCGGATAAACAGCGTAGGCCAACCCAGACAGCTGAGGAGGGAGTAAATCAGTTAAAAGAACTGGTAAAAGCAGTCCAGCAAGCTTTTTTGCTGTCTTTTATAACATGACGACATTGCGCTCGCAGTTGTTTGTAATTGATACAATTCTCCAACATTGGGTGGCGGTGGAAGGTGCGTAAAGCATGTCGCCAGGCTCTAAGAGCGTCGCTGCAGGCTGCAGTCCACCAAAGGACCAGGACGCAACGTGGAGAAGAGGATATAAGAGGTATGGAATGTTCGGCAGCGGTGAGAATAACCTCTGTGAGTTATTCGACCTGACTGTCACAGCTGGGAAAATTCTTATCGTGAAAAACATCCATGGAAGAATAAAGCCCCCAGTCGGCTTTGGAGATGTTCCAACTGGTGGAACGAGGCGATGGGGGTATGATGCAGGATGCGGATTACACAAGGGAAATGATCACTCGAGTACGTGTCAAAGTGCATACCACTTGAACCGAGGCGCAAGCTGAGTAGTGCTTATCGCGAGGTCTAAGTGGGAATGTGTTGTGTCGGAAAGGAACGTCGGTGCACCGGTGTTGGGGCAGACATGATGGGGGTGGTGGAAAAGGTCCACTCTGACAAGGTGCTGGAGAGCCCCATAGCATTGGTGGGCATTGAAGTTGCCTACCAGCATGAAACGTGAAGGGAGCTGGTCAACGAGGTGTAGCATATCCACCCTAGCAAGGGCAGACGACGATGGCAAATAGATATTACAGAGGGAAAAGGTAAAGGTGGAGAGAGTAATGTGGATGGCAACTGCCTGTAGGCGAGTATGCAATGAAATGGGATGGTAATAGTCATTCCGAATGAGCATCAGAACCCCTCCATGGGCTGGAGTACCTTCCACAGGGGGCAGGTAGAAATGCGCAGAGGTGTAGTGGGGGAAGTCTGCATGATCACATGGACATAACTTAGTTTCTTGTTGACAAACTAGAAGCGGGCAGTGCAATCGAAGTAGTAGTTTTAATTCTTCCCCGATTGGAACGAATGCCGCGAACATTCCACTGAAGGAGAGCCATGATAAAAACTGAGGGAAGAAAAGCAGGAACAAGCAAGCGGGGTCACCTCGACGGCTGCCGAGGACCAGACTTCAAGGAAGCACTGCTATCACTATCTAGAGACGGAGAATCGTGTTCCATGGGTTCTGTCACCTTCCTGAGTTGATCAGGAGGGGCAGCTTTTTATTGCCGGTAAAGGGCCGGGTGCCCGGCTGACAGAGCGTCCCGGTGCAACGGAAGACGTCCGGGGCCGGCAACTGTTGGATGGCGTGACCGAAGAGTCACGCCGCAGCAGAGAAGGGGAGGGGGGGCTGTTCTTTTTGTGAGCCTTCTTAGAGGCATGATGAGTAGAAGAAGTGGTTGGCAGTTGAGAAGACAGAAATCGACACAAACACGTTCTTTTTTTAGGACTCTGGGCAGCGGATTTAGGTGCCAGGGATGTGTGGGAACTGGTCGACAAATGCACTGTAGAATGGGCAGAAGGGATTGGAGAGGTGGAACGAGCAATTGTCGGGCTGGCCAATCTGACAGTAGTGTCACAGAAGGTGAAATCACAGGTCTGAGTGCCTACCTCATTAGTTGGTCGAGGGGAGGTGAGGACCTGGCTGTAAGTACCTGCTGGGAGTACACCAGGCTTCCTTCTCGCTAATAACTTCCAAGCGGCAGACGTTGAAACCTTTTCCTTGACATGAATCTCCTGGATGACCCGCTTGTCTTAATATACGGGGCAGTCCCGTGAAGAAGCAGCATGGTCATCCATGCAATTAATGCAACAAGGGGATGGAGGTGGACATTCACCCTCATGGGCGTCCCTGCCACAGGTGGCACATTTGGTTGCATTAGGACAAGATTTACTAGTGTGACTAAATCTCTGGCAATGGTAGCAGCGCGTAGGATTGGGTATATACGGGCGAACTGAAATGATTTCGTAGCCCGCTTTCACCTTAGATGGTAGGTCAAACCTGTTGAAAGTCAAGAAGACAGTACAAGTCGGGACGAGATCATTGTCAACTTTTTTCATAACGCAATGAACATCCGTAACTCCCTGATCGGACCCTGCAATGCATTAATGATCTCCATGACGAATGTTTCTTAGTTGAGGTTGTTACCATTAATATGCCCCCTACATGTTAGTTTTACTTATTTCCTTCCCTTGGACCTACTACCCAATGTGTGACTACAGTAGGGAGCTTTATAGACATTGTAGTGTAACAACTTACACTACATTCTTCCTGAAGGACCCAAAATGACCAACTAATTTATTTTAGGGTAATTTAGAAGTTATAAGCATTGCCCCCAGATCTTTTGTTTGTCCAGGTGGATGTCTGGGCAGTTAAACCGCAAGCCCCAGTGCTATAACAAGTGGATTTATACCAGGAATAATCTTGGTGACAAAGAAGAAATATGATGAAGTTATTTGTGTGATCCATGAACCTGAGATAAATAAATAAATACCACCCTGCAATGCATTAATTATTGATGTATATTGAGCTATGGACTCTGATCTAATGTAGTATCAGAGAGACCTGTTAAGACAGTTTTTCAAATGTATTAGTTGGGTTTAAATAATGCTCTATTCAGCACTATAAACTTGAAGAGTTTTGATTTATTGGTGCAAGTAATTATTACATAGATACAAGTCTCCTCCTTCATTATCCAGCTGATTGATACCTTCTACGATGACTGTCCGAGCCTGTGCAAGAAGAAGTTGTTTTAAGAGAAACAGTATTACTGGGCCTCTGTTCAAATAATTATAATCCATAAATCTGAACCGACATAGTAAAGACGATCTTGTGATGGTTCATACTAAAATTTACACAGTCACACTACAAGACATGACAACTTTTTCCACTGGACAAGGAGGAAATAAGAAGGAGAAAATTAACTGAATTTACGTATACTGCATTAGTTATTTATGCACAATGAGGCTTGCACAGGACAGTGCAGCATGGAGAGTTACATCAAATCTGTCATTGAACTGAAGACCACAACAACATATACAAGTATTATACTATTACTCTGACACTATATTGTGGCAGTCATCTGCTACTGTAAACAAATGAGGAAAACAGGCACTCTTCTTTCTATGTAAGAAGGGAAATCAATTCACAGAATGTAAAACTTACTTTCCCAAAGCAAACAAATCGGCAGAGGTGGTTTTATAAAGTTATATGTGAGTAGTACTCATTTGTTTATGCTTGCAGTTGACTGCCACAAGATATTGTCCAAGTTATACATACTGACACAGTAAATTAAAATTTATTAAAAATTAAATGTGGTCCTGAAGTGTACAGTCTATGTACAGCATTAATAATATGTTACTCTGAAGATTCTGGAAAGTCATGCTGCAGACAAATATAAAAAGTATGTAGGTGCATAATGTAACTAAGGAGGCTATTCTGCGATGAAATGATACAAAACTAGATGTCTGCTACTGAGTTAATGAAGGGGTGGAGTGTGGAATGATCACCTACAAAAAAAGCAATCCCTTTTAAAAGAACAGTTTACCTGAGGTGCTGTGAATAGAAGATACTTCAAATGAATAAGCTCTCAACAAAAGATAATGATTGTAATGCCTGGTATTTGTTACATTCCTCTTGAAACACTGTTTATACTTCACTGTGTGTGCAATCTCTAATATTTTACACAACCATGAAATATCTACAACACACATTCTACTGTAGAATGTTATAACAGAACCCACATGAAGAGCTGCCACAAGCTGTGTAAGACCAAATTTAACTACAGCTGCAAACACTTTAAACTGAAAAATGATAATAGTGGAAATTTAAAGCTGTGATGAAGCACAATCTTTTACTTTTCACCAAATGAAAAGCCATACATGCAGTATAATATTCTAAGTTAGTCTAGCAAACAATGTACACTTATGTGGCAGTATATTATTTATAAATACCTCTTTCCCAGTTGGCACATGTTTGGCCAATTTGACCTTGGCAAAATTTCCTTTTCCAATGGTCTTGAGCAACTTGTACTTCCCAATGTGTGGTTCATCGGCTGTACGGCTGCGCGACGACACACGACTCGCTGATGACGCACTCTCACCCGTCTAGAAAAAAAAATTCAGTTCATCAGCTGTAGCCAGGTTTTACTTGAAAGGGTAGAGAAAATTATGATCCCATTACATCTTTTAGGGTAACTTTAAGAACCTAATAAATACCACACAAACTATAAAAATTAAAGTAAAAGAAATACCACACATATATATAGTTTCCAATAGCAATATCGGAATAAAAGTTTTTCACACTCCTAGCACCACATTAGTGCATGTGTGTAAGAGAAAATGAATGCAAGAGAAAATCAATGAATTTCTATAACTGCAATAAAGTAGCAGCCTATGTTATTGCAAATGGCTATGAGAAAGCCCTGTGTTATTTTTAAAATGTCTGGAGTTTTATCTCCTGAAACTCACTTGATAATGAAAGGGAAATTTGCTGTAGCTTCCATTTCTTAACAGGCGGTAGTGGTGGAAAGAGAAACAATTGTTTGACACCGCATTTAGTATTTCCTTTCAAGCACAATAATCAAGGTTTTTGTTCGTCCCCCCCCCCCACCCCAAACCTTCTATTCCAAAAAAAATTGTTGCTCTCTACCTTTCCTAGAATTTATCCCATTGTATGAGGGCTGTTGTTCCCACAATTCAGTGAATTACATACCATTCCTGTGCCATAGTAGTACTCAGCCAATAAAGTAGAGGAGTTGTGTGTGCGCCATACAAATGTCAGAAACCCATATGCATTCTCGCCAGCATACCAATACAAAAAAGGTAAGGTAAAGCAGTCAACAATCCGAAGATTGGTTTGAACACCACAGTGCTTTACTAGGCATGGTCCTGTTTGGAGGTGGTATGCCTTTGCTTTCCTTCGACCTTCGGACTGACTTACCCAGCCAGTTATAGGGGGACCTACAGTTTAACGTGGGTTCCGAACCACGTTGCTACTCTGTATTTTTCACATGGGCAATACTGCCAGAGGTGAAAGAAGTGGAAAGTGACAGATAAAAATCCTAGGACTGGCGGTTATCGAACCCGCGACCTTTGGATTTGTAGTCTGGCACTCTACCACTGTGCAACCGAGGCGACAATGGCTGTTAATTCAATCAGGGTCTTGGACACTTACCTGCATCACAAGGGAGGAGGCTATAACAGTAAGTCTCCAAACCTTATGGATTGCACAAAAAGTCACATAGGTATTTGAAAATTTTATATCACACACACACACACACACACACACACACACACACATTTCAGTGGTCAAAGTTAGAATTATTTGAGTAAAAAAAAAAGCTGTGGCTCTAACAACCATGTAACTTAAATTTTATATTCTTATGGTTGAAATACCTACTCATTTTTCCAAATATAAAGACTCCCCACAGCAAGGGAGTGGTGGTTAAACACAGCGTTATTTTTTGGAACTAGATCACAAAATAAGAAATGACAAACTGGTTAGCTAAACTTCCAGTGAATACACAAGCAATTGTTTAACTGTTCTCTTACATTTCAGGTAATTTGAGAACGTTTGACAGTTCAACTTCAAATATACATAAACAGTCCCCAGTAACTGTACTTCCCCCATACTACTTGAGTTTGCATCTTAACACTACTTCGTGCATGTGGAATAAATAAATAAATATAATTTTGACTATGCCGACGTTTGTCTACTAAATTAAATGTCTGTAGAAAAAGTAACTTATATCTGAGGAAAAAAATAGAAAAAGTTACTAACAGTATACAAAATAAATGTTTCAGTGTGCAAATACCCTGCCACAACGATTTAAAATATATTACAAACTAGTGTCAGTTTTCAGCATCACAAAGTAAGTATTTATTCCATTTATGTATCAAATTCAAAAATTAACTGATTACCCTGAATTAAAACTTCTATCCTTCAACATTTTCAGTTATTCCATGCCAAACATCTAAGGTTATCCGCATATTTCATGGCAAATATAACTTTAGCCAGCAGTAACTCCTGGCTTGCAAAGACAACAGTAGCATAATAAGCACACACACACACACACACACACACACACACACACACACGAGGGAGAGAGAGAGAGATAGAGATAGAGAGAGAGAGAGAGAGAGAGAGAGAGAGAGAGAGAGAGAGAGAGAGATATTTTCAGTGTGTGTGTGTGTGTGTGTGTGTGTGTGTGTGTGTGTGTGTGTGTGTGTGTGTGTGTGTGTGGAGGGGGGTGGGGCGGCAGAGAATAAACTCACCAGGCTACTGAGAGGCAAGCAAGGATCTCGTCTGCCATCAACCCACATAACACACATGGTAACTAAATGACTGCTCTGCTTCCAGCAAGAAAGAAGCCCTACTGTTAGCTAAGTGGATCAGTTGGGCAGCCACACAACAAGTGTTCCCCCCACTACACATGACGTAATAACGCCAAATGTGGTGACTCAGCTTTTATGTTCAATACATCATTCCTGTTGATCAGCTTTCCATCCTGTCATATATACAATTGTATCGAGACAGGCTGTTGTTAACTTTGGTGCCAAAAAGCTAAGTACTCTAATGAATATATTTAAGCTGTCAGAATAGACAGGAAAAACATTGTTGCTAAACATTTCCTAGAGTACTCTTAATTTTCTTCAAATTTTCACACCATATTGCAATGTACAGTTACTGACCAAATTATTATTATTATTATTATTATTATTATTATTATTATTATTATTATTTTACAAAATATACTAAAATGTTCATATGAACAAAAGTTATATATTCTTTTAAATGATAATATTTTCTGTTAAAATGAACTGCAAGAAAGACAGTGTGCTATTAAAATCTTTTGTCTTTTTCCGTTTCTTGCAATAAGTCCAAATTACAATAGCAGACAAATTGTTTCTCCATTATATATTCTCCCCATTTTATATAATTTCAAATGACAGTTGTATATCCAACAATTTGCTGTTTTGCCTTCTTCTTCACAAGTGGTTTTAATCAAAACTGAAAATTATTTTTATTCCTTATCAAGTGCCAATTTTAATTTAAAATTATTATAGAATCCGAATTAGCTAACAGTTTGTAATATTACCCATTTGCAATTTAACTGTGATAAATAATGCCACCAAAGCTACTGTCCTAAGAGATCCAACAGCTAAAGAGAGGTCTCTCTTATACCCCATATACCAATAATCCTAACTGATTTATCAATTTATTTAAGTGACTTCAATTCCCAATCACAGTATCATTTGCAGTAACATAAAAAGAGGCTCATGGGTGGTGAGAGGAATGAGAGAAAAATGCAGATGGATGGATATATACAGGGTGGAAGGAGGGGGGGGGGGGGGCAAGGGAAAGGTGGACTTCTACTTAGAGGAGAGGGGACAGGCATAAACAAGGTAGGAAGGAGCGTATGATGCACACCCAGTTTCCATACATATTTATCAACTGCAAAGCACTACCGAGTTAGCCATTATTACATTTATATATCAGTGTGCACCTTTGTTCACAGCATGCTATAAATACCTTCTTAAGGGCAGAAGAAATAATTTAAGGAGGGAAATTATTAACTTAGGCTGCTATAGGACAATGAAGTAATTTATTGGTGACAGTGAAAATTTGTGCCAGGTCGAGATTCAAACAAGGGCTTTGCACTTTGGGCCAGCAGTTGTTTTCACCTCTTGACAAGCCAAAATTTTCACAAGCTGCATGCTACAGACATAACATCTCCTACTGTCTATTATCCTCTATGCTCGCCTTCTGGATTCCCCCCACGAGATCAAACAATTGCCAAGTATCTGCGACCAAGAAAAGATGCCTTGACATAATCTTCATGTAAACACACATGGTTATATATTAGTGTTGCATCTGTTCTTTCGGACAAGACCTGTCTGCACACTGGTTTGATGTAGTTCACCACCTACTCCACCTGAGAAAGCCTCTTTATCTCCTCATAAAAACTGCAACCCATATCCATTTGAATCTGCTTACTGTATTTGTCTCTTGGTCTCCCTCTGCAATATTTACCCCACACACTTCCCTCCAATGGAAAAAAAAAGTATGATTCCTTGCTGTCCAAGAATGTAGGACTACCAACTGATCCCTTCTTTTAATCAAGGTATGCCAAAAATTCCTCTTCTCCCCATTTTTTTAGTACCTCCGCATTAGCAGTGTGATCTACCAACTATTCCTCTTCTACTGTTTTACCCCCCCCCCCCCAACTTCTGTCAATTGTTGCCTAAAGCTCCAACTGAAACTATCAAGAACTTCAGGTTCCTTCAATTTATCCAGGTTCCATCTCCTTATTTTCCTACCTTTCTGCAGTTTCTTCCATTTCAGTTCACAGTTCATAACCAGTAAGATGTGGTCAGAGTCTGTATCTGCCCCTGGATGTGACTTACAGTTTAAACCTGGTTCCAAAATCTATGTATTACCATTATAAAACCAATCTGGTACCTTCAACCTTCTTTCATGATTCTTAAACCAAGTGTTTGTCATGATTAATTATATTTCGTCCAAAATTCTACCAGGCGGTTTCCTGTTTCATTTCTTTCCCCCAATCCATATTCATCTACTATTTTTCCTTCCCTTCATTTTCCTAATACCCAATTCCAGTCCCCTGTCAACAATTAAGTTTTCCTCTCTCATTACTGTCTGAATTATTTCCTTTACCTCCTCATATATATCTTCAATTGCCTTGTGGCAGAGCTAGTAGGCATATAAATTTGTGCTAAATTTGGCTTCATATCTATCTTGACTATGATAATGTAATCATTACATAGCTCACAGTAGTTTACTCAGATTCCTATTTTCTTTCTTCATTATTAGACCTACTCCTGTTAATATCCCAACTGATTTTGCATTCATAACTCTGTACTCACCTGATTAGATATCTTGTTCCTCTTTCCGCCGAACTTCACTAATGCCAACTATATCTAACTTCAAACTATCCATTTTCCTTTTTAAATTTTCTAACCTTCCTACCTGATTACAAGATCTAAAATTCCACACTCCAATCTGCAGAATGCCAGTGTTGTCTTTCCCGATGACGGAACCCTACGGAATAGTTCCCCCGCCAGAAGATCCAAAAGGGGGACTAACTTTACCTCTGGATTATTTTACCTGAGAGGATGCCATCATATTATTTTCTTACATTAGAGTTGCATGTCCTCGGGAACATTAACAACTGTATCTTCCCCTTGCTTTCAGCCATTCGCACTAACATTTATGGTTACCTAAAAGGTAAAGCAGTCAACAATCCGAAGATTGGTTTGAACACCACAGTGCTTTACTAGGCATGGTCCTGTTTGGAGGTGGTATGCCGTTGCCTTCCTCCGACCTTCGAACTGACTTACCCAGCCAGTTATAGGGGGACCTACAGTTTAACGTGGGTTCCGAACCACGGTGCTACTCGGTATTTTTCACATGAGCAATACTGCCAGAGGTGAAAGAAGTGGAAAGTGACAGATAAAAATCCTAGGACCTGGCGGGGATCGAACCCGCGACCTTTGGATTTGTAGTCTGGCACTCTACCACTGTGCAATCGAGGCGCACTATGGTTACCTATCAGCTTAAATTATAATAATAACTGGTTTGAATCAGTGTGAGTAAAATTCTCTTAATTTTTGAAGTTGAAATGAATCATGTTGTATAAAGCATACATACATACATCCATACATCGAGTTTGGTGAACATTTTGTATTTTATTATATGCTGTTAGTCACTGATTATTATTTTGCACAATCATGACATCATATTTGGAATTTATATAAATCTGAAGGGAAAAAAAAGGGCAGAGCAGTTTGGCAGACCTCACCTCACAAACTATGTCCCAATATAACTTAAGGATTCAAGTAAAAACTGAAAAATCACTTCCATGTATGCTTTACCTTTATAGAAAACTGTTTGCTTCAGTGGAGACAGCAAATAATTAGCTACATATTAGACAGGACTCAGATATAATTTCTTCTGATAAGATTATTTTCCTTAAAATAATGTAATTTCCCTTCAGAGATATACACAAAATTATAAATGTAAAGCACTGACAATCTCATTAATTTGGCAAATTTCATAACTACTATTTCTTAAAACACTACACAGCACATGAAATAACCCGTTCATGTAATGATGGGGTTGACACAGATTCTTTTCGTGCTTTTTAATTTCGAATTCGCAAACAAAGCTACTAGCCCTTCTACTCAGTGCAGACTGGAGGAATTCGTCTGGCGGCTTATACTGCCACACCTGAGGCAGCGGTGCAAGCAGCAGCTTTCTGCGGCATTCCGGTGCGATAGGGCCGTAAGGAAATAGCGAGTATCCTACACGATTTGGTAGCAATGCCGGGAGAACACAACTGAATAATTACTTTGGTAGTGCTGCTTCCGCGCTAACTACAAATGCATATACCTACAAGTGATGGCACGTGCAATTCACAAGTTATATTGATCGAGGGTACGGCACGGAGGAGGTGGTTTTACTGGGGCAGTGGGACGGCGGCGCGCGCCCCGCGGCTGCACTAAACGAATGCGCTGTTGCGATTCGAAACAAGGCTGTGCTTAATAAACCACATCAGAGCATTATAGAATATCTAACGAATTTCAGTAATTTCGCGAATGAGCTAGGGGAGAATCAGTGCCTCGTGGAGTCAAGCCGGTCCGCGTGGTAATAGGAGGGCCTGTAATACACAGAAAAAATAATATATTCTACATTTTTACAGCTAATGACAAAGACAATCTTTTACTGCTCTGCTGTAGAAAATGGTGTAAATAAACCTTCAGCTACTTGTGGATACATTCTTGTTGCAATGAATCTAAAGTTTGGAGATCTCTAACAGACCCGGAATAAACTGATCTACAGGAGCCTCTTCGGCCAAATTACAGTTTATCTACGGAAACAAAAAGCGCGCTGCTGAACAGTAATCACTCTATAGTTAACATGAACATTCTTCAGTATTCATTTCATGCAACAACACGTTGAAAGTAGTTTTTCCCTACAACCCATTTCGCGCAATATCCATCTACTTATCAAACGATAGTATCAAAGCAATATTATGTTTACAAGTGTGCAAAGGCAGTGACTATGCAATCAAACGAATAACTGGACTCTGGAAACTAACTTTCCCAGAGAGAAGTATATTGCTTTTGTATGTCTTTTCATGTGACATTCTGTCTAATAAATAAAAAAAAAATAAAATAAAATAAAAAGACAAATAGGACTGCATAGTATAAAACTATAATTTGTTATGTTCCATCAAAGCTTTAAATTCAGTTTTGTTAGGAAAATGCTTTTGAACTTATAGTAATGAACATCCCAGTGATATGGTCAGTAAACCGTATTATGAACATCATGTAGAGATAGTGGAGCTACAATAGCTAACTTCGAGTATGTTGACCACCTCCCGAATGACGGCATGGAACGTGCTACAATGCATCTCACCACATTCCTGAACATAAAACATGGGTGTATAAAGTACGGAAAGATGAGTGTGGTGAAATAAGATCATTGAATGATCAAGGAGGACGTTTAATTTTGAAACAATTCTTCTCGGAAGATGGTGATTTACGCACCGGTCAATAAGATTCCTATATTTAGAATATCTAGGTCAATATTGGGCGTCTAACGTCTATCATGATCCAACGCTTCCACAACGAAACTCTCACATCACTGTCATTGAATAGACGTCACAGACGCCCCAATTTGGTTGTATAACTCCGTGTTATACTAATACTGTGCTAAATAACGCCACATAAAAGTAATTTTGCGCTGTATGCATATTTAAATCAATTTTCCCCCACAAACTTCATCACTATATTCGCAGTAGAGAGTGGAAGAAAAAAACCTTCCTCTTTAAGAGACAACTTGGCATACAATAGGCACTGCATGACCACAAAGGCATGTTGCATGTCTTTGAAGTGAATAATACAACCATAAATAATGTGACAATAATAATACAACCATAATAATGGGACAGTCATTTTTTTTAAATTGAGTATTTGTAGCATTATTTTAACTTTTTCTGTCAACAATACAAACGAATTTCGTCCCATTAACCGTGAAGTAATGTTCAGGTGTCCTTACTCCTTTGTTGGGTGGAAGGGATATTAATGTCGAGATCGAGTACATCAGTACCGGACCAAACACGGAAATCGACCGTGACCTTTCTGAAAGGAAACACCATGGATTTGTCTGGAGAGATTTACGTAATCACTGAAAACCTAAATCTGATAGCCGGACGAGTGTCCAGACTGATAACCACTATCTCGCTGTGTATCTTTGCTTGAGATATGTCACGTAATAAGGTACAGAACTCTAACAAAATAACGAAATTTTACTGTTAGCGGTAAGACTGCAAATATTCACACCAAGACTGCCAAGCAGAAAACCTAATATCGCCCAACTGTATTCGATGACGCAACGGCATGTCACTGTGACCGAGAATATTTTAGAAGCAAAAAACCAAAACCGTAGCGAAAACTTTGTGGTTATAATGAATTTCGGCATTTCAATAGCATTGTTTTAACAATAAAATTGGTTGCGGACAGAATAGAGGAACAAACAAGAAATGCGGATCTATAATCCAATTAAAATTACTTGCTATTATATAGTTGACGTTTGTCACGTGGCGCTACAGTGTTGCCACATTGGCAGCCAGCTAGGCTCTGTGGCTACCGCTGAACCGCTCGGCTGTAGGCGACGCACAAACACAGCGAGTCACTTCACAAATGCTGTTAACGTATTTTAAAGCATGGAGCAGTGTTTTAACAGGCCGCCAAGAGTTAATGGCAAAAAGTGACAGAACTGCAGCAGAAGTCGTGTTGCGTAGTCTTAAATTTAAACCCATGTTGTAACCTAACATACGTAATGCACTATGTATCCGGCAAAAATACGTGCAACCATCTCCAGCTGAACTAAAAATCATGATTTCTTCATTCACACTGGATAAAGTTTAGTTTGAGCAAGCTCAAAAAGATAAGTTCAGACACTATTGAAGACAAACTAATTTCTCGCTATCATTGGTTAGCCTACCTGAAAATATCCTCACACTGGCAAGTGGTTAAACGCGCTACCGTGTTATGAACCAATCAGCAGTCCTGCTTTATTAACAACTTAAGAAGATTCAATCAAGAAAGTATGGTACAAAATGTAAATATGAACGAGTAAAAAAGTCAATACTATTATGAAACATGCGCAACGAGGAATTAGAATTTAAACAATTCAATTAAGTTAATAAAAATAGGGTAATTTTAATTATGAAGTTGCAGTAACTACGTCTGATGGGGTTCGAAACCATAAACTTCAACACGTGAAACTATGACTTTTGCTACTGTGCTGCACAGACATTCATTTCTAAGTCACAGTACACACCCAGTAACAACCTTTAATTGTAGCCTTCAGAGAGCTCGTTTACAAGTAAATCATAGGAAGATTCTGTTATCTGTGATACAATATTTCCATATGCGACATTAATTTGCGTCTTGAACGATAGGATTCAGTAGCGTGTGCTTGGTGCTGTTCATGAGTATAACACCGTTGTCCGTGTCTTGTTTTTTGTATGGTTGTCATTAAGCGATGAACTGCGAAATAAAAGAGGTAGAACTATGAATCAACAACGAAACAAATTAAGAAAAAGAACCATATAAGGAAATGGTACTGAACTGACCAGATGTAGGGTGGCAATGAGGAACGATTTGGGCGTGATGTTGAGCGCTCTGGAGGAAAGCAGCTCCGCCCGTGAACTGTCAACTAGCAACTAATTTTAATCAGTATATAGTTGAGTCGGTGTAAGTTGCTCCTAACAACTTGCAGTGCAAGAGTTAAACGCAAACGGCCATAGAAAAATTTACAGAATCGCACAAGACGACTGGTGACAAAACTCTTACTGCAAATACATACTTGTTAAGTGACCATGTACGCTGTTAATACTGGAAACGTACTCGTTAACTGTTGGTACAATGGGTTCTCTAAGGTTGACAATCACCCTAGTTTATTATGTTTATAGCTGAATCGCTGTAAGTTGATCCCTGACAGCTGCAGTAAATGTGTCAAGAGCAGCTTCATGCGTTTTGTCACCGGAATCGTCGGTATAGAGAGAAAAAGAACGACCTGAGAATTAAATGGGTATCTTTCAAAGAATGGCAACGTTACTGAAGGATGTTCAGTAAACGTATCGAATAAGCGCTAGAGGAAGACATTGTGACAGTTTTGTTTCTAGCTTCATATTATGTCTCAAGGGTACTCGTATACCTTTAGAATATAATTAAAATGGGGTGCACAGTCTCCATCTAGAAGGGTGTCTACAAAACCCTTTTGATAACTGTCATCATGTATACTTCATAAGGACTCAAACTGCAGACAATACTACAGAATTCGTCGCATTGGTGTCTTTTATGCTATTTCCTTTGTAGATGTAAAGCAGTTTCCCAGAACCTCTCAATTACAATTTCCATACTACAGTTTTACGTTTTATGTTGGCTTATTTTTAAGTATGTGACTTGCGCGAGTTGTCACCACTGATTTTATGGGATATTATCTGTTTCCTTCTCTTTCAAAATGTTCAAATGTTTGCAGTTCTATGGGACTAAACTACTTTGGTCATAAGTCCCTAGACTTACAAACTACTTAAACTAAGTTAAACTAGCCTAAGGACAACACACACATCCATGCCCGAGGGAGGATTCGAACATCTAACGCGGGAGGCCGCAAGATCCGTAACGTGCCGCTCGTCTTTCCTAAAGAGAGAGCTTAGGCGTTATACCTAATTAAGTCTTTTTGAACTTTCACACGATAGTTCAACGAGGACACTTTCCTGTAGGTTACAGCTTGTCTGGTAAATCGTTGTGTGTAATGGAAGTATTAGTGTTCCACATTTGTTGTCTACTGACATCCGGCCACTTAAGCGCGAAGAGTCAAATCGCAGAGCTACAAACATAGATACTCTAAGGCGTGGTCCTGATGGGATGGGTATGCACCTGCTCCCCTCAGACAATGGACCTGTTTTATCCACTTATAAGGCAACCTACCAGTTGAACGTCCAACTCCGAACAATACAATTTTGAGTGTTTGGCACACAAACCACAACCTAAAACGCACAACGCAGTAAGAAATAAATCTTAGGATCGACTGGGTATGACCCTCTTAACATTTTTATGGTTAGTCTGGACCCTATTATTAACTACCGAGATGTTTCAAGACATTGGGATGGAAAATTCAATATTCCTGATTAATATCTCTTGCGTTTAGTTTCAACAGTTGTGTGGTCCACGGAGACCAGTCTACTGTGTAAATTATTGTATGCTTCGCGTAAGACGATTATTACTGTTTGATAAGAGCAATTAAGTATTCTCTTTTATTGCGCGGTTGTTTTAGTATGTTGTTACAATTGATAAGGTAACTACCGTTTAGATTTTATTGGTGCGTACTGGTCTGGACCACAGCTGATTTTTTTGTACTAGAGACATTCCATATTGACACATACAGGACATATTGTTACAACAGTGATACGTTGAGTGGAAACAGTGGACGGACTAGCGAATGCTGGTCCGTGTGGCCAGAGAATGAGACGAGGGCGTTTTCTTCAATCAGCCATGCAGCCTTAGAACGCAATTATGGAATCTACGGCCTGACACACAGCTTTGAGGAGCCGATGATGTTTTCATGAGTCATACGGTACATCATGTAATATCGACCCTGCATATTAAGCGAAACTGTAATAAACTAAATCAGGACGGATTAACAGCGTGAAGTTGAGAAACTCTAAGACGTCACATTTCAGCAGAAAAAAACTAGCCTTCGCTTTCCTAAAGAACAAATCTCGTATATGGTTGGTCGGCGACTTATTCCAGACCTTCCAACAATCACTGTTATATTTGGTGAACACGCTTACAAAAAGGGATATTGATCACGAACATGGCCAATCCTCCTCCTATTTCAGCTCCTGACAGGGTCTGATATGTCGAAGTAAGATAACAATTGGATCACAGAAGTCAATGGAGGTGCCGAAAGAAAGGAAGCAAGAGCGATAGGGCGAATCTGAGTATCTCACTTTTGAAACACGCGAGTTAAACTGTCCACTGGTGATAGAATGAAACTATTACCGGATTCCCGGAGAACAGCTTGAATGATCGACGGGATTCAATAAAGGAGAAGATTACAACAGCAGCAGAGAAACTCGTAAGTAAACATAAGTTGTAAAAAAAACTGGATTAGCCAAAACCTACTAAATGAGATAGGAAAAAGAAGGTAGTTCAAAAATTCATATACGCCAGGGCAGCAACAATATAAGAAATTAATTAAATAGACAAGCAAAGGAAAAAAGAACAATATTTGGGAAAAAATATGCAAGGGAGTAGAAGACTTTTCAGCAGCGGTAAACGGAGGTAGCACATAAAATTATCAATACCTTTTTTTGCGCAAAAGATTAAATGCAATGGTATTGTGACGGATATGAAGATCATGAATTGGTGCCAAGTGTGGAAGAAATATCTCGACAGATTTTATGAAACAGATCACTAACGGATCATTAGGTCCTTGAAAACGAATCGGAAGTAGATATGGACGAACTTGGAGACAGTATATTGAGAGATGAATTTGATCACGCGCAAAAAAACTGAAAGAAAGCACCAGGGATTGAAGACTTGCCTTCGGAATTACTTAAAGCAATCTCATATGAGATGAGAGATGCATTGCTTATCATTGGTATGTGAAATATATGAAACAGGAACTTTACCTGCAGATTTCAACAAATGTATGATCATAACATTGCTTAAAAAGTCATCAGCCAAAAAATGTGAACATTATCGTACACTGAGTATCATTTCGTATGCTTCAAAAATACTAACAATAATGATATTGAATAGAATTGAATGCAAAATAGAACCTTTGCTTACTGATGATCAGTTTGTATTTAGAAGAGGAACTCACCAAGCAATTTTCGCACTGAGGATAATTTTAGAAAAAAGATTAAGGAAAGGTCAAGACACCTTCATAGCCTTTGTGGATTTAGAAAAGGCGTTTGATAACGTGAAATGGGATATTCGTTTAATATTTTGAAAGAATCACAGGTGAAATATAAAGATAGAATAATAATTTGAAAATTATATAGAGATGAAGCAGCTGTCATTAGGTGTGGAGAGTATGTACAGGAAGCAAAAATAATTAAAAAAAAGGAGTAAGACAAAGATGCTCACTTTCACCTATGTTATTCAATGCATATATTCAAATAGGAATGAATGAAGTTTGAAAAAAGATGCAGAATAGGGAAGGAGGTGTGGTGATACAAGGAGAAAGAATTTACAATGCTTCTATTTACCGACGATATTGCAGTGGCAGCGGACAGTGAAGATGTGTTAACGTAAATGCTCAGTGAAATGAAATCAACGCTTGCCTTAGCAAGTATGGAATGAAGCTCAACAGACGCCAAATTATGTTTTTTTACTGTAAACAAGCACGGAATCCACCCCTTGAGAACGTCAATGAATTTAGGTAACTGGGTAGCAAGATCACTTCAGACTAAATCTAGACGAGACATTCAAAGTAGAATATGTCAAGCAGAAATGGCCTTTAATAAGAAACGTAAACTTCTCACATCCAATCCTTTTGAGGAAGGAGTTGCTGAAGACTTTTATATGGAGTGTAATCCTGTTTGAAAGTGAATCTTGGACCATGGTAAAACCGCAACATTGAAAGATAGACGCATTTGAGATGTGGTGTTACTGCAGAATTTTGAAGATAAGCTGGGTTGATAAAGTAACGAACGAACAGTTTTTGCAAGGAATTTGTGAGCGATTGTCTCTCAGAAGAACTCTGAGGAAAAGGCTCAATATCTGAATTGGTCATGTCTTGAGACATGAAGGATTGCTGAAAGTCCTCTTGGAGGGATTGGTGGAGGGAGAACAGTAGACGAAGACCTAGGCTGGTGTATATGAGACAAGTGATACACGATATGAACTGTAACAGCAACAGGGACATTAAACAAATGGCAAGCAACAGGACACCACAGAGAAATGGTGCAAACCAACCTACAGTTTGATAAGCAAAGAAGAAGTCCAAACTAGCACGGTATTTGTCAACAACAAAATGTGACCCTGCATTCAGAGTTCAAGAAGATGGAATTCAACTTATTGAGATGTTTTATAATGTGTAAGTTGAATGAGGACTCCATGAAGTTTGCGAGTATTAAGTCACTCTGTATTTTACATTTTCTTGGGACGGTGTATGAGCAATAAGGCTGAGACTGTAAACTGCAGTGCTAGATATTCACTCTACCTAACACGAATACGGTCTTCTACTTCCCTCTGAATAACATGGTACAATGTTCTCTCAGTCTGGACACATTCCTTTTTCCTGTTATTTGATCTTCTCGGTCTTACTGGGATTACTTGTGAATTGTGTGGAAGAAATTGGACAGAGGAGAACAACAAAAGAACAGTGATTGGTATTACAAACACACGACTATCGTTCCGGTGTTCAAGGAATACGGCCAGAAATATGTTCTGGCTTACATCACAGTGCATATACTGCAAACAAATACAACATTTCAAAATCTCTTACAGTGTCACGTAATTCTAAAATTATGTTTGGGATAATTGCCAACGACATACAACACTCCTGAAGGGTAATCTTTAAAAAAGAAAACCAACAATGTAGAGGATATGAAGTAAGAAAAAATGTAAAAGTCGAACGAAGGTCGCAGTTTCGATAGTTTGCCACATTCAAATTTTTCCAGATGTGTAAAGCCTGCAGTGAGGACAATGGCCGACCATGTCCAATGAGTACATGAACAAATCGAAAGTCCCGTTATTGGCAGTCAATACATGAGTGGCAAGAGTATATAAATAAGAGACCTAAAATAATTATCTCATTTTGGTGGACGATCTGCACAGCTGAAGGGTAATTGTTCGGTTTGTCCCTTCTGTAAGAGACAAGTGCAACTTGCATAGGGCTAGCGAGTAATTCAACGGCATCCAATACAATCCTCACTATTACAAAACCCAAGAAACTGCGCCCCGTTGAACGTGATGTTCTATCACTTCGTGAATCTTTAGGTATCAATAACAACTGTTTTATTTGAAGGATATTATACTTTGAGACTACTGAGAATAAGCAGGATCACATAACTTACAATAAGATCTTAAGTGGAGTGTTTTAATTGATATTGAATACAAATATTTTTTGTAATATAAACAAATAATGCTTTCGTTTAATTAGGCAATTTTTTCCTTCATAACTAACAAACATGGAAGACACTAACGACCCCGATATCATGTCTTACATCACTGTGCAATTATTCTTCACGTAAAGATTTTTCTCAGAAAAGTATGAAACAAAGAAATCGCTATTTCTTATCACGAAGAAATGCGGTGGTGGGTTCACCCCTCAACATGCCTTCCATATTACTCTGAACTACTTACGACATATATTACCGTATTTTGTAATTTAAATTAAGGGAAAAAATTGGAAAAACGAGATTCGATTTATATAAGGCAACGCGTGGCATCATTTACACCAGTGGTTCCCAACCTGTAGTCTGCAAGAGCTAAAATGTAGTCTTCAAAAGACACCAAATTTCAAGCATTTATTACTTTCTCAACAATTAATACTTTGTTACGGGGTCATTCAATCGTAATGTGTGTCCACAACTTGTCAAATTAACTAATGATGACGGAAGTGATCATCACCCGCACCGTTCAGAAAAAGAACTATTTCATTTGTATATTGACATAATGTGAAAGGATTGTCCAAACACTGTAATTATTTATTTATCACACAAGATATCTTCCGGCATTCAATGCTATCGTCAGGTGTTTCGTATTTAGAGGTTGCAAATGCTTCAACTGACTATTTGTTAGGTGATGACTTATATTTAGTTCTGAATTTTAGCCAGTTACAGCATCTGTCAATACCTCAGAATACTATACGTTTGTAAAGGTATAGTATAGAATACTATACGTTTGTAAAGGTATAGTATTCTGAGGTATTGACAGATGCTGTAACTGGCTAAAATTCAGAAACCAAATATAAATCATCACCTAACAAATAGTCAGTTGAAGCATTTGCAACCTCTAAATACGAAACACCTGACGATAGCATTAAATGCCGAAAGATATCTTGTGTGATAAATAAATAAATAATTAATTACAGTGTTTGGACAATCCTTTCACATTATGACAATATACGACATTTCTAAAACACTGTGGGCCCAAGATATACCAAATATTCAAATGTTTGTTAAGTTTAAGGGACTTAACTACGGGGTCATCAGTCCCTAAACTTACAAACTACTTATGAACTACCTACAACTAAGGACGGCACAAATATCCATGCCCGAGGGGGGATTCAAACCCCCGACCGTAGTGACCGTGCAGACCGTGACTGAAGCGCCTCAGTCCCCTCGGCCACCGCGGCCGGCCAAGATATAACAAGTTATTTCATTTGTCTCTTACTGTTGTGAACGCTTATTGAATTCCAATGATAGAAATTGTAAGAATGCATTTGAAACTATGTTTTTGGACATTTTGTTGCAAAAGGGCAAAATCATATTATAACATTTTGGGAAATAGCCTTCAGTTACATTACGATTTTACGTACGACTTATTTCTTTTGACGTTCATTTATATTTAGGTGGAAAAACGTTTTCTGCTAAAAATATCCAGGAATCGATTAGAAGTGATGCTACGGGTCGATCTTTGACAATACGTTTTAGCTCTAGGATTCCCGAACTTGAAAAATAAGATGATAGGTTTAAAATCGCATAGTTACAAATCGAATTTAATTTTCTACTAAGAGTTTCGATTATTTACTACTGTTAATACTTTTAACTGTTGAGCTTATTTATACATTGACACAGTTTGTACACGAAAAAATCAAAATAGTTCCTGGTCTAAAAAGATATGGAACCACTGATTTAGATAATCGGAATTACACCTACGGCCACTGTGCTGGGAAACGAGAGCTGCGGTACCTTAGCGCAGGAAAGGGTGGGTGTCGAAATCGACCGCGCGCGCACTTCCTGCTTACCGCGAATATGCGAGCGGCCCTGGCGGAGGTGGCCGGAGGCGCGGACAGGCGGTGAGGGTGGTGGCGGTGCGCCGCCCCCGGGCGGAGCGCGGCGGCCGCGGCCGGGGGCGGCGGGCCGTGCCCGGGGGTCCCCACAGCCGCCCCCTGCTGCTGCGCCTGCTGCGGCTGCGACAGCGTGCGGCCTCTGCGAGCTGCCTAGCCATGCGCCCCCGCCCGCGGCACGCGCTCTACTGCCCGCCGACAATCGATAGTCGCCGAGCGGGCGGCGCCGCCACGCGGCCGCGCCTGCGCACGCCCGCCTCCCCGCCCAGCTGAGCACCGCCGCCATGGCCGGATGCAGCTCCGCTCGTTTTACAACTCCTCTAACTGTTGCTCGTCCATACTACGTATGTATCGTCAAATACCTACAGTTCGGTATATCTGTGACAAAATAATAGCTCTGAGCGGACCGTAAAGCAATTCAAAACTGGATAACTGTACCAATCCCTACGTCGATTTATTTTGCCAACGCGTGACCCATATTCACCCGACGTGTGACCCACATTGGTCAGAAAAGACAATATATGTCACGTCGTATTCATAAAAATTTCAAAACCGAAAGCAGGGTCGTGAATGAAGTTCAACATTTAGCGTTGAGTGCACGTACTTACAGCTACTAATGTAGAACCAAAACAGATCTGAACCCCTGAATGTGAAGCGTTGCTATTTATACAAACAGAAGTACCCGGCCACCTATCTTCCAACTATTTACTCGCCTTTCCTTACCCCCCCCCCTCTCCTGGTCGATCTTCTCTCCATCCGATCTTGCTGTGCATCTTCATCTCCTCCCTCTCCCTGACCATCTACATCTACATACATACTCCGCAATCCACCGTAAGGTGCGTGGCGGAGGGTACACTGTACCACTACTAGGCATTTCCTTTCCTATTCCACTCACAAATGGAACGAGGAAAAAGAGAATGCCTAATCTCTCTTATCTTGTCAAAAATGTTCAAACGTTTGTATAGCTTATGGGACTTAACTACGGGGTCATCAGTCCCTAAACTTACAAACTACTTATGAACTACTTACGAACTAGGACGGCACAAATATCCATGCCCGAGGGGGATTCGAACCACCGACCGTACTGGCCGTGCAGACCGTGACTGGAGCGCCTCAGTCCCCTCGGCCACCGCGGCCGGCTCTTATCTTTGTGATCTTTACGCGAAATGTAAGCAGGCGGCAGCAAGATCGTACTATACTCAGCTTCAAATTCCGGCCCTCTAAATTTACTCAACAGAAATTCACGAAAAGGACGTCGTCTTTCTTCCAGCGATCCCTAACTGAGTTGCCGGAGGATTTGCGTGACACTCGCGCATTGGTCGAACCTACCGGTAACAAACCTAGCTGCTCGCCTCTGAACTGCTTCTATGTCTTCCTTTAAACTGATCTGCTGCGGGTCCCAAACGCTTGAGCAATACTCAAGACGTGGTCGTACAAGCGTTTTATACACGGTCTCCTATCAGATGAAGTACATCTTCCCAAAATTCTCCCAATACACCGAAGTCGGCTGTCCGCCTTACTCACAACTGTCCTTACATGCTCATTCCATTTCATATCGCTCTGCAATGTTACGCCTAGATATTTGAACGACGCGACAGCATCAAGAAACTCACTACTAATGCTGTATTCGAACATTATAGGATTGTTTTTTCTACTCATGCGCATCACCTTACATTTTTCTACATTGAGAGCTAGCTGCCATTCTTCTGCTCCTCCCCTTTCTCCGTAACTTTCCTCATCCTTTATCTCCTTATACCGATGTCTAACGTAAAGCTTTATTTAGTGATATGTTCAAAATATTGGTAAAAATTTACAATTCGTGCCGCGGTGTAGTGTCGAGTGTTCAGATGTTGGCAGTGGCCGCAGACGACCAATCGTAGCGGTGACGGTGAGAGCCAATTAGAAATTGACGTCATTTCAAAAAATGTTCAAATGTTTGGTAAGCTTATGGGACTTAACTACGGGGTCATCAGTCACTAAACTTACAAACTACTTATGAACTACTTACGAACTAGGACGGCACAAATATCCATGCCCGAGGGGGGATTCGAACCCCCGACCGTAGTGGCCGTGCTGACCGTGACTGGAGCGCCTCAGTCACCTCGGCCACCGCGGCCGGCTGACGTCATTTATTCATAATAAATGATGTTCCTGCTCCGTAGTTGACAGGTTCTCGATGTACAATAAATTGACTGTAATCCCACCAGAAACATTCATAATAAAACATTGGCGATAATGTGAAAACGTCGTACACTATCACTTGATTGGCTGGTCACATGCAGGGACCAAAGGCAACATCTGAACACTCAATAAAATTACGCCGCGACACGGATTGTAAACTTAAGCCAAAATCTTATATCTCCGAAAGTTCTTTAGCGAATGCTTTGAAATTTAGACAACGTTGCACTGAAATAGGAGCATGTTTTTACGATTATGTAACTAATTTTTAATGTATGTCATACCTACATTTATAGAAATACTGCAATGGGGAAACGATGAAATAGAAAAATATGTATCTATATTAGATATTCATATTAAAGAAACAGGCGTCTTCCTAAATCAGAATGCAGCAGGGTGTCAAATATTCAAAGCAATTGGTCAAGAATTTTCGGAGTTAACAGTTCTGCACAAACTAACGTTACATTATTATTAATATAAGATTTCCCAATATCCATATTTTACGAAGTTACAAGTAGCAGTTTCTAGAAACAACATATACGAAATATAATAGCAAATAATTACTAATTATTGAAAACAACTACTGACTTCAGTACGTTAGCCAGTGACGGGAATGACTACTTCACGAGGAATGTAGAACATCTCGCATCAATATCATTACGACATGCTCTTCAGGCTTGTTTGTACTACAAATGTAAATTTACAGTACAAGTTCATTCCACATTATGTTGCATTGTCCCGGATGAAGGCCAAAACGTAGTTAGATCCCTTCAGCGTACTATCCATTATTTACCTTTTTCGCCTTGCTTTGATTAAGATTTTGAAGTGGCAATCAACATATCTAGACCCATCCCTCTAAATATGCTGCTCTCCCTGCTCACGAAACTTCGTAGAGGATCGATACCGATAGTGGACAAGTCAGAGGAAATACCCGACAAATTTTCACTGCGCGGCAGAGTGCGGGCTGACCGATTAAAACTACATGCCAGATCAGGACTCTGAACAATGGGCTACACCTTACGTGGGCAGACATATACCTGGACGTGTCGCTCAGGAGAGCTTTAGAAGGTGGGAGGCGAGGTACTGATGGAAGTGAAGCTGTGAGGACGGACCGTGAAGTCCTGGGTTCCAGTCCTGGACCAACAAGTTTCAATTTGCCAGGAAATTTCATAAGGGAAATTGCTTTGTGCTAATTGCGTCTTCAACTATAAGCTAAACCGACGACAGCTGAAGTACAGAAATAAAAAGCATACAACACGGATAAGGAAAAGAGTCAATGAAAGAGACATTTGTAATACGAATGTAAATTTAAATGTTGAGAAGTGTTTCTCAAGAAAATGTACGTTGTTTAACCTTTTACGGAAGTCATACTAAACAATATCCAGTTCAATCATGAAGAGAGAATTATACGAAGTCAGTTACACACATCGCGAGTCATTAAAAATCCTTTAATGAGGTGCGTTTGTAAGCGCGGAAAGGAGGGGGGGGAGGAGAATGGTAAAATTTATAGGCGGAGAACAAGGCCTGACTACAGTAAGCATATTAAAATGGATGTAGATTGCGGCAGTTAAGCAGAGATGAAATTTAGACAAGCTATGTGGTAATTCCCAAGAGATGAAGAAATTTGGACAAGGTATGTGGTAGAGAGTGGTATCAACGTAGTCTTCGGACTGAAGACCACAATCAAATAAAATGGCAGGCAAGTGCGTGTCGTTATGAGTTGCGGAATTATAACTAACTAGAGACTTGTGCAATGCTCCCCAATTGTTAAATATACATGAGAACTGTATATACATTCTACAAACCTTCCCTCAATCTCTCTACCCATCAGTTCGTCTCTATCCCCATTTCTTCCACCCTTTTTGTCTCCTTAGGCTTCTCTCTGAGTCAGCTCATTGAATACCCGCCACTGATCGGCCATTATTTGTTCCAACATTCAGTTAGTCCGTGTACTACTCCCTCCTCTCGGTCTGTCTCCTCCGGTCTCTCTGTCTACTTCCCTCAGCCACCTCCCCCACTTCCGCCGCCTACTGCTCCACCGCCTCCTCCTTCCCCACCCCTATATCCAACCATCCTTCTCCCACCTCTGTCATGTCTCCCCCATTTTCCTCTTCTCCCCTCTGTCACAGACAAATATATACAAACGGGAAACCTCCGTAAGTGCCCGGTCCTACGCTCAGGGGTGCGGGGAGGGAGGGTTTCCAGCAGTTCCGTAAGATGTCCCATGATGGCGCTGCGGTCAGAAGCAGCTCTTTTAAACTGGCCAGAGCAGGCGGCAGGTAGCGGCTGTCCCCACCACCACCTCCCCTCAAACGCCGGCACACCGGGCACAGCCGTGGCCTCGTGGCAGGCGGCACAAGCTCTCCCTTCCGTCTCCCCTCCACGCTATCCTCTGACGAAAGAGAGGCACCCTAAGCCAGCGATCCGCCTGACACCTGCTAGCATCTTACGGAACGACAAGGGGAGCGTAGGGCAGTGGCTTAGGGGGGGGGGGGGCTGCTCCTCTGTATATGTTACTCTGTGCCTCTGTTCATCTCCACCCCCCCCCCCTCTAAATGAAGAAATGCATAACTCTAAGATGATCCGACAAACGGCGTCCAATTTTGATGTAAGGCACCCTCCGCCACGCACCGTACGAAACATTCGTTCGGTCAGCGCTCGGGCAGGGTTAACGAAAGACAGAAGAGCCAAAGAATTGAAGCACGCTTCGTTAGTAAACGCGAAAGCGTCACGGAATGGTTAGGAAACTCCAGTGCCAGACGCTGGAGGAGAGACGTTCTCTATTCTCTATCACAGTACGGACTTCTGTCAAAGTTCCGAGAGCCTAAGTTTCTTGAAGAGTCATCCAAATATTGCTTCCTCTTGCGTGTATCTCGCGAAGCGATAAGAGCGATTAGAGCCCACACGGAGGCATACAGGCAATTATTTATCCCGCGAACCATATCCGACTGTAATAGGAGGAAGTGACAATGGTTCGCATAATACTCTCCACCACACACCGTGGAGTGACCTTCCTTCATGAAGATCAGAATAAAACTGTAGACTGGAGTCTGAGAAAAAGTATCGACGCCATTAGCTTCTTTTGTTTACGCAATAAAAACTTTTTTGGGCGCTATACCTTTAAACCTTTTCACGAAAAAGCCAGGTTCCCCTGAGACAGAAATTGGAGCTATTCTCACTTCTATCTTTACCTCACAACCTAGGTTGTGAATAGCCCAAAACTACTTCCCCTTCCATTCCCTTTCACCTCCCTTCTAGCTGACGAAGGAAATTTGTTTTCCCAAAGCTTGTTTAACCAAGTAATGGTTTGAGTGTTATAGACTGTTACAGGAATTTTATACACTTAATACTTTTATTTATACACAAAGTAGTCATAATTAGCAACACAGTAACAATAGGTATACTTCACAGTTTTCTTAATGTCCACATCAGGAAAAATGTTACATAGTCGAAAACATCTATGTGAAAATGTCTTTCTGAAGACTAAATTTATGTTTGTAATCTAATCCTATAATTTTGGAGTAACTCCCTTTAGCTCTTTACCCTACTCAAAGTCTGCCGTTTGGTGTAAACGACTGTGAAAGTAAGTTACACTAATTAAAAAAAAAGAAACCCTTGTTAATTGATGGAATGAACTGTCCCAACACTTAAGAAAAATTACTCTTCAACTTGCTTGGGATAGCTTCCCTCGAATATCTGTTCACATTCCTCCATAATCTGTGTTGCTTCCTTTCTATTTTGCATCGATCTCCCTTGTTATTAACCTAATGCGGATCCTGTATGAACAACCACCCTAAAAAGATAATGCAAATGTGTTGGGAGTCACTGTCTTGTGTGAAGTGCAATTTCTAGTGTATGACTACTGAACTTCATTTATCATTCAAAATTACGTGGTGCTGACATATTCCGCACATTGTATCACAAACCCTCGGGTTTTGTATTAGGCTAGACAGGGACTCAAACCTAATGCAAATGGTTGTATTGGTATGAGCCCTTTATCACATTTGAAAGCATAGTTGCAAATATTTAAATTCGTTACGTGAACTGTTCACACTATACGTGCACCAACATTAACACGTTGACTGCCGAACGCTTATTAGAGATTGCTGTTTCAGTCTTGGCAGGTAAGGCACACGGCGTTGGCTGCTAGCTGCTCCACAGATATGTATGTTGTCAAAAAGTATTCTGTCTTCCAAAAATTTGTGGAAATCTGTGGAAATCTTTGTGTGATTAAAACATCACACAAGTAGGCCTCTGTTATGAATAATCTCAGTTTGCCCCGATTTCTGAGTGGAACTTCAGCTGTGGTGAAAAGAAAACTAAAATTTCTGAGATTATATATATAAAATACAAATTCCTCGAGAACTAGGCGCTTAATCTAAAAGCTAAGGTAAAAAAAGTAGAGCATTACATTCCGCATATATTGAGAACCGAAACGTAGCTACTTGATTAAATTTTACCACAGAAATTTACGTCAAAGTTTGACAATTTTTCACACTTGACGAAAAACACTGACATCGTCGGTATAAGATGTGCTGCATTTGGTAATTGCCTTGTTTCACGCAAAATTTTATAAAAGAAAAGTTTATACATAAATAGTGTTTTTCAAATGTCAATGAAATTGACGAAACACCTTGCTGATCGCCGTTATTCAATTACAACTAATTTAAGTGACGAACTTGGGCTTTCTACTTTTCATTCAGTGGATTTTGCTAATATTAACTCTTATTTATTTCATTTTACAGCTACACAAAACTACGTTTACTTCACATCAAATGTTTGTATAGCTTATGGGACCTAACTACGGGGTCATTAGTCCCTAAACTTACTAGTTCATAAGTAGTTTGTTAATCCTAAGGACGGCACAAATATCCATACCTGAGGGGGGGATTCGAACCCCCGACCGTAGTGGCCGTGCAGACCGTGACTGGAGCGCCTCAGCCCCCTCGGCCACCGCGGCCGGCTTACTTTACATCAATAAATTAGTTTGGAAAAAGATTAAATTAGCAGAGATAATACTATACAAATAAGAAAAAATATATAGGTGATAAGGGTACTAGCAAATATGCATTATGGTTTTTTTAATTAAGAATAAAGGAACTTCATTGAATTAACAATAAAATGAGATACATGTGATTATATAAAGCGCAAATTACACAGTTATATATTAATGTTTCACTGTGTGGAACTTTTTTCCTTAATTTTAGACTGTCACATTTACTCGCATGGAGGAGGGTCCAAACGACATTAACTGTAACTCTTCCACTTCTTCCGTATTAATGTCCTCGTTGGAATCTGTAATTCCTCCTTCTGAAACGTCGTCATCTGTGTCACTGTCTTGAATGTCAGTAACAGGCCTGCCATTGATAACATTTGTGCAGGATTGACCACTGCATAGTTTGCAGACGGTAGAACACTTAATGCCATTTTTTCTGCAGGAACAACTTCCTTGGCACCCTATATCGCATGTGCGTTAAATGGTTTTCAACAGCTCCGCGGGTGCTGCCTCCTTAGAAGTGGGAACTGGCAAAAGACCTCATTTTGAAGCCTTCCATCCCCATTCCAGTGGATTTAGAAGGTTGTTTTTTCAAGCTTGCACCTGAAAATATGTTCTCAGGAAATGCTGTCGAAAAGCTGCTTCTGTAGGAGGCAAAGAGGCGAGGTTGAATAAAGTCTTTGATGCATATTATTCAAAAATTAGGTAGCGATACACATTTAATGACTTTCATCCTTGCAGTACAGAGCCGCAATAAACTTCTGTCCAGCTTCATGAATCTCGTCAACAGTAGCACTGGAATTGCCGAATAGCTCTGCTGCTTTTTGTAAGGTGGTTTTCGTCTCCAGTTGCTTCAGGAGTTTCACTTTTCCTTTGCCGAAAAATGAAGTCGTACCGCAACCACTGAAGGCATGTACGAACAGAATGTTGTCCTTTTAATGTTAGAGACAACTTGAAATTTAGGGGACTGTAAATTACACCGGCCTGTCTGCCTCTGCCTGGTTTAAGTAGAAAGACGTGTCAGTATCACTAGAAGGCCGATGTCTTCGCCAACGACAACACAGTGCTCCGCAAGGTCAACGGCTGTAGTTACTATTAGAGTATCGGCGTCATCAGCAATTTGCTTCACAATGAAGTGCTCACTTTCAAGTTGTTCAGTTAGTAAAGATATGATCCGTTGTTTATTTTATTCGTTGGACAGAAATAAGTTTTTCCCCAAGGTTGCTGACGTTGATTCATTGAACGTGACAATTAGTGCAGATTTTTTAGTGGCTCTGCGTAGCCGCTCAGCTGATATCGTGTTTCTGTTACTTGTAACATCAGAGTAGCCATCAAACACGATCATTATCTTTCTGCCAAGCAAACAATTAATGTAATCTACATACTTTGCAATTATGGAAGAACAAACTTCATTTGTTTCCCAAGCCACTCTATGCAACAGATATCCTCCATCTACAGCGAACTCTGCCTTTCCGAAGTCGATTGCTTCTTTAAATGGATCAAATAACTTGTAAAACACAGACCTTCGTGTCTTCCGCATACCTACGTTGTCAAACAATGATAGAGGATTTGGAGCTAGCCCAACTGAAAATAGTGCTGAAATCATTGGACTTTTTGTGCAACGCTATTCTGCAAGTAATCATTGAACAGAAATAATAAAATACGATGTTGAGCGTCAATGTGAGATTCACGTCTAAGTGAATAATGGTGATATTTCCTGATCGATAAGGTTTTTTGTCCGTTTCACTGATATTTCAAAAACGCATTTTAATGTTCTGTAACTTATATCGTAAAAAATTTTTCGTCAAACTAGCCAATTCCCACATGCTGCACGTCTTATACCGACGATATTAATGTTTTTCGGTACGTGTGAAAAATTGTCGTTCTTTGCCGTAGAATTTCTCTGGTAAAATTTAATCAAATAGCTACGTTTTGGTGCTCAATCCGATGCGGAATTTAATGCTCTACATTTTTTCTAACGCTTAGTTTTCGAGGAATTTGAAACCAACTAGAAAAAGTCCGAAATTTCGGTGGTTTTCTTTTCATGACAGCTGACGCTCCACTCAGAAATGAGGGCAAACTCAGATTATTCATACCAGAGGTCTACTTGAGTGATTAAAACAGTTTCCAGATTTCCAATAATTTTTGGAAGGCAACCCCCTTTTCGGAGCTAATTTTACTGGCCTATTGCAAGAGTTTACGGTATTAATGATCTTGCAGTGCGAGTATAGCCGCGCGGTCTGGGGCACCGTGTCACGGATTGCGTGGCCGCTTCCGTCGGAGCATGAGGTCTTAGCACAAGTTTATCAATTTTAAGTCTAGGAGCCGATGACCGGAGTTTGGTCCCTTAGGATTACGAACTTTTGAACAAATGATACTTTTATTTTGTGGAATAGATCTATTAATAAAACGTTGGAGAAAACTGAGCTAAACATTTGCAAATTATTGATAAAAGAGAGGAAGGACGACTAGGAAGGACCATCAGTGGCTGCATTAGGGCACTGAAATTAAACAATGGCGACAAGTAAAAATCTGAGCTTGGCCGGGAATCGAACCCGGGTCCGCTGCTTCGGGCCAGCAGTAGCCTTAACCACTTGGCTACCCGTGCTCGCCTCCCGCCCGTCTCAAACTTCCCTAAGTCGCACGCTGTGGCTGTAGCGCCCCTATCGTCCATGCACTCTTATACGCGTCGTTACGGATTCCCGTACAAGGTCGAACTATGACCGCATCTGCGGTGAAGTAAGTGAAGTTAAGCCGTCTTCGTATGTAAATACTTATTATATTGATGTGGTGTCTGTTCTTTAGCCATGTCCGAAAGAACATACACCACACCAATATAATGAGCTAGATATGTTTTAAGATATTTACTGTAGTTACGAACGAACCAAATCCTATGGTTGTGCCTTGTTTAATGGCTCGTAAAACCGTTTACATATCTCGAGGAGTGAATGGGAGAGTATATGGGGTAGGATAATATTCTGGTGCCATCGTGATATTCAGTTGTCGCTATGGTGTGAAGTCGGGAAATTAGATTGTTTAGATGTCGAAACAATATGTACATCCGCTGTTTCAGTTTTATGAGGTTGCTGTTTGTTCTGCTTGGTAGTTTGAAGTTTTTAAGGTTCAGCTGTTTCTTGCGGCGCGCGGCGCCAAGGCAGTGTAACCTTTGTTCAGGCATTTCTTGTTCTACAGTTGAGAGGAAGTGCTCAATCAATTTCCCAACGGCTTCAGCCCATCAAAAAATGTACTCCCAGTATCCTATGAAAATGGACTCTTGCCGTGCTTAATATTTCGCCTACTAATCTTCTAAATTAACTTATACATCACTGTTCTGCAATTAATACTTTTTCCTAGCGGAGGGTTCACTGTAACATTTTTTATAAAAAAATATCTCCACCGTTCCAATCTCAGAAGTTCGTGGGCTAAAATGAGCATTTTTCCGTGATAACCCCGAGTGAAGCTACAAAATAATTTTTCATTCGTATGTAGGTGGGGGTTAAAAATATTTTTGTGTTACAAACAGAAAGCAAGAGGTTGAAATTTCGTAGAGATACCGCAGGCAACTACAGACGCCTTTGTTTCGCCAGCCCAACTCGTGTATCATATACAATATAAGCTCCCCATATATATATATATATATATATATATATATATATATATATATATATATATATATATATATATATATATTGCTGAAGGGAGTGTTACATCAAGATATTATCAATAGTTTTTGAGAAGTCAGATCAGTTTGCTTACTGAAAGTTCCAAGCATAAGGGAGAGGGAGCAATGGAATTTACGCAATGGTTCTGTAAGCCTACTTCCAGTATTACTGGGCAGTGACGCTACTCGAATCAGGGCTACGTGAAGTTTCCGGCCAGTGTGCCGTAAGTAGCTTAGCTGTTTGGTACAATCGCTCTCTTAACGTCTGAACATCACTGTTTCACAAGACACGGAGTACCAAGAGGGAATCAAAACTCGAGAACAGCACAACAGTCGCGATACAAACTAGATCCCCTTCACTTATATTTCTCTAGAAAGGACGTAGTTATTCTCAGATCTCCCAGTGGAGTACTTAAAGTTATGGCATTGAGAACGAGAATATATTCAAGGCACTGTTCATTAATATTAGACAAATATGTTTCATGATATGTGGATTTTAAATGAGAAGTTCCTAAGCGAATTGTCAACCGTTTGAATAACCCCAGTGAAGTATGGCCTAACGACTGTTACTACTGTGACGAAGCTGCTGGGCGAAAACTTCACGGTCAGAAACCCTACGATACCTGAGTCAGGACTCTCCTTGAGTCTGTTAATGGCCGGCGGTTATTGTATGAAGGTGACGAAAGAAACAACAAAGCAAAGGAAACAGTACTACCTGTAGCAAATGTCGAAAGTGACCATCACTGAATCACCTGGCGTTTTGAAACCTGGTCAACAAGTTGCTGAAGGTGTATTGAAGCTGGACTGTTGGCATTGCTATCTTATTGTCCGAAATGTTCTGCCACAGTTCTTGTTGCAATACACCTTAGACTTTGAGCGCTCACATCCTGACAGATCTGATCACCAGCCTGTCCTCTGTTAACAACTCCGCCAAGCGTGAAGATTGTGTAAATGTTTGGGCAATTGCTCCTTCCATTTGAATATAACTTTTGGTCTTTTTCTCCTCGGTTAATGTGAACATCAACGTCCTGTCGTACCACTCGTCCAGGTCACATTTGTCCCACCTTATAGGTTCTAGGTATCAGAATAGGTGGACTTTGGGTTAGTAATTCATGAAAGTGCGTTATTACAGAGTGATATGTTAGTA
Organism: Locusta migratoria; assembly: GCA_026315105.1. Taxonomy (NCBI): domain Eukaryota; kingdom Metazoa; phylum Arthropoda; class Insecta; order Orthoptera; family Acrididae; genus Locusta; species Locusta migratoria. Next base: position 555,055,171 of record CM048744.1, read on the forward strand.
TTGTGAAAAGTACAGCACTTTGTGTTATGTTTTATGCTATCAAAATGATTTTGATTCAGTTAAAATGAAGTGTGCAAGTTCGGTATATTTTACAAACTTGGATTCTTTAAGTGGCCATTTCCAACTTTTAATGTTACATTACCAAATAACAACGTTCGAAATACAACCAATTTATCAATTACATTTGCTTTACATGACATAACTACACCATCGAAAATGGTCATAGAAAGTGCCTCCCAACATCTTTCTTAGATCAGGGATCGCCGCGTGGTTTAAGGCTACCCCTACTGGAAGTTATAGTCCTCGTGTGCGCGCGTGTTTACGTGTGTGTGTGTGTGTGTGTGTGTGTGTGTGTGTGTGTAAAAACATTTGAACATTTAGATCAAGGGCCATTTGAATTCTCTGTTGTGAGCGGGACCCCAAGAGAAAAATTAAGTATGTCAATCTAAAGAATAAACTTTCATTAAAACGTTTAACAACTTCGTTACACTCAACAGTAATATGCATTACTAGCATTATAATAACTTTTAGTAGAACAATAAAAGCAGTTTGTAGAACTGTGATTTTGGAGCCTTCATCTTATTTTTAAATCCGGTAATCCTAGGGCTAATACTGTTGCTCAAAGCTACCCGCGTAAAGTCACTTACCTTCAATCGATTCCTGGTTTAAATTTTAAATAGGAAATCCTTGTGCACGTAAAAACGTCATGGCGAAGATCGCAGAAGACTATTTCTGAAATGTTGTTATACAATTTTGCCTGTTTAAAACTAAACATCAAAAGAGGAAGGTTCCAAATGCAATCTCCGAGTTAAAATTATTAAAAATTTCCGGGCTATCATGCCGTGGTCTAGTGGATTTATTGTCGAAACCCAATGTTTCGTTCCCGACTGCGAAGGACATTCTCAAGGGGGATCGTAGCACTTTCAATGTCCGATACACACCTTGGCTCGCTCGCTCGCTCAGTCAGTAGCGAGCCAAGGTGTGTATCGGACATTGAAAGTGCTACGATCCCCCTTGAGAATGTCCTTCGCAGTCGGGAACGAAACATTGGGTTTCGACAATAAATCCACTAGACCACGGCATGATAGCCCGGAAATTTTTAATAATTTTGACCATTCCGGCCGTGAAAGTTTACATTTTACAATCTTCGAGTTTTTATAATTCTCAAATCAGTAAGCGTTCAAAACACAAGGAGACAATCATATTTCAAATGGTACCGATGTTACCCATTTCTATCATCACCAATAAAGTTGTCATGTTATCGTGGACACACAGTAAACTGAATGAGCACCTATAAAGGGATTAATAATTAGAAATTAATAAAATTTTAAATTTTTTCTTTTAGCTTGCAATTTATCGGCCAGACGGCAATAGTATCATTTTAGTTGTATGTTAGTTCATGATTCGTGAAAGCAACAACTCTGTCGCTTTTCTCAGTATTGCTCGGCTGCTCGTGTAGCTACCGACGGCAAAAGCACCTTATGGCAATGCATCATGTGCGATAAAAATTCTGAATCCCTATCTAGACTAGGAATTGTGATGCAAAGCGAGGAATAAGGGCAGCATCACAGGTGGTGACAGTGAATAAGAGCAGCATACTTCTGTCCAATGGTCATATACTGGGTCTGCACTTCACACACGTTAGTGACAGTACATTTTTATTATCTCTGAAATACTTATTCGTACAGGGTCCGTATCAGGCTGCTTACTAAGAAGGACTATCTAATCGGCACAAAACGAAACAGTACAAATGATCGTGGAGAAACGTGGACTGACAACCGAGGACAGCTATTCAATACTTATGGAAGAAAAAAGCGATTGTCAGTTCCTGCCATCAATGCATTAAAATAATGATCAATTTATTAGTACTAGTATTAGTAGGTTACAGTGCCAGAGCGAGATGGCACAAATGAAGAGGATTACATTGAGAACATAATTTCTTTAGAAAGACGGTTTTCACTAAGTAACATTTTTCCTGTGTTGACATAATGGTTTTATAACATGAAACTAATGTTACAGTACAGCTAATTAATTATTTATAGTTAGTGTTGTCAATAAACGGGAATATTAAAGTTATTGGTTGTAATAAATATTCCAGCAGCTTGCAAAATTCCTGCAACAACATACAACACACAAACTGTAACTAGTGGCTGTTGTCGTTCGTCATAAGAGTCCATAACAATCTTCATTTTTATATATTAAATGACTGTAACATTCAGAACACACTGTTTTCGAGCACTGCAAATAAAATTCAAAATTATAAAGGACCTAATTTCAACATAAAAGCTTTTTGGTATTTCTTTAAACAGGTTACCAACTGCAAGATATATCGCTAAGAATGGAGAGAGGTAAGCTTGTAAATATAATGTACCGCACAGTTATCTAAGGTGTATTAGGATCCACGTAAAAACGCTGCGAGTATACATCAGTCATTCTCACCTTGACACCAAGCAGTAGATATTGTATCACTTAACTGTGCAGTTGATATATTATGAAAAATAAGAAAGGAGGCTTAAATGCTGTCATAACACACAAATATTCCAAGTCTTCAATACATTAGGTACTTTATCATTTCATTGAAACTGTATGATAAAGCCGATTCCTTGAAAAAATGAAATACCACTGATTGACTTTGAAAGGCTGAAGGCTGATGAAGATTACACTTTCCTCCAATGGTTTAAACTGGGTACAAGAAACGTATGTACTGCAGTATAAATTACAATAAGCACCCAAGACACCTATCAAAACCCTCGAAAACAGTTTGGGTGTGCTACAGACATCACCACATTGAAGCAAGCAGGAAACGCGTTTCATGATTTGAGGCCAAATTTACTTTGACCAAGTGTTCACAGTGATCTGCGACGGTAGCATGGCACGCATTCTAACCTTACACAGTCTAACTTAGGATGGAGAAAAATTAACTGCTGTTGATACTGCTGTCGTCGTCGTCGAGCAAGCCTCTTCATCTCATCATAAGGACGGCAACCTACATCGATTTCAATCAGCTTATTGTATTTATCTCTTGATCTCCCTCTACGATTTTTACCCCACACTCTTCCCTCCAACACTAAATTCACGATTCCTTGAAGTCTAAGAATGTGTATTATCAATCGATCCCTTCTTTTACTCAAGGTATGCCAGTAGTTCCTTTTCTCCCCCAATTCTGTACAGTACCTCATTAGTTACGCGATCCACCCACCTAATCTTCAGCATTCTTCTGTAACACCACATTTCAAAAGCCTGTATCCTCTTCCTGTCTAAACTATTTATCGTCCATTCTTCACTCCCATACAAGGCAACACTCCACACAAATGCCTTCAGAAATGATTTCTTTGCGCTTAAATTAACATTCGATATTAACAAATTTCTCTTTTTCAAAAACGCTTCTCTTCCCATTGTCAGTCTGCATTTTATATCCTCTGTATTGCGACCATTATATGTTATTTTACTGTCTAAGTAACTCAATTCTTCTACCACCTTTATTGTTTCGTTACCAAATCTAATTCCTTCAGAATCGCCTGATTTCCTACATTTACATGGGATACTCTGCTAATCACATTCAAGTGTCTGGCAGAGGGTTCATCGAACCACCTTTATACTATTTATCACCCATTCCACTCTCGAATAGCGTGCGGGAAGAAAGAAAACCTGAATCTCTCCGTTCGAGCTCTAATTTCTCGTATTTTATTCTGATCATCATTTATACCTATGTAAGTGGGAGTCAACAATATATTTTCGCATTCGGAGGAGAATGTTGGCGATTGGAGTTTCGTAAGTAGCCCACGCCGCAACAATAAACGGCGTTGTTATGATTCCATCCCAGATCTTTTATCATTTCCGTAACGCTGTCTCCCCTGTAACGTGACAATACAAAACTAGCTGCCTTTCTTTGGACTCTTTCGATGTCCTCCGTCAAACCCACCTGATAAGGATCCCACACTGGGCAGCAATACTCCAAAAAGGGACGGACAAGCGTAGTGTATGCAATTTCTTTAGTAGTTCTGTATCTTTTAAGGGTTCTGCCACGACATTATCTACGTGTTCTTTCCAGTTTAAGTCTATAGTAATAGCAATTGCTTCGTATTTAGTGGAGTTTACGGCCTTCACTTGATTAAGGAAACTTTGTTTACAAGACAAATCAGACTGCATTCCATTACCCATGTTTTGCTCTTGTTAATGTTCATCTTATATGCACCTTTCAACAATCTGTCCATTACGTTCAACTGCTCTTGCAGGTACTCTACTGTCTCTGACAGAATTACAATGTCATCGGCCAAATGCTATGTTTTTATTCCTTCACCCTGAACGTTAATTCCTTCTCCAAATTTCTCCTTGCTTTCCTTTATATCTTGCTCGATGTACAAATTGATAACATTGGAGAAATGCTACAATCCTGCCTTACTCCCTTTCCAACCGCTGCATCCCTTTTACGCCCTTCAACTCTTAGAATTGCTGTCTAGTTTTTGTACAAGTTGTACAAACCTTAGATTCCCTGTATTTTCCTCCTGCTGATTTCAGAATTTGAAAGTGTATTCCAAACAACACTGTCAAAAGCTTTCTCCAAATCTACAAAAGCTAAAGAATTACCTAGCACAAGTTAATTACAAACAAACCATTTGTATATGGTATAGAGTACCACTCATTGAACAGATAAGACTTCAAGAGTTATTGAGCCACAAACTCTAAAGAAAAAAAGAAAGGGAATGTAATGGTGATTAAATATAATGAGAGATCAGAAAAGTTGCAGCATTTAAAGCAATTAACAGTATTGTTCTCCTGTATATAATACTGTTGGCCAAGTTCCAGGATTGCTAGGTTTAGTGTGAATGGATCATCATAATTTCATGCCATCCTAAACCTTTTGAAAACTTGTCATCAAAGGCATTTCATACGAACTTCGTCAATAGTTATGGTGCCTTCTTGATTTTCCTGTTACAGAAGACAGGGTTAATTCAAATTTGCTGCCCATAACAGTTATGCTGCATTGGAGCTCACAGTTGTTGGACATACAAACGTGGTATCGAGGAGTTTTATATATATATATATATATATATATATATATATATATATATATATATACAAGAACATTTGTTGACGCTACAGACAATTTGGTTCATTCATTCTTCCTACGGCTTTCGGAAAGTACTGGCCTTTATTATGCTACAAAACCTTAAATAAGGCTGTTGTGTATGTATTACTAAAACGTTTCGGAAACATAATTGGAATACAAACAATTAAAAATAGTATCGTTTGTGTAGTCATGTCACGCTGGACAAACGCTGAAGGACAAGATGTCCTGTCCAAGCCACACCGGGAAATGTGAAAAGAATTTGCATTTCATGTAATAGTCACTTATTTTAAAACAAACAGTTAACAACAAGGACTTCTAAGAACAACAAGTTTAACATGTTATATTTGAAGAAATAAATACGAAAAACCATTAACCGAGGCGAACATTACTTTTTTTCCCGAAAGATAACTATACAGTATAAAGTTGAATTAAAATTTTCAGGAATATTTAGACAATCATACTTTCGATAATGCCACGTCCGACAATACGATTCTTCAAGGGCCCATATCTCGGGTTGTTCTGATCACAGAGATAAGTGGTAACGTGTTCTGGATATCACTTAGCCTAGAGATTATGTGTGTCCCAAACCTACAGTACAGTGTCAAAATTTAAACATTACACACTTTCTGCAGGTGTGGCAAATTGAGCAAATCGGTTGGCTTTTGTGCAGTAGGTGCTTTTAAAATTCCCTTTTGTTCATTATATTTCGGTACCAAAAGTGACAACTGTGCTGAGAGACGGCGTTCCGGCCGCAATGAAAATTACTCATCAATTCAGAGACATTTGTTTCTTGCTGATCTTATTGGTCTGATATTTTCGGTATGTCAAAGTTTCTGTGCACCATCAAATTCACTGTATAACTTCTGTGCGTGTGGTTGACTTTAGCGTGTACATAGCAGCGTATGAAATTTGAAAGAGAGAGAGAAATTTGATTTAAAATTTCGATCACGACTATACCGCATTGCGTTCGAGATATTGGAATTATATCTTTCTTTCGTCACACGCTCTATATAACTGTATCTAAACACAAAGAAATTGTCGAATCTTTACTGAGCTGCTACGTAAGTACACCCTGCTGCTGCAAGAAAAAGGGATTAAGGGAAATTGCTCTTGTTGGGGCACAAAAAAGTTAAGTGTGCTCCTGTATATGAAAGACTGATAAGTGATGAACCGACTGCCTCAGCCCTCATTCAACCTCCCCCGCGAAGAAATTTTTGGCGCGCGAACATATTCGTGCTTATTTTGAGCTGAAAGAGAATAACGGGGGGGGGGGGGGGGGGGGAGAGATTGGAAATGAAAAGAAATGAAGAGAGGTGAATGGAGTTCATACACAAGCTATGGAGGTCTGCATTGGCAAACTTTAATAACAAATATTGTATCAATTTGCCCCATGCCGATTACGCAGGTGTTACGAGTGTCTTGGTCTGGGGAAGGGGGGGGGTGTACAAACAACGCGCAAGAACATATGAAGAGGAGACTGTTGACTGAAGAGACAGAAAACTGAGGAAGAAACGAGCAGAATACATTCAAATGCCAGAGAAAAAGAATGGGACAAAGACATTGCTACAGAGATAGTGAAAGTGGCAAATTTGTAATGAAGATCAGGAGAAAGGTACGAAGAAAGTGACGAGGGGGAGTGGGAGAACGGAAGAAAGCGCTGATGGGTGAAAAAGGAAACAGTGGGGGATAGGCATATAGACTCAGTGGTAGGGAGACAGAAAATGCTGTATATGGAAACATCACGAGAAGAGATTGGGTAAAAGGATTCATTATCTTCTGTGTTTTAAAAAGTGCGAAACTTTTCGCATGCCTCTTTTTTTTTCCGAGAAAGGCAGAACGAAGTCTGAGACAGCTTATTCTGTAAAGAGTCTTAAACAGGAAAATATTTTTTGTGTTCTAACAGGAGATTTCTTCACATGGTTTACAAATACTCCAAACGATAGCGCCGATCCATCACTCCGGGTTAGACTCTGGTGCACCACTGTATACTGCTAACAAAGACAACAGAACACGATATGTCGAAGGTATTGCCCTACACTACTGACAAATTTTGTTGCACATCAAAGTCAAGACACTTTAAACCACTGACTAAAGCTAGAGCAGACTGACTCCTGTTTTAAGTCGAAATTCATCATTTTATTACCGAACTATTGTGTACAGCTGTTCGCTGTTCTATAAATGCATTCTTTACAGCACCGATAGTTGCCAATTTCTCAGGGAAAACTTTGGCATGAAGATTATCTCACTAACGTACTCAGTCTATGCACATGCGGATATTCCAGTAATAACTATTTTGGAGAGATACAAAGATACGTCTTTGAGCTGCCAAGGCTGCAGAAATGTTCAGTTAAATTTCACAAAATATTATTTCAGTAATTACTACACGATGCGAAACGCACTAAGAATGTGAGAGGCTATTAAAATCTGAAAATCACCTCTTTAATCTTAACCACAAGATTGTAAATAGGCCCGACAGCAGACGAAACTTCAAGCCAGGCAGAAGCCTACAGAGTTTCGGTGTGTTGAACCTGTTAAGGTGGGTAGCACGTCGCCGAGTGGGAGTAACAGAGGCACAACTGACTTGTTATTCTCGAATGTCAATACATTCAAATAAATCAATGGAACTTTCTCAGTATGACCTGGAAGGATTCACATTCATAGTAGTCAAAGCTCCAAAAGGTAACAGACTTTTTTTTCCTTTATCCGTGTCAAATTCTTCTTTTTTAACTAACTTTGAAAACACCTTCTGATGCCCGTACACTTTTCTTCATAAATTAAAGATTCAATGAATTTTGCAGAGCTTCCAAAACGTACTAGCATGATGTTTGAAAGTCTAGAATACATTTAATAAGAAAAGACTTAGTATAAATTTCATGTTTGAAAAACAGAATTTCTGGTTAATTATCTCAATTTCTACAACACTTTAATATATTTGGAAAGATTTCTGCATTATGGAGGTAGTGATTTATAAGTATACCAAATTTGAGGTAACGTGACTTTCTTTCAATCGCATATAAAGCACTTAGTTCATTCCGCACTTAGTTCCTCTGTTTTCTAAAATATATTTCCTGTTTAGCACATCATTAACGAACTGCAAAGGCATGAGCATTTCAGCCCGCAAATGTGATTTTCGGCAAAAAATAATAGCATTTTTTAAGACAACGTTTTTTACTTCCTAGCACCCTAATTCTATGAAGGACGTGGTTAGTGATGCTAAGAACGTATTTTACGACGCCTGGTGGATGAATGGAAAAGCAGTTTTAGTTGTTTCACAGTTGGAGTTTTCCCTAGATGACATGGTATTACATATCACGTTAAAGTGCTGTATACGGAAAGTAATATGAAAGAAAAAAGATGGATCAACTACTGTAACTGCATGTGTCTATGTACTGAGTGACTGTAACAGATGCTTAAATTTTGTTGAGAATTCTGGTCATATAAAAGGAGATGGTGGCATATGATTATTTACCTTTACGGATGTGTCTATATTGACTGCGTTTGTCATTAAAAATGGTAAGAGGCAATACACGGGCAGAGGCTTCCGAAGGACTGCTTGGCAAACCAAATGTGCATGGCATACTGTACTTCGAACAAAGGGTGGCCGCGGCGGAGTGGCCAAACGCATTGAGGCGCTATGCTCCGATGCGCGAGGCCGTTCCCCGTCGGGGATTCGAATCCCCCCTCGGGCATGGATGTTTGTGTCGTATTTAATATAAGTTAGTTCATAAGTAGTTTGTGAGTTTAGGGACTGATGAGCTCGCAGTTAAGTCCCTTAAGCTTCACAAACATTTGAACAAAAGGTGGAACTCTCAGTAAAACTACAAGTCGTCTAACATATCAGGCATTACTCAAAATATGTCAAATCTAGAAGATGTGCAAACTGATCCGCGTACGTTGTTCCTGTTGGAACATTGCGTACGTGTTCAACATTATTGTCTCTGTGCGCGAAGAGACAAAAACTTGCTTTCAGAGATTTCATTCCCAACAATAATGTACTGGTGAGCTTGTTGTGTAAATAATTTCCAAAGAAATCTGTATGATTTTACCTCTTAAAAATTTGTCAACAAATAACTTAAGTGCAATGCACGGTGTTTAGAGGTAACCACAATTTCACTGTATCAAGTGAAAAACGTAAGCAGAATATTGTAAAATTTTATTAACATAAATGTTTTGCCTCTTAAGACATTTCATCAATTTGGCTCTTAAAGTGATTGCACTTTAAAAATGTTTCTACCACTGAACGAGTTCATGGCGCGCGCACATACGTGTGTGTTGTCCTTAGTATAAGTTAAAGTGTTTGTAAGTCTAGGGACAAATGAATCAGTAGTTTGGTGTCTTACGTTTACAAAGTTATATAAATTATTTCTACATGCCACATCCTCTTCCACTTGTCCCGGATTTCACGTGAATAACCTTGCAGTGATTTATTCTTCCTGACTGCCAGATCGTACCCTGTTTGCTTGTTGTGTAGTGCATGTGCGTTTATAGTGGCGGTTTCTTTTATTGCATACTATAATTCTATTTATTTCACCATTGGCGCTTGGATTAAGAATAGATCGCCACTTATCGGCTGTTGAGGGGGGGGGGGGCTGCAATACAGCTTTCTTTTAGGAATTACGGGGATCAACTACTTAGTTATGCGAACTTCCGTTTTCTAGGATTTTATCTCTTTGTAAAGAAAAAAATTCGCACTGACGTGTTTTGCGGCCAGCTTTTCCACGAGTGTGTGCACTCAACGCCTAATATTCACTCTTACCGTATTTCACACAGCCAAACCTATTTAAAATTTCAGATTTTAACTTTGCAAACATGCCGTTTTTTCTTAATTTTTTCCGTTATTGCCAGTGATGTTCCGTGACATTTGTACTTCAGTAAAATAAAATGAATTCGCCTTCACTCATAAAATTGTGCTTTATTTTACAAAATGTATTTCGAGCCCTCAGGAATCATCAAGTTTAATAGATATTTTAACACCTGTGTGTTAAGATTAAAACGTAGGTTGTAACAATACGGAAAATTTTAAAAAGTTTTTAATAAGTAAGTCAACTGTTAAATCTCTTTTATTATATGAAACTCTTGAAAATTTTACATATTGTTACAACCTGTTTTATCTTAACAGACCCAGGCCTTTAAACATCTATATAAATAAATTTAAAAAATAAGTCACCTGATGAGACCTCAGGGCTCGAAATGCATTATGTATTACAAAAAACAATTTTATGACTGAAGGCGAATTCATTTTATTTTACTGTTATTTTTAACTTTTACCTCTTTTCCATATTTTAATTATTTTTTCCATTAAAATACTATCACCTGTCTTTCCGTGGTAGTTTGTCCTCTTTACCAAATTTATCATCTTTACGTGTTCCGGTTTACGCTAGTTAAATTGCAGTATCAAATCGCCCATACTTTTGCAAATATCCCTGAAACGGTCCAAAATACGGAAAAAACATAAAAGAGCAAAGTTGTTGATAATTCTCCCTAAAAATTGGTTTATTCAATTTTCGTGTCAGATGAATTATTAAGCCGCTATTTTAATTTCAAGCTATCAAAAGGCGATCGCAAACGCCCAATTTTAGTGTTACTAAAATTGGCGAAAAAGAAACTGTGCCTGGTAAGCCTTTTGCATTTAAAAAGTTTCAATGCAGACACTAACACTAATATCACTGAACGTGCAATTTTTTTTTTATTTAAGAAACTTGTCGCCCACTTTAGGTTACGGTAGTAACACTAAAAGTGGGCCTTTGCGATCGTCTTTTGACAGCTCGAAATTTAAATGAAAATAACGGCTTAACTATTCATCTGACACTAAAATTGAATAACCGAATTTGTAGAGGAGAAAATTCTCTACAACTTATCTCCCTTATGTTCTTTTTTTTTCATATCTCGTATCGTTTGAGACATATTTGCAAAAATAACGGAGATTTGACACCCTCCAGTGAATTAACGAAAACCAGCCGTTCGGAGATGTCACGTGACATTCCTCGCGTTTTTGATGATTTTCTTATTGTAACTTACACGTCATTTCAAACATACGGCACACTGAGGAATTAACAAAAACACATCGTTCTTCGTACGATAAATGATAATCTGTTGTTGTTGTTGTTGTTACGGTCTTCAGTCCGGAGACTGGTTTGATGCAGCTCTCCACCCTACTCAATCCTGAGCAAGTCTTTTCATCTCCTCATAAGAACGACAACCCACATCCACTTGAATCTGCTTACTATACGCGTCTCTTGGTCTCCCTCTGTGATTTTTACCCCACACACTTCCCTCCAATGCTGATTTTTCTTAGACTGCACTCCATTACCCTAGTTTTGCTCTTGTTAATGTTCATCTTATATGCACCTTTCAGCACACTGTCCATTCCGTTCGGCTACTCTTCCAAGTCCTTTTGCTGTCTCTGACAGAATTACAATGCCATCAGCAAAACACAATGAATGATAATCTATGTCTACAAATGCCATATTAACATCAGTTAACAACGGCCATCAATAATATGAGATTAAAGAACGATAAATGATAATCTGTTGTTGTTGTTACGGTCTTCAGTCCGGAGACTGGTTTGATGCAGCTCTCCACCCTACTCAATCCTGAGCAAGTCTTTTCATCTCCTCATAAGAACGACAACCCACATCCACTTGAATCTGCTTACTATACGCGTCTCTTGGTCTCCCTCTGTGATTTTTACCCCATACACTTCCCTCCAATGCTGATTTTTCTTAGACTGCACTCCATTACCCTAGTTTTGCTCTTGTTAATGTTCATCTTATATGCTCCTTTCAGCACACTGTCCATTCCGTTCGGCTACTCTTCCAAGTCCTTTTGCTGTCTCTGACAGAATTACAATGCCATCAGCAAAACACAATGAATGATAATCTATGTCTACAAATGCCATATTAGCATCAGTTAACAACGGCCATCAATAATATGAGATTAAAGAACTACTGTTTGTGTGGTGGATTGTGTCGTGAAAGGTCGGTGGTTCGAAACTCGCCATCACCCAATATTTTTTTTCCTAAAAGGGTTTCAGACACTCTTATTAATTAATTAATTAATATTTCGATTATTATTTTGGTCCAAAATGCAAAAACTACAAATCTAAAGTGGGCCGCAAAACGTCAGTGCGATTTTTTTTCTTTCAAATGTTAAATTTGCCAGTTTGAAAACGGTAATCACGCCAATTTTCAAACATGGAAACAAAAGATTGTAACAACTATCGAGGTATCTCTTTAATTAGCATTGTAGGCAAAATATTCTCAGATATTGTTGAAAGGAGAGTGCGAGTATTAATTGAGGACAAGTCAGATGAAAACCAGTGTGGGTTTAGGCCTCTTAGAGGCTGTCAGGACCAGATCTTTAGCTTACGGCAGGTAATGGAAAAGTGCTATGAGTGGAACAGGGAATTGTCTCTGTGTTTCATAGATCTTGAAAAGGCTTATGACCGTGTTCCTACGTGGAAGCTACTGTCAGTTCTACAAGATTATGATATAGGCTGCAAACTTCTGCAGGCAGTTAAATGGCTTTACGTAGACTGTCAGGTAGCAGTTAGAGTAGATGGCAAATTAAGCTCATGAATCAGGGTAGTTTCAGGGGTAAGACAAGGCTGTAACCTGTCACCACTGTTGTTCATGCTATTCATGGATCATATGCTGAAAACAGTAAACTGGCAGGGCGGGATTAAAATAGGTGAAAACAAAATAAGAAGTCTCGCATATGCGGATGACTTAGTTGTAATGGCCGATTCAATTGAAAGGTTGCAAACTAATATTTCAGAGCTCGATCAGAGGTGCAAAGATTATGATATGAAGATCAGCATCTCCAAGACGAAAGTAATGTCTGTGGGAAAGAGATTTAAACAGATTGAGTGCCAAATAGGAGGAACAAAGAACAGGTAGACAGTTTCAAGTAACTGGGATGTATTTTCTCACAGGATGGCAACATAGTTAAAAGAACTGGAAACGAGGTGCAGCAAAGCTAACACAGTGAGTGCTCAGCTAAGATCTACTCTCTTCTGCAAGAAGGAAGTAAGTACCAAGACTAAGTTAGCAGTGGACCGATCTATCTTTCGACCGCCGGCCGCGGTGGCCGAGGGGACTGAGGCGCTTCAGTCTCGGTCTGCACGGCCACTACGGTCGGGGGTTCGAATCCCCCCTCGGGCATGAATATTTGTGCCGTCCTTAGTATAAGGTAGTTGATAAGTAGTTTGTAAGTTTAGGGACTGATGACCACGTAGTTAAGTCCCATAAGCTTAAACATTTATATATTATATATATATATATATATATATATATATATATATATATATATATATATATATATATATAATCTTTCGACCATTTCTTTTTTTTTTTTTTGTATGGGAGTGAAAGTTGGGTGGATACAGGTTACCTTATTCACAAGGTAGAGGTTACAGATATGAAAGTAGCAAGAATGATTGCAGGTACTAATAGATGGGAACAATGGCAGGAGGGTGTCCATAATGAGGAAATAAAAGAAAAGCTGGAAATCAACACCATAGATGCAGCAGTTACCAACAGACTGAGATGGTGGGGTCATGTTACACGCATGGGAGAAGCAAGGTTACCTAAGAGACACATGAGCTCGGCAGCGGAGGGTAAGAGGAGTCGAGGTAGACCAAGAAGAAAGTACTTAGATTCGGCGCAGAATGATTTTGAAGTAAAAGGCATAACATCAGACGAGGCATCAATGTTAGCATTGAATAGTGGATCATGGAGAAATTTTATCAGAGGTACTATGCTCAGGACTGAACGCTGAAAGGCATAATCGGTCTCTAATGATGATGATGAAAATCTCACTCTGGAAAGCATTTGCATCACTTAATTGTCGAGCAATCAGTGGGACGTATGAATAAAACTGAGCATATGCTTCAGAGAAGATGCTCAGAGCAAAAGAACGTTCTCTGAGTAAGTTCTCAAATTCGTATGAATAAAAACTTCAAAGCATATGCTCTGAGCAGGTAGTACATTCTCACTACCTCCCCTCCTACTTGAGTAAGTTCTCCGCGTGTCATGTCCGCCACAGATCAGCTGTCCAATCGTGTATTTCTTTAAACTAGCCCAATCAGGCAAATTATTAAGTGTACAAATATGGAGTAGGCATCGACATGTTGAGAAAGAACTGGACTGTGTTTAGATATTAGTTTGTTGTGAAGGAGCATATTATAAAGACTAAATATGCACTTTTTACGAAAATGTTTCTGCTGGCGATACAAAATTTTCGTCACGCGAGAAACTCGTTTGTTAATGAAATAGGGTTAGCACAATTTGCGAACGATATAATAAGAATGCATCACATATTCATCTGTCACAACGTGGAATGCTGTAGGAGTGTTCTAACATGAGATACGCCTTGTTAAATATGACACCCAATGGTTTGCTCATAAGAGTTAGGCCATGCGATTTTGAACAAGAAACACGCTGCTAGGTATGTAATTAATCAGTTATTAATTTTCCTGTCGTGATTACTTACTTCTAACATGACAGAAGTTAAGATTACGAAGTCAGAAAACGCATCATAAATAGCCAACCGGTTTGGATAGAAACAGTAGCTACTTCAGTAGGCCTACCTGGTATTGCAGCAACATTTATTTTGTGATAGAAACTGTGAAATCCTGGGATACACTTTATTTGGAACTAACAGCATAAGATCTTACTAATAGATCCTATTTTAAAACAATATTATTTTGCTATGTGACTGTTTACAACTGTAAATATACACGCCAAACAAATGAGTAAACACGCAGCTGAATCCATTTGTGTTTCATTTTTATGTCGGTAATGAAAACACCTCTTACATCACTCTCGTCACTGTATAAAATGCTGGAAGTGTAACACGATTTTTCCGAAGGAAGATACTCGTCAACAAAATGTTTTTATTTGTATTAACTTTATAGATTGCCTTGTATTTCTTAAAGGCTACATATAAAGGAACTTGCTTTTGCCTTCTAAGTAAGAAAATTGTTGTAATTTTTATTATAAACCTCAGTAAAACGTAACCTTAATAGAAGTTACTCAGCACGGAGTATGCCATAGAGCTCACTCCAGAAATCTGAGAATGTTCTCCCGTCTTGAGAAACTTCTGCAGTTTTATTCATATGGAATTGGAGAATGTTCTCTGTTTTGAGTAACTTCTCCCACCCCGTTACTCACGCTGAGAACATACTCGGCTGAAGTATATTCTCCGACTCACTTTATTCATGCGAATCTGAGTATGTTCTCTGGAATCCAGAGTATAAAGTAGATACTCCATTTTATTCATACGGCCCAGTATTACGAGTCGCGAAGATGTGGTGTCCCCTTGTCGCTACCTGTGTGAAGGCGGCGGGCGCGCGCGGCCTGGGCGGCGGCCTGGGCAGCTGCTCTGGCCGGTAGCGCGGCCGGTCGGAGGCGCGGCGGGTGAAGGGCGCGGGGGGCGGCGGCTCGTCCGCGTCCGGCCCGCGGGTCGCCGCCGCCGCCGCCTCGGCCAGCCGCTCCACTTCGGGCGTGCGGCCCAGCGGCGCGCAGCCCACGTCGTCCACGTGGCGGTGCTGGCGGACGTCTTCCGAGTGCGACGCCGGCCGCGACAGCCGGCCCGGGGCCAGCTTGCTTCGAATCTCTACGTCCTCCATTTTATACTCGCCGGACTCTTCACTCTCACTGGCGCATCCTTCTCTAGCGCATTAGTAACACTCCACTAGAGTACACCACGAACTATCTCCACTGCAATACCCTTTCCACCCTACCTTAAAATCTCCGATCGAGAAACACTGCAAACATACAAATGCCTAAGAAAAATAATTCACTACTCACTGTATCTACACCTGAAAACAATACAGCATACAAAAATTAAATATCCGTGCAAAGAAAAATCTTAAACTGGACTGTCTTCCTTACAAACTACTAACAGATGTCAGAACCACTCATAAAATTCCGCCACTTTGCAACAACACGTATCGGAACAAAATCAATTTCGCGTGTCCTTAGCGTCCGACGAATGTCACTGCAGCTTCCGGTGCCTACGAGAGTCTGCACGTCATCCAAATAGCACTGAAGAGCCCCCCGTGAGAAAGAGCAGTTCACACGGCGCACTGGAGCACGCTGCCGCTACGCGAAACGGCGACGAAAACTGAACGCCGCCGGCCTCACTGAACGGGCGGCGCTGTTTTTGTGGCTGCCAAGTAGTAATACCTCGGTGATCCAGGCCTTGTTACGGGCGAACGTTACTCAGGCCAGCACCATAGAAGGACACGACACCGGAGCTGCCGCCCAGCACAAGATGGCGCTGGTCCCCAGGCAGATCTCGAAGGCCGTCCTCTCCAGCCAGTTCACTCGGCAGCGCTCGACGGGAACGGAGCTGCTGCTACGTCTGCGGTGCAACGAAAGCGGAGCTGAGTCGTGTGCAGGCCAATGCGAAGAGACACAAACCCTTAACCAGAATGGCGACGTTTTGACGAACACAACACGCAACAGAGTAGTCAACGGACGAGGCAACATACACCACCTCACAAAGCGAGAAACAGCGCCCGCAGATAACAGGCTCGAGGATTTTATCGCCCAGGTGATAACAAGAGTCCACGTCATCACAATTACAGACAGACAGCGCCACCTCCACTCACCGAAGTTCACACAGAACTGTCACGAAACATGTGAACAAGTTAATTGACACCTCCATACACGTATAACGCTACTGTTCTGTACAACAACAGTGAATTAAAGTCTAAACAATCATACCATAAAGCTTTCATTTCAGAAAAAAGTATTCGCTGGAGTGTGAAAGAAGCAATAAGAATAAGCAATTTCATTCCTTTTAACAAATCTTGGCGTGTGAATTTGTTATCTTCTTCAAAATGTTGTGTTCATTGGTAACTATAAATACACGGCTAATTCCCTCGCGCATATAAATTTAATGTTTTGGTTGTTTCGAGTGCGATATTTCTATAAACCATTTTAATGCCCTGGCACTATCCTGTAACAACTTTAGGATTTTTATGCAAAACTAAATTTTTGGATGTTAGTAATGCATAAGCAGTAGTGCTGAAAATAATCAAAATCCGTTAACGTGTATAAAAATTTGTTTCTTGTTAAAGTTACAATACTATGATAGGTACATTAACTGAAACAATCAGGAAAAGCAGAGTGCAAATAATCTTCTGAAATTAATCTGTTTTGTCTGTTTTCACTTAATTACAAAAAGTTAAGAATGATGATTGCAACGCCTGGACAACTAAAGCTGATTACACTCCCGCCCCCACAATCCGAAGTAATACTCTTACTTTAGAGATCTTTATGTGGAAGACACTCAACACTAATCCATCTTGTTCCATTGTTTATGGGTGAGACGTTAGCAGTGTATTGGTACAATTAATAATGGTGGTTGGCGAACATAAAATTTAAAATTACGCATGTTCATTTATTCCATATATTACCAACCGTATGCCGTCATGAGTTATTTATTTTATAATCCTTATTTCGATGGCCTCTTTTCTAACCCTCCATTATGAACATGGTTTCATACTTAAGAGCAACAAAACGTAAGTCGAAATCAGACGTTAAAAAACTATCACCAAATATTTAACTAAATAAATTCTTCAGATTGAGTATTATCTACATTACAAAGACACCATATCGAAATATATAGGGTGTACATAAAGCACAGGAATATTTTCAACTATTTATTGAGTAAGAACTAAACATTGTACTGATGTCATATTTATTGCATTTTGAAGAGAATTTTTATTTTTATTTTACAAATATTCGATATAGAAACCATGAGTGACCCTGCAGGCGTAAATAAGGTAATCGAATCTTTCCATACCCACCCCAGTATCGTCAACTGTGGCAGTCGCTTCTTCTTGTCTCTCCCGGAGCTCTGCTACATCACGTGGCAGAGGCGGTACATACACTAGATCTTCAATGTGTCCCCCAGAAAATCGTCACACGTAGTGAGATCTGGTGATAAGGGACGCCATTTCATGATACAGCTTTCCACTTCTGTAGCTTCGAACCTGAACTCGCAATGTTTACGATTAGCGCTGACTATAGTCAAATTACCAAACTACGCTGCGTAATATCTGCACGAAAAACTTCCAGGGTATCTCTTCAAATTGACAAACGCATGATATCTGTACAATGTTTGGTTCTTGTGCAATACACAACTGAAAGTATTCTCGGACTTTATGTACACCCTGTATAAGCAAAAGTTCAAATGTTTGTATAACTGTGGGACTCCTTTTGTTATTAATCCCTAGGCTTACAAAGTAACTAATGCTAAGGAACACACACACACACACACACACACACACACACACACACACACACGAGGGAGGACTCGAACCTCCGTCGGCGGGCAAACGCGCGCTCCGCAGCAAGGCGCCTTGAACCGCTTTGCCACTCCACCGCGGCCCTGTATAAGCTTCCTATTGAAGGAGACTATCTGCCCTCCTCACAATAACACTCTAATCTCACACGTCAGTGAAGGTTCCAGGTTCTATAGGAATGTACAGGGTGTCCCATTTATCTTACCTGAAACATCTCTGGAACAACAACTGCTATTGTACAACGACTTTCATTGATATCAATATATGGCAGGAAACATTCTAAAACTAAAGCATGTGTGTTTTTTTAACACAAACTTTTTTTTTTCAAATTGACACCCTATATTATTTCATAATCAATATGTCAATTACATCCCGAGATATTGCGAAGCGATCAACCCCATTTTTTTTTTTGTCATTTGTCATCCTATAGATTGAAAATGAAATATAGGACGTCCATTTAAAAACACACAAGTTTGTGTTAAAAATATTTACATTCATGATCTGCCTTATATTGATACCGGTGAAAGTATTTGTAGAATAGCTGCTACTGTTTCAGATATATTTTCTGTGAGCAAGATAACTGGGTCATCCTGATACTTGAAAACAGTGGCAAATGAGTACAGATGACGGCAAGAGTTCAAAGGCGGGCGTTGGTTAAGAAGGGTAAAGTGCCGCTTTACATCGCAATATCACTAATAGATCAAGAAAAACTGCCTATTCTTATAATAATATTATTAATGTTAAGAAACCATATTTAATAGCGAGGCAATAGGGTATTTGACTGATTTCTGGAAATCGTTTTAAATTGTTAATTATGTCATATTATGGTCCTAACATGCTTTTTTACCTCGTATATTTCAGTACTTTTTTTTTAAAAAAAAAGAAATGAAATTCAAATTATTTGAAAGCCCGCTAAAACGCTACATTTGAGTCACGTGATGCCTGTGACGTCATACAACACGCTGCTGCTGCTGCTGCTGCTCTCGTAAGATAAACAAAATACCTGGATATTGTTTGGGCCGAGGCCTCGTGTTTGGGCATTAACGTTTGCATAATGACCTACAAATATTGCTTAGTTCCGCACTGTACCAATATATCTGTCAAGACTCCAGAAAACTTGTTCTTGCAAGTGCCAAAAAATGAGAAGATATGCAAAAAGTGGTTGACACTGGCGCGAAGAGATCCAAATGAAATAGCGGCTACTTCATGTGTGTATTTCTGTGAGGATCATTTTGATGTAAGTAAACAATATTATTCCATTGGTAAACTGAACTGTTTAGTATCATTCTCTTCTACTGCAAAGGTGTAAAGTAGTATTATGTGTAGGTTAATGACCTGATGTTCACATTTGCGAAGTAAAACTTCATAATGTTACACGCCTACGATTTATGTGTAATTAAAGCCGTTTCCTAATATATTTGGTTAAAGAACAACATGAATATTGTTGCAGCCCACTATAAAAGTATAGCACTCATAATTTATCTCCAGTAAGTACAATTTTATCCCCAGTAGATCGTAGTCAAACAACCGCTTTATACATCGCCAACGCCGTTCTGGTTACTTTACAACAACTTACCCTATCCTAATATACATATATGGGAGATGTCTTTAATGCACCGATTTATTTAGCTTTCAAACTTCCGTAATATGCAAGTATAAATACGATTAAAAGTGTTAGTCACCCAAATATGTGTTTATTGAAGCTTTACTGGGTTAAATTTTACTATCCCGGCGGCTTCCTGTGACTATGTTGGCAACAGATGCTGAATAGCGAGAATCATTAGACGTCGCCATTAGCCAATCACGTGACAGCGCAAATATTTTGTCGTGAAACCTTTTATTTACGAGGGCAGTTACTTTTACTGACCGGACAAGGCTACATAAAATAATCAGAGCAGGAACAGCATTATTTATTTACTTCATGGTATGTACGAAACACTAATCTAGTCACTCTATGTGGTCTGAACATCTGGACAAAGATTTTCTATCGTGTTGTTGATGTTGCCAACATAATCACTCAAGGCCGCTTGGACAGAAGATAAAATTTCACCCTTTATTGCATAATATGGTGACTTCCGATTAAGTCTGCTGACAACAAATAGGGTACTTTTTCCAATGGCATACAATATCTCTCGAAATAATTAGCTTTAAAATGTAGGTATGCGTTATTTACAATGCAGTTTTCACGTTTCTTATTTCTGGCACGTAAAAATTTGGATGGTTTTTAAAGAATGAAGACACCATAATTGCATCAACTTTAGGGAGCTTTCCTCTGTCAGCCTTCACATAACCATCTTCCATTGTGACATAAAACTGTAAACGCGTTTAGATCAGGAAAAAACTGAACTAAAAGCTGCGAAATGGAGGAAACGCGTACAATAATACAGCTCCGACTTCTAGTTGCCGCGCTGTAGGTGTTCTATGACGTCACCAGTACTTCAGCCAATAACGGAGCGTTTTCGATCACGTGATCTAATCCTGAAATTTGATGATTTTTAAGCTTAAATTACGTAAAAATAACAGATGTTTTGTAAGAATTATGAGCGAAAATGCTGTCTGAATATTATAATCATTCAGAATAACAACAATTCGAACCTATAACACAGGAAAATACCCTATTTTTAATGCACACAATATAATTCAAGTAGAAATCTCTATCGCTTGACGGCCTGTTAACTTTACAAGACATGGTTCTAGATGAACTACTTCCAGAGAAGTTAAATGCACGACAAACAACTTGAAAGAATTAACTATCACCATCCTGTAATAAAAGCATATCTGAATTCTCGAGCATCAAATAGGAAAACGCTATGCTGTAGAAGAGTAAACAGGATTCAAATAATATTTTATAACAATACAAAATCCTTTTCTATCTAAATTATGATCAGCAACTTCGAACTAAATAAAATACTTAAGGTCAGTGCAATATCAATCTGACAACATGTATGAAGGTTAACAGCGCTGGCTAACAAAGCAAATTTGGTCAAGTTGTTGCGGTATGAGATACTGTTACAATGGTGAACATGGTTAACGGTAACTCTTCTGAAGAAATACAAATTTTCGACATTGTACGTGCACTAACCAGTGCCGAAAACAGATGTGGGAATATGTAAGACAACGGCGTTATACATGAAATGCAGTTTTACTAAATGCCACGACTATGGCAAATAGAGAGAGACACACCGTAAGACCGTGAGAGCCCCCCTTCCGCAAGTGGTTTGATCGACTTTAAAACCACACATACCGTAACGATGGTTAGGGTCTAAAGTATTACACTGGAGCCCTTCATCCTGGAAGGCCTTCGTTCGCGAGTAGTCAACGAAAGAAAAATTCTTTTTCTGAAAATTTAGACCTATAACAGAGAAAGTAAAATAAGAAATTTAGTGGGGCATAACGGATACGAAGCCTGCTTCATGCGAATATTATTGTGGATTCAAAATCTTGCAAAGTGCTTTAAAATTCTTTATTTCCAAATATTCATCAAAGTGACATACCTATTTTTATTCACTGAAGATAATATGTGGCCCTAAGTCACGTCATTTTAAACACTGTTCACAGAAGCAAAGTAGCCTATTTATGAAAATGGTTTCTTAGTATCTGCTACTTTCCACAGTGTCAACTCCGTTGTAACAATGATATATTGAATGAATACTGTATGTACAGTCGGGGTCGCAATGTTCATTTCCTGGTCCAGTCAAGGTTTGTTTTCAGTATCTAATGTACTTTGTCATCAGAGGCGTTAAGCCCCAGTCATCCTTCCTTCCTAATAAATCGAGCTATTAGATTTTACAAGCGACTTGTCCAGCTGACAACACCACATCAACTAAACACTTTCCAGCAGAGATATGCAAAAATTAACTTAAAATAAACTCTTGAAATAGAAAATGTTTACATATCTAAGCATTGGTAGATTCAATGTATTTTTAATGTCACCTAATCTCAATTACGTCATCTGATGCTCTGTAAAATGTAGAACATTGGTTGTTGTTGGTTTTTAGGGGACTAAACAGCTAGGTCATCAGTCCCAGGAACATCTGAACTGCATAGTTCAATGTCCTATTTGTTTCTCCACACTGAGAACTAACGGTACAATGCATGCTGATTCGGCCTAGAGTCAACGAACTGAAAGTTCCTAACGACTAAGTGGTGGGAATTTCTAGAGTATGGTGCTCTCATTAACAAACATTGGAATATAGTCTTGCGCTCCATTTCAGGCAAGCAACTCTATGTTTATGACGTTTATCTTCAGAAGTATGTTTCGCACAATAGTATGTTTTCAAAGGAACATTTAGCGATTTACGCAGATGTCTGCAACATAAAAAAAAAAGTCTATCACAAAATTTCGTCCTGTGCATATTTCCAGCAGTAAATGGAAGACTGAGATGGGTGTATGTTCAATACGTCAGTGGGTTTCAGAATTACCAATAACACCAACAAACTTCTAGAGATGTAGAAGGCGTATTCAGGAACAAAATGAGCACAAACCCTTGCCCGGAAACGTCACCCAACGACGTTACAGAGCGTTGACATTGCTAGAGGGGACAGTAACTTATCACAGTCTGCTTATATACACTCCCCGTAGCGTCAAGGAATGGCTTTTCGGGGCATGGGCCTCTACGCTCATTTCGATCCTCAAGACGCCTACATTCCATACAAGATTGTTGGTGTAACTGTCATTCTGTAACACACTGACCCATTTCAGTCTTCGGCGTCAATTGACTCTCGGAGATAAACGCAGAACGAAATTTTGTGACATACTTTTTTACTGCTGTTCGCTTCACCCTCGACACTGCGACGGGTAAAATCCTGACCCATCGAGCACCAAGTTTTAATCAATTTCTTTCTTACTATCAAGACACTCCTGTATTGCCGTCACCTGAGGAGATTCATGAAATTTCTAAGCTCTGTTGATAACTCTGAACTGTGAACAGCACACATTTGCAGGCGAAAACAATAGACTTTTATAGAGCTACAGGGAAAGTAAGAGAATAAAACAGTGTACATCCAACCAATTTCCGACTGATTTACCTTTTAACTTCGATAGACTCGCATTTTCTATAACAATTAATAAACTGTAGGGCATCTGCGGAATGGATTTGAAATATCTGTGTTCTCAAAAGGACAACATTAGGTCGCTCGCTCAAGGGTGGGCTCAATGAAGAATTCATTCATACTATCTCCTGGACAAGTAACAAGAAATATTGTTAAACATAGGTAAGTTTTGATTTACGTTAATGTATGAATGTTACATATAACTTCTACATTATGCAATACAGCTTTATTTCTTATAAATTCTCCCATACATATATTTTTAGACTAAAAGGAGATGGACAGAGAGAGAAGGGACAGGAGAAGTACTAACTAAAGGCTTGAATCAATAAATACATACCCGTCCAACACCAAGTTTTCAGCTAAGTAAGTTAAAAAAAACATTATTGCACACCATGACAAGCGGAAGGTAGTTTTGACGCGTTTGACACGTCATATCTCCAAAGTATTAGCCATACAGCGATAATTTTTCAGTGTCTTGAAAAATGAGTTATTAATTAAGAAAGAAATAAATCGAAAGCACCATGGCAGGCTGAAGTTTGTCCGTATGAACAGCTGAAATTTAGTAACGGATAAACTTTTACCCTTTCACCATTTTACGCAAGTTAGTTGGGAGCGGTGGAGCTCACCGAGAAGTTTTAAATCGTATGCGGTGTTTGTTGAAGCAGCGTTATTTTCGAGTAATGGATGAAAATAGTAGAGTACCCCAGCATTTTAAATTCTTAAAAGTTGTTGATACTTCGGCTAACTGCCGAAAATCAGATTTTTCTTCGTGTTGGAAGCCGTTGCGTAGGCGGCTGGCAACAAGAAGACCATATGCCAGACGGCCTTCTAGTATTATAGATAAAGTAGCTGCGATCTTTCAAATTACTGTTGTTGTTGGTAATTGTAATTCCTTGGTGTTGAGATTTCGTGAGACTTATTGTGTAATTTAAATTTAAACGATTTCTTTAGTTCACATATGGATGACCTGACACTTCCTTTATTCAGTGCCAATTGTATTTTCGCAACTTGCAGATAAATATTGTAGATAATTTTGCAATTGGTATTTATCTTATCGGTAAACATCAGAATCTGCAAGCAATCTAAGAGGGCTGCTCAGATTATCTCCTAGGTCATTTTATATAAATTAGCAGCAGCGAGCGGAGCCCATGATACGTCCTTGGGGAACACCGGGTATCACTTCTGTTTTACTCGATGATTTTCAATTTATTATTACGAACTGTGACCTTTATAACAGAAAATCACAAATCCATTCACATAAGACGATAATCAACGGGGCGCAATTTCATTAGAAGTCACTTGCAAGGAACTGTGATAAGATGACTGGAAATCTAGAAATATGGACCCTATGCACTGTTGATGGTATTCATTACTTCGTGAGAAAAAGGGGTAGTCATATTTGAAAAGAGTAATATTTTCTGAAGCCATGTTGGATATATATAAAAAAATTATACTTCAATGTGATTCATAATGTCAAGCGAGCGGTTGTATTTGGTACCTAATTAGGGACACAATACATCAACACATACTGCACGGAACGTAACAGGTATATAATCTGGACCTTAAGAAGTGTCTTTATCAAGTTAAGTTGTTTCACAACACCTAGCCTACCTACTTCTATGATGTCCATGGTAATAGCTGTTTTTTTTTCCAGCTACATTAAGAAACATAGTTACGGTTGTTATTCTGGATAACAACATGTAATAGTATTTTCTGACAATATTGCCACCAAGCATCTGTTGTGCAATTAAAGCACAAAAACCATTAAACATCAAGATGAAACGTGATCCAAAATGCTACCCCAGTTGCTTCAACTATAGTGATATCGCAGGACAGGAATAAACCTTGTACATGAGTTATAAAAGTATTAGCCAAAGTTACTAGGCTTTTCCACATTTTGTTCTGCAATCGGTACAGAAGGAAAAGTCATGTACAACAAGTAGCAGCGGAATTTTCGTAGAAATGACAATGGAAAATTTTCGAAAGTTCGTTCTATTGTGGCCTGTTCGTTTTTCAAAACAACCCAGGCTTTCATATTTCGGAAATAAAAACCCTAACCTGCATTTACGTATACCATGCATATACATTTTAAAGATAACTAGCTTTTTTGTGACAACAGACTGACAAAGATGCAAACTGTTAAACGTCATGAAAGTGTCTGGAAAAAAAAGGGTTGCTTCTTTGATTCAGTCTTCATTGTTCTCTCAAATGCATTTAGGTTTAAAATTAAAATCGTATTAGTGGTCACAGTAAAACAATGTGCGAGCCTATGCAGTTTTATAGTTCACAATCACATTACGTGTGTATAGATAAAGTAAATTTTCGGACCTGTTATTTTTCACGTATCATGAACATTTTTCATGCTGTCTGGTTCCAAAGAAACTTATCGGGTTAACTTTAAATTTGGGAGGCTACAGACCGGTGAAAATGTGATAGGTATTCTGACTTTGGTGCCAACACCAAATAAACATTCTCAAAAAGGCAATTGTTTAGTCTGCTCTTAATTCTAACATTTGATAGCGTAAAGTTTAGAATTTAGCTTGTAAATTTAGCGCCTTACTGTTGTAAATATTAAAAGTGAAAACCGATACATTATAGTGAACTAAAAGAGCATGAAATTCTTACATCAGAAAAAGATTGTAATTAAGTTTGACTGATTCATGTGAAATTCCAAAATTAGATACCACTATGAATGAGCTTACGACAGAATGGCCAATGGGCTGGTCAATGACGTCACAAGCACCACATGCTTAATGGTGCGTTAAACGGCTTCCAAATTATCTGTTTTTAATTTACAGTCCCCTTTAAAGAAAAAAATCCTGAGGGTTGGGGGGGAGCGGGGAAAGTTACGTGCATCAGATGACATAACAGACTATCTCCAGAAAACATATTCTGGAAAATGAACTTGGTCTATGTGGTGAATCATTTTCGAGAAACAGTATTTCATGATTCCACTTTGGCGGCACTGTCATCATTAATCAATAACATTTCCATCACTGTCAGTATAAAGTGCCTTGGCGCTGGTGTACTTAGATACGACCAGAATATATTTGGATTTCCTTCCAATTTTCGAGACTGTTTCTTTGTGGATACTTAACAGCATATTCCATTGAATTTCATGCTAAATTTCGAGTCTTAAACTTCGCCAGTCTCTGAGATTTTGCGTCCTCCTGATTTTGGCATTTTTTTTCCGATGCTTCTGCAATAAGTGGCGTTTGTTTGGTCCCTTATGGGGGTAATTTCCATCTCTTATTATTGAAGTGGTACGAGTATCTTAACTACTGTCAAATCACTTCCTTGAATTAAGCAAGATCTGGTCTACAGTTACAAAGTTTGGAAGGAATGAAGACTATAACTAAGGCGTCAAGTGAACTTTTATCTGCCTTTGTTAAGTAGATATGAGTTTATTTCTCGTAGATTTTGTTGATATGATGCTGAGCCTCATTACAACAACCCTATGCGCAATAACTTCCGTATCTGGCTATTACAGTCTATTTTCTGAGGATTATTAAAGACCAAGACATCATAATTATTTTCATTGTCTTCATGAGATAATTACCCAAAATAATTTTCGGAAAACGTATCAAATACAATTTCTGATGATTCCTCCTGCCTGCCGACGGTAGCATATTCGACAGTATACCGAGGGAATGTTTAAGTCCCTACCAACTAGTGGGGTAACCATTTTTGAAGAAACTGTATTCTTTTAGCCATTCAGCAACTATATCATCAGTGTCAGGGCATCGGTTAATGGGGCCAATTATTTAGTTCTTCACATAATGATTTACAGAAACTATATACTTTTTTTTTCACTACGACATAAATTACTAACATATGATGAAAAGAAAAAGTTTTGACTTATGAGCCCTTTTATTGGATTGTGCTACATAGGCCATATATGTAAATAGCAACCGATACAAACTGACGCTAAAAATTTCAACATTCTCAAGGACATTTCCGTGGCATAATGGTGTAAAATGCGAATACTGAAGGCGTGATTGTGTCAAGTGATTCAATTTTTTAGCTGATCGACCAGAATGCACTCAGCAGTATTGTCTACGCAGGCAGTAACTGTTCCACGTTTAATGGAGAACAGTGTTTGCAAAATTCTGTCTATAGTATAACCACAGACGAGTACGTACTCGTGATGAGCACCTTCAGTCACTTCAATGGGGTGTCTAGGCCGGTGGCGGCTGGTTGAATATATCCACATGTTTGGCACATTCGATCACTGATGTAGTGGTGTGTGTCGCTAATTTTAAGGGAGTTTGTGGAACATTCCCACATCTGTAGATCAGGGTCTGGACATCATAGCCCAGATGCACACGTCAAAATTGATATTATGCTAGCAGTGGTGGTCAATCGATCACCACCACCACCACCACCACCACCACCACCACCACACAAAGACGAAATCTGGGCACACCGCGGAACTGCTGTACTGTCAGGTACCAACAAGAAGCGGCTCCCTGCAGGAAGCCGAAGAACATGTATGAATAGGGCCAGGCTGAACCCATGGCATCGCCAATCATACCTATCCTGTTATTTTTAAAAATTAACTGGAATATGGAATGGCGCTCTGTTGTGCTGACTGATGAGTGTTAGATCATATCCGCTAGAGTAGAAATGCCAACTTTGCCAATGCAGCGCCCCTTTATACCTTACATATACAATAGTAAAGCCGGTTGCATTTCGGTATGGATTTATTTTTAGTCTTTGAATTCCAATGTTTCTTTTCCTAACTTAGTCCACGGTACGAGAGACGTGCCCAAATACTGTAGTGCTTTCCAGACAAGACTTATTTAGCCAGTGTATTGTCAATATTTGTAAATTACTGCAACAAACCAGAATTCTCAAATTTTCGTAAAACATAACTTCATATCAACTTCACACCAAAATGTATTTGTGCCAGATATTTGCCTTTTGTGTAAAAGGTCTTGCAAATTTCATCTAAGCCGAAATACCCAGGTGTTGAAATGGTTCTTATTAAATGTTTTAATTCCATTATTATTCTTATTAAATGTTTTAATTCTTTATTTGACGCAGGATATCTCAGTTGATACTATATTGTGCGCCTTTGTAAGCATTGTGACTGATTTCGTTAAGGACCCATAACATCGAACAATAAAGACGCAGTTACGAAATGGATGTTTGAAGCTTTATTGTAAACGCGGTTCTCCTATTCTAGGCATACTATTTTTAATTACCTAATGAACTAAAGGTGATTATTTCGATTGGGCCCCAGTGTTTTTCCACGCTTTTCTTTCGATTTTTTGGAGCAGAAGGTAATTAACAATCAAAGTCAATGACACAATCAAGTTATGTGAGAGAATTTCTCATTCAATGTTTCTGAAAAGTTGATTAAATCTTCGAAGCAGCGTACCGTACCTCTAATGCATAAAAAATAGTAAACACGCGGCGTTGTGAGGAGGCAGTTTGCCGCTACGAGATAGCTGTTCACTTGATGGCAAGAAACAGCCGGTCAAGGTCCAAGAACTGCAGCAGCCTCGTTATCTTAATATGCTGTAAATTAGATCACAAGGACGATCACGTGGCACTAGCTGAAAAAAGAAAACAAGAGGAAAAGAACGAAAATACCACTAGAACAGTGGCAAACAGATTCTCCATGATCTCTTTAGGAGAAGTCAAACAACTGCAAATCTTATCTGGATGTAGAAATATGAATGTTTACAGAATGAGTTACCGCTCACTTCGTGATTGTGTATAAAATATACTGCCTGATACATCTTAAACGAATACGAGGATTCGTTTACATAGAAACAAAGACCCTTCCTTGACCGTATGACTACAATAATATGGATCACTGCAAGCTGTTACTTCCATAATCTGGGGCAGTAGGAAAAAACGATGTTAAGTGGAAACCCGTTTTTATGGTAGTCCATTTCCACCTTTCTCCCATGTCAATCACCTACTGCCCCACTGTCCACTGCACCTGTAGTTTCACTTTCAGGCAGTTTAGTCTTGATGAAGTTATCTCCTGAAACATACATCCTATATTATAATTTTCCAGGTACGCTTAGTGGAATATTATTAAGCTGCCTGCGAAATGTGTTGCGAATAGAGTTAGTTGTACAGGCGCAATAAATTAAAAGAATCTAAAGTGATAGAGCGGCTTTTTATGTACGTTTACGACAACGTACCTAATGAATTGTGTTTCGTACTGTTATATAATTTTGAAGGGACATCAGTGTTATATCTACTGTTTGTAAAGTATCTCGTGAGTGCAGTTAGAATTTTAGAAGAAAGAAATTGTAATGTCGAATGCCGCAGTTTTACTGGATGTACAGTGAAAAATTAGAAAAACTTCCGTTAAGGTCGTTGTGCGTCGCAAAGCGCATTATTTCTGAAATGGTTTATGATTACTGACGCGCTGCGGGCTACCTTTCTTTTCAACCCCCACCCCTTTGAGAGGCAGGTGATTCTTACACCCACTACGATAGTTGCCTACAGTAAGGAATGTGTGCACCAAGATTGGTGGCAATCGGTCCAGGAGTTTAGCAGAACACGCGGAACGAAAGAACACACGACATTTTTAAAATATGCATTGACAGACAAAACAGATCTATTTAGAATGGCTAGTTACGTCATAATCCACAGCAAAAAATAAGAGAAGTAAACACCATTAAACTGGTAAGTTCAAAATAATTTTCACGGGAGTAGTAAGATACTGTGTTGGAAAGAAAAGTAGTAAATTCTACATTTGACGAAGAAACCGACATTTGAAATTAAAACAAGGAAGTGTAGATAAGTATGTAATTACTAAAACATAGTGCCATTAATGAATTAAACGGGCAATATGCAATTAGATGTTAGAATTGCTGAACTTCAGAGCTAAACAAGTATATGTGGAGACTACTTTTTGTGTAAGAGGAACACAAAGAAACAGACTTGTGGACAACAATGAATTTGGCTTCAGAAAGGGCAAGTACACCACCAGGTCAGTAATTTAAAATGATCTCTCTTCATGGTATACAGCAACAAGCGGAATTAAATATTTCTTCAATAAAAGCGGTCTTGGTGGCAGAGTATTTTTCTTTAATGACGCTTTTCGCCCTTTCGCAGGACATCCTCAGGTTATCTGCATGAAAGAATTTACACAAGAATTACAAAACGGGGGGGGGGGTGTAAAGAAACATGGGCTTATTTTCTGTTAAGTAGATAATACAAATGATAAAGCTTACAAAGTACTATCCGTGGTATGACACGGTACGTTGGTTTGTGGCGTTTGAACGTATTTTTCCATTTCTGGATTTTTGTATTTAATATAGTACATGAAAAAATATTAAAGGTTTTAGAACTGTGGTTAGTATGGAGTACGCCATAGCTCTATAGCATTAGAAAAACATCAAATACAGCGCATAAAGACCTTTGAATTTCTTGTACTGCCTCAAGTCCATAGTATCTTCGCAATCAGTCTCGGTAAGTTTTACTGTCTTCGTTAAGTTGCATTTATGTCTAACTGTAAGGCAGTTTTAAACTATAAACAGAAAACCTTTCTGCCAGAGAACTGGTATTCATATATACTAGTTCATTTCTTAACGGAGCTTGTATCATTCAGAGCAAGTTACCTACTTATCTTCGAAACAAAGTAAAGCGAATTCTTTTTTAGACAGTCGGATGAAAATAACATCTTGCCGCTGTTACATGCGTTGAGAATACGGCCTGATGTTCACACCGCGTCCCCGATGAGGGCCCCCCGGCAACGCGGCACATTCCTGCAGGTTCTTCCGCCCATCGCCAGCTGACTCACAGGACACAGGTACGCAACCTGCTGGAACAAGTCCTCTGAAGCCACATGTTTGGCCTGCTTCCCTCCTACCAAAACCCGCTACCATCGTTCAAGAATATGTTTCACAAGTGGCACTTGTCCAACAGAAGCTGCACACTTTCCGACTATTCCTTTCCTTGCACTGTAGTATGTTAATTATAAATGAATGGCTGGGAGAATTCTTACGACGTTCAGTAGCAATCTGGCATGCTTCAAGTTTTCTAATTAAGATACTGTAATACGTATCATCATAGTAGTGCTAATCTCTTTTGGTAAATCAGCCCATTTACAATTTTGGCGAATTGCAACAGATACTCCAAACTGCGAACACTTCAAGCGTCACTAGTTGAAACGTAAGGAGACGGAACGCTGGGAAAAGTAAGGGACAAGCAACAGCTATAATCCAATTACCTTGGATCCATATCTTACAGACGCGCTGTGGCTTCGGAAGCCAAACGCTGACAGTTTCCTACGCCGCCGCAAGTCGTGCTACAAACTCAGCCTTCTCTCTCCACAGAAAGCGAATTGTAACCGTAGGCTGTCGTTAATGACAGTCTGTAGCACTGCTGTAATCTGCCCGAGTCCGATGTAATTTGCATTTTTCGCTTTACGAGTAACAATAAATGGTAAGCCATTGTGCCACAATATACATATATATAACCTCGAGCGACTGCTATATAGTTAATCATCAAAGAAACTAACGTTTGCGAGGTGAGAAACTAATTGTAGAACACAGTAAACAGTTATGTACACATCTTGAACACTCATTTCCTATATCTGCAAAAAGTTAAAACAATTCGTTACCGAATAACGAAATTGCTCCACACTTGGTGATAACATCTACGAATTTGAGAGGTGCCAATTAAAATTCCGCGATGTTAAAATGCAAGATTAATGTGACTTTTACGTAGAAGAAGAATGTATGGGAAAGTACAACTCAGTACTGCCAATTCGCTTAAATAAATTGTGGTGTTCCACAAGGTCGGATAGGGTTTCAAGGGTAACCGCAGGATCCGCAAAAGAAAAAAAGTAACAAAATTTGGTGGAATAAATAGCTTTGTAAGCAAGTCATTGTTAACAACGTTATCGCAAAACTTTCTCTACGAAAATACAGATACCATGAGGACAGCTTTAATTTTTCGGAACTAATAGCGAAGAGGCTGTTGCAGTTTTTACTAAATAATGGTATTTGAAAACATTAGAAAAACAGCGATCTGTGATAGATTTATTAAAATAATTAGATCGCACAATATTTTATTTTTTGGCGTGACCGGTTTCTAATCTCAGATCATCTTCAGACCCATCTCTGGCGTTGCTACTGCAGCTATGATGTGCTCATGTCTTCAGGCAGAGCAGCTCATAATGCCTAATTACCAAGATTATATTCACCCAGTACTTCGGATTGAGAGCACTTGGCGACTTTCAACAAACTTCATACGTTATTTAAACCTTTGCAAAACTTTCTCGTTGACAAAATTTAATGAAAGTAGAAAATTATGGCAAGTCAACCCCCAGCAACAGGCAAGACGTAATACATTATTTCTTTACTACTGATTACTCGTGAAACATATTGCAGGCAGTTATCACGTATGTTACTGAAAGTACCTACAAAATTACATATCTGTACAACACACAATTCAGGAGGATATGATAATACACGTGAAAAGATAGCTTTTGCGTAAAACGGGGTGCAAATTTAGTGAAGCTGTATTCGAAGAAGAATGTACCACTACGCTGCAGCCATCGTGTATCACGAGTATGATCTTGAGAATAAGTTAAGAAATGCATATCGTCATTACTCAATCGTACAATACGCGAAAGAAACTCGATAATACTCAAATTGTACCCTTCTGGTATGCAATTTACAGTAGCTTGCAAGAACGCATGTATCGTATCTGGTCGAACGTATCAACACACCAATGTACTGGTGAATTGAGCACTATATGTCACAAGAGGCGAGGCGTAAAAAAAAAGTACTGTTTTTACGATTGAGTGAATAGTTGCATTGGGTGTCACCTGGGTGTAAGAGTATCGAGGATTTTAAACCGTCTAAAGAACCAAGATGTGGTGGTCATTTACTGACGGATAGGAAACGCCGAGCATTGCGGATGCGGTTTGATACAATCATGACTCTTCTGGTGATGTAAGAAGCGACATCACTCGACAGTGGATGACGAAGGCAAACTGCTGATGAATCACGCTACAGCCTGTGGCAGTCCGATCGAAATGATTTACAAACTACTTAAACTAAGGTAAACTAACCTAAAGACAAGACACAAACTCATGCCCCATGGAGGACTCGAACCTCCGACGACGAACAAACGCGCGCTCCGCAACGAGGCGCCTTAGACCGCTCGGCTATTCCACTGCGGCGTGACTACATCACTACACACCAGGAAGCTAAATTACAAAACTAAACTAACATTGTGTACGACAATATGCTTCTCAATACGTTATATAGTGAGTGCAATTAGTGTTGCTGTTTACGGAAGTTGGTTCGATTTTCGTTATTTGGTTTCCTTGCGTTTTACAATCTTCTTATACTTTATTTCTGAACATTGTAACTATAACGATGATTTACTAAGAAGTTGATCCCGTAATTTTTCCACTAGTGAGACATGCGCCTGCAAATGTCATTTAGTATTCCGATTACCAAACACGGACTGCTTCAATATTCATAGGAATTCAGCAATGCAAGGAATTAACTCTTATTTCCAACAATACACACGGCGACAACAAGTCCCTAAATCACGGGGAAATAACACCGAACAACCTTCAATAATAACATGAGGCCTGCGGACACAAAGCGTCCACGTTGGTAGTTGGTACACGTGAGCGCATTTGCTTGCAAGGCGTGTGAAAGGCATAAACACAAGGTCGCAGGGACGAGCAGCTGCGGGCTCGCATAGCAACTGCAGCTGGCGTAGGCAACACGCCTGTTTGCGAGATAAAACCTGCATGTGGGATCTAACAGTAAGCAAGCGCTGCATCAGGCGACTGCAACGATTTCAAACAATAGTTAAATTGGGTACGAGAACGAATTCCGTGTCACACACATCCAACCACACGCCATTATATTTCATGAAAGAAAAATTAAATTTCACACGGTGTGACAATCCAAAATCATTTTAAATTCGAAACGTCAGGCTTTGGTAAGATTTACTAGGACCGAACTTTGACAGAAAACTAGAAATTTAGATAATCACAATACATACACTAGGTCAGGTTAAGATGTGAATTCAGCAATTTCGAAAATGAATCTCACACTCACAGACACAAAACTGGAGTTAAAAAACAAACGAAGTTAGAAACCAGTTGGTATTTACAAATCAGGTAAAAGGAAAATTTAGCAGGTACAAGTCATAAAGTAGTTCTGAAGAATAGCTTTATTCCTGCTATTGTGTCATGTGTGAGCTGGTCTTATGGACATGAAATTATTGTATAAAATGCTAAAGCCATATATTAAAAAAATAAAAATTACCAAGACTATTCACAGAATATCTGTACAAGAAAAACTATTCTTCCAAAATGGAATACTACCGTGATTATTTTTGATTTCCAAGAAAGAAGACTTAAGACGAAAAATTAGAAGGTCTACAGTTTCAGTCTTCCTTCTTAGTGGATACAGTACATTAGTCAAGTACATTAGTCAAGTAGCATGAAAGAAATTATACAGCTGTAATGAATATTATCACTTTACAAATTCGTTAAATTTTAGATAGCCCTACATTGACTTTCAATAAAATCTGTAACAACCGAAGTGTAACAAGGCACTGATTCAACTTCCTTACTGTACTGAATAAATATGTCACTGTTACGCTTCCAATATACTACCACAGGATATCAAGAAATAACTAGGAAGAGTGAGAAAGAAGATTCCACACTTCTGTAACTATTTTCAATAACCTTTGAAAACATTTCTAAGTGTGTTAATGACAGGATTATCTATCTATCCTCCATGTTCGGAACGGATGACGCATACTAAAGACGTTGCAAGTAAAATCAAAGAAAAACGAGGATAATAGCGTAGTCGACTGATGCCGAGGAAATCAAATTATGAGACACTTAAAGCAGTAGATGGGTCTTGCTTTTTGCCCTGCTTTTACTGATATTTCTAAAAAAGAGAAACACCGAAAGTTAAGTGTTAGGAAGTTTATCAGGAAAGTTTCTTACTGAGATGTAGCTATTTACATGGAAGCAAATCACAAACACTGTACACGCGAGAAGAAAACTAAACTCCTGAAATTAGACGGTGCAGAAAATACTGAAAAAAGAAAGAGGAGAGGTGGAAAGTCACTGGAGGGCGCAGTAGCTATCCAGACATGAAAAGACAAACTAGTGTGTGGAGTAGCATCAAACCAGTCTGAATAGATGAGTACAACAAACAGAACGCCGAATGTATGTCCTTGAAAGATCAGGATGTCCTGTCATTTTTCTTACATTATACACTTGCTATTTGTAAAGTTGGGTTTTATCAAAAAAGTAAACAACATTTTCAAAGCTAAACTACTAATGCGTCTGAATTTGGAATATATATACTAATGAATATCGATCACAGTGACTTATATATATATATATATATATATATATTATTCCTACATGCCCGTGCAGTAACATATAAATGTTAACGTCACTTCCAATTCTATAACAATAACTGATTGATTACTGTCACTAACCACTGCTTGCTTCGAGTGAAAACTCTTACACCATTCGAAGTCGGAGAATAGTACACATAGCGGACTCTCCCGCCATTAATGATATACTTAGTAAAGTATCACATTAAAAGTTTGTGGCAAGTGCACTATGAATATCTGTAATTTCCCGACGACATGTAGATAAAAACTAAGTGACATGATGCAGTGGTAAAAATTTCAGACTTCCCCACGAAAACGCCTAAGTCTGGTCCTTTCATACGTTTCGCGAAATGAAGTGAAATATATATTTTTTTTAAGGACAGAGGTCCTCTTGTCCTCACCGAACTTTGAAGGACGTCCACATATGTCAATACCTCATTATAGGCAAACAAAGCCATAGACCTGTAACGACGACGACACGAGATTAGAGGAAGATACGTATAGGACTAATACTGTGTGCAATGCCTTCTGAATGCCCACAACAGAAACGACATTTGCACGATATAATATTTGCGTAATTTCTTTGCGTCTAATTGTCGATGTGGAATCCAATGGTGTATTAAACGTGAACTATCTGTAACTCAATACAATAAAACTATAGTATTTCACATCAAGGCAAACAAAGGGAAATTCTCTTCAGCTTTTAGGGCAATACGTAATTTCTTTTTTAGAAGAAATGACTCCATTGAGAAATATTTTCACTGTCATGCTGGGAAATTCCTGTGCCTTATTTATCTAAAAGGCAGGTAACTTCAGGAAAATCTATTTCCTGCGGTGATTCATTAAAGAGTCTATATATTAGTTCCTTTGTTAAGTGCCAAATGGATATTTATGCGAAAAGTGCACCGCTTGTCTCTACAGACTTTATACTTATCCCATATCTCTTTGTGATGACTGTAACGCCGTCCTGAGCATTTAATGCTGTGAGTCGAGTGATGAATCTTAGACATCTCTGTTTCAAAAGATGCTACTGAAGAGTAATAGAAGCATAATTATAAATTTATTTCAAGATGGGTACATGTTCAACAGTTCACTCGAAAGTGCATTTTGTGGAAGTCCCAGTGGTGCAGGAGCTGCGCGAACGGCGTTGATAGTTCAGTGCTGCCGTGTTGGCAGCAGTGAAGGTCGCCCGTACCATGTTAGGTTCGTCAGACGGCAACGAACAAGAGACCTTGCGCAGATGGTCGGAGCTCTCGCCCACCAGCGTTAACACTTCAATATCCTGACGGCAATTCAATTTTTATTGCTAACATGACAGTAATATTACATATAACGCTGTTGTCAAATTAAATGAGTAATAATAAAAGATAGCAAACCAATTCAAACGTAACAAGTAGCTAATAACATGGTCTCCGAAAATGGAGTGAGGCTATAATGCCATTGGGCCTTTGAATTAGAAAAAAACACATGCTCCAGTGAAGATTCTCAGAGCATAAGAACGTGCTCTGAGTACTCAATTTCGTATGAATAAAAACTTCAAAGCATTTGCTCTGAACAGGAAGTTCATTCTCGCTAGCTCCCCTCCTCATTGAGCAAGTTCTCCGTGTTTCATGTCCGACACAGAACAGCTGTTCAGTCGTATATTTCTCTGATCTAGCCCAATCAGGCAAATTATTGTGTACAAATATGGCGTAGATATCTACGTGCGCAGGAAGAACTGTACTATGTTCACATATTAGTTTTGCAGCATATTATTACGACTAAATATGGACCTTTTATGAAAATGTCTTCGGACGACGTTACAAAATTTTCGTCATGCAAGAAACTGTTTTGTTAAAGACGGTGGTTTAGCAAAATCTGCTAACGGAATTTTAAGAATGCATCACATTTTCAAGTTTCTACGTGGAACACTGTCAGAGCTTTAACACGAGAAACTTTTTGTTAAATATGACACCCAATGGTCTGATCATAAGCGATAGGCAATGCAATTTTGTTACAAGAAACGGACTACTCAAGTATGTAATCAGTTAATTTTCCTGCATGTCTACTTACTTCCACCATAACAAGATACGATTACGAAGGCAGTAAACGCATCTTAAATAAGCCATCCGATTTGGGTAGAATGAACACAAGCAGTACAAAAATACTACAGTACCTTGTATAGCAAAAATATTTATTTTATGACACAGACTGCGAAGTCCTGGGAAGCAATTTATTTAGAATTAACGTCATGAGGCTTTAATAATAGATCCTATTTAATAGAATATTTTGCTACGTAGGTGTTTACAACTGTAAATATGCACTCCAAACAGGTAATACACGCAGCTGAATCTACTTGTTTCATTTCTATGTCGGTAATGAAAACAAAACTCCCCTGACATCACTCTCGTCATTATATAAAATGCTTGAAGTGACACACTATTTTTGAAAAGGAAGCGACTCGTTAGCAAATTGTTTATATTTGCATAAAATTATTAGTTCCTCTCATTTCTTCAGACTACGTATAAAGGAACTATTTTTGCCTTCCGACACCACGTTGAGTAAATCTGAAGAATGTACAACCATTCTACAGTCTCCTACATGCAGGACTAATGTTAGTACGATAACAGAAAAGAGGACGTACAGTGAAATACGGTGTCCCCAGGCCCAATTTGCGAATGGAATGTAACAGTGGCTAATACTTGTACAACGCACTCTCCATCATGTACTGAACAGTGCATTTATTGACCTTGATGGTCGTACTACCAACAGTGACATGACTACCATTTAAGCCCATTTTCAAAGAGCTTTTATTACAATGTGAATTTCGCAACGACTCTTGTGAAAAATAGTGTGTTGCTCTTCAAAACTGTGACAAGGGAACACTGAATTTCTTTCGAGTCAGTACCACGTACCTGTTATAATTAGTACATCCTAATGATTCCATGTTCATCGAAGTCGCTCATCATGAGGCATGTCGGTGTATTAGCAGACTTAAAAATGAAGTGAAATCATGCTGAAGTATTATGACGCGATGGCCTTCTCACAGTGTCCTAGGTACACACAGCAGGACATCGTGTTCTTAAAATATTGCATCCTTCAGAGACAAATCAGAAGAGGATGATGAGGAAGAACTCTTAACACAAACTTAGCAGGGCAGTGAAGCAACGAAAATGACAATGAGGATACTGCAGATTACATCAAGCAGAAAAGGAGGACGATCAAACTGCAATGTCTGTAATTTTCGGAAATATTTCGACCTAATCGTTTGTGACTAGAAGATTAGATGTGATTGAGAGCTAAAAAATAGGACAAATTTATTATACAGAATAACAGGAGAGTATTAAAGGTTCATTATTAAAAAAAGACACATTCAGTTGCTTATCTCTACCATCACAGCGCAACGCTAGTAGTTTGAAAAAAGTTTCCTGGCCTGTGAAATAAGCATATGCGGTTACGAAGAAGTAGTTATAACTGACTTCGCCCTTCAATATTTTGATCTTTATAAAGCAAACACACGTACATGTAAGAAGTGTCGGGATAAAACGCACAATTTCAGAGACGAGCGAATGGTGTCCCTAACCGCAAAATCGGAGATTACAGTCAAGCCAGCTGTCACCTGGCAAGAGCTAACGCGTCACTGCTTACATCACGCCAATACTTTGCCAAGAGATACACACACTCACGTGCTGCCATGGCAACTTGGCTGGCTATTTGCCGATTTGCTGGTGACAAACCATGAGAAGAACTTTATTCAGAAATGTCCATATATTTTGATAATTCAACAAGCTGCCATTAAGGGCAGGCGATAGGCGCTATACTATGTATAACAACATTTCAGTAGATAATTTCAGTCTTGCCTGTAAGTAATTTGTACTTTGAATTTCGTAACGGCTTACGGACCACACTTCCGGTAACTAACAGAGGCCCCAATACGCTGGGCCTGATGTATTTTAATATTTGGCTTCTGTTTCAGTTAGCAGACTTACTAACGATGTACGAATGGCCTGAAATGTCTTATAACATTACTGTGGCGAGGCGACACTACATGTGGAGAAAGCGCAGGCCGGAAAAGGCACCGACCTGATTGGTCGACACAAAGCCGTTCCCGAGAAAGTTTTCTTCGCCGGCAAGTAAGTGGCTCAGACATCTGCTCTGGAGCAATTTGCAGTTATTTCTTGCTCGTTGCCTGTCGTAGAATTTCAACCGATGTCGCAAGCTTCTGTACACTGAATAAATGTCGAATAGTACGTCCGATCTCAACCTTTCCCGTATCAGTTTACAACACTTTCACAAGGACATGATAAATCCCCACACCACACCATACACTTACTTAGCTTTAAACGGAAACAAGTTACATTTCTATCATTACTGTCGTCACTGGTATCAGCAAATGACAAGCAACTGCAGATTATTAATGGAACAAAAATCGTCATTTGACATTTTTTATTCTCTATTAATATGTTAATCTGACCAAATAATTCTGTAACTTATCCACAGTTCGAGTGAAATAACAGATTGACACAGTATAGAAGTGCTGGTGGACTGCAGTAGGGTGTATGTTGCTTACATGCAACAGGCCATACTTGCGAACGCTCAGCTATACCTAAGAAACAGGCAATAAAGTGAGGAAGTGGAGCTCGAAAATGAACTATAGCTGTTGGTTGATCCCAGCCATTTGAGTTGCTGAAAATAATAAAATTTAATACGAAAACTCAATTTCTTTTTCCACTTCACGGAGTCGCAGACTACAAAATACCTGCAAATACAAATTGCATCACCTTTTCCTCGATGCTCAACTGGAAGAAATGCAAGCCATTCCGATGTTTCTCTCTTGTAGTCATACACTTGTAATATATCGTAATGTATGACTTACCTGTTTGATATGATCACGTATGCCTTCAAATGCACATTCGAGTACACAAATACTCGACGTAACCAATATGGATCTTGGAGGAGGAACTCTTCACATAGAAGTTCCTCATCGGCTGACAATTCGACCGTCTC
This sequence comes from Locusta migratoria, assembly GCA_026315105.1. NCBI lineage: Eukaryota > Metazoa > Arthropoda > Insecta > Orthoptera > Acrididae > Locusta > Locusta migratoria. Next base: position 555,095,961 of record CM048744.1, read on the forward strand.
GTGAATTAAATTCCGTTATGTTTCAGTGAAAAGCAATTATAAAGGTTGATCGCATTCTTCGGCGGAAGGATGGGATTAATACGTACACTTACAGCTCTAACTCGAGCGTACTTTGACGAACATCACCCGTTCATTATCCACCCTTGGCATTTAAAAAGTATGGCAGTGAATTCTGTGCAAAAGAATTAGACACCTGTGTAATTGCCGGAAGAGATGTATGTGGTCGAACAATGGCTTTAGGTAAGGTTCATTGTTAAAGAGGGCAGAATTAATTCCAATTCAAAACCCATGCGCGCGCACACCAACGGCTCCTCCATCTGGCATGACGATATGTTACTCGACAGCTGAAAGCGTAAACCTCAAGTAGCTCCCGGCGCAAATGTGACCTACCGTTAGTGCGGATCTCTGTTCTTAAGTTCTTAAGCCACTAGAGCTTTTCATGCTTTGAGCAAACAACTGTGTTGTGAAGCAGGTGTCAATTGCGTAATGTTGTTTGTATCTAGTGTTTTTCCCAGATCTTATAGGGTCATAGGGGTCGTGAACAAAGTCAAATGTTGAGTGAGCGTGAAGGATATAGAAATTCTTCGTACTGAGACTGCATTAGCAGCAGCTAACGATTGGTCACCGTTAGGTCAGCTGGTCGAATCATGCAATATCCAAATTCGTGGCTTACTCAGATGTTCCAGCGAGCCGATTTAGGACTCCTCGGGAAAGTGAGGACAGGCACATTAATCGCCAAGGTTCAAGGTCACATCACAGGGAGGATTGCAGTATTATACACCAAGTGTCGCAACAAACTTACACGAGTCTGCTATCCGAGATGAAGTAATCGAATACAGGCTACATGGTGTAATCCTGTACTAGCAACAGCTGTATTACGGAATATCGTTCTAGGCACAGAATGTCGGTATCACAACATAGACTGCTGTGTTTGGAGCTATGGTGATGAAACGTCGTTCTGTATTACCTACCCCGGGTGACCATCCTCGGCGAGTATGGTGGAGAATAGCACATAGTTCCAATGCTTTCAGAGCCATGGGCAAAATGATGTTACTGCTGATACATGCCATATCAGGTCATGACACTGTTGTGATACAACACATGTAATGTTCTGATGCAAATCTTCACATTCCATTTTACGCACCATGCCATATCACAATGTATCACATTCAACTTCTTCTTGTGACATGTCACATGTCACCATTCCATGTAATATGCATTGTGTCAAAGTGATGTCATGTGATACATCATCATGCATTGTATACTGTTATCCAACCTGGGCTTTCTCATGCCATGCAATTTCAGAAAGCCAATTAGTAATGGCCGAGTTGGACTGGTGTGTGTGTGGGGGGAGGAGGGGGGAGATATTTTATTTTATGGTTTGGCATCACTACATTAAAGGCGTTATAGAAAATGGCTAAATAAGTCATTACAGAAAAAGTGACACACGATTAAAACAAATGCAATATAACAAAGACTGATATGTACAGAGGCTCTTTTTCTTACCTGCCGATTGACGTCATCTCAGATTTGCACTATTGTTCAAGTAGGACCATTGTTTGAATTGAATACTGGTTGCCCCCTCAGCTACTCTTGTTTGCATATTATGCATGTTCTGCACTAACAGCATGTAACAGTTCTGTTTTATATTAGTGCTAATTCTAATTAATATCTGCACTAATCTGTGAACTAAAAGTTCAATCATAGTATGAATTTTGCTAGCCACGTGTTTGGGGGCAATCGTCTCTTCCACCATGCGCAACAGGAAAGTCCCAACTAAATACAATACAAAATACATCTGAATCAGATTCCGAGGAGCACAATAAACAAGGCCATTCTTTCGATTATTCCTCCCTAAATTTTTGAGTAATTCTTTGTTTCTTGGCAGAGTAACTGGACCCAATGCCATTATCATACGCATGTTGCTGCACCATAAATTGCTTCATTATAACAAAATCTAGACACATGATGTTTACCATAGATGTAATAAACGTTTGTTAAAAACTCATTCACATTACTGGCTAAACAGAGCTTCACTAATATTCGTCTTTGCCCTGGCGGAGCGGATGTGCGCATCGAGACGTTCCCGATGAGCGAGGCCGTTCCCCGTCAGGGTTTGGAATCCCCCGGCAGGGACGTTTGGGCTGTCTTTAGTATAAGTTAGTTCATAAGTAATTTGTGAGCTTAGCGACTGAAGACCCCGCAGTTAAGTCCCATAGGCTTAACAAACATTTGAACATTTTTGAATTCGTATAAATCAACAACAAAAATTCGAAAAAAATCGTAATTTTAGGCATGTTAAGCGTAATTATTGGAGGAAAGTCGTAGTTATTACGATTGATTCGTAATGGTTGGCATCTCTGCACTACATGCAGCTTAAGATTATTGTGCATGAAGTTCTACTTAGCTGTACTTGCTATTCGAGATGCATTCTCTCCCTCCACATCCCCAACATGAGTGATCACTGTGCTGCAAAATTCGGGTTAACTAAAAAATACTAGAGTATATCAAGATATTTCGTTTAAACGTATCTAAAGCCTATTTCTCAAGGGCTTGCAGTATTGTAAATGTCTTGCAATTAAATTACGAAAGTTAACAGAACCCATTATGCAGTTGCAGTTGATGCTTTTTACTGTGCTGTTATTACTGCTATGAGCTCATTTCAACACCTTTTCCAAGCGGCTTTCATAGTGCATCACTGACGTTGCTGCTGCTTGGGTGCTTCTTACAGCATTGCTTTAGTGTTACTGAAACTAGTTAGCTGTTGCTAAAATCCTTGTTTTATGAATACTTATTTTAGCTTAAACAGCTTTCACTAGTGATCTCTATACTAAAGATCATTGGCTTTCAATGCCACCTTGCAGTCCTTTATGTTTTGTCTAATCGAATACAGGCTACATGATGTAATCCTGTACCAGTGGTCGCAGACTAGAAACAGCTGTAATAAATTAGCTTGAAAATAACCCCGATGTCAAAATGAGCTCATAGAAATAGCAAACAGAATATTAAAAAGCTTCAACTGCAGCTACTTTAATGGTCCTGTCAACTTTCACAATCTATCACACTTACCCAGTAAGAAGTCAGCTTGGCAAGCGATGCTTAGGTTGAACAATGCTAATGTTAGGTACTTTTTGTGTAATTCCAATTGGATGTGATTGGTCTCAATTCAGCATCTTTCTTACAATTTGTTCCATATGCAGTTTCACTTTAGAACTGTTTAAAAGTATACTCATAGTTGTTTCACGGTTGCTAAGGTGATCAGTGACTGATAACCTACATTAAAACTGGCCACGCTATGTTACAGTGACTGTAAATTAACACAAGAACGCGTTATTGTAGGTCGATCAACACGAAATATTATACAACAAGCATTACTGGAGCGTCAAGGGAGAAGAGGGGGAGGAAGGACGAACAAATAAATTTACTTTCTGCAGACCCAACGGCGTCCAGATTTGACTTTTCTTTAGGCTGAACAAGGTAAATAACCTCGGTTGTTACACATTCACTTTGGATGCCAGTTAAAACAGACAGCAACAGTGTAAAAGTGAACGTGAAGCAACGTGTCCAAAGTCATATATAGTAATATAAGTTATTCGGTGTTTAGTGAGACTGCTACTACTGTTTTTTATTCTTGGTTATTCTTCGACTAAAGACCGTTAACAAACCTCTCGCACCGCCAACTTTTAACAGCCGCTCCACGCGTTTTAAATCTGAATTACGGAGGATTAGTAAAGGCAGCACCAACAACCGCATAATTATGAAATGCCAGAAAGCACGGTAGTCAACCGCATAGCAGTGAAGCTGCCTCCTATCTGTCAACAAGATCCAGCGCTTTGGAACCCGCAGCAGGGGGTCGGTTTGTGCTGACACTATCGAAGACGCCAAACATAGATACGTCACCACAACACTTTACGAAGAGATTGCCGCTAAAGTGCAGTACTTCTAGCCGCGACACCAGCTACAGAGCGGTATACAGCGCTGAAAATTATTCATCTAGCGCCGGTCGCAGTCAGAAACCAAAAGATTAGGAAAGTTGTTGCGGACAGAACTAGGTGAAGTTATGTTGTCTGTAAATATTAGTAAAACTTCAGTCAGCAACGACATTCTGGGAAACAGTTTTCGCACCTACTACTAGTCCCAAAGATACTCTGCTTGCACAGGAGAATTGAATTCACTTAAACAGGGGGTTTCCTTCTAACGATAAAACCTGCTTGGATTTGAAGATAATACATTTCGTTCCATTCCGTGATGGTGGCGGCGGCGGCGGCTGGTGCAGCAACAGTATTGAATAATTAAAAATGCTCAGTCTCTGTTGCAATATTTTATTCTCCAATAACGCGTTTCGCGCTGTTAGCGCATCGTCAGACTGGAAAAAGACAAATGTTTTGTTACAGTCCACCTGGCGGGCAGCGAATCTATTGTGGCTAAGGTTTGTAAATTCGAACATCCAGACTTACTTGGGCGGAGATGGAGCCACAGAACTATCTATAGCTGTGGAGGAGGTATCTTAACAATTTGTGTTGTCATTGCAGGGGCCCAAAACATTTGTCTTTTTCCAGTCTGACGATGCGCTAACAGCGCGAAACGCGTTATTGGAGAATAAATATTGCAACAGAGACTGAACATTAATAATTGTAGATAATACTTACCCGGCTCCATTGAAAGTTTTTCAGCTGTTACCTTTAATAAATACCCTTATATGGTATGGTACATCTAGTTCGTTTCAATCTAATATACACCAATCTGGAACACAATTAGGTAATTTCCGTAACTTGATCTGTGTTAATAATCAATTATCGTACGAAACAACAGCGTTTTACAGACTACGACACGACTCCAGACTCGCTGTAGTGACGCCAGACAAGACTGGTTGCGTTAAACGCTGTATTATAATGCAAGAAATTATTGATTTATCGTTTGAATGACAATTATACCCTCGGGAGGGGAGTTCCAAGGAAAGAATTACAGTATTGTTTGGATGTAATCCGAGCAAAACAAAAACGGCGAGTTTTACAAACAGTTGATACTTACGTTCCTGCTGTGAAGGTTAAATGTTAGGTTTCCATCGTGTATTTCTAACAAAGTACGATATAATGTGACAATACATCTGTAAATGTGGGATAAAATTAAATGATAAGACAAAAACCTGCTGCATGAAAAAGGTCAAAACATATTTATATACCCAATGAGAGTATTTTAACTGTACTGCAATAAAATTTAACAAGAATGAAAGAATTGTATTGTTTTTCCGTATGAATCTTTAAATACGGAAAAAATATTAAAGGACTCTCACATTCACGTTTAACTTCTTCACTGTAATTAGGCCTACTGCACTTTGAGACTTATTGTGAGGTCCAGTTCTATACAGTGTTAATTACATTTTTACATAGTACTTTCAGCATATGTATCAACCTTAACAAGTTGTTTCCTGAAAGAGATTTAATTACTCCAGTTTCTACTAAGTTATAAGAATTTACTTCTGTATCGCTTAAACAGTTACATCTGAAAGAAGTTTTCAAACAAAGTTACTTAGTAAGTTCTTAAGTAGCACAAAGTTCCAGTACCATGTCGTTTGAAAACCGTAATATTGATAGAGCGGGTAAAAACAAGGAACCCGTGCCTCCCACGGAGCAGTCCAGCGTTCTTCGAAAACGCCAAAAATAAACTGTCAGGTGACGAGCTTTTACAACAGCTAGCAGTTTCCTTTCTTTCTGCGGGCGTTATATATGCATAACAGGAAACAACAGCTGCTTCAAGTAAAACCCATTAAATCAAAAAACACATGAGGTTACTATTATTAAGAAAACATCACCAAAAAGCTATTCACCAAGTTTCCGCAACAAGGTCCCAGAAAACAAAATAACAGTGGCGTATGTAATATGTTTTTCTGGAGGAGGTGTCAGTTCTTTCCAAGCTCAGTACGTTCCGATTAGAATCTAAAATATCTACAGTTGAGCTGAAGAACTGTGAAACTGTTTCAACGTTCACAATTGGTTAAGTTCATATATATATATATATATATATATATATATATATATATATATATATATATATATATGGTGTGTGTGTTCTTTCGGACATGCCCGAAAGAACAGACAACGCTTTGGATGCTGCAGTTATTATCTATTCATATTCACGGAATGTATGACTTTATCAGCGAAAATGTGTATCCAGCCGAGATTCGAACCCGTATCTTCTGCTTTCTAGACAGTTGCGCTGGCCCCTACACCACTAGGGACACAAAGATCACATCACTTTCACAGGATTACTCAAGTACGCTTACCCAAAGACAAATTCTGAACCTTACCCTGCCCACTAGAACCAACTCGCAGTTTTTGTAAACTGACTCTTGTAAGAGTAAGGGCCGGATTCGAATCCTGGCTGGTACACATTTCCAAATTTACCCATTCGCAGTTAAAGTCATACATTCCGTGAATATGTTTACAATTGGAATAAAGGTAGCATATTATGCGGCTTACAAAAATCCGTCACGGGATAGATCAGGGAAAGTGAAATAGAACGTTAAAATTTAAGTGGTCTGATGATAAATGAGTTTCTTCGAATAGAAATGCTGAAGACAAGGAGAAAAGGCAAGATTATATGACGTGATGCGACATAAGAGAATAACCTCAGTGGTATTGGAGGGTGCACATAGTAAAAACTGAAGGGGAAGACAAAGACTGGCATACATCGAGCAAATAACTGAGGGCGTAGGGGGTAATCGCTACTCTGAAATGAACAGGTTGGCACAAAAGATGAATTCGTAGCGGAACGCGTCAGACAGTCCAGAAGACTGATGACTCAAACAGCTGCCCGGAGGGGGAGGATGGTGATCCCGTTATCTACGCCCCTTGACACTATCGAAAGCTGTCGCTGAATAAACAAATTCATAGTGTAGCTTATAAGCAGTAATTTCTTTCTTCAAGTGCTTAGGAGCTAAACTTCCTCAAAACGCACTTCCGAATGAACTGTTGAACATCCGCACCACCAAAAGCACAAAATTATTCTCTCCCGCACACACTAGTCTTAAGACTACAATACTAAGAGTACCCTACAGCCAAAGCATTTTCTTGTGTAGTGCAAAGAAAGGGCTACCAACAAACTTCATGAACAGTGGCGTATCCCCCTAAGGACATGGTCGCCATTAGACAAAGGCGAACAATAAATTGCACTCAGCTGACGTCAGGAACAATACAATTGTTTCCTTTTACGAATATGTATATGTAAAGTGGCTAGTAAAGTAACGAAATTCTTAAATGGCAAATAAAAAAACACGACTTTTATACCGCTATGGTACACATTTACTTGACATAACAAATTCTGTTTCCTACTGTCAAACTTGACTCTTGTCCCTGTTACAGATGGCCTTATCCTAAACTGAATCATTTGGCAGTAGGTGAAACAGAAAAATGAAACTTTCTGAACAATATCGATAAAGAGGGCATTGTTTAACCTGGTGCTGGTGATGTGGGTGATGGGCAGACGAAGAGCGCGGGCGGCTGCGAGGTTGCAGTGCGCCATGGTGGTGATGGTCTGCTCGCATGCTGCTGGCGCGGTTCCTATGGTACTGTTCTTTCTGCTGCTGTGGCTGTTGGTAGTTGTTACGCTGTCTCTTGCTCGCCCTGCTACCTCCCACGGCCGAAACAGCGTTATTTGATATCACTACCGTAGTCGAAAGAGTTGTGTTGCGTGTGGACGATGATCTTTTACTGCCGCTGCGACGAAACAAGCGCAGCATCTGATTCTTGAGGGTGGCAGCAAGTGGCATTTCCGTGTGCATTCCTCGGTTTCAAATATGTATATTAGGCGCAAACACGCGCGAACACACGCACCACACACACCACGGACACACGCAACCCACTAATGAGCCAGCACAGAGAATTGCCTCTACACCATGCTGCTCAGTGCGGCACTACCGGAGAAAGTGTGTTACCCGCTTCGGCGTCACGGCCTCTTGTCTGACAGAAGCTTCTGCTGGTTCCGCTTTTGGCCGCAAGGTGGCACACCTTCCTTGCATGGCGTCGCTTGCTGCCCCGCTCTAAGCTAATTCGGAGCAGACACCACTTTTTCGAAGTGTTTAAAATTGGATTGACGTATCCCAGCTTTAATATGTTACGTAAATTCTATGACACAATAACTGTTTCTGCTAAACGCAAATAACAATGAAAAGGATAGGTTGCGACAATACTATAGTAAAGACCATCTCACAAAACAACGGTAGCTGATACACGCGAATGAAGAAACCTTTTTAAGACATCCCGAAGCATTAGTAATCTGGGAAATAAGAGGAAGTGCTCTGTAGAACACTGTCAGCGTTGCTGGCGCCTTTTTGTTTTAATAAGGATATATACGTCGATATTGCTCTCGGTTTAGATACAAGGAAGTAACAATAAAGTGAAATCTGACTGCACAAAATTTAGTAAACAACAGTTTAACCTAGGTACAGGCCAAAAGTCTGAACTATAACGCACGACTTTATAATTTTTTTTTGAAATTACATATAAATGACTTGTGGGTGCAGATAGCATACTTTGTTTCTCATACAAATACGTAGAACATAGCAACCTATAAAATGTTGATTTTAGTAGTTATGTGAACTAATTTTAATAATGCAATTATTTGCTTACCTGAAAGTTTCAGTCAATATTTTTGAACAAACTGTTTGATGCTTTCCTACTTTCTCTTTTAAAACTTTGCATTAAACTGGTTATTTTTCAGGTCTTTTACCCATAAAATAAGTTCTTAGGAAATTGTGGAAATAGCAACACTCAAGTCCTCCAAAACCTTCAGTATATTTAGCAAGTGAGATTTCATCACTGCAAATACGCCATCCAATAGTCATCAGGCAGAATGAGAGGGATGTTTTAGTGTGTGTGTGTGTGGGGGGGGGGGGGGGAAGGATTGCAACTGTGAAAAAATAGGTATAGTTGGTGGTTTTAATGTGAACAGAGCTGTCAGTGGACATTAACTTCCAGGACGGTGGCACGCCAACTAGAGGAAGACCAAATGTAACAAACTAGAACAACCAAACTACACACTTTGTCAAAGCTTTGATTTTGTTTTGCCATGATCTTGAAAGAGAGACAGCCTGTCCAAGATACTTCTCACCTTTCCTAAAGTGGTGTTCCACCCCTATGTTTCCCAACAATGGCAATCCCCACCACAGATATCATATTCTCTGAAGAATCTTTTACAAGACCTACCCCTATTCCAATCCCGTAATAGGCTTACCGTACACCATTTAAGGACTCGGTACTTGTGAAAGAAGCCATGTAATTTACTAACTCTGTTGCGATTACTCCAGAGCTTCATTATTGGTGTGACTATCAATTAGCTGTCCATCAGAATGAATGGGAACCACTACAGTGTGACCAAAAGCAAGGTACAACACATAACATGCAACTAAGCATTACAACAGCTGCTTCACAATCCGTGCCATCTGCTGCAGCCCTCCACCACCATCGTTTCTGAACTGCACAGAACTGACGAGGTGGCAAATATGTCCTACAATGCCATTCGGATGAGGTGCTGATCTTCTCTGAGGGGGCAGCGGTCTGGGTGGTGCAACCTGTTCCATCTCATCGTGTTCTACAGCCTTCTGTGAATAGATGCATCACATTCTCTCACGCGAAAAATGCGCCGTCTTTCAAACTCACCAATCTGATGGTATGTTTGGCACTTACATATGAGAGGCACTTGCATGTCTGTTGAGGCACAATGTTTCATTACCTTTAGTTTATAGCAACAACAAGATCTGCAGGTACATATTACCTGTTGCACCACAATATCTATGTTGGCCTTGAACGTGTCGGACAACATAGGTCAGTTGCTAATAGTTTCTGGAGAACATACTAATGTACACAACCTGTGATCTGGACTTCCTATCTCTTGTCTTTCAACGTGGTCTATTTTTCTGAACATGAGTGCACTTTGCACCTTTGTACTTACATAGCATAATATTTAACAGCAAAATAATAGACTATTAAGTTTCCTATGGATTGTTCATTCATCAAAATAATTCCTGTGTAAATAAAAACAAAGTGACTTCTACCTGATTTGGAACTCTGATCTAGTTGCCACCACATTTTCCTCATCATCTCATTCTTTGGAACATTAAAAAATATTTTTTTTTTCAGAAGATTCTATTGATGTATTTGTACTGCGTGGTACTAAACACCATTTGTATACCATTTTCCAATAAACTCCAAACCAAGATATCACTTAACAAGTTTTACAACAGCAGAAACAATGTAATATCACAGGAATCACGACACAAATGGAGAATTTTAGCAGGCTTTCAAATTATTTGAATTTCATTTTGATTCCTTTTTTAAATATTGAAATTGATGAGTAACAGATGACATAATTGCACATTTAAGACTATTTTCTGATAACAACAAACCTATGAGAAGGGGTTCTGTTTTGCAGTACAATCCGCTTCTGCGAACTGGAACAAGTTTTCTTTTAATGCTCCGATTTTGTAGAATGACTTCCGGATCATGTTTCTAATACATGAACATGCAGCAAAAAAATAAATAAAAATGAATTGGGCACAAATTTTAACAATGAAGCTGTACAACAAAAGATGCTTATCTCGAAATGCGAAGTTATTACACTACAAGACAGTGACAAGGACAGAAGTACAATATGCAGCAGAAACACTCTCCCTCAAGAACAAAGGACTAGTAGGTGAGCTTGAGAGAAAGGAAAGGATAATTCTGACGTTCAGACATTTGTATAGCTTATGGGACTTAACTACGGGGTCAGCAGTCCCTAAACTTACATACTACTTATGAACTAGCTAATACTAACGACGGCACAAATATCCATGCTCGAAGGGGGATTCGAACCCCCGACCGTAGTGGCCGTGCAGACCGTGACTGGCGCATCGCAGTCCCCTCTGCCACCGCAGCCGGCTAGGATAATTCTGATGAAGCTTCTTGGTGGACACAAAAAATTGGCGAAACATGGGTAAAGATGAGCAATGAGAACCTCTATCAATTTATTAAACCAGTTACAACAGAAATGAGAAAGAGAAGGCTTATGTTCTACGGTCATCTGGTGAGAATGGATGACAGCAGATTAACGAAGAACATCTTCAATTTAACAGAGGAAAACACCGAACTGATGGTTGCAAGGAATAAAAAAAGACCTCACAGAACTTTGACTCACAGAAATGGGCGCGATGAATAGGGGCAAGCACAGAAAGGCAATAACTGGATTCAAGGTTTTTCAGGAGGTCCCAAGAGTGAAGACCAACAGGAAACTGACACCTGAACATCTGGCAAAAATTGCAGCAGGCAGAAGAGCAGCCCTAGAGAAGAGAAAGAAGAAACTGAATATGAAATAAAATTTTTAATGCGGTCCTTGGCCAATTTGTGTAAAGAAATAAAAATAAGGATAATATACCTATTAACAATAAGTATTCCCTGCATAAAATTCTACAAAAGGCAGTGCATACACTAACCAGACTGTGTATGTTGGTAATACCAAGCACGATTGTTGATGGGAAGCTTAAGATGGCAGAACAGCTGATTTGTATAGCTAACAGTGAAGTTTTAGTTTCAAATAGGTCCAGCCTTGTGAAATTTATCATAGTTTGGATGTCCTCTTGGGGGATTCAGCCTGTTTTCATTTGTGTGAATAGTTCCACATATTTTTTTGAAAGTTTTGCATCTCATAGAATTTTGATATAAAAGGCTGACCTACAGCAGGTCCTATACTCCAATAGTGTACACTGCTCTTGGCAACACAAAGATACACATCAATATATTCTTTCCAGTCCAAGCCTATAACTCATCCACTGATAAATTTGTCAGCTCGCTCAGTCTAACCAGACTGCTCTTTTTGTTTCTGTTTGACAAACAACTTCATTTTCTGTAGCTTCGCTGCTTTCTATTTCAGAATGCCAGGATCGCTAGGTACTGAAAACAGCAACTCTGATGTTTCTTCTGGGGTGTATTTAGTACAGGCACGCTGCTTTGACATTTTTGCTATTACAGGTAAAGAATGATTGTGACATGAAAAATAAGGAGTAAAATGAATTTCAAATTATATTAACCACCAATAAAGTTTAAATACCACAATGTTAAAACAGTAATGCTATGAGCTGATAATGGTGACACTAACATATACTACAGAAGCAGAGCAATCTCTCCTGACAACAATAGTGATCCATTGACAAACAGAAGCTGATTATTGTGGCAGTTTTCATACACCTGATACAGTGAACTACCACAAGATGTCAGGCACATACAGAGGTTGTAAGACACTGGGGTACTCCAAAGTTGGTGGTATGTATGCTTCCCAAGAACCACAAAAGACACATTTGTGTGTATATTTCCAGAGCCAGTTTCAGAAATGACTTTGGTGGTAAGCAAGAAGCCCAAGAACACCTTTATTTGGTGGGATATATATATTTCCCACAGCCCTAAAATCTATGAAGGGCCGTAAGCATATGGAAGCAGTAACGTATTCCCATGAATGCAGTAAAGGGATACAGTTAGTGGGAAGTACATCTCCCACAGCCCGCAAAAGCACTAGTACCATTTAAAGGGAACATTTTGTTGCCAAAATTAGCGGAGAAAAAAAAAAGTCAAACAAGAAAATGAGTTTGTTTATTCTGCACAAGAAACCAGCAAATCTCATTAGATACCATACACTATCACACGACTGGTTAATGACGTCACAACTACCACCATTTTTATCCATTACCAACATTAACATCATAAGTAAAATTTAACTGGGATATTCCATGTACAGTATGACATACATATGATTTTTAAAGGTTTAAAATTTGGTGCTTTTATTTTTTGAATTGGCTGAACTTTCTACTATTCCAATGTATTGCATAAACAGAGGTAAAAATGAAATATGTAGATTACAGCTTAGGATAAATAACGTAGAACAGCAGCATGAACATTCATGTAACACAAGTCAGTTTCACATAATTAGGTTTTCAGATTAAGAGGAATGTCAGAGGTATCTTTGTCTGGTTTAGTGATTTACTTCTTTGTTCGGTTGTGTAAACAAATCTTTATTAAGAATTTCTCAATCCCAATTAATACTGTAAAAAAAATTAAATGTGTAACTGATTCATGTAATATTAGTTGCAACAGTATTGTTTTATTGTTAAAAGAAGAAGATGCCCTTAGCAGCAGCATAAAAAGAAAAGAGAAAACTCAAGAGTGAGGGGGGGGGGAGAGAACGATGAATTTAAGAAGAAGCATGTGGAAGAAGCAATAGGAAGTCAACAGAAACAGAAATTCTTACAGCTAAGTTAAGCAACAAATGTTATTAGAAGAAAAACCCAAAACTTGGCAGAGAGATAGAAAACACAGGCAATATAAGATACGAGATCAGCAACTTAGTAAAGCTGGTTTGTTACTGTACAAGTCATATAGTGCGCCGAGGAAAGTTACCGCTGACTTTCCTGTCATCTTCACCACAACATAAAATCATAGTTATAATTGCGTAGGCTTCCACAGCCAGTCATTTTAAATAAAATGATTTCCGGGTGTTGTATAGTGTCATAATGTAATATGACTATTACTTAATAACCAACATTTTAGCAAACATTACAATGGCCTTCGTATGATAAGGTGGGAATCGGCCATTGTGTATTGCTTGCATAGCAAGCCATGATTAGTGGTTGCCGTCGAAGCGAGGGCTTTCGTTTCTCTCCTGCTGGCTGCGCAATGGCAGTTACCCACTGTTGACGTGTGTTGTATTGTCAGTGTGGCCTATTTCACTATAATGGCTGGTAGCCAGGAGGGGGCAAACCTGAGTCCATCTTCTCTGTTCTTGTTGTTACAATGTTTCAAATTTCAATGTCTTTTATTTTCTTGACTTTAACCATACCTGGTTGCATAGCGAGTATTCTGGAATTGTTAAATTTTCTCTCTTTGCTACAATCTTGCTGGTGTTCAGCTACTGCAGATATACTGTGTTGGCCTAATTGAATGTACTGTCCACATTTGGGTATGTACGTTGCCACTGCCCTCCCTGTCTCATCCATGTATAATTCCCCACTCCCAAATTCCACATTGTATATTCCAGCAGCATGTAGTGCCTTTATCTTGTTCTTTATGGAGCCTAGCACATCCTGGATCTTGTGGCTACTATAGAAGACAGGCTGTAAACCATCCCAGCATAGATGTTTGGCAATCCAATCTGTGACGCTGCTGGCTGCTTTGTATCGATTTCCTACCTTTCATGATTTCTTTTATTTGTTTCCATGGCAGGGTGGATCACTTTGTGGTTGTAGCCATTGGCCAGAAATGTTTTTCGTAGCTTTTTCAGTTCAGCTCTTTTGTTGTCTCCATCACTTAGGCACTGTGTGCAAATTACCAGTGAGCAGATGACAGTTGTTCTGTGCTGGGTGGTGGTTGGATTGGGCATGTAGATACCTGTCAGTATGTGTAGGCTTCCGATATACCCTCTGTCCAAATGTGTCATGTCCTGTTCTGCAAACTTCCACATCTGGGAATAGAATATCGCCATCCTTCTTTACTAGGAAATTTGCCTAATTGTATGTAGGTGAGTTAATTCCAACCACAATTGGTCGTAAAGGGTGGCCATTCTTGTATAGTGTTGGCAATCCATAAATTCTAGGGAGAATCTGAAGCCTGTGAATGAGACCCTTGGTTGTGTCAGCGTCAATTCTTGAGTCCTTAATTGCACTGTGCATCTTTTGAATTTTCTTAGCCGTGGGGTCTGCTTTTAGATAGTTGTAGATGGAATCATTTAATAATGGGTCTCAATCCCAGAATTCCAGTTCCCCCCTAGGATATATGGAGTGCCAAAGTTACGCAAGGATGGCCATCCTTTATGATCAATTTTGGACAGAATTAACTAGCCTACATACAATTTGGCAAATTTCCAAGCCTCCAAACTACGACCTCTAGTTGGCAAAACTGACTCATAGAACTCTACAGACTGAGTAAAGGAAGAAACCTCATGGTTATCTTCGAGGTAAAGTCATCGTGCACCGATGTGCCAGAAGACAAACCTGTTCGCATCCTACAAGAGCATATCAGGTTGTATGAATAAAACGGAGTATCTACTGAACACTCTGAATTCCAGAGAACATACGCAGGTTCGCATGAATAAAGTGAGTCGGAGAATATACTTCACCCGAGTACGTTCTCAGCATGAGTAACAGGGTGGGAGAAGTTGTTCAGAGCAGAGAACATTCTCCAATTTCGTATGAATAAAACTAGAGAAGTTTCTCATGACCGGAGAATATTCTCCAATTTCTTAAGTGAGCTCTTTAGCACACTTCGGGCTGAGTAAATTCTATTAAGTTACTTTTACTGTGGTTTATAATAAAAATTACAACATTTGTGTTACTTAGAAGGCAAAAACGAGTTCCTTTATACATAGTCTTTAAGAAATACGAGGGGATTTAAAAAGTTAATGCAAATAAAAATATTTTGTTGACGAGTTGCTTCCTTCAGAAAAATCGTGAGTGTGACAATTCAAACATTTTATATAGTGACAAGATTGATGAAGAAGAATGTTTTCATTACTGACATAGAAATGAAACACGAGTGGATTCAGCTGTGTGTTTTACCCATTTGTTTCAAGTGTGTATTTACAGTTGTAAAAGCTACATGGCAAAATAATATTGTTCTTAAATAGGGTCTATTAGTAAGGCCTTATGATGTTAGTTCCAAATAAAGTGCATACCAAGACTTCACAGTTTCCATCACAAAATAAATATTGCTGCAATACCAGGTAGGATTACTGAAGTATTGTTTCTGTCCAAACCGGTTGGCCTATTCAAGATGGGTTTTCTGACTTCGTAATCGTAACTTTAGTTATATTAGAAGTAAGTAGACACGACAGGAAAATTATTAACTGATTAATTACATACCTAGCAGCCTGTTTCTTGTAACAAAATCACATGTCCTAACGCTTACGAGCAGACCATTAGGTGTCATATTTAACAACAAGTAGGCGTATCTCATGTTAAAAAGACTCCGACAGCATTCCACGTTGAAACAGATGAATATGTGATGCATTCTTAAAATTTCGTTCGCAAATTGTGCTAATCCAACTTCATTAACAAAAAGGTTTCTTGCGTGACGAAAATTTGTATCGTCAGGAGAATACATTTTTGTAAAAAGTGCACATTTAGTCTTAATAACATGCTCCTTCACAACAAACTAATACCTAAACATAGTACAGTTCTTCCTGAACACATAGATGCCTACTCCATTTTTGCACACTTAATAATTTGCCTCATTAAGCTACTTAAATATATGATTGAACAACTGTTCTATGCCGGACAAGACACAGGGAGAACTTACTACAGAAGGAGGGAAGATAGCGAGAATGAACTACCTGCTCAGAGCATATGCTTCAAGTTTTTATTCATATGAAATTGAGAACTTACTCAGAGAACGTTCTTTAGCTATGAGAATTACTTCTCTGGAGCATGTGCTCTTTTTTATTCATATGACGCATCCTGCCAGATATAAGTGACCTGGTTCAGTTGTGTTTATCTTTGATTTACTTCCAGTGGCAAGAAAGATACTGATTGTAACAATGGGGTATTACTTATCCCCGTTAGTGGCAGACATATTGATGGATGCCTTCGAACCAACGTCACACTCGCAATATGGCCACACGATCAAATGGAGCCCCCATAGATTTCATGACCATCTAAACAAACTGCACAAGAAGATCCTGTTTACATCAGAAGCCAAGCAGCACAGCACTATTCCAATCCTAGAAGTGGAATTTAACAAAACAAGTCATGGCACACTTTGGCATAGGGTATATCAGAAGCCTACACGTACTGACAGGTATCTGCACGCCCAATTCAACCACCACCACCCAGCACAGAACAAATCTGTCATCCACTCACTAGCAATGTGCTCACAGCATCTAACTGATGAAGGCAACGAAACAGCTGAGCTCAAAAAACATTTCTGGCCAATGGTTACAACCACAAAGTGATCCAACACCACCATGGAAACAAACAAAAGAAACTGTAAAAGGTTTGAAATTGATAAAAAGCAGCCAGCAGTGCACTTAGTGTGTGTAAAAAAGATCACAGATCCGATTGCCATACATCTGTGCTGTATTGGTGTCCAGCCTGTCTTCTACAACAGCTACAAGATCCAGGATGTGCTAGACTCCACAAAGGCCAAGATAAAGGCATTACATGCTGCTGGAGCATACAAGGTGGAATGTGAGTGTACGGAGAGACAGGGAGGGCAGTAGCAACGTGCATTTACAAACATGAACGGTACATTCGATTAGGCCAACACAATAAAGCTGCAGAGCGTTAACACCGAAAGACTGCAGCAAAAAGATAAAATTTAACAATGCCATAATACTCACTAAGCAACAAGGGACGATTAAACACAAGATAAGGGAAGCCATCTAAATTTTAAATCATCATAACATGATCAGAGAAGATGGACCAGGCTTGCCCCCTCCTGGCTACCAGCCATCACAACGAGCATCAACAGCAAACAATTGCCACTGTGCAACTAACAGGAGAGAAACGGAAGCCCTCACCTCATTTGCCAACAACGACCAATCGTGGCTCACTATGCAAGAAGCAATAGACAAGGTGACAGTGGTCGAACCCGGTTGTAAGAAGGTGTCTGTCTTTTTCTCTGATGACGGCTGTTGCCAAAACCCAAGTTGTGTATGTGTCTTTTTCTGTGCCTGTGATGTCTCTATGAACGTCTATGTGGTGAGTTGTAAACTATGTTTATTATATTGTTGAATTGTAACCTAGATTTTTAATTGTTTGTATTAAGCAAGTATGATAGAGAAACAAATTTTAACTTTAATTTCCTAAAGTTTACTTTTTATATAGTAATATATTCTCAAAACATCTGTTAAAAGATAACAGCATTACATGGACTTACAACATTATTTCCTAAACATTAACAAGAGCCTACACTTAAAAATTTCTTTAAATTTCCATAAATACCTGCTGCTCTAGAGAAACTTAAATAAATCCATGTATTCCTGTGGTGTATGCTCACACCAAATACATCCAGTGGTCTAAATGTGAACATACAAACACACAAGAAGTATTCTAATCATGCAGTGAAGGCTTTCACGACCGGCTGAAATAATTGTTGTTGAATCTTCCGGGTTATGTGGTCGTGGTCGAAGAAACATATCTGCTCCTGACGTTTCGTCCAGAGCTGCGCTGGACATCCTCAGAGGTGCTACTGGTAGCGGTGAGTCGGCATAGCACCTCTGAGGATGTCCAGCGCAGCTCTGGACGAAACGTCAGGAGGACGTCCAGCGCAGCGCAGGATGTCCAGCGCAGCTCTGGACGAAACGTCAGGAGCAGATATGTTTCTTCGACCACGACCACATAACCCGGAAGATTCAACAACAATTATACAAGAAGTACTTCCAACTCATGAATATTAAATATAGCTTTGTAAGTTGTGTCAATAAATTGATGGTATATTATTATCAACATTGAGTGAAAATTATGCTCAGTACACAATATTATGACAAGAGAATCAGCATGTGGTTTATTTGTTGCAGTTGGAAAATTAAGGTCTTCACTGAAATAACTGCCAAAGATAAGCTCTTTCTGTAACTGGTATCACTTATGTTTCTTCAGACACATACCAACCCGAATATGTGCGACACTCAATAGTCAATGTTGTTTGCGAACAACACAGACAAACAATGTCTGTAGAAGCTTTTATAATGTCCTTATTTTAAAAGTTATATTCAGTGAACAGGGACAGTTCTGCAGTAGCATATGTTACAGCCCTACCTGCTGAGATATACTACAGATATTGCTGTAATGAGAAATAATCAAAAATAAACAGTCAAGTACAATTCTTAAGTGTAACATCTGTGCCAAACAGTGACACTGTTGTCAATCTGCAATTACATTTACACTAGAAGTAACGGATTTTTCTGTACCCCTAGTAGTACCAAGTGGGTTATTTTTTGACCCACACTAGGAAACTACCATTTTATTGACATTAGGATGGTGTTTTGGGTTTCTACATGTTGACATTACATTCAAGAAGACTCTAATGTACAATAAAAATAATATTTGTTCTCTAAAATGAATAGTACACAGTCAAAAGAAAAATTTCAGAAATAAATAAATTGAGTCATCTATCAAAAATCATTCAAACAAGTAAGCAAAACAATTTTACAATGTTCATCTTTATAGAAAGATTAAAACAGGGTTTAAACATACAATTTATGCAAATTGTAGTAATATTTTTTACCTTTACTGAGTTGCTCACAATCTTTGTTTCCCCAAATTCATGATAAAAAAAAGTTCACCTAACATTCACATATTAAATTATTGCTTGTGATCAAAATCTATGTCAGATACACAATAATAAAATTTTGAAGAGTTTTGTATTCTCTCTGAAATTTCATCCTCTGTTTCCCCCTTTTAAGTTATTTTAACTTCCTGGATACTTGAAGGCATCTACTTCTTTAATAACTTCTCCTTTGCAAGTTACATCTCTCTCTCTCTCTCTCTCTCTCTCTCTTCCCCCCCCCCCTCCCCCTGCTGATTTTCACTACTTCACTATCTGTTACACTTATCCTGCTTCTTCAGTTACTTTTGCCAGGTGTTAAGTTGGTCTTCCAATTTCTGTTCATTTTCCTCCCAAATCACATCATCAGCATATGCTATGATTTCCATATTATTTGCTATTGCTCCTTGGCAAACTTTCCTTATGATGTTGTCCATCACTATATTAAAAAGAACTGGTGAGAGAACACTTCCCTGCCGAACCCCTCTGTCTGTTATGAACCATTCTGATTTTTTGCCGTGAATCTCATGTTAAAATAAATAAAAAATTCTTAAGGTATTCAGGGAGGGGAGGAAGAGCAGTGTTCTCACATCTCACCATATTTTGTTTTTTTCTGTTCCATAGGACCCAATTGAGGTGTGAGACTCCATGGTCATGGAACAAGTCAATACATTGTCACACAAGAATGGTCATAGCAATTTTTAAGTAGTCCTTTGCACACAACAATCTTAAGAAAAAGTGACAAGAATCAATAAAGAAAAAAAATGAATTAGCTTAATTGTTTAACTTCTCTAGGAGTTCCTCGGCAGAATAAAAGGAGTGAGCCATGAGGTAACTCCAATTTAGATTTGAAAGCATGTGGATTAGTGCTAAGATTCTTTAGTTCTTGGGGCAGATTATTGAAAATGGATGCCACAGAATACTGTACACTTTTCTGCACAAGTGTCATGACCACAAACTGAAAAATCATGATACATTAGCAGGAAACAGTCAAATATTTATGATAATCAAGATTACAAATTTCATTGCTGCTTCATACACACAAAGCAATTTCACTTGTGCTACTATAATAAGTAAAAATAAGTAATGTCACTATTCTCATTAGATACAAAGCAAAATAGAAGTGACTGAAAAGCATTATTTTTTATTTTATTTCTTCTTGTGGTGACAGAACGTAGACAATAAATAGCATAAGTTTAGAAAAATGGAAAGTCTAGGTTGGAACTAATAATATAGTAATAAGGACAGTTTACAACTCACCGCAAAGTGGTAGTGACAAGCTGCGATAGACACTTACAATACTTTCAGCTATCGGCCATGGCCTTCTTCAGAATTAGGAACATTCATGCACTCACACAGGCACACAACAATCGTACATCAGCAGCTCCAGCTGCCGCACTTCGAATCACACGCTGCGGTGTAGAGATAGAAGAGGGGAGGGGGCATAGGAAGGTTGCGTCACGGTGGTGGGGATGGAAACTGTAGGGTGCGGGGAAAAAGGGAAGTTATTGTACGTTAAGGCCTGGATAATTTCAGGATTGGAGAGTGTACTGCAGGGATAACTCCAGTCTGTGCAGTTCAAAAAAAATTATCTAGATTCAGGGCCTGGACATCCTATCCTCCTTCCTTCAAAACTTCAACTCCTTATCCCCCATCCATTTTAACTGGTCTTCCTCAACCCACCATGCCACTTTCCTGGATGTCAACCTCCACCTCATTAATGGCTCCATCCGAAGTGTTGTATATGTGTGTCTTTTGTCTATGCCTGTCACAGCTCGTCGGCAAATCTTTGTGGTGAGTTGTAAACTGACCTTATTATACTATATAATAATAAGTTTAGAATAAGCATTAAGTTCACTTTTAAAGCAAATATTTTGTAAACAGTTTCTAATTAGTTAGAATATGTTACAATTTTTTCGTAAGGACCTGGAGCTGGAGAGTGGGGGGATCTTATACTTAAATTATAGTCTAGAAAAAATGTATACTCATGTTTATATATACCGGTAGCCCTAAACTTACTGCCAAAATGGCATATGCATACCATTCTGTATATCTGTACTCCATATAGGTGTGTGAAGTTTTATTGTTAAATTTTAATGAAACTTGGTATGTTTCCTATAATTCGTAATGTATATACTACATATTTACTATAATCCATAAATCAATGTAACATTTTAGGTTAAATACATGACGAGTCACCAATGTTCTCAATCAAACAATTGTATAAAAACATGTTATGTGACAATAAAGTATCTTAACTAGCAAACTTTAATATTATGGAATTGCTACATACTGATGAATATTGGATATCTACACAAATATGGTCATTACCCAATCCCATGACCCACAGACATTGCCGAGGTGGAGTGACTTGTGTCTCTCAATGATAAAGGCAGCTGTGCTGTAGGTGCAACCACATAAGAGTAGTATTTGTGGAGAGGCCAATCAAACATACAGTTCCTAATGAGGGGGCAGTTGCCTTTTTAGTAGCTATGGGGCAAAAGTCTGAATAATTGATTGCACTATCCCTGTAACATCAGCTAGCATGACTTTGCCACATAATTATTGTGAAAAGCTGACAGCAAGGGGGAAACTACAGTCATTACTTTTCCTAAGGAGACATCTCTAGTGAATGAATATTTGATGATGGTTTTCACTTGGGTAAAATATTCAGGACATAAAATAGTCCCCTATTTGGATGCCAGGACGGAAATACTCAGGAGGATGTTATAATCGGGAAAGACAGATCAGGCATTCTATGAATCAGTGGGTAATGTTCAATCCTTTCACCAGGTAAATAATTTACAAAATTTGAAAAGAGAAATGGATAGGTTGA
Source organism: Locusta migratoria (assembly GCA_026315105.1). Classification (NCBI taxonomy): domain Eukaryota; kingdom Metazoa; phylum Arthropoda; class Insecta; order Orthoptera; family Acrididae; genus Locusta; species Locusta migratoria. Next base: position 555,118,074 of record CM048744.1, read on the forward strand.
AGTTAGAATTGGTGGGAATTTATTAATACATCAACTCGCACCTACAGCCGTTAATGTTGTAAATAAAAAAAATAAGATTTACAACATTAACATCTCAAGGCCGAGTCCCAGTTCTCAGAGAACACGGACATACAAAAGAAGTTCGGTGGCAGGATTAAAAGAATTTCAGGTCCAGAGAGTTAAAGGCCATATATACATAATCAGTTGGGGCTAACACAGGTGTAAGTCTAGTAATGCATAATAGGGATATGGGTAAACAACTATGGACAGCCAAGACAGACACAAAGTCAATACTAGCATAGTAGAACAAGTTATATCCCAACCAGCTCTGTCAGTAATGAGCAACGCCTTTCCATGCTACAAATGATCTTGTGTCCCCCATATCATCCCTTCCAGTGACCAATGTGCTACCCACTAACAGTGATGTGCTTCAACTAAAAATACGTAAAAACAAAAATGGCACTGACCTCTTTTATGGCCCACTTTAGATTTATAGTTTTATAAATTTTTGCAAATATTTTGGACCAAAATAATAATCTAAATATTAATTAATTAATTATTAAGAGTGTCTGAAACCCTTTTAGGAAAAAAAAAATTTGGTAGTGGCAGGTTTCAAACCACCGACGTTGCCCACTACGCTACAGCTATTAATCGAAACAGGAGCTCTTTAATCTCGTACTATTGAGGGACGTTGTTAACTGATGTTGATATGGCATTTGTAGACATTAGATTATCATTTATCGTTCGAAGAAAGATGTGTGTGTGTGTGTGTGTGTGTGTGTGTGTGTTAATTCCTCAGTGTGCCATTGTTTTGAAATGACATGTAAGTTACAATGAGAAAATCATCAAATACGCGAGGAATGTCACGTGACATCTCCAAACGGCTGGTTTTCGTTAATTCAATGGAGGGTGTCAAATCTCTGTTATTTTTGCAACTATGTCTCAAACGATATGAGATATGAAAAAAAGCACAAGGGAGCTAAGTTGTAGAGAATTTTCTCCTCTACCAATTAGGTTATTCAATTTTCATGTCAGATGAACGATTCGTTTGCAATTACAATTATATTATGAAAGACTTCTTTTTTGTTTTACTACCGTATTTTTTGTCCGAAAAATTTGAAAAAGGGAGGTTCTGGTCTCTTTGGCCTACAATCATGTCTGTAAAATTTGGTGCTGATCAGTTGAACAATTCGTCTTAAAAACAGGGAACACGTTACGGACAGACAGACAGACGGACGTACACACAGACAGACATCCCAAAATCTCCATTATTTTTGCAAATATCTTAGAAACGCTACAAGATATGAAAAAAACATAAGAGAGCAAAGTTGTAGAGAATTTTCTCCTCTACAAATTCTGTTATTCAATTTCCATAACAGATGAATAGTTAAGCCGTTATTTTCATTTAAATTTCGAGCTGTCACAAGACGATCCCAAAGGCCCACTTTTAGTGTTACTACCGTAGCCTAAAGTGGGCAAAAAATATTACGAGATGAAAGAAGTAATTTAGACAGTTACGGGAGAGGAAAATAATTGTGATGGGAGACTGGAACTTTGTAGTAGGAAAAGGAAAAGAAGGAAAAATAGTATATGAATATAGAGAGAGGAGAAGGAATTAAACAGGAGGTCGCCAGGTAGAATTCACATGGTTAAAGCATCATGAAAGAAGGTTGTATATGTGGAAGAGACCAGGAGACGCCAGAAGGTACCAAATTGACTTTATAATTGTAAGGTATAAGATTGTCGAAACCAGGTTTTAAATTGTAATTGCTGCATATTAAAACTTAAGAAACTGAAATAAAGTATAAAAGTAAGGAGAAGGAACCTGGATGAATTCAAAATACTATAGGTTATCGAGATTTTCAGACACAACATTAGGCAAGGTTTAACAGAAAAGTAATACAGTAGAAGAAGAACACGTAGCTTTGAGAGATGCAACAGTAAGGCTCAGATGATCAAATACTGTATGTAGTGCAAGGCCTAATAGTAATCCTTGGTTAACAAAGGAATACTAAACTGATGAAATTGGCTAAGCAGGTGTCGTTAGAGAACAAATGCAAGTCCTTAGAAGAATGTATAAGTATGGGAACGATAGATACCGTCTACAGTACAATAAAAGACACTGTGGGACAGGAAAAGCAGCTGTGTAAATACCAAGAACTCTGCTGGAATACCAGTACTACACAAAGAAGGGAAAGCTGAGAGGTGAATGGAATATATGTAGGGCCTATAGATGGGAAATTAACTTGAAGGCAGTATTGTAGGAATGGAAGAGGAAGTAGACAAAAATGAGAGAGAATACTGCAAGAATAATTTGACAGAGCACTGGATCGAGTTGAAACAAGACCAATGAAGATGATATTCCCTCTGAACGGCTTGGGAGAGCCTGTCATGAAGGAACTGTTCTGTTTTTATGTATGGAACAGGGGAAATATCCTCAAAATGAGGTTTCTATGGCTGCTGCCAACTCTCACATCCCAATTTCCATAAATTACTGTTATTTGTCTTCTGCATTAAGACCTCTCACCATATGGCTTTGCTGACATCATCTTTCCAGCATCTAACAGGTTTGCCACACCACCACCTCTTATGAGTCTATTGCCATATTCTTTTTGGCCATTTTGCATCGGGCAAATGTTGTAAATGACTATTACAGAGCAGTCTAGGATCGTGCTTTCCACCTTCATTATGTCTCTGATACTGTCATTTTTTACATGGTCAAGAATATAATAATAATATAAATTCCAAACAAATCAAGGGTGTACAAGTGTGAAAATTACAAACCTATCAGTTTAATAAGCAATGAAAGCAAAATAACTACATAAATTATTTACAGACAAATGGAAAACTGGTAGAATCCCAGTTTGGGATTTAGGAGAAATGAAGCAAGATGTGAGGCAATACTCACAGTACAATTTATCTTAGAACATAGCCTACCAACCATGTTTTGCAAATCATGCACAGCATAAAACCTGGAACTTCGACATACCCCGGCTTGATGAAAATAATAAAACTTATGGGCTACAAAATGCAATAATTTATGCTATAAAGATGATACTTCAATGAAATTGTATCAACTTACATAATAGGCCAATATTTCTACATGAACATAAAAATCAAGAAATCCGTATTACGTAACAGCATACATGGCAAATGTTGGTTTTGAGCATACATAACAGGACTTTGTTGACAAGCATAGATGCAATAGGTAGTTGAAACGGCTTTACATAATGAAACTAGTTTAGTTTACAAACACACTACAAATCACATGCTTAAGTCATAGTTGTGGTCATGATTTGAACTATGTTCTATTTTTCTTCACAACCTGAAGAGACATTCACATTCTGCATTACTATGGGGTGTGGTGAAAATAGAGAGCACTACTCTAGAAATTTGAGTTTATTTAAAAAGTGCATCGGCTCTACAAATTCCTCGTGTTAGTGTCCAACTGGAACCATTTGTAGAATCTTGATTTGCAACCAAACTGTCATCTACCTGAAAAGCTGTGAACTGCCTCTGAAGCTCATTCACAACCTCATCTGTAATTCATTCTCTTCCTCAAATGATAGGATACAAAAAACATAGGAAAAACAAAATGTAAGAAAACTGTGCATCTTTAATTTTTCTAACATTGAGTGCCAACTTATTGATGGTGTAAGCACAGGCATTATATCCAGGAGTAATTTTTCATAGTAAAGGGAATCTCTATCCAGGAGATTTATCATCATGTTTTAAGTCTGAATGCCAATAACTAAACTCCTTATTTGAATTTGCCCAGTAGAGCCTGTCGATACCTAAGATTCCCATGGAAGAACTGTTATCCCTGATTTAAAATCAATTCCAATGATGGCAAGCATCCAACAGTTAAAAGTGCCAATCAAAGCAAAGAAAGTGTTAAACTATTGTAGACTTGCCTTTGAACCACACAACAAATTGATTGTAAGGTAAGTGGTGAGATTATCTGATGGTAACATTTGAAATTTATGTCAGCAAATTCACAAAATATCATAATCCATCTGTAAAAAAAACAAAATGCTGGAACTTCTATGGTTTATCCATAAAATTCATGGAAGTTGGCAGGTATGTTAGAACATAGGTTAACAAAACACAAACCTACACTTTTAGCCTTTGTAGATTTGGAGATATCTTTTCACAGTGTTTAGAGGAATACAATCCAACTTCTTATAGCGGAAGTAAAGAAAGATATTAAATGTAGAATGACTACCATGGGAAGAAAAGTTTTTCTTAAGAAGAGAAAATTGTAAACATCCAATACCAATGTAAACGCTAGAAAGTCCTTTCTGAAAACATTTGTCTGGAGTGTAGCATTGTATGAGAATGAAGTGTGGACAATAAGGAGTTCAGACAAATGATAGAAGATTTTGAATGTGGTGCTACAAACTAATGTTGAAGATCAGTAGACACACGAGTAGACACACTTGTTTTATGGAAAGCAGAAAATCATGAAATTTTTAACAAATTTTGCTGAAAACTCAAAACTGTTTCTGCTTGTAATGCCACAAAATATTAGGCAAAAATGTCAAATAATGTCATTTGAGTTTAACAACGGAAATTTGATTATTATGGCAATTAAATCCAGATATCTATGACATTCAATTCTAAACCATTTTTACATTTATCAGTATCTTATACCTTATCTTGTATTGCTAACTTTATTTTCTATGCAGACATTTAATAATGTCCCGCATATTCTTTGATATGGTGGCTTATTGCTTGTTTGAAACTGTTGCAGAATGCCCAGTGATTAAGTCTTATGTTTTATTTATGTGCAAAAGTTTGTTTATATGGTTGTGGTAGTTTTTGACTGAAACAAAGAATTTTCATCATAAGGCTTTTGTGTGTTTCACAAAGATAATCATATGCAAACTGAGTGGCAGAGAAATGACAATCACCCAAATAATAAAAATAAAAGAATAACATGAGAAAAGTGATAACGATAACATGTGTCAAAAGAGAAGTATCTCTCAGATATCAGTGCAACTGCAAAACGAGTGAAAATGATACAAAAACAATTCATTTCATCAATATCTCCATCTTTTATTGAGGTATACATTCTACCAGAAAAAGCAGATCATTCAAAGCTGAGGAAGCCTTTGAATAAATACAGGCTACCCCATCTATCTGATGACAGCAGATGCAGCGAACCAGATGCCGAGAGGCAAGCGCTCCGTTGCCTGGCAATTCAGATGCCGTGGCGCCCATCTACTTCCGCACTGGCCGGTCGAATGGATTCAGCATCTCCCTGCTAATGTCTTTAGGGGCAAGTTGGCAACCTTGAGTGCCCTGCATGCAATGCGCGCCTTTTCACCCAGTAAAGCAACAGGAAGTGTAACAGTCAAGTCTGCAAACATAATGATGGCAAGACCTAATTATTCCATGCTACAACAAGGGTTTATTTATGATTCAAATGTGTGCAGAGAGTTGGCTCATATTGTCCACAGACTGTTTGAACAGATATTTCCAGGTGTTTGAATTCAGAGTCATGATGCAATTCAAAAATTAGTGAATAAATTTTGTGAAATGGGAAATGTATATGACAAGAAGTGCAAACGTTGTAGTCTTCCAAGGACATTGCTTACTGGCTGCAAAATTCCCCTAAAAAGTCTCTTAGACATCTTTCTCAGCAAACAAAAATTTCTTAAGGCTCGGTAAAAGAGCTAATAACCCTCTCATGTGTCACATCCTAAAATGTGGACACTTAAATTCTGTCTCATTTCTGTCATCTGTTACATCTGAGGTATCTCATAAGAGGACTAATAATGAATGCTATAATGCCTCCTAGATCACAGTGGTAGTTGTTGGACTAACAAAGAAATGGGAAGTATAGATTACAAGACAGAGTAGAGGCAGGCCTACAGATGTAAGCACATTGTTGTCTGTAAATCGGGGGAGGGAGGGGGGAAGAGCCTGTCTTTCGGTACCCAACTAATTACACTTTGATGAGGTATAAGTGATGCCAATACCAAGAGGTGTCATGATCGGGACTGCCGTCGGAAAACACGTTACACTTGAGAAAAGTGAAAACATGCTGTGTGCCCAGAGTGCCTGAAACAATTTCATTGTAGGAAAAATACAAAATAGTGTATACTCTTAATATATTCTTTGATATTAATAATAGATGTTCAATGTAAAAAAAAAAAGCAGCAGTTTTCATATGCTGTCCTCATTTGGACACATCCCTATCGGTACATGAAACCATTTTTTTTTTTTTCTTTAGATAAATTATGATGAATTCTGCACAAGATAGACCTTAGTTACTAAATAAAGTATCTGAAATTTTGTTCATTGTCAGATTGATAATTCGTGCATGAGAGGACTAAGTTATTTGTCCTAAGGCAATATAAAGTAACAGCAGTGCATGAACATAATAAACCTTGTAATGCTGTTAGATTTTCCGAATGGGTTTTGAAACAAGTGTATGACAGTGAAATGGATCCTCATCTCATTTTGTTTCAGTTGAGACCTCGTTGCATTTACAGGAGTATGTTAATTCTCAAAACTCTCGACATTGGAATGTCAAAACACCAATTCAGCTTCATGAGGAACCCATTTACAACTAAAAAATAGGAGTTTGGTGTGCAGTTAGTGATGAAAGAATAACAGGCCCAATTTTTTTTAATAGCACAATTAACAGTGACATATGTGCAAACCATTTTGCAACCGTTTTTTAATTAACTTAGTGAAAGAAAACGAAGCTTTGCATTTTTTTCAACAAGAATCAGCAAGGGCTCAAACAGCCAATGTTTCTTTTTGTGCAATTCGTGAAGTGTGCCATGACAGAGTCATCAGCAACAATATCTTGTGCACTCCAAAACCCATTTATTGTCGTTGCTTTAAGAGGACTAAACATCTAGGTCATCAGTCCCCAAGTCCCATTTAACCACATGAGATTTCTATCTGTGAGGATCACTAAAGGATTAAAGAATACACAACAAATCCACCTACATTACAAGAACTCAAGGATAATATCCCCGAGTCTCAATTTCATTTCTGAAAGATAATTACAATGTGTCATGAACAATTTTTAGAGTAGATGCCAGAAATGCAACAGTTCCAATATCTCCTTGCATGATGAGGGAGAGTACAAAATTTACTTGGACACATTTTAAATTTAGTACTACAGTGGCAGTAGATGGGCACCGCGGCATCTGAATCGCCGGGTAACATAGTGCTCGCCTGCCGGCATCTGGTGCACCCTGTGTGTGGTCATCAAACGAATGGGACACCCTGTAGCTTCAGGGTTTGTGAAATGTAAATTATTGTGGCAATTTTGCTAGTGTCTTTAAAATAGACAGTAGTGGTTTTATTTAAGTATATGTTGCTAAGAAGGGAGGTAATTCCTTCATGCTTGTTTAGAATGCAGTATCCCACCCCCAAAGCACTTCATTTTAATAACAAGCGTAATACTCAGACCTTGTGAATCAGAAAAATTGACTTTTCATTGCTGCAAATGGAAACAATTCTGAAATCACACACATCAGGATTTCAAACTGTTACAGGCATGACGTTTTGGGATGATGCACTGAAGTTGGCAAACCTCTATTTATTTGTGTGCGAGTTGGCCGTAACTTTGAACAACGATCACGCGGTTGCTCTTGACATTGAGAAACCCCATAATACAGGGTGTCTCACGAAAAAGGCCTTGGAATAGTCAGCGAGATGCACGGCGTGTATGCCGGCCGCTGCCGCTCCGCCTGCTGGTCACCTCTATGCGTCTTCTGGGACACTTGGCAACAGCCCCCAGTCCGGCCCTATTGTAGTCAGGTAGAAACGCTGTGCTCTTGTGTTCTGTACTGTGTGACAAGAGTGTTCAGGTGTTTTGTTTTGAGTTTAATGTTGAGTTTCCTTTCAGTATGGTATACACGAAGGATTAACGAGTGTTTCTTGTACTGAACTATGCAAAAACAGAATCTTATGTGGAATGTCGGCTAGAATTCATACGGAAATTTCCCAGTGTGCACGTTCATAATAAATCCAAGATACGCAGATTAGTGTAGAAATTTCAAAGACAGGATCAGTGTCAGACGAACGAAGGCCTAGAGTAGGTAGTACTATAACCGAAAATAAATTAGATGAGATAGGGAAGGCCTTGGAAAAAAGACCGAGAAAATCTCTTCGCCGTTTGGTGTTTCAGATGGGTGTGTCAAGAGCATCTGCTCATAGAGCAGTACACAAACTGAATTTGAAGCCGTAGAAAATAACTGTAGTGCATCAACTCACGAACTCATGTACTGTTGCTCAACGTCGTTACTGTAACTGACTATTACAGTCTGTGCACAATGGGGAAGTTGATCCTGAGATTCTTTATTTTTCTGATCAAGCATGGCAGCATTTGTCAGGCTACGTAAATTTGCAGAACAATCAATGTTGTGAGTTACATCAACAATCTCTTCATGACATGAAAACTGGAGTGTGGTGTGCAATTAGTGCGAGGTGAATAATTGGGCCAATCTTTTTTCACGAAACAAATTCTGACAGGTATGTGAACAATATCCTGAATCAATTTTTTAAAGAACTTTCACCCACTGAAAAGCTGTACGGTTATTTCATGCAGGACAATGCAAGACCACACATTGCCAATGCTTCTATGGCAGCAATACGAAGTGTTTTCGATGATAGGATAGTTGACTGGCCACCTCGTTCTCGAGATCTAAATCCCTGTGACTTTTATCTTTGGGGAATGTTAAAAGACAAGGTGTATGCAAGCAATGCCCCTATACTCAAAGAGTTGGAAGACAGGATTTGACTAGTCATTTCCTAGATTTTGTCAGACAAAATTCGTCGAGTGTTCGCAAATGAGTTCAAGAGATGTCAGGCTGTTCTTTCCACAGAGGGACATCATTTTGAACATCTACTGTAAATAAAGGCAAGCTTAGGTTACTCAGATGGCAATGTTTTTTAGACTTCAACTCAGTGTATGCGCCCACAGCTCAATAAAGTCCAAGAATCGGGAACTGCCATGGCCGGTGGATGTGGTGGCCAGGAGCCGTACCGTGCGATCTGCGGACGCCTGGCAGGCATCTTTTGCGGGACACCCTGTATTTTTCCATAAGAGGGAAAGATCACTTGATACATTTACATGGAAATTCAAATCCACTACGCTTTCCATAAACAACCATTTCGTTATTATTATGATATTAAGCAGACAAACTGTAAAAAGTAGAGGTGAAGCCAATGAACACTGCAGTAAAGTGGAAATAAATTTAGTGAAATTTTCCCAAAATTAAATTAAAAATAATAAAAAAGTCACTGAAATAAATTCTTAAAAATGACGAAATAAGGCCAAACACTTTCACCACTAACTGGTGCCTCTACTAATGAAGAGGTACTGAACAGAAAAAGGGAGAAAAATTTCTGACATATCTTGTAAGCAAGAAGGGATGAATTGTTGGCTCACATTGAGACATCAAGTGTGAGACAGCGAGGAATACAGTTAGTGTGTTCAAAAGGACATAGGTTGCTGTTCTTATTCAGAGACAAATTCTTGTACCGGATACAGCAGTGTGGAGAGTTGCATCAAACCAATCTCTGTACCGATAACAACAACAACAAGGTCATTAGGTAAACAGTATTATTTACCTTCAAATGTGAGTTTCCCTTTGAGCATTATGCCTATCATTATCTAAAGGTATACAACACCTTTCAGAGACTACTACTTGTTATTTGAGTTGGTATGACTAAACAGTGGAAGTGTTTATAAAGCAACAACAAACACATTTTCATATGTATGGTAATGTTCATAATACAGACTGAATAGATTTTCCAAGGAATTTTTATTGCTCTATTTTGCAGATTTTTGCTTGATAAACTCACTCACTGGCATACACCTCAATGAATTACACACCTAAACCAACCTCTTCAATCACATTGTTCAGTGGTGAAAACTGCACAAAATTTCATTCAGCAGTTCTGTGTTTATTGAGACCAGACAGAAGTGTCAAGAGGACTTTGTTTTTAAAGTATAGATGAATACAGAAATTATAAGAATTGATTATGGGACTGATGACCCCGTAGTTAAGTCCCATAGACTATACAAACATTTGAATTGATTATGTAGTGTTTTGGAGTGAGACCTACTATAGTGCAGCTACTACTCGAAGTCTTAACAAGAGTTCCCGTTAATATTGCTATGTTAAATGCAGGTGTGGCACATGGTTTTGATACCATGCATGGTACAGTATTTATTGCTCAGAACTATCACTGGCTTTGAGCTATGTTGCACGTTCATATGTTACCTAGACAAGATTTCAGAAGAGGAAAACAGTACAGTACAGAAATAATTCATTAAGCGAACTACAAGATAGAATATATAGGTAGCATATTTAGATTAGATTAGTACTTGTTCCATAGATCAAGAATATGACACTCCGTGATGATGTGGAACGTGTCAGGTTAATGAAAGGTGTCTTTACAATTATTACTTTGTACGAAATATTACAATTTTTTATTATTTTATTATATTTTTATTTATTTAGGATTCACTAATCTATATCTAAAAATTCAGCTATAGTGTAGAACAAGTTGCCATTCAGAAATTCTTTTAATTCATTTTTAAATGCTAGTTGGCTATCTGTCAGGATTTTGATGCTGTTTGGTAGGTGACCAAAGACTATTGTGGCAGCATAATTCAACCCGTTCTGTGCCAAAGCTAGATTTAACCTTGGATAGTGAAGATCATTATTTCTCCTAGTGTTTTAGTTATGTACACTGCTATTGCATTTGAATTCAGTGGGACTGGTAATAACAAATTTCATAAGTGAATATATACACTGTGAAGATCCTTAGCTCTTTAAATAAGTGTCTGCAGGATGATCTTGGATGGGCTTCAGCAATTATTCCGATACACGCTTTCGTGCTCTGAATACGTTTTTACTCAATGATGAATTACCCCAGAAAATGATGCCATATGAAAGCAGAGAATGAAAAATGGCACAGTAAGCTAATTTACTGAGACGTATATCACCAAAGTGCACCTCGGTTGCGCAGTGGTAGAGTGCCAGACTACAAATCCAAAGGTTGCGGGTTCAATACCTGCCAGGTCCTAGGATTTTTATCTGTCACTTTCCACTTCTTTCACCTTTGGCAGTAAAATACCGAGTAGCACCGTGGTTTGGAACCCACGTTAAACTGTAGGTCCCCCTGTAACTGGCTGGGTAAGTCAGTTTAAAGGGCGGAGGAAGGCAACGGCATACCACGCCTAGTAAAGCACTGTGGTGTTCAACCGAATCTTCGGATTGTTGACTGCTTTACCTTCATATCACCAAAATTTGCAATTACCCTAATAGCATAAGTAGCTGAACTCCTACGTTTTAGCAGATCTTCAATGTGTTTTTTTCCAGCTCAACACCTTATCAATGCATACACCTAATATTTTTGAATATTCTACCTTTGCTACAGATTTCTGATCAAGGTCTATATTTATTAATGGTGTCATTCCATTTACTGTATGTACTGTGTTTTATCAAAATTTAATGGTAGACCCTTTGCTGAGAACCACTTAATGATTTTCTGAAAGACGTCATTTATGATTTCTTCAGGTCTGTCAATCAGCAAAAAGAACCACATGAATATAGAATGGCAAGTCATCTTACATCTTATAAAATAGGCTGTATGTGTGTATGTATGTTCCACATCTCCTCCTAAACTACTGGACCGATTTCAACCAAACTTGGTACACATGTTCCTTAATATCAGACAACAATCACTGTTGGGGTAAGAATCACCTATGACATATACATAAGGAGATATGACATCATAAACAATGAGATGCAAGGAAAAACTGCTGCGACAAAGACAATGCTGCACATTTTCTCCTAAACCACTGGATCGATTTCACCCAAATTTGGTACACATATTTCTTATGTGACTTAACAACTGATGTAGGAGTACGAACCACCATGGTTAAGGAGATATAATGTCATGAACTAACCACTTCTCCAAAACTGTTTCACGAATTTGCATGGGGTTTTTACAGGTAACTTCAGTGTACCTTGGGAAAGCATATAGACTTAGTTTCATACAATTCTGATTATAGAATGAACATAATCATAATTTAACATTTTTATCGGCAAGCATCATATCTATGTTTCTCTTTCATCTCCAAAACTCGTAGACAAATTTTCAGGGGTTTTTCACAGGAAACATGACAGTATCTTGTGGTTACAGAAACACTTCATTTCACAAAATCTGATCAGAAAAAGTAAGATATCACAATTTAAACATTTCTCTGAAAGTAATCGCATGAGTCTATTTGTAGAGAGTAATCTCCAAAAGTACTAAATGAACATTCATGAGGGTATCACAGATAAATAGAGAATATCCTGGTGAACATATTTGCTTCATTTTATCAAAATCACACCAGGAAAGTAAAAGATATTGTAATTTGAAGTTTTAGGTGTATTTAATGCTTGGAAAGAATGGTGTAGTGCAGCAAAGAACTAATAGATAGCGCTGCGGGTGTTCGTGTGAAGTTTGGAGGCAGCGATCGGATTATTACTCTTTGACTTTTCCAATTTACCATATTTCTGAAAATCATTTTCTTGGTTGCTATGTTCTACGAAAAATGATTCAACGCAATGAATATAAAACTGATAATCCTCACCATGTTTAATCCATATATTTATATACTGATATCACAGTCTGATGTATATATACGACTGCTTTGGAAGTTTAAGTCTCACGTTTGGAGCGACAATAGCGCATCTAATGGAAAGCGAGCCAACTGTACGAATAATAATTGTTTTCAATGATATCTCTAGTTCATTAAGGAAATACTTATTACTTATTATATTTCAGCTTTCCATGCCTCAGTACATTGTCCAGAGATATGAATGATCATAAAATAAATGTTTTAAATAGCGAATATAACTGATGTATGATGTAAGCTACATCATATTCATTCAGATATGCCTATTTCTAACATGTTTTGCAAACATATTAAAAAAACACTACTGACACATTTTCATGCGGTTTTCACAGGAAATTTGAGCTATAAGATTGGGGCAACATATAGGCATGATTTCATCAAAACCAGATCGTGGAAAAAAGATACATCGCAATCTTAAGTGTTTTCAGTAACTGTCCAGTCACCTATTAGAAATACCTAATCTCCTAATCTACTTCACAGATTTGCAAGGAGCAATTGTGTTTCATAAAAAGGGACTCAGTGAAACTGTTTTAGATGTAGGTTATGCTTCAAGTATGGGTTATGTAGTACAGCAAACAAGCGACAGAGGCGCTGTAGTGTAACAAAGAACTAACAAACACCACTGCTGCATTATAAGCATGGGGTAGTACAACAAGGAAGCGAACGCCTGTGACAGAATTAAGCAATCTCATGTTTACAATACCAACAAACATTGAACATAGACACAGTGAAATCAGTAACACTATTAAATACAAAATGAATTTTCTTTGCTTATTTTGGCACGTTTCACCTTTTGTATCAAAAACTTTATAAAGTTACATTGTTCCGGACAATGAATTTTACTCACATCTGACATCTTGGCTAGGACAACTGAGTTTATTGACAGAGCGATCCAACAAGGATTCTATTTTTACTGACTGAGGTCCGGGACCCTAGAAAGCCATGATACACATAGGCCCTCCTTCAACAACTGTTGTGAAGCACAGGCATATAAGCTAGTTAATATATATTAAGAAAAGCGAAGGGCTCAAGACCGAACCTTGTGGCACCCCATTTTTGATTGTTCTCTAGTTTGAGGAATCAGCTGTTTTCTGCACTCTTCCTGTTAGGTATGATTTAAACCATTTGTACACTGTCCCATTCATACCACAATACTTTAGTTTATCTAGAAGAATTCCATGATTTACACAATCAAAAGCCTTGGAGAGATCACAAAAAATGACAACAGGTGATGTCCAGTTCAAATGTTTATTAAGCTTATGGGACTTAACTACGGGGTCATCAGTCCCTAAACTTACAAACTACTTATGAACTACTTACGAACTAGGACGGCACAAATATCCATGCCCGAGGGGGGATTCGAACCCCCGACCGTAGTGGCCGTGCTGACCGTGACTGGAGCGCCTCAGTCACCTCGGCCACCGCGGCCGGCGGTAATGTCCAGTTATTCAGAGCATTTAATATTTCATTGGTTAAAGTATATATAGCATTTTCTGTTGAAAAGCCTTTCTGAAAACCAAAGTGACATTTTATTTTTACCTATGTGTGAAGCTACTCTAGAATACATTACTTTTTCAAGACTTTTGGATAAGGCTGTCATAAGTGAGATTGGGTGGTAGTTGTTGACATCAGCTGCATCTCCTTTTTTGTGCAGTGGTTTAACAATAACATATTTCAGTCTGTCAGGAAAAACACCCTGCTCCAGAAAACTATACATATGTGGCTAAGAATCCTACTTATTTTTCGAGCAGAAGATTTTACTACCCTGCTGGAAAAACCATAAATTCCATGGGAGCTTTTGTTCTTGAGAGTGTTTATTATTTTCTTTAATTTCAGAAGGTGAGGTGGGTGGAATTTCTATTGTATCAAATTGTGAGGGTATGGCCTATTCCATTAACTGCCTAGAATCTACTAATGAACATTTAGATCCTATTTTCTGATGGACTCTACTCATTGGCACCTGCCTCACAATAAACCATCACTAATAGCAAAGAAGGGCCTTCATCCATATGCAACTTCTGTTACATCAATGAAGGCTAGTTTCTTCGTGATGGAGTGTTAGAAAAAGCTTCCAGAGTAGTACTTGACAATATCCCACACCTGTCAGGAATTTGTTTCCATCATAGAGCACAGGTACCGGGAGATAATGTGCAACAGCTTCAGCTGACACATTTAATTGGGCAGTGAATGTTGTGCAGTAAACAGACTTTCTGCCTGTTGTGAAATGACTTTCTGTGTACAGTGTTTAATTGACATGAGTTTACTTATTCTTGCCACAAAGACCCATCAGGCATTGCATGTCCCCCTCTGATATTCATTTTACAAGTTAGCCTACAGAAGGATAAATAACTACAACTAAAGTAGTATCTTTCTCTTTCTTTCATGAAACAAATTATAACACTTTTGTACATTTAGTTCCCCTTTGTGCATTAATATTTAAGGAAAAAAATCATTTGCCTTCTATCTGCAGTATAATCCCAACAAACAAGTATGTGATGAACTATTTCTGTACCGGTACATGTAAAATTTACAGAACCATCAACGCATGCACTATTGGACTATGAAAATAATGCTTTGGCAAAAAGTACTTCCCTACTAACACAAAGTACCAACAAGTTTTGTGTGTTGATCCCATAGAATTTACATGCAAGCGCATGTAAAATGACTAATTTTAGAACTACTCATGATCACAAAGCCTATACCTCATTTTCCACCATACAAAATACATACAGGAAGACATAACCATAAAGAGCCTAAATTAGAAAGTACACCAAACATTAATCAGAATCTTTTTATTAAAAGAAACACTATACAAAAACCCATATAAACTTAATTTCATGCCTATATTTAGGTAATAAAACAAACACCACATAAAATTCTAAACAATGTGTTGCTAGAAGATATTTGTATACAAAAATAGTTTCAATCAGTCTGAGCCAAACTTGTAAATAATGATAATGGCATACCAGATAAAATTATATTCAAAAGATTCTCTTGTTAGCAACAATAGCACCACATCGCAAGCCAGGAAATAAAGGTTAAACAAAATTTAGATTAAAAGCTCTTTAGGTGAAAGAGTCTTTGCTTGTTTTGCACATGTTGGTAGTAGTATAATGAATGATGGGATGCCTATCGTGAGTGGCATTCAGACAGCCAAATAATATTGTTTCTATTATCTTTCTTCCCTCACTTGGCGTGGATTAGTACCAAAATTGTCTACCCCTACTGTTAACAAGTGTATAGAATTTTGTAATGAATACAAATAGTTATGAGATTATGAATGGAAAAAGTACAATGAGTAGTGATAACTACATGTGTGAAACAAGTTTTTAAATACCTTTTTTTTTTATTAATAGACAGTCAACAAATCTTATTCAGCAATAACTTAATGCTTAAAATACTGTTTCCAATCACAGCATCTTTAACAGGCAACATTTCTTGCAAATTATCTTACACTGCAACTCATCACAACATTACACATTTTCCAATATATGTCACAACTTTCAAATATGTTGTTAGGCACGTACCTAATAGCACAGCTTCAATGTTTGCAATTGAAACTAGGAGCAACAATATTTAACATAGCTATATAAAAAAGGCCTTTTTCCACGAATATCATAATTTTGCAATATCAATAAGTCACTCATAAAATAATTACTTTCACAATTCCTAGTTGTTTACAAAGCTTAAAATATAAAGACATTCTTACTGACTGTCTGAATGCCACTCCGGATTGTGATAATTGAGGGGAACAAAACAGCCAATGTTACCAACATTTAAATGTCAAGCAGAAGCTACATGACATGAAGTGCATATAACTAACAAAAGCCTAATGTAAGTGTTGTCGTCTTTCCACCACATTTTCTTTTTTTTAATACACAAATAAAACCACACAGAAAAGTAAGGGAGGGGGAGGAGAAGAGATACAAACAATCACAGGCCATTTAATTTTGCCCTCTCCAATTTCCACAAACAAGAATATTTATACAACATATACCTTTGCAGTGCACATGTAAAGGATGGAAAACACAATAAATGAACCTATGGCACCAATTGCTATGTGTATGTGAAACATGGATATTATGTTGCAAACCTGGATAGGTATATTGAATTTAAGAACTTTAAAACAACCCTCACCACAAAGTCAGCAAAATGTTAACACAGGTAAATTTTTACTTAAAGCAGCAACATAGTCTATTAATATTGTCAATGAAATTTTCGGTGTATGGGGATCATTGATTTACTTGTGATTGTTGAAAGCAAATTGGTTATTCATTACAGCCTGTTGGGCCTAACATATTGAAGAACAAGACCCTAAATGGAATTATTAGAATTAATAGGCTGAGAGTCTGGTGACATTAAAAGAATGGGCTCATCTAAAGACAGAGATACCACCTGTCAGATTTGACCTATGGCATTGGCATCACACACATGTTTGTAATTTTAGTAATTAAGTGGTGACTGACTTAAAGATGATAATTTGTTTACAAGCATAATGGTGCAAGTGAATGCTGAAGGCACTAATTTTTTGGCTAAGTCCTGTGATCAATGGTACATTCTGTTGTTGTAATCTGTAATTTATGAAGATAACAACAGATTGTGTATCTACAATAGGCTACCTAAGTATTAGATGGTATGCCGTATACGTGTTTTCAGACATGTTAATGACAGCATGGGTCAAAGCTGACTGGTCTTCAGTTATGCTAAAGAATGAGACCAGTTAAGAGCACTAGAATAAACAGGTTCTGTAAAGAGACTAATGAGAAGACAATGAGCAACATGGAGAGACCAGATGAAAGAAAACGTAACCCAAAGACGACTCAAATGGGAGGAGTTGCTAAATGATAGACAATGGGAAAAATGTCAACCACAGAGCAGGAATAAGCATTAATTATTTATTACACGGTCATCACAAAATACTATTTCTTTATTCAATGTGACTGAGTTAGCAAATAGCATTCAACAGTCATTGGCAATATCACTAAAGTACGTTGTCACGGCCGTACGTAAAATATTAGCCGAGAGCACACACTTCCTTGCCAAAAAGATTCTAATACAGTACAGCAGAGAATAATCTTGTTCAAGAATAAAAATAAAATTTAAGGGAGAGATTATCTCTGTGATTCATTCAATTGTTCAATGAGAGTGGACAAAAAAACTGATATAACTGAATAACAACACTGCACTTCCCCACTCTCCAATAACCCAACACATCAGCCTTCTACAATAATTTCATTCATTAAGAGGTTTTCTAACATTTGTTTTAAATGATGTACCTTCACCAAAGTACACTTAACAATAACCAAATCAATCACAAAATGCAATGACAAGGCACCACAGAAATGATATATGTAAAAACATTTAGAAGATAACACTCCATAAATAACTGCATAACTCTAGAAAGGAATCTTATATTGGAGCCAGTTGACTGTCTATAGCACCTGTCATCTTTGGACACTGGTGTATAAAATATTTACTGTGTGATGTTATACATGTGTAAACAAAGTCTATGTTATGTAATTAAAGTTTTGAGTTGGTACTGCTGTTGCCATGGCACATATTTTAAATTTATTTGATTTCGAATACTGTTTTATAGGTGGCATAGTGTCTGAGAATATGTAAGATTTCTAGTGTTTCCAGAAATCAATCTGTTCATTTTAATATAAAAACCAGCTGCAGTGCAAATGATTACACATCAAATGTGCACAAACATTATTACACAAAATCATGACAACTGGTATTCGAGAAAACAAAACTTAAGTTATCAGATATAACAACGTATAAAGTTGTTTTACCTACCTCAAATTAAATCAAATACTTTTTCTAGTAATCATGACTAAATAGATGTCAAAGTGGCCAAGGCCTAATGCTTTTTAGAACCCAAATATTATCAGTGCCATGACAACACACTAGCTATATTTTTGCAGAAGATCAACTTCAAAGACAAAGAGTAGTTCTCGAATTGTTTGACGTTTTGTCCAACAAGATGTAAAACAATTTTTATTGTGTATTTTATTTCAGTATCAGGGCAGATATGATGCCTTAGGCACACAACTACTAGATCTTATGCACACATTTCAATATCAGTATTTCTTTCCATGCACAACAGGTTTGACCGATTTCTTGATCTATACTATACAAAAACACCTGCCATGAAATCTTACCTTTGCATTGCTGACGTGGTCAGCTGGCAGGGATTCAGGCACAGTCTGTAATGTTGTTCTCATGGTTGAGGACATTGCTGCACACTCTGCACAGAGAGAGGAATGAGAGGTGGCGACAACAGCGGGTCCAGGAAGATATTGGAAGTGGTGTGGCCAGTTAGGTCCCACTTTCCACTTCCTCTTACCATGGAAGCCAGGAAGTGTTCTCCAACACACCTTTCCCCACTACACCTATACATAAACAACAAAATGATTTTGCAGAGTGCTGATAGGTTTGACCACGTTTATGTTACAATATTAAATGCACAAATTAATATGTACCATACTAAGAACAAATTGCAGTTCACAAAGAAAAGATGAATCAAATATTTTGAAATTTCTCTGCTAGCCCTACTTATTCTATTGCACAGCTTTTCAAAGCAACAGCGAAATATATAATTTTTAAATAGTTTAAGTTTACACATGATTGGCAAAATATTAAAAGACTGTGACTTAATGTACCTTCCAAATTTTTCTGTTGAAGAAGGAAATAAAATGTACACCAATTTTCTTCGAACACAAATTAATAGGGTATTGGAACGAATTGAATACGCCAGCCTAACAGCAGTATTTGTTTGTGACTATTTTGTGATGCATGGGTGACACAATAAGTCTTGGTGGCAAATACACAATATTTTTCTTTTATGAGTCACGCCTATACAATTAAGTTACCTAATATTTATTTCCATGATAATTTTTCTGTTATGCTTTTCTTATTTAGTTTACTACACACAATTATTTTGAGTAATCAAAACTTCGTACCAAATGGCTCTAAACTGTAAACTACAGAAACGAATGTATTGAGTATCAACTGTCACTGTCTTCAGCAAAGTGAAGAAATGGGTTAAGGATTTGAGGGAGCCCTCGAAAACCAAACATTTAATCAAATAAATACAACTGCTTCTCCAAAAAATAACTTAGTTTGTACTTCAGTATCGTTTCCGGGACAGTGTCAAAAATTAACACCCTGCTTCACGTAAGGTCAATAAAAACCTTATGACAACAAACGGCGGAAAGCCCTGAGGCTGTGGACACAATTTAGCATTTATGTACACTACAATTTATTTAGAATCACAGTGCACTCTCTTCAAAGAACAAGTAACTCATCAATGGCAAAAAAATGTGTCTGTACGCGCCACAGCGATATCAGACGTAAGACTGCCACAGAAAAGAACTGCTGGGTTTCTGTTTTGGTCTACTCTTTTCATAATCCGAAACACAAGGACCAAATATGGATCCAAGCCACACGCAATGTACTAAGCACTGTCAGTATACGCCACCAGGAACATTTAAAACGATCGAGAGAAACACCACTCACTGCCGGTGGACGTTACAAGCAGCAATGCAGCCTGCACTTCGAAGACAAAAAAAAACAACATCCACAAATCGACAAGGCCTACAATCCTTCCGGTTAAAATCTCTAACAAGCGAAGTCCTCGCCGATGCTGCACAGATGTCGCTCTTCTCGGCATTTCCTGATGAAGCTGTCGTATGATCACACCTAACAAGCTTGTAGTGACAAACTAGCCACATCACAAACTGAAAGGTGACGACTGGAACTAGTTTTGAAGCACTAGATTAGCCTGTACACGTAATAAGAAGATTTATTTACTGTCTCTGGGATGTACTAACCCATTGGTATGGTGAAGAATCCAATAATAAACATATAAACCCCTGGTTTTCCACCTCAACTCATTACAAACTTAGTTCCAAGATGGCCGAAATTTCCTGCCCACACAAATTCTGCCACTGCGCAACTCGTAACATTTTTCTCCCATTGGCTAAATAACACTTGACGTCATGGCACATACTGACCCAATAATACTATCTGCACACTCAAGATTGTTGCTAAAAGCTAAACATTAGCTGCATAAACGACTACGAGTATCACACTGCTTATTTATTATTAATTACGATTAATCCATATGCTCACTACAGTACGAATGAGAGCCAATATCAATTCTCATTACATACATAATATTGATTCTAGTATTTGTTATGAGAGTTGGAAGCGCAAATATGAAATTAGTCGACGGATGACATCTATTTATACGCAAAAAAGAAAAAACTATATCCATCTCATCGATGCATACCAATGATAGGAAACACTTCGTTTTACATATGCAAATCAAAGCGAGAGGATGAATCACCTGTCTTACCTCTCAGGTGTTAAAAAGACATTTCCTGTTGCAACAATTCACGAGAGAACGCACTAATAGCAAGTAGAAACCCTTTGACACTACATGTGCTACCATAAAACTATCTCCGTAACGAAAACACTGCCGAGAGCTGAGTATCTTGAATCAATGTACCTGTCTGTTTTTTTATCATTAAAAAGAATTATGTGTGACCAATTAAGGGACTCCCTCATAAAATGCAGTTGACGACTTTCCCGTTATATTTTAGAATGGCAGTGAGAATTGTGTTTTGTAACTAAATGCCCACCCAGAAGAGAATCTCCAGATCTATTATTGAGGCATGCCATGCTCATATACATATTTTCATATTGTGCTTCGATATGAGAGTCGGTCATTATGAAATATCAGTCAGGGACAGCAATAAGTTAACGATTTTAGAAGCAACTACGAATGTTTCAAACCTGATGCATGAAAAGATCAGAAAGTCCCACAGGCATTAAGAAGTTCCTTCTGCACTTCTTTCTTTGTATAACTGCCGTTACCTTCATCCAACTTGTCAGTGAAGCGTGAAAACGGTAAGCTATTTGTATTGTGTAAATGAATATGATTAGCACAAGTGTAGTACAGTGCCCTTTCTATGTGTGGTAATAAGTATCTGCTCTATCGCAGATATTCAAACCAGTTAGCAAGAGTGTGCGTTAAAATAACACGAGACACGTAACTAAAGTGACTTCAAACAGAGAATCCAGATGGAGACATAAGGGGCTGCTCCCGCCCCCTACGCCCAAAACGAAGAGAGTTTACATTGGTAAATCCCATCCTCAAATGGGTTAACCCCCTCCCAAACCAAAATCCTCGATCCATCACTGGTGACGCCACAGCTAGTGGCATACTGCGGTGTCGCAGTAGTTGCAAGACAGAACGCTCAGTTGTGTCTTCTAAGTTTTTCCATTTTTGTATTGGCACCAAAATTTCTATTCGGTTATACTTTGTGACGCCATTAACCCTGGCCTCTCATTTCACTGATTCCTATTTCCTAGTGGCCATATTCCGAAGCACCACCATTCTGGCATACTTACAGCAACAATTTCTGAGGTCGCGAAGGTCGGAGCCTCAGTGAGCAGATTCGCGAAGTTCATAGTGCCGCCACTAGATGTCAGGCGCATCGAGTTCTTTTCCTCATAACGTGAACTTAAATAAGTGTAATGTATTTGAGCCGTTCTTCAATTAGTTACCCACTCCGTACGTGTTTGCTGTCAGGTCAGACAGTACGCTGTATGAATTTTACTTCAATAAACGTTAATGTATCCGTTTATCCTGCAAGATGAACTTATGAACGTATCTACTTTCCCAAAACTATGGCTTGTAGTGGTGGCTAAAAGACGAGAATTGATTTGCAATAAATTGGTACTGTGTACAAAATTCCATTCGAGCAACTTCATTTACTTACTATTATATGAATCCTATATTTTCTGTGAACTGGAAATTATAATGAATAGGTGTGAATCTACACTCTTCAACAGAGTAGCCTATATGCAAAAATGAAATTTCCTTGCAGAATGAATTGAGATTTATTTGCCACGAAATTTCATCAATAATATTGGTGAAATTCGGACACGCACGTTTCTCCTAGGAAGGAAGGAAGAAAGAAATAAGAGATTTTTTGGCATTAGCAGAAAACAGGAGATTTCAAACATCACAGAAAACTGCACATGCAGTTAGTTGATCAACACAGCTTGCTCCACATACTAATCGTAAAAATTTTGGAGATTTATGTAAACATTTGAATGGTTGTACAGAATCTGCAGATACATTTTTATGGATAATTTATTTCTATATCTCCTCTGTTTGAGGCTAATGCCGAATAATTCCTTCCTTCTGCGAAAAAAAATGACCATGTACAAATCACACTAGTGCTGATGATGAAACTTCCTGGTCAATTAACCTCATTTTAACCTACAAGAATATTTCGATCCGGCATTATCTCTACTGAAAAATGGGAAATATTCTGCAGTAGCTATTATTGGTGTACAAAAGTCATTTCATGTATCTGTATCAATAGTTTCATAAATCCACAATTCAAAATAAAATGACGAAATTCTCATTAGAAAATGATGATTTACATTTGTTTTTTTATACTTTCCAGATGACAGAAAACATATCATTGAAATAAAAATAATTAGGAAGCATGCTTGAACATGAGACATTCGAGTTGGCTGACTGTGACTAGCCTCGTTACACTACCATTACATGATCAACTAGCACTCTTTGAAATGTATTCATATTTTATGTCATGAGTAATCGCTTACATTCACGTTTATTCAAGCAAAATTCATGTTGTGTATTGCCTGATTAAACAGCAATCACATACAGAGTGGGTAACAAATCCGATAATACTAATTACGTCACGAAGTCGTTGCGCCCGACGTCTAGCGGCAGCATTCCGTACTCACCACTAAGATCTGCGACTCCGAACTTCGCAACCCAAGGAAGCTCAGGATTTAACGTCCAGTCAACATTTGCTCCTGTAATCCGCCCGATTTCAGAGTAGTTTCATTATATAAGGCATGTCCACACGATGCATCCTTCTTCATGCGCAATAGCAGATGTATGGAAACAGCATGCACAAAAATTACCGTGAAGAACACCTCTACGACCGGCCGCGGTGGTCGAGGGGACTGAGGTACGCAGTCACGGTCTGCACGGCCACTACGGTCGGGGGTTCGAATCCCCCCACGGGCATGGATATTTGTGCCGTCCTTACTATTAGCTAGTTCATAAGTAGTTTGTAAGTTTAGGGACTGATGACGCCGTAGTTAAGTCCCATAAGCTGTACAAACATTTGAACATTTGATTTGAACACCTGTACGAGGTGTCCACTCATTGTGTCAATGCACAAGCTGTCAGGTATGCATCCCTTTCTTTACCTGGGAGTTCGTGCTGTTTTTATTGTGTTGAAAAGACTTTATTGTACTGAAAAGTCGACAGAAAATGATACCACAATGGGCAAACTGGGGTGAAATATCTAAATATCAGAGATACGAGGTATGGAAAGTAACAACAGCGTTTACTTTGCAAGTTTTAGTGGGTGTTCAGCTTAGATGGTAATTTATAAACGAACTGAAATACCTGCATGTATTTTGCTTTTCAAACCAAAGCATTTCAGTCATTATTCTAGAAACTGCGAAGACTTAGCGAGGTTTTCAGTTTGTTGTGAAGTCTAATGTAATTTCACTGCGTCATCTGTATGTTAGTTAAAGTTGTGCAGCCACACAGAATGCCCTCGTGGTCCAAGGCGTCATGCTAGGGACTGGGCGGGCGTTGCCGCCGGAGGTTCGAGTCCTCGCTCGGGCGGGCAAGTATGTGTGTGTGTGGTTTTTTTTTTTTTTTTTTTTTTTTTTTTTTTTTTTTTTTTTTTTTTTTTTTAGGGGGACAAAACTACGGAGGTCATCAGTCCCTTGTGTGTGTGTTGTCCTTAGTTTAGGTTAGATGCAATAGTTTGTAAGTCTGGAGACTGATGAGTGTAGCAGTTTCGTCCAATAGGTTTACAAGTATTTGAAAGTTGTGTAAACAACTGCAATGATGAAGATACCTCAGACTCCTCAAACTCGGGAATGTCATAGACGCTAAAATATACTGCAACAGAAGTTGTGTTTCCCAATATTGTGTGCTTTGCTTCATTACTACCCTTAATTTGGAGGAGCTGCACATACCTCATCCTTTACTTCGTTCAGATGTCACGTTCCTCAGTGTTTGTGCTATTGAGCTGCATGAATATTCAAATTCAAAAAAGTTCAAATGTTTGTAAAGCTTATGGGACTTAACTACGGGGTCCTCAGTCCCTAAACTTACAAACTACTTATGAACTAACTAAGACTAAGGACGGCACAAATATCCATGCCCGAGGGGGGATTCGAACCCCCGACCGTAGTGGCCGTGCGGACCGTGACTGGAGCGCCTCAGTCCCCTCGCCACCGCGGCCGGCCATGAATATTCATCCACAGTTTTGTTATCGCTACATACATAAATTCGTAGCTGTCCACTTGAGAGTTACGGTCGTGTATTATTTTATACAGTAAAATGATGGACATTTTTTATCATTAAAACTTACCGTACTTAATGCTCAAGGCATCACATCCCACGTTTTCCTTCTAATACCCTTTAGATGATGCATTAGCGTAAACATAATTTCTCTCTATCTGTAACCGTGTATTATTGTGTCTTTGGAGCAAGGGAGGATCCAAGATAGTGATCAGGAGGAGGGGACAAATTATTTGGTACCGTAGCTTACCTGCCTTCAAAAAAATTCTCTCACACACACTCGCACACACACACACACACACACACACACACACACACAGGATGGCGCAAACTTACACAATTGAAAGTACACGATAATAGAAAAAAATGTCCCAGTAAAGATGGGTCTGCAAACGAGTCGTTGCCGAGATAAATGCAAATGTTTGGCTCCAAGCCGCCACTGATATCGTAAACAATGTCCTAGGTAGTACACATTAATTTCAAAATTACTCGAACATTTTTCCTTCTATTTTCGCGAACTTTCAACTGTGTATATATAGGGTGGTTCATTGATGGTGACCGGGCAAAATATCTCACAAAATAAACATCAAACGAAAAAACTACAAAGAACAGAACTTTTCTAGCTTGAAGGGGGAAAACAGGTGGCGGTATGGTTGGCCTGCAAGATGGCGCTGGCCTAGGTCAAACAGATATATATATTTTTTAATAAGTACCCTCATTTTTATTACATACTCGTCTAGCACGTAAATAAATTTGGATGTTTTATTTGGAACACTTATTTCGCTTTGTGATAGATGGCGTTGTAATATTCACAATTTTAGACGAACAGTGGGTACATCTACATCTACATACATACTCCGCAATTCATCGTAAGGAGCATGGCGGAGGGTACACTGTGCCACTATAGGCATTTCCTTTCCTATTCCACTCCCCAATTGAACGAGGAAAAAAAGAATGCCTATATGCCTCCGTACGAGCCCTAATTACTCTTATATTGTCTTTGTGATCTTTACGCGAAATGTAAGTAGGCGGCAGCAAGATCGTACTACACTCAGCTTCAAACTCCGGCCCTCTAAATTTACTTAATAGAAATTTACGAAAAAAACGTCGTCTTTTTTCCAGCGATCCCCAATTGAGTTGCCGGAGCATTTCCGTGACACTCGCGCATTGGTCGAACCTACCGGTAACAAATCTAGCTGCTCGTCTCTGAACCGCCTCTATGTCTTCCTTTAAACTGATCTGCTGCGGGTCCCAAACACTTGAGCAATACTCAAGACGTGGTTGTACAAGCGTTTTATACGCGGTCTCCTTTACAGGTGAAGTACATCTTCCCAAAATTCTCCCAATAAACCGAAGTCGGCTATCCGCCTTACTCACAACTGTCCTTACATGTTCGTTCCACTTCATATCGCTCTGCAATGTTACGCCTAGATATTTGAACGACGCGACATCATCAAGAAGCTCACTACTAATGCTATATTCGAACATTATAGGATTGTTTTTTCTACTCATGCGCATCACCCTACATTTTTCTACATTGAGAGCTAGCTGCCATTCTTCGCACCAACTAGAAATTTTGTCTAAGTCAACCTGTATGCTATTACAGTCAGTTACAGACGACACCCTCCCATACACCACAGCATCATCAGCAAACAGCCGCAAATTACAACTTACTCTGTCCATCAGATTATTTATATACATAGAAAATAATAGCGGTCCTATCACACTCCTCTGGGGCACGCCTGACGATACACTCGTCTCTGATGAACACTCGCCGTCGAGAACAACGTACTGCGTTCTATTACTTAGTAAGTCTTCCAGCCAGGCACAAATCTGTGAACCTATTCCATTAGCTCGTATCTTCGTTAGCAGTCTGCAGTGTGGCACCGCGTCGAACGCTTTTTGAAGTCGAGAAAAACACAATCCGCCTGTTGCCCTTCATCCATGGCTCCCAAGATGTCATGTGAGAAAAGGGCAAGCTGAGTTTCACATGAACGATGTTTCCTAAGCCCGTGCTGATTCAAGGAAAGAAGCTTTTCCGTTTCAAGGAAATTTACTATATTGGAACTGAGAATATGCTCCAAAATTCTACATTAAACTGAAGTCAACGATACTGGCCTGTAATTGTGTGGGTCAGTTCTATTTCCTTTCTTATAAACGGGAGTCACCTGCGCTTTTTTCCAATCACTAGGAACTTTGCGCTGAATTAAAGATTCGCGATAAATGCAAGCTAAGTAGGGGGCCAACGCCGCAGAATAGTCTTTGTAAAACCGAACTGATATTCCATCCGGACCAGCAGACTTTTTCGTATTTAGCTCTCTCAGCTGCTCCTCTACATCGGAAATACCTATTACTGTGTCCCCCATTTCGGAATTAGTACGTTGATCAAATGATGGTACATTTGTGCGGTCCTCCTGCGTGAAAGATTTCTTAAAGGTTAAATTGAGAACTTCAGCTTTCCGTTTGCTTTCTTCTATTACTGCCCCGGAATGATCAACGAGTGACTGGACAATGGGCTTTGACCCGCTTATCGATTTTACATAGGGCCAGAATTTTTTCGGGTTCTCGGAAAGATCTTTTGCTAAGGTATGGCTGTGATAATTATTGTATGCTTCGCGCATCGATCTTTTTATAGACGCACGAATCTCTACTAACTTTTGCCTGTCAACATTTGCGTGTTCTTTTTTGAATCGAGAGTGTAACTTCAATGCATTTGGCAATACGTGTAACGAAATTTCACTCAACAGCGAGTAGTTCGCCTTCAGTAATGTTCTCACATGCATTGACAATGCGCTGACGCATGTTTTCAGGCGTTGTCAGTGAACACGATAACAAATATCCTTCAATTTCCTCAAAAATGTTCAAATGTTTGTAAATCTATCGGACCAAACTGCGTGGTCATCAGTCCGTAGCTTACAAACTACTTAAACTAAAGTAAACTAACCTAAGGACACACACACACACACCCATGCCCCAGGGAGGACTCGAACCTCCGATGGCGAGCAACCGCGCGCTCCACAGCGAAGCGCCTTAGACCGCTCGGCTACTCCACCGCGGCTCAATTTTCCCCACAGAAAGAAATCCGGGGATGTAAGATCCGGTGAACGTGCGTGCCATGGTGTGGTGCTTCTACGACCAATCGACCTCTCATTAAATATTCCATTTAAGACCGCTTCAACTGCATACGAGCCATGTGCCAGACATCCATCACGTCAAAAGTACATCGCTATTCTCTCATGTAGTGAAACATCTTGTAGTAAAATCGGTAGAACATTACGTAAGAAATGAGCATAAATTGCACCATTAAGATTGCCATCGATAAAATAGGGACCAATTATCATTCCTCCTATAATGCCGCACCATACATTAACCTCCCAAGGTCGCTGATGTTCCACTTGTTGCAGCCATCGTGGATTTTTACGTTGCCCAATAGTGCATATTATGCCAGTTTACGTTACCTCTGTGAATGACGATTCATCGCTAAGCAGAACGCGTGAAACAAAATCTGTTATCGTACCGCAATTTATTTTCTGCCCAGTGGAAAAACTGTTCACGACGTTCAAAGTCTGGTGCATAGAAATATGGACGGGTGAAATTTATGTTGATGCAGAATTTTCAACACCGACGTTTTTGATATTCCCGATTCTCGCTCAATTTGTCTGCTACTGATGTGCGGATTAGCCGCAACTGCAACTGAAACACGTACTTCGGCATCATCATTTGTTGTAAGTTGTGGTTGACGTTTCACTTGTTGCTGAACACTTCCTGCCGCTTTAAATAACGGAACTATCCGACGAAAGGTCCGGACACTTGGAAGATGTCTTCCAGGATAATGATCAACATCCATAGCACAGGCCCGTTGAGCATTTTGACCACAATAGCCATACATGAATACCATATCGACCTTTTCTGTAATTGGTAAACGGTCCATTTTAACACGAGTAATGTATCATGAAGCAAATACCGTCCGCACCGGTGAAATTTACGTGATACCGTACCTAAACATTTGTGACTATTACAGCGCCATCTATCACAAAGCGAAAAAAGTGTTCCAAATAAAACATTCATATTTATTTACGCACTAGACGAATATGTAATAAAAATGCGGGTACCTATTTTTAAAAATGCAGTTGATATCCGTTTGACCTATGGTAGCGTCATCCAGCGAGCCAATCATAGCGCCATCTGTTTTTCTCCCTTCCAGCTAGATAAATTTTGTTGTTTGTAGTTTTTTCTTTGATCCTTATTTCGTGAGATATTTGGCCCAGTAACTATCTATGGAGCACCCTGTATATACGGTGTATCGAAAAGGATGTCACAAACTTCATACAGTGTATGTGTGTGAATTTTTTGGAAGGCAGGTAAGCTATAATTTTGATAGATTGTTGCGCATATGTTTATACACAAAACGATACGACCGTGAAAAAGTTTAATAGTGTATTTGAATGTTTTCTGAAAATCATCTTAAATTGTTAATTACATTATTTTATGCTCATAATAAACTATTTTTCCTCATCACCATAAGTATTAACAATAAAGTTCTTTCTTTCTTGTAAAACAATAATAAATAAAAATATAAGCATAATTAAATTCAATAGGCCTATGTACATATATAAAATTGCTCTTAAATATTTAATCCTAATCTCCGTCTACAGCGAGTTTTTGAAAACCTTATAATGACTTGTTTTTACATCTACCGGATTCTGGTAATGATAAAGGAGCGGTTTTCTTTCATCGATGTTACGACGAAAATGATCTTTCGGCGGATGCAGTTGTTACTAGAAGCGTTGCCACGATAATAAATGACCATGTATTATAGGATATGCATCTTTATCACATCAAGCCAATATGTCAAGAGCTATGGTTGGAAGCTCTTTTTGTCGTTCCCTTTCTTGATTCCATTCCTCTCGCCACAACAACATTTCATCTCTTTTCATTTATGAGAAGCAATGGCCTTGTCCACGTCAAATAGCGAACCGAAGCGGTTGATGAGGAACTCTGTATTTCTTTCAGTTTCACCTACAGAGATCTTCACAATACTTTCTGGCCCTAAAACAGAAAGCTTAAACGCAACCAAAGTTCCTGCTGATAATCTTTCTCGTAAATCAGTTATAATGAAATTCATAGGGGAGCATAGATGCTACTTTTTGTTTGTTTTTATTTTGTTTGTATAGTCTATGGGACTTAACTACGGGGTCATCAGTCCCTAAACTTACAAACTACTTATGAACTACTTACGAACTAGGACGGCACAAATATCCATGCCCGAGGGGGGATTCGAAACCCCGACCATAGTGGCCGTGCAGACCGTGACTGAAGCGCCTCAGTCCCCGCGGCCACCGCGGCCGGCTAGATGCTACTCTGTAATATTTTTGCCGAATTTGTTTGAGGGTTGTCACGATAAACTTGGCGTCGACCGCGGCGAGTTTTGCGAGGCAAATTGAATTCTACGACTAGTTGATGCGCAAGATTCTCTGCACGCTTAAGCCGGGTCCACACGCTACGATCCGCCTGCGCGTCTGCGCACACCTCGCAAATCGTTGCGTGTGGACAGCACATTTGCGCAGATATGAGATGTGCGCATACCTGGAAGTTGGAGGTTTGAGCAAAATTGCTCAAATCTGTGGGTTCAAATCACATCTGCGCAGACAAGTTGGAACGTGTGGACAGGAGATCGCTGCAAATCTGTCTCAGTCTATACTTTTTTCGTGTGCTTACTATGTTGACAGTGGATGAAAATGGCTGAGAACTGAAAATTCCGGCTGGGAAACAAAGTTAGCCACATATAGAATATAAAATGAAGTAGGCGTACAGTGTTTCAAACATATCTAAAACTCAGACAATTTCATTTGTTATAGGTTTCAGAAATTACTGCAACCAGTCGCCTTTTGTTTCTTCTTAATGAAGATTTATTTAGACCATTACCGGTTTCAAGCTGCCTAGCAGCTCATCATCAGATGGTATACAATTATTTCAAGTTACATTTGAATCTGTGGTAGGGTAAAAAACGAGAAAATGGTAAAAACTAATTTTGGTAGGCTATACTTAATAATTACAATATAAGTTTGTCTTCAAGACATTACTTACAGTTATGCACTTTACATTTAGTTTGTCCATATTTGGTCCGCTTATTGATAGTATTTCACAACACTTCCTTTCCATGTTGTGGCATGTTGATGGAAAGGAAGTGTTGTGAAATACTATCAATAAGCGGACCAAATATGGACAAACTAAATGTAAAGTGCATAACTGTAAGTAATGTCTTGAAGACAAACTTATATTGTAATTATTAAGTATAGCCTACCAAAATTAGTTTTTACCATTTTCTCGTTTTTTACCCTACCACAGATTCAAATGTAACTTGAAATAATTGTATACCATCTGATGATGAGCTGCTAGGCAGCTTGAAACCGGTAATGGTCTAAATAAATCTTCATTAAGAAGAAACAAAAGGCGACTGGTTGCAGTAATTTCTGAAACCTATTTCAATAAACAGTCGCAGGTTCCTACACAATGGATAAAAGTTTAATTTTATTTGTATCTTATTAGAAGGTAGGCCTACTTTACTTGCCTTCATGAAATCATTCTTCTGGGCAGCGTAAATAGCTTCCCAAGTGTTGGGGATGGTTTAACACAATGCTTGTTTAGAAATTGCTGTTGAAAATTCGAGGCCTTTGTAGGTCCTTCCTGTGGCCAGGAATCTTAATGTAACTGTCAGCCAATCATGTGGAGAAATGTATCTCCTCATACAAGTGTCTTTACGTATTATGCGAGGAGTTGCCAGTATCAAAAGATAATTATAAGTTTCCACATCCATTCGCAAATAATTACGCCAGTCATTGGGTTTGCACTCCAACTAACGATGTAGAATCACATGTGACAACTGCCTTCTTTTAAGCAGCCAATGCCTAGATCATTTCTGTTTATTGCGGTTTGTTTGCATATTTTTTTCTTGCAAGATACGTTGCAAACAGTGTCCGTAAATAGATTTCCTCTATCACTGACAAAAATAAACTTCGTAAAGAAGCTTATGGTATTCGTTTGCCACCCAAATTGTAGTCTGTACTACCTAGTTTCTTTTTTCACCGAAAGATGTCGGGCGCGAGAATTTCCAGTGGTCTGAACACCCGTCCACACGCAACGATTGGTGTGCGCAGATATTTGCACAGACATTTGCGCAGACAGACTGTTGCGTGTGGACCCGTCTTTAGATTAGTTATTGAAGCTAGTGACCAAATTTTCTCGACGGCCTCAATGATAATAATAGTGTTGAAACTTCCTGGCAGATTAAAATTGTTTGCCGGAACCGGGACTCGAACCTGGGACCTTTGCCTTTCGCGGGCAAGCGCACTATCGACTGTGCAATCCCGACACGACTCACGATGCCGCCTCACAACTTTACTTCCGCCAGTACCTCGCCTCCTACTTTCCAAACTTCACAGAAGCTCTCCTGCAAACACGCAAGACTAGCACTCCTGGAAAAAAGGATATGGTGGAGACATGGCTTAGCCACAGCCTAAGGGATGTTTCCAGAATGTTTCATTCTGGAAACATCCCTTAGGCTGTGGCTGAGCCATGTCTCCACCATATCCTTTCTTCCAGGAGTGATAGTCTTGCATGTTTCGCAGGAGAGCTTCTGTGAAGTTTGGAAATTAGGCGGTGAGGTACTGGCGGAAGTAAAGTTGTGAGGCGGCATCGTGAGTCGTGTCGGGATAGCACAGTCGGTAGTGCGCTTGTCAGCGAAAGGCAAAGGTCCTAGGTCCGAGTCCCGGTTCCGGCACACAATTTTAATCTGCCAGGAAGTTTCATATCAGCGCACATTCCGCTGCAGAGTGAAGTTTCATTCTAATAATAGTGTTATTTACGTGTGTCCCACTGCCACGGAGAGCAATAGGTTTCTGCAGTGGTTTGTTCAGAGACTGTGTTAGAGGTAGAACATAGCTCATACACAGTAATGACAACACAAGCTGTGAGCTGCGCAAATTTAACTCCGGCATCCGAGAAGGGGCCTTACCAGCTGTGCTGGTGTCTTGCCATTCAGCAATCTTTCTGAGAGCCTGCACAACGTTTACAATATTAGCTGAAAACTGAAGTACACTTTCATACCTCTCTACCCACCGGGTCTCACGAAGCATCGTGAGTGCACAACCCAAGGTGTTCAGTAAGATACTTTTTGTTTTAGGGTGTGTCTTGACGAAATTAATGACCTCATTCATGATATAGCATGTCGCGGTGGAGTAGCCGAGCGGTCTAAAGCTCCTCGCTGCGGAGCGCGCGGTTGCTCGCATTGGAGGTTCGAGTCCTCCCTGGGTCATGGGTGTTTGTGTTTGTCCTGAGGTTAATTTACCTAGGTTTAAGTAGTTTGTAAGCTACAGACTGATGACCACACAGTTTGGTCCGATAGATTTACAAACATTTGAACATTTTGAACATGACATAGCATCCCAGACAACAGGCACCCTGGAACTACGGGATAGAGAGTTGTTTAGTTTGTGGCTATAGCGTGATGTCTTTAACAGTATTCTTGGCCCCCTTCTGCACTTCAGTGGCAACATCTCGAACTTCGAAAGCATAATAGCAGATCTGTCCACTCCATTGACAGCACAACCTTCCAATGACATTTTGAGCCTATTCTTCAGGTGGTGTTGGACAACTGTACCAGCGGCCTTACCTGTGGAAGTTGCCGCGGCGGAATAGCCGTGCGCACGGAGGCGCTGTGCTGAGGTGCGCGTGGCCGTTCTCCGTCGGAGCTTCGAGTCCTCCCTCGGGCACGGGCGTACGTTTTGTTCTTAGGGTAAGTTAGTTTAAGTAGTTTGTAAGTTTAGGGAGTGATGACCTCCTGTTAGGCCCTGTAACTTTACAAACGCATCAACGAAACTGACGAAATCATCACGGTTATTACCGTTATTGTATGTATCGTAACTTAAGGCTCAGTTGAGATGAGTGAGAAGTGTCCATTGTCTCGTCAAAATCTGTGATGAACATACAGTACTCAAAATTTGCTCAGAAATCTCTTTTGCACAGCATGAAATGAGAGCATTTTGAGTTGTGTTACTTATGTAGCTTTTGACGAAACTGACGAAACTGTTGCTCTAATCCATTTCGATAGCAGACACTCTAAATCTTAGTTATTCTCTAAAATTTCCTTTGTTCACAGAAACTATGGAGCTCTAGGAACATGCATGTTTATGATAAAACTATCCATCATCTCTGTGCCCACGGAATGGTAGATTTTGCCGTCCGAGGAACATAACTGTTTAGACTATAGGGTGAAGTAGTTCCCTGTTTCCTTCTGCCTCTTTGCTGCGTTGTTGGTTACCTCCAAGTAAGGTTTACTGAACATATTGAAGAATGCATTCCCCTGTTATACAGCTCTTTTGTGATAAATGTGCCTGGCCATGTGCTTCCATGTCCATACTGTCCTGCAGTATCCTTGAAGTTTGTCAGCGGTTTGACCTCCACCAACACATACAATAGCGAAAAATGGACAGTATTTACAAAATCAACCTTTCCTTATATGTTAAAAGACAAACTAAGGGTATTTTCTGAGGTACTGATACCCAAAATAGCTCTTCACCTCTTTACATTGAATCATGTGTAAAGAAAATGGAACTCGTAGTCATCTTTCGGTTGTGATAAGAGTTGATATTTTGTGTAGTCATCGACGTGTTTATCCACGACGTTTTCGATGTCGTAGGGTAGATTAGACCTAGCACACGAGTTAGACTCAGGAGAAGTAAGCGTCAGCAACTACTAAAACTGTGACGTGCAGTACCCGACGGGTTGGGAAGAAGCTGCAGTGACAGGAGTCACAACCCAGTACGTTCTTCCTCACCAATCTGACGACCAGAAATTGGTCGCTAATGGACAGGATGAAAAAGTGAGTCGGTGCTTCGTGTCCGCTTCACTGACGGCCCTAGTCGCCGATTTGTCTGTGGGATGAAAGAAAGTAGTGTTAACCCTTTAATGCATATTATAGCTCATCAGCTGTATGCCTTATTTTTTCAATTATCTCTCAAACTGATAAACACTTTACCATAAATTCATTTGTAGCTGCTTGTATACAAAGTGTTACATATGCTAGTAGCTCGACCTAATAGTGCATAATAATTTTAAGGAATTTTTTCCACATTTTGCTCAGTATATAAACAGTATACATTAATCGTGGCAGTTTCTATAGCTTCAAATAAAAAGCCACGCATTGAAAATTTAAAAGGGGTGAGTGGTTCCATATTCTGGAAGAAGAACGAAATACACATGTGGGTCATAAGCAGAATGGGACTCGCAGCAATAAAAGTTGTGGATTTCTTAATTCATATCATTAAATTTTCATTTTGTAACGACCAATTAAATGAAACAAATACCGTTGTTCAAGTGTACCAAATTTGACATGATGTCACCAATGAGGTATGCGCCCATTTTCAGAGTTCGTTATTAAACAATGCTAAAAAGGCCACATGTGGGGATGCGGCTGTTATTATTTTATTTACGCGTTTCGACCGCGTCATCGTCAGAATCTAAAACACGGGGTAAATGTTTTAGATTCTGACGATGACGCGGTCGAAACTCGTAAATAAATAACAGCCGCATCACCACCCGTGGCCTTTGTATTTTTTAAAGCGTCCATTATAGCACTGATTAAGAACGATATATAATAATCAGTTTGGATTTAGGAGAAATATAGGAACACGGGAGACAATACTCACATTACGACTTAACTTAGAAGATAGGCTAAGGAAAGGCAAACCTACGTTTTTAGCGTTTGTCGATTTGGAGAAAGCTTTCGACAATGTCGACTGGAATACACTCTACCAAATTCTGAAGGTAGCAGGGGTAAAATATAGGGAGCGAAGAGTTATATGCAACCTATACAGAAACCAGATAGCGGTTATTAGAGTAGAAGGGCAAGAAAGGGACGCAGAGGTTGGGAAGGGAGTAAGACAGGGTTGTAGCCTTTCCCCAATGTTGTTCAATCTGTACATTGAGCAGGCAGTGAAGGAATGGAAGGAAAAATTTGGAGAGGGCATTAAAGTGCAGGGAGAAGAAATAAAAACATTGCGGTTTGCTGATGACATAGTAATCTGTCAGAGAACGCAAAAGATCTGGAAGAGCAATTGAATGGGATGGACAGTGTCTTGAAAGGAAGATATAAGATGAACATTAACAAGAGTAAAACGAAGGTAATGGAATGCAATGTCAGAAAATCAGGCGATGCTGAAGGAATTGGATTAGGTAATGAGACAATAAAAGTAGTAGACGAATTTTGGTTTTTGGGTAGCAAGATAACTTCTGATGGCCGAAGTAAAGAAGATATAAAATGCAGAATGGCTCTGGGAAGAAAAGCGTTTCTCAAGAAGCGAAACTTGTTAACATCCAATATTAATTTAAATGTTAGGAAGTCCTTTCTGAAAGCATTTGTCTGGAGTGTAGCATTGTATGGGAGTGAAACGTGGACTATAAGGAGTTCAGATAAAAAGATGATAGAAGCTTTTGAAATGTGGTGCTACAGACGAATGATGACAATTAGATAGGTGGATCACGTAACTAATGAGGAGGTGCTTAACCGAATCGGGGAGAAAATGAGTTTCTGGCATATCCTGACCAAGAGAAGGGATAGATTGGTTGG
Source organism: Locusta migratoria (assembly GCA_026315105.1). Classification (NCBI taxonomy): domain Eukaryota; kingdom Metazoa; phylum Arthropoda; class Insecta; order Orthoptera; family Acrididae; genus Locusta; species Locusta migratoria. The sequence goes on from CM048744.1 coordinate 555,154,749, forward strand.
ACACATTCTGAGACGTCAAGGAATTGTGAACTTACCATTAGAAGGAAGTGTGTGGAGTAAAAATCTTAGAGGGAGACCAAGGGACGAATATAGTAAGCTGATTCAAACGGATGTAGGTTGCCGAACGTATTCTCAGATGAAGAGACTTGCACAGGACAGGGTAGCGTGGAGAGCTGCATCCAACCAGTCGCCGGCCTCGGTGGCCGAGGGGACTGAGGCGCTTCAGTCACGGTCTGCACGGCCACTACGGTCGGGGGTTCGAATCCCCCCTCGGGCATGGATATTTGTGCCGTCCTAGTTCGTAAGTAGTTGATAAGTAGTTTGTAAGTTTAGGGACTGATGACCCGGTAGTTAAGTCCCATAAGCTTTACAAACATTCGAACATTCGAACATTCAAACCAGTCTGAGGACTGAGGACAACAGTAACAACAACATATATTATACTTCACAAGTATATATTACACTACACTTTTAATGACACATTGATTAGCAGTTGCCGATCACCTCTGCACCCACGAGGACCATAAAAACGCGGCAGGTTGCTGGCACGTGCAGCCAGCGCCAAATGCCCGTGAGCGCGCTCGTACCGCGTGAACGCACAAGTTTGTGGCCACGCAGCGACAATGCCAACTGTTATCATTTTATCAGTAAGTATAATATATATCTTTCGTCTATAGTTTGTTCACTAATGGGAAAGGTTTCAAGGCCTTAAAAAATTGTTTCTTTGAACTGTTAAACTGCGTGTCAGTGGCGGACAAAGGCTGTCGGAGGCCCGGGACGGCGGCAAAACAATACTTGGAAATACATGTGTTACTACAAAAACCAGACGGCAGTTATCAGAGTTCAAGGGCATGAAAGGGATGCAGAGGTTGGGAAGGGTGTAAGACAGGCTTGTAGCCTTTCCCAAATGTTATTCAATTTGTACATTGAGCAAGCTATAAAGGAAAGCAAGGAGAAATTTGGAGAAGGAATTAAAGTTCAGGGTGAAGAAATAAAAATCTTGCGTTTTGCTGACGACATAGTAATTCTGTCAGAGGCAGCAAAGGACCTGGAAGAGCAGTTGAATGGTGTGGACTGTGTGCTGAAAGGTGCATATAAGATGGACATTAACAAGAGCAAATCTAGGGTAATGGAGTGCAGTTTAAGAAAATCAGGTGATGCTGAAGGAATTAGATTAGGTAACGAAACAATAAATGAGGTAGATGAGTTTTGTTACTTGGGCAGTAAAATAACCAATGATGGTCGCAGTACAGAGGATATAAAATGCAGAATGGCAATGGGTAGAAAAGCGTTTTTGAAAAAGAGAAATTTGTTAACATCGAATATTGATTTAAGCCTAAGGAAGTCCTTTCTGAGGGCATTTGTATGGAGTGTTGCCTTGTATGGGAGTGAGACATGGACGATAAACAGTGCGGACAGGAAGACGATTGAGGCTTTTGAAATATGGTGCTACAGAAGAATGCTGAAGATTAGGTGGGTGGATCGCGTAACTAATGAGGAACACTGAACAGTATTAGAATTTCTGGCATACGTTGACTAAAAGAAGGGATCGATTGGTAGGACACATTCTTAGACATCAAAAGGAATTGTGAATTTAGCATTTGAGGGAAGTATTTGGGGTAAAAATCGCAGAGGAAGACCAAGAGATAGACACAGTAAGCAGATTCAGACAGATGTAGGTTGCCGTTATTATGTGGAGTTGAAGAGGCTTGCTCAGGTTAGAGTAGGGTGGAGAGCTGCATTAAACCAGTCTCCAGACTGATGACCACCACAACAACTATAAAAAAGTAAATTCTGAGATTTGGAGACCTTAGTCCGCCACTGCTGCGTGCCATTCTTTATATAAAGCAGTAGGAAAAAGGGATGAGGATTGAGGCAGTTGGTTCCACACTTTTGTGTCAAAGAACATATTCGCCTTTTCTGTGTTCTGGCAGGAGCATTTTTCAGCTGGTTCCCGTATTTTTTCTGTTACATCAGACAGTACTGCTTATATAACATGAAATCAATGGTGAGTAAAATTTGGACAGTATTTTATAATTCAAAGCTTTCCAGAATCATTGTATTATAACGCATCGTAAAAATTTCGACGATTTGCCATGATTAGAAGTGTAGATTTGCCAATGTACGCAGTTGAATCTTTTGATACCAAAAATTGGGATTTTTTGTAGCGTATCGCGATAACGAATACATATTTCCAAAAACGGGAAATGGATTTTCCAGATAAACACCTAAACAACATACACATAACATTTTAGTCATTTCCTATTCCTCAAGATACGTTACCTCACAATCAGAAATAGCGTTTTCGAACCTATTACTGTCGCCTGCTATCATTCACGGACGTATATTTCAAGAACCACATATTATTCTGCTCTAAACTTTAAAAAAAAATCAATATATTATCTAAATTTCATACGCAGCCATGTGTAACCTAAAATCAACCATACGAGAAGTCTACCCAATGTGTTTTTACCTCTGTAAACTCTTTAAAATATGTTGCAATAGTTGTTTAAACCGGATGCTGCATATTAAATGTAAAGTAAACGAAAACAAAGATCACCCCTTCATCGACCGAAGATTTTAATTCTTAAGATGTACTGTATCTCGGTAACGGATAACGATATCGAAAAAATTTGAAAACGACCACGAGAAATTCATCATTATAACATATGGTAAAAATTTCTAAGATTTGCAATGAATAGAAAGTATCGAAGTGACCATCCCCACAATTCACTTTTTTGGTCCCCAAAAATCATAGATTTTTGAGATTTTGTCACGAACCGCCCATTAATGAATGGTGCTATTGTAAGCCGTTTAAAACACACCATAGACTACACGACATGTACAAAAGCCAAATGATTTGCTCAATTTGGATGGGCTCCAAACTTTGAAAATTTTGACGATGTACTGTATGATAGCTACAGTATACCCATTCTTCTAACATATACACCACAGCTTTCCAAACTGTGTGTCGCGACACCCTGGGGTGTCGCGTAGTAGAATCAAGGGTGTCACGAGACTAAAAAATTTAGACTCTAAACAAAAATACTTGTCATAAAATAACACAAAATATCCTTCTCTTCATACTGAAGACTCGACTGCAGCTAATCATTCTTCTCAGTTCTCTTCATTCAGTGCACCACAGATCACGTATTAAAGGAATGATCGGTGCACATTAATTCATCTTCGGCCTAGGATCGCAAGATTGCTAGGCGATCGACAAAAGGCGATATCTAATCGTTCCTTTTCTCGATTGCAGGGCTTTGCAGCATATTCGGACGTTCTGCCGCCGCTGCCGCCGCTGTCGCCCCCGCCTCCGTCTCACCTTCTTCCCCACCATCCACTTCCAATCGAAATCCCACTAGATCCCGTTTCACTCCCGGCCCCTCCTACCTATGCCTCCGTCACCGCCTCTGCTCCCGCCTCTGTACCTGCCTCCACTGGCGCCATCCCCAAGCGTACCCAGAAACGGGGAAGTGCGGACCCTTCCCCCGCCTCCACCATGTCCAAGAAAGCTCCCCCCTCCCCCACCTCCTCCTCCTCCCCCTCTTGCCGACCCTAAGGACACCGCCCCCATCCTCCCACGCCACCAACCCGACCTGTTCACGTATGTACAGTCCCATCCTGATCCCAGATTCCTCGAACACAAAAAGCTCTCCCTCCAAATCCGAAAGTACTTCCCCTCCGCCCCCATATCCCAAATTATTCCCCGCAGAGACTCTGTCCTTCTGAAATCCCCCAGCCCCACCCTCCACACCAACATCCTCACCCGCATCCTCAAGGTCCTTTTCAGCCCTCATGCCACCCTCACCCCCTACTATACAGCCTCCTCTGCCCGCCAACCACCTCCTCCCCGCCCCCCTCCGACCCTCACCGCCGTGATCACAAGGCATAGTCCTTTGATCACGGAGGAGGAGGTGTTGGAAAAACTAAACTCCCACCCCAACATCTCCATCCGTTCCACCAAGCAGATCAACAACGACTCCGGCCCCACCCGTTTGATGCGGATATTTACTGAATTCGCATCTTCCCTTGACCACCTCTTCCTTGAGGGTGCGCTGATCTATGATCGCCGCCACACGGTAGAACCCTCCCGATTCCCCCCCCCCCCCCCCCCCGCAAGCCTACTGCTGCGCCAGGTGCCTCGTTTATAACGATCACCTGACGCAGCACTGTAAAAACCCACCCACCTGTCCCCACTGCAAAGACTCCCACCTCCATAAACACTGTCCCAACCTCCCTCCCCCCCCCCCACCTGCAACACCTGTGGCGGACCCCAGCATACCTACTCCTACAAGTGCAAATCCGTTCCTCCCACTGCTCCCTCCAAACCTGAACTCACTGTCCCCATCCGCCCCATAGATCCTCCCAAGCACCCCAATCAATCCTTGGTGCCTCCTCCCACCGCCGAAGACGTTATCCGGTTTGTCACCACCATCTTTGCCAACATCCACCCCTTCCAACGTCCCCACACCCTCCACAAGATTTCACTGGCCGCCAGGTCCATGTTCAATCTGGACACCTTTGCCACCTTCTCCCGCGCCCACTTCCACTTCGCCTTTTCCCGCCTAGAGACCCAAGTTTAAGACAATCCAGTCCCACTCCCTCCCCACCACAACATCCGCTCACACGCAGCCAATAAGAACCTCTTCCTCCACACTCTTTCCCAACACTGCATTGGACGCCTTCCTCCTCAATGAGACTTTCCTGCAACCCTGCCGCCCTGTCAACACAAATCCTTACCTTCTCCACCGCACCGATGGACCCCCACCCCTGGCCCGAGGCGGAGTAGCGATCGGCCATCTCCTTCACCACCCAATCCGGCTCCACCCTCTCCTCAATGACCCCACTGAACACCTGATCCTCAGCCTCTTTCTTCCCTCCCTCACTGTCACCCTTGCCACCATTTACATTCGCCCCACCTCTCCTATCTCGTATGATCTCCTCTCCCATGTTGACAGCACCTTTCCGACCTATATCATTGCCGCTGACCTCAACCATCATTCCCGTCACCCCGCTGAAGTCTGGCGGTGGCGTCAGTTTGTCACCAGCTCGCGCCGGGGCGACATCCTTCCCCTTCCCCGCCCAACCCGCCCCGAAAGCAGCACCACACTCGATGCCGTTCTGGCATCTCCCAACCTCCTGGGGTGCATCACGATTGACATCCTAGACCTAATAGGCAGTGACCACACCCCTGTCCTACTTACCGTTGACCACTGCCCCCGCCCTGCCCACGCTCTCGTCCCATGCCCCCTCCCAAACTCGTCCACGATTATTCCCATGCTGACTGGGATGCCTACCGTTGCTCCATAGACACCTCGGTCGCAAGCCACCCACTCCCCCTCCATACTCCCACCGATATTGACCATGCCTCCTCCTTCCTCCAGCAGACCGTTGCTAACGTGGTACATGCCCACATCCCCACCCGGGCGATCTATCCTCACCATCCTACCCTTCCTCCACAGGCCGTCCTTCTCCTCCGCGAATCCCGCCGTCTGTACCACTCCTTTCTCCGGATCCGTGACCGGGATACTCTCCAACGGCACCGGCAACTCCAAAGACACATCAGAAACCTTTTGCCCGCTAAGAAACGCCGGGACTGGCGTCAGACATGCACCTGCCTTAATTCACTCCTCCCGGTCTTCTCCTCCAAGTATTGGCGTGCCTTCCGCCGCCTTACTGGCAGTCACTCCTGCCCCCACTACCCACTCCTCCATGATGATCGTCCTTTTCCTGTCAACGCCAGTAAGGCAGAACATTTTGCCTCCTACCTTTCCGATGTCTTTTCCATTCCTGATGATCCCCTCTTTGACTACTCTTCCCAGACGTCCATGAGCGCACCGACACCTCCTCTCTTCCACTCGCCCCTGGCTTCCAGTACTTGGACCACATTCCTCCCTCAGAATTAAACACTCCCATTACTGCCTGTGACATAATCGACACTCTTCGCACAAAACGAAACACCGCCCACGGTCACGACCAGCTGACCTACCGCCACCACCGCACATGCCTCCTCTCATTTCATGAAGTCCTTGCCAACCTCTATAACGTCATCCTTTTCACTGGCTTCTACCCCGACCTGTGGAAGTCCTCCCGTATTCTCATGTTCCTCAAACCCGACAAACCCCCGTCCCAGACCTCATCCTACCATCCCATTAGTCTTACCTCCGTGTTCAGCAAGGTCCTGGAAACCATCCTTTCCCGTCGAATCCCCCAGCACCTCCACCGCCACCAGTTTCTTCCCCTCTCCCAATGTGGCTTTCGACCCTCCTTCTCTGCCGACGACCAGCTCCTTCGCCTGACTCATCTCCTCTCCATCCAACTCAATTCCCGTCGCTCCACAATTTTTGTATCTCTCGACATCCAAAAAGCCTACGACCGGGTATGGCATTCCGGTCTCCTCTTCAAGATCCAGTTCTACGCCCTTCCCACTAATTACGTCCGCCTCATCGCTTCCTTCCTTACCCGCCGCCCCTCCTATGTCACTGTCTGCAACTCTGACTCCCGTATGTTCTACCCATCCGCCGGGGTGCCCCAGGGCTCAGTCCTCTCTCCCCTCCTCTATCTCCTCTACTCTGCCGACATGCCTCAACCCAAACCTCCTGTCTATCTCCTCCAATATGCTGACGACACCGCCCCCTCGCCCCCTCCCTTGCCCTGTTCCCAGGTTTTACTCCAATCCCACCTCACCGAGTTCGCCTGCTGGTGTAACCGGTGGCTCTTCTCCGTCAATCCAGAAAAATCCCAGGCAATAGTCATAGGCCGTACTACCCGCTCCTTCCGCCTCCACGATTTCTGTCTTACCCTCCACAACCAGCCAATCCGTCACACCCCCACCCTAAAATATCTTGGCCTTACTCTTGACCGCCACCTGTCCTGGACTCCATACCTCAAATCCCTCCGTGAGAAAGCTCTGTCCTGCCTCAACCTCCTTAAACTCCTTACCGGCCGGACATGGGGCCTCCACCCTTCCACTGTCCTTCACACCTACAAATCAATCATGCGCCCCGCCTTCCACCCCGCCTAGATATCAGCCCCTCCTACTTTCTACAAATCCCTCCAGATCCTCGAACGCCACGCCCTCCGCCTCGCATACCGTATCAGACTCCCTTCCCCCACGCGGATTCTCTATGACCTAATCCCCTTCCCTCCTCTCCTACAACACCTAGAACATCTGCATCTCCTTTACACAACCCGTAAAATCGAGTCCCAAAACCCTCTGGTATACCCTATTCTCACCAATCCCGGGTCTCTGCCACGCCTCCGCCAAACCATTCCTCCCGGCCTTCACCTACATACACTCCGTATCCTCTCCCAGGGCAATTTACGCACTCTTCCTCTACCGGATATCGAACTTCGTCCCAATATCTACCCCTCCTACCAACTATGATCCCTTCCCCATAGCATCAGCAACCCTCCCCTTTCTCCCGTCCCTTTTCCTTCCCGCCCACTTGGCTACCCCTCTCCCATGCCCAGAGTCTCGTCAATCCTTCTCTCCCCTCCTTTCTCTCTCTTCCCTCCCCTTCCCCCCTTCCCTGCACTTCCCCCATCCCTGTCCCACCTCCATCCCCCTCCCCACCCCCTCCGGGGGCGTCTCAACGTTTTACCAACGTGTACAGTGCCAGTGTGTCCAGTGTCGTGTGTTTTTTATCAGTGCCTCCGTAATCGCCGCCCCCAAGTTTTATTCTGTGCGCCGTCCACTGTCTTCGTTTTTATCCTTAGTGTTTCTGCGATGTACTTTTAAATTGTCGCCGTGGCCAACTGTTTTTACTGACTATGTGTGTTTTATTACTACTCATCTGTTTCTCGTTTTCTGATATATTTTTGTCCCGTTTGTCCATGTACGTTTTAGTCCGTCAAAAACTCAGTGTGTCGCTTGTTTTTACCGCAATTTTATCCCTTTATTTTATATATTGTTTTTCTCCATTCCTGTCATAACATGTATGTCACATGGCTGAAGAGCAGCCACCGCAGCTGCTGCTAGCCTGCCAACTGTTTCCCGCAGTTGGCTTAAAAATACAATAAAGGGGGAAAAAAGGCACATTAATTGCGTGCTCAGCCGCTAGGCAGCAGCTCTGCTTCAGCAGCAGTAGACACTCAGGGTTCGTTCAAGCAGCTGCCAGTTGCCAGATCCCAGCAAACTGGGCATGCGCAGAGCTGCTGCTGATACTCGATAACAAAGACCTTCAAAGACCTTGTAAAAATAACTAGACTGCCTAACGGCGTTGCTGTCGTGGGATAATTTGAACCTTCGCTCGGCCGTCATGGTAGTGACAAGCGTCATATAAATACCAGTGTTATTAGCAGACAAATCGTGTATTAAATAGCTACTGCAGGATATATACACAGTTGATAGTCACATCTGTATTGTTTGGCTGTCACAGTGTACATGAAGCATGATGGTGAAGAGCTGCTCAGTGTTTAAATGCATAAATCAATTTAAGAAAGGAATAAAAAGATCGAATATTGTCTTCCCATTTATATTCCTCAGGAATACAAGTAGCCGCCCTACTTGTGTTCAGAGATAGTTTACTCTTGCTTAACAGCTTGCTATTCAAGACAGTATAGGATTGAATGAAATAAATAACAGGCTTTTACAATACTGGTAGCTCTTAAAAACGAGCTACTTTACGCAGTACTGGTGGACAGGAAGTTCAAATAGTTTCATTTTATGATTGTGTAAAATAACTATTGGGGTCACAAAATTAGTTGTCTCAATGCAGTTCGAATTTTTGTTTATGAAATTTATATTAGCAACTTGTAATGCAGAATTTAAAGGTCATCAGCTTTACACACAGGTATAACAACTGAAGAGGGTTTGCAGAACTGTGTGTAGTTCCATATATATAAATGACACATAGCCACACTGGATGCACTTTGTGAAGTTGAACCCTATGACAATAGTTGTTGACTCTTCAGCAGTTGACGCTACTGTAAGGTATTTGGCTTACAGCATTAAATGTGCTAAATTGTTGCTAGATACCCTAATGCTAATGTTAGATGCATTAGTTAAGAAAAAGTTATGACATACTTCGTGTTCTTAAAATAATTTGGTACTGGCTGGTTGCTGTATTCACAACGTAAGAAACTATTTTTCAATTGTGTATCTGATGGCATATTTCACGTTCACAATAGGTTTTTAACATCAGCTGTTTCAGTCAGCCCTGTTTGATTTTTTGATGCTATGAAATATCTAAATATTCGAGAATACAGCACAAAAGCAAAGACGTAAGGTGTGAAACTCTTCCGAAGTTAATGTTTGTACAAAAGTTTCACAGTCGTAGAATATACTGAGAAAGTACCAAAAATATCGTGTCTGACGATAAATTCCGTTCATATGCTGCACTTGGAACGCTAAAAAACTACATGTTATAGTTCGGTTTCGTTAGGAAGAGGAAACGCTGTTGGCTGATTTCTACACCGTACACGTGATAAATTTACACACAACCGATAGTTGCTGTATATTCAACGAGTCTGAAGCAGTTTTGTAGTTATATATTCCAATTACACATGCACCCTTCAATCAAAAGAGTGTTACGCACATTTAAAGTTGGCGCGGAAGCTTGCCACCACAATGGCCTAAGAGGCGCTGGCTGCTCGATAACAGCTCTTCCCATGCGCAGTTTGCTGTAACTGGCAGCTGCTTGACGAATCTCCACTGTAGTCTGATTTCCTTCTCAAAAATCTGCACCTGAGTGTTTTTAATGGATTATCAAAGCCACGTCACCCTCGGTAGCGATTCTTATAATTAAATGCCAATCAATGACACAGTGGCTGTAAAAGCTGTCACAGATTATAAAAGCAGTCACAATTGTCCACTGACTAAAGCTATTCAGTAGCGATGTTTAGTACGGAGTATGGCCGGTTGATTAACGGAGAGTAGTATTTTAAATGTAGTGATCGTTGGTTCGAATTCTGATATGCCTTCATATTTTTTTCTGTCAGTTTCCTGTATGTTCAAAAAATGTTCAAATGTTTGTATAGCTTATGGGACTTAACTACGGGGTCATCAGTCCCTAAACTTACAAACTACTTATGAACTACTTACGAACTAGGACGGCACAAATATCCATGCCCGAAGGGGGATTCGAACCCCCGACCGTAGTGGCCGTGCAGACCGTGACTGGAGCGCCTCAGTCTTCCTGTATGTAACAGAACACATTACTTCTCACAAATATTTATCCATTTTTTCCGTATATGTGTGGACTACCGAGGTCGTGGTGAAGCAAGAACCTAACAATAGATCTTAAATAATAATTCATCACTTGTCATAAATACCTCCTATTTATTTCTGAAAAGGAAACAGTCACTGCTACGGTCGGGGGGTCGAATCCCCCCTCGGGTATGGATGTTTGTGTCGTCTTTAGTATAAGGTAGTTCATAAGTAGTTTATAAGTTAAGGGACTGATGACCCTGCAGTTAAGTCCCTTAAGCTTAACAAAAATATGAACATTTGAACAGTCACTGTGCTGTCTAAATCAGAAATCCGAGCTGCTAATTTCCAGATGCCGTTTCCAGTTTATCCAGCAAAACCGTATCTTGCCCTGATATGTACACACGACAGCGAAAAACGGTTTCCGAAATTCTTAATTCTCGTGTTTCGGCAGTTGGGTCGCTTGTCGAAGAAGCAAGTATTACTGTGTGAGTTAGGCATTGTTGTCTGTGGTGTTACTCTGTTGTACATCTCCGTAGTTCCTAATGTTTCATTTTCTTGCGATGGGTGTGCGTATTTGCTGCAGTCAGGATCAACATTAAACATGTCAGTGCGTACGAGGATTTCAGTTTCGTTTACAAACTACATTCAAGCGATACTTTATTTCGCCCCCCCCCCCCCCCTAGAACCATCTAATTTCTACCATATGTATTTATATTAGTGAAAGGGTGTCGCGAAAACTGTAAGCTATAAAAGGATGTCGCCATGAGGAAAAGTTTGGAAAGCACTGATGTACACAAATGATCACTATGCTACATCTACCCCTTCACTCTGAGATGAATAGAACCTGAGGTACGAGCCCCCAAAAATCGCAAAGCCTCACGCGCCGTTTACGAACATGGAATACCGCGCACTGCCGTGCGCGGTATGATTAAGGTGCGTCCAAGCCAGCCATCACGTGCACACGATGCCTTTATCCATTCAGTTTAGCGCATGCACGGACATTTTCATTATTGCAACTACGCATGCGCCTTAGTGCATACATAATTTACTAGAAAAGCGCATTGTTCTCCGTTTTTTGTAGCAACCTTGTGAGCTATTTAACAGCCGAGAAGAAGCTGTGGCCTATATTAGGCTTCAAAACGATTTTTTTAGAGATAAATGAAGTAAATATTTCAAAAAAATGTGAATAAAAATATATTTTTAGACATATTTTTAATATGAATTATTTACTTGCATAAGAATTTTCGTACTTGGCATTAAATATCAAGTTTGGTTGGTTCTAAAAATTTAATTCTGGTGCTGTACTGGAAATTTATGTTTTTATAAATGAACAATTAATTTTTACCGTGTTTTTATTAGGTCCTTTCGTTCAGCAAATTTTGTATTTGAAACAATAAAGGAGGTAGATGAGTTTTGTTACTTGGGCAGTAAAATAACCAATGATGGTCGCAGTACATAGGTCCTTTCTGAAGGCATTTGTGTGGAGTGTTGCCTTGTATGGGAGTGAAACATGCACGATAAACAGTGCGGACAGGAAGAGGATAGAGGCTTTTGAAATGTGGTGCTACAGAAGAATGTCCAAGATTAGGTGGGTGGATCGCGTAAATAATGAGGAGGTACTGAACAGTATTGGGGAGAAATGGAATTTCTGGCATACATTGACTAAAAGAAGGGATCGATTGGTAGGACACATTCTTAGACATCAAAGAATTGTGAATTTAGCGTTGGAGGGGTGTGTGTGGGGTAAAAACCGCAGACGAAGACCAAGAGATGGACATAGTAAGCAGATTCAGACAGATATAGGTTGCCGTTATTATGTGGAGTTGAAGAGGCTTGCTCAGTATAGGGTATTGTGAAGAGCTGCATCAAACTAGTCTCCGGACTGAAGGCCACAACAACAACTGCAGAGTTTATTCAGGGGGGTCGCAGTAACCGATGTGCAGTAGGATACTCGCTTTCGCCGTTCTGCGCATGACATCACTGTGGGACACTTGGCAGTAAAACAATATGCAGTGTTGGTTGTTAAATCGTGTGCGTGTGTGTTATCGTTTCTAGTGAACCCTTTCATTCCCACATTATGAATTAAGCTTTGGAAAAAACATAATTCAGTGTTTTCTATTAATACAGTGCACTAAACATCAAAATACGTGTTTTAAAAGTTTTGGTCGAACTATTGTATTTCTATGTAAAGTATTGCATGTACAACACGGACGTTTGTACCGAGGTATTTTATTACTTGGACGTTATTTTGTTGACAGCATTGCCAGATCAATAATGCTAGAATAATCTGTGCCACAGCACCGAAGACAAGACAGTTCACTCCTGAAATAAAATAACATGAAACACACTCACGTTCACACTCTCAGCCACGTACAGACAACAACGCGACAGATTTCCAAGATGGACAGATTAATGTTCAAATGTTTGTATAGTCTATGGGACTTAACTACGGGGTCATCAGTCCCTAAACTTACAAACTACTTATGAACTACTTACCAACTAGGACGGCACAAATATCCATGCCCGAGGGGGGATTCGAATCCCCGACCGTAGTAGCCGTGCAGATCGTGACTGGAGCGCCTTAGTCCCCTCGGCCGGCGACAGATTAATGCCGCAGAAGTGGCTACATGCCATAGCAAGCGGTAAAATGTACTAGAAGCATGTTATTCATCAACAACAATGCGATTTTGACTGATACACAAAATACGGTATAAATCAGCTTTTAATACGTTGTTGTCGAGGAACAACATTGGGAATGAAAGGGTTAAATAGTTTGTGTCGCTTCATAGTTTGGAAGTAAAAAGTATATAGTGGAAAGTACATTGATTTCCCGAGTGCTCGTCGCGCGTGCTGTCGTTTTTGCTGTAATTCTTTGAAATACTTCTGTTATTATTTATACAATTGCAAGCTGTGCTATTACGGCTTGTAATTCCCCGTCGTTTACGAAGCCTAAGGCACACTGCTTTCGTCTGTAACTTGGTGGTTTAAAAAGTTTTCATTTGTGTAATACTATTCCGAGAGACGGTGACAGCACAGACGGTCTCATTGATGAATTTTTGGCCTCTAGACGGTCTACTTAATTTCATTGCGTTTACGCACTGTCTACTATTATTGATAGGATGGATCATCTATCATCGTCTGTATATTAATATAAAAAAGCAGTCAACAATCCGAAGATTGGTTTCAACACCACAGAGCTTTACTAGGCATGGTCCTGTTTGGAGGTGGTATGCCGTTGCCTTCCTCCGACCTTCGAAACTGACTTATCCAGCCCGTTATAGGGGGACCTACAGTTTAACTTGGGTTTCGAACCACAGTGCTACTCGATATTTTTCACACCAGCAACACTGCCAGAGGTGAAAGAAGTGGAAAGTGACAGATAAAATTCCTAGGACCTGGCAGGGATCGAACCTGCAACCTCTGAATTTGTAGTCTGGCACTCTACAACTTTCACATAGGACTTCGAACTATGTGATGTTTGTTGGTGTTTTGCGGTGATGGCGATATATTTTATTAAAATGTTTAGATGTTGCAGCGTGTAGGTTAGCATCCTAGTTTATATGGTAGGAATCTTCGTTTACGGTAGACATCAACTTGTAATTATCGATTTAAAAAAATTAATAAATGCGGGTTCGGTTTATTGTATTGAAAAAAGAAATCTTAGTTAACACAGGAAAGGAGCTTGGTTTGTGTTTCGAGTAAGAATTTTTGTCTCTCTCTGTCTATATGTTGGGTAAAGGGCAGGTCGATCTTGCTCTACAGAACTGAAAATCTGTTGTGTGTTCCATCCAAGTTATTGTGCAGGTAACATATTACATACCTTTATGTCCTCTCAGTTAGGGGGGAGATGTCTGCGGTTCAGTGGTTGCTGTATTGGCGAGTGTCATTTCTAAAAAGGATGTTGTCAGGTCAGTGGTTTCGGAAAAGAAAAAGAAGCAAATGTTTAATGTAGACGGTCGGAAATCGGCAAACTGCAATATTAAATTATTTCATGCATTTCTTTACTACGTTTCTTGTAGTGGCCATTTGAGCAGCAGGTGAATACTATATATTTTCATGTAGTATTTTTTTTTTTTTTTTTTTTTTTTTTTTTTTTTTTTTTTTTTTTTTTTTTAAAGAGAATGCCTTTTGCTACTGCGAATGAAGGGTTTTTATTTTTACAATTGACCCATACACGTTGAGCCTTTTTTCACAAGGCATCATCATGGGGTGTCCTGAAATATTTACATGTTTCTGTGTTCACATATAGGTTAGGATTTTACATATATACAAAACATTTCGTTTCTGATTCAAAACAGTTCCTTTTTTGGTATAAAATGTTGTACTTACTGCATTTACTACTCCATAACTCCCTCTTTCTGGCAACCAGGTCGAAAAGTTCCACTATTTTCCGAAAAACTTCGCATTTTCATACTAGTTCCACTGCCAGCTACTGCCATAACAGTGTCTACTGTAGTTTGTTTTGCAACAGTTGCCATCTTTCTCGGCTTGTTTGTAATTCAACTATTTCACTGAAAGTTTGTTGAAGGTATTTTTGTGTGTGTTTTTTATTTGTTCATCCCCCATGTATAAAACATACACACATCCTATAAAACACACATCTTTATGCGAAGGGGGGGGGGGTTAAAGGGTAATTGTGGATTTGTGATTATGTGTTTGGATTTATGTCTATCATATAGTCAGTCAGTGAAAACAGTGATTGATTCATTATTTAGTAGCTTTTGTTTTATATATATGGTAAATTCTTGTAAAGTTAGGAGGTGTTTTTCATTATTTATTCAAATGTCTTTTTCTATTGTGGTGGGTTTGTGGTTATATTCTTTCAGATGTTCTGCAAAAGTGGAGTGGCTTGTCCCATATTACCATGCCCTGATACGTTCTTTCAATCGGGTATCAAATGTTCTGATGATTTGTTCTACACACCTTCTATCACATGAGTTACATGTATATTCCAGATCTTTGGTAGATATCTGTGTCTAAATTATTTTTGGGATATATTTTTGGATTGGGTTGTCTGTTTGGAGAGCTATTTTTATGCCTTGTCTCTTGAAAATATTCGGTATTTTAGGTTTTGATTTGTGTTTGTATGTTATTGTGTACCATCTTGAATTTTTTTTTCTTTTTTATGTGATCATTGTACTGTAGTTTGTATTGTGTGTGTTTGTGTGCTGCTTTGCTGTGTTATTGTCTGTGGGTCTGCATGTTTGGTGTTTCTTTTGCCAGTATCTGTTTTTTTAATTTTTTTATTTAGTTTTCCTGCTAGATTACTATTATCCATTGTTTGTTGTTATTTGTGTGATGATGTCTAGTTCCTTTTGGTGATTTACTTTGCTGAGTGGTGCTTTGTTGAGTCTGTGGATCACGTTTCTGATTGATTTTGTGCATGTGGCTGATTGGAGGTATGGTGTATAATTGTATCGGTTGTTGTGGGTTTACGATAAATGTCAAAGGTATTCTTGTTGTTTTCCTTTTTGGTGGTTGTATCCAAGAAGTTTATTTGGTTGTTATGTTATTTTTCTATTGTGAATGTTATTTTTTTGTGTATGCTGTTTACATCTGCATGGAGCTGGTCTATTCTTTCTGGAGGCTCATTGATTAGACAGAGGATGTCATCCAAGTACCTGATCCAGCAGAGTAGTTTATAGTTCTTTTTAGTATCTTTTTTAAAATCATGCTTTCTACATGGTTCATGAAAATATTGGCTGGGGAACCTGACACTGTTGATCCCATGGGTAACCCCTCTTCTTGCAGGTAGTATTCATTATTAAACTGAAAATAGTTTTGTTCAGTTATCAATTTTAACAATAAGTGTATCTCTTTGATGTGTTCATCTGGTAGTTGGCTGTTTAATTTAGATTTTGTTCTATGGTATGTATTGTTTCATCTACTGGTAATTTGATTCAGAATAATCCCACTGCACCAAACGCCCAATGCCAAACAAAGGTACATAAACCAAATATCCCATTACAGTCCATTGTAAATTTCAAAATTGCTCCCACGTATGAACTTGTAGGACACATGTTAAAAGTATTATAAGAAATCTATCAAATGAAAGATGACAGGACCATCAAGAACACCTCACACTTAATACATCTCATAAAAATACAAGAATTCCAGACTCATCTACCCTTCTTTCCTTTGACATGCAGGAGATGAAACAAAAAATATCATAGAACAAAATCAAAAAGAAAACAGTCATCTACCTTGTGAACACATCAAAGAGATACCCGATGCAACATATCAGTGCATGGAAATACAGGACAAGCCACTCCACTTTTGCAGAACATCTGAAAGAATATAACCACAAACTCACCACAATAGAAAAAGACATGAATAAAAGTATAATAAATAAAGAGAAACAGCTCCTAACATCACAAGAAAATTACCATATATATAAAACAATCGCTGAGAAAATGTTTCTACTAAATGGCCAAATGAACTTTACAAATCAATCACTGTTTCCACTGATTTACGATATGATAGAAACAAATCCCAACTCATAATCACAAACCCAACCCCCCCCCCCAGACACACACAGATACACATTACACACACACACACACACAAATATATATATATATATATATATATATATATATATATATATATATATATATATATACTTCCAATGAAATAGTTGCATTACAAATAATCCGAGAAAGTTGCCAACAGTTACAAAACAAACTGCAATGGACACAGTTACGACAGTGAAACTATGAAAATGCGACGTTTGTCGGAAAATAGTGGAACTTTTCGGCCTGGTTGCCAGAAAGAGGGAGATATGGAATAGCAAGTGCTGTAAGTATACTATTTTATACAAAAAGCAAACTGTTTAGAATCAGAAACGAAATGTTTTGTACATATGTAAAATCCTAACATATATGTCTAAAGAGAAACATGTACATATTCCAGTGATGATGCCTTGTGAAAAAAGGCAAAACACGTATGGGTGAATTGTAAAAATAAAAACCTTCATTTACAGTAGCAAAAGGCTATTAAAAAAATACTACAGTCAAAATACATTTTTACTGTTTATTTTTAATCTCCAAGGTAACGCCATTGTACAATAGGGTTTAGTTTTGTTTAAACGTAGATGAAGAACAATTTTAAATGTCTTCTAGAGTGCTTGCAATTTGACCTGTGTCAGTTAAATGTTGTAAAGACTTGGAGCATTTCGAAAAGAATCGTTTGCAGTCTTTAATATTGTAACAGGGTATGGTCGTTAGAGAGAGAGATATTCCCTTTGCTATGTTTAGTCTCAGCAAGATGGGTATAAACAAGAAGATGTGTACTGCTATAGCAATTGCTAAAAAAAAAAGAGGTACAATTAAACTACCCAATTCTCTCGTCTAGAAGAATTGTTGGAAGGTGCAGAACTGAATATTAAAATCATAAAAGAGGTGGATTACAGGAAGACATGGAGTTCGAAAATTTACCTTTCCTGTACCTATCGAAATACTAGTTGGGAGGACGAAATTGAAGGCAGCAATACATAGATATAAGGAAATATCGTTCTGCAATAGGGTTTAATTTAGTTTAAACACAAAGAAAGAATAAACTGCTCATTTGCAAAAACAAATTAAAATCTTAAATTCTATGCAGAAATTGCCTAGAAGTGCGGTCTAGAAGAGCATGATGTGTGTTGATTCATTCCGTCTTTCTGTCTGAGTCCAGCCAGAAAGACTGATAACATCGATTGCAGATCTATATTTCGAAGCATTCCTGTCACACTGGGATGCTGCAGGCAGGTATACCGGCGTTTGACTGCCAGAGTGGCTCTCGTCCCCTGTTGCTGATGGTTGGTAAAATACAGTGTGTAAGCTGCAGTGTTCAAAATCTACAGTTTCTATGCAGACGTTGTGCTTCAACCATAAGATGTCCTTGCCTATTTTCACTATTATCATCAGTAAATTCGAATTTTTTTATAAACAGTAAGTCTTTTGCTGTTGTTGTTGTGTTACATACCTGGACATCGAAAAAGTGTTTGTTAAGATGGACACACAAGTTTGTGGCAATCATTACCATTACATCTCGATTATTATCTTACACGCGCTATTTTTAACTCGTTCGTCGGCTGTTGCATACGTAGTCTAAACGAAGAGTGTTTTTTGGTATTGTCATATATCTGCGACAGATCAAATTCTTTATTATGTCTTACATGTAAATTTTGTAAATCAAACGAATTCTAATTGTATTACAATACTTAGCAGTTTGTATCAAGATGTAGTATACAGTTATTTGGCGTAGAGGCCTAAGGTGGCGAACTAGTTCCGAAAATGGGACCTTTCTTTTCTTGACTCTGGTAAAAATTGTTTTTAAATAATCTTGAAATCGAAAGAGTGTTTGTTAAGATAGACTAACAAGTTTGCTTCTTTAATTACCATTACATCCCCCATTACATCTAGCTCAATTGTTTTTTAAACCCGCCCTTCAGCTGTTGCAAACATTGTCTATACGAAGAGTTACTTTTATGTTGCCTCGACGCCTTAGGTGGCAAATGACTTCTGAAAGATGGATCATTTTTTTGTGTGGATAGCCCTTAATGTTTTTTTAAATAATTGTTAATAAATGTATGTATGTTATACAACACTTAGAGTACACTCACCTGTAGCATTACACCGATTTCTTCTATGTTTACCTGCAAAATTGTGTTCCATATGAGTTGCACTTAAGTTTAATGTATTACGTTACTTAAATTGTATGTACCGATTCCGAGAAAATGGAATGCTCTTATTGTTAATTCAAAAGTACGATGTCGTAATTAATTTGATATGCAAATTAGGAATGAAAATAATTGGAAGCGGTGGTGGATGGTTGGGTGGGGGCGGTTGTAAACCAAGTGAGCAGTTGTGGAGGCGTTTAATTTGTTTGCGAAACTCTCGTGTTACTCTGCTGCGTTCTTTTCTTGATATTCTGACAGATTTTGTTTCAACATAAATATCTGGTTTATTTGTTGATGTACCGCTAATTACCATTCCACAAAAATACGCGAATTAGAAATGAGACCAGTGAGATCACTGACTATTACAGACTGCTAATTACTGTTAACATACCTATGTCATTGGTTACTCGTTTCTATAGTAACACTGGTATACATCAAGGTAACAACAGATGAAAATTTTTCAGTCATGTATTTTATAAGGCATTCCCGGTTATTTTTGAGAAAGGGACAGGAAGAAAAAGGTGTTTTAGGTACTAAACGCAGTGAAGGTCGTCTCAAAAGGTACGAGTCTTGCACTGACAACCGTGCGTGGAGTCTGGACAGGCGAGAGAGGGCAAGCTACATTCTGGATTTCATGACTAGTCTAGCGAGAGCAGAAGATGCGCTGGTAAGCTACTGAACGCTCTACTTTTTTAGCTAATCGAAATTCGTAGTTAAAATAACGGAATCATGACCAGCGTTTTATCAAGCTGGCAGGTAATAACACCTTGCATACGTCGTAGCAAACTGAAATACATTCTTGAATAACCTGGAATTTCGGAGAGCATTGTTTCTTTTAATGCTAACGGAGAGAAAGTACATCCAGGACACTTTGTCTTGTGCTGTTAACAGAAGATTTGGAAAGGAGTAAGGCCGGATCCACACATTGGACTCAACGTTGGCGCCAACAGTGTTCGTCCAATGTGTGGATCGGTGAAATAGCGTTGGAACCAACGTTGGCTCCAACGTTGGTACGGCTCCGTTGCTTGTCGGTATTTCGACCAAACGTCAAAGGACGTTGGGCCAATATGGGTACGTCGTACACACATTGGCGCCAACGTTTCATTCTTTGTCGCCTTCTCATCTTGAAACTGTTTCTTTATTCGTTCGTTCTTCGCCGCCGTTTTAAAGTTTCGAAATGTCTTTGTAAATATTACAACTGTATCAGAAAGTGATTTATTTGTGAAAGAAACCCCGAAAAAAGAAATGCCACAGCAAAACTTAGGCATGAAATGTGAAATTAAAATCTTTTTAGACTTTCGACACAATCCATTACTGAATTTAATTTTTGAAATTAACAGTACAGTACTTAATATTTCCTGTCAAGTTTTAAATATTGTTTTGCAAACTTCAAGCACTACCAGTGATATCAATTACATGGTTATTTTAAAAGGGAAGTGGAGGCTTCTAAAACAGTCAACTTTAGCAATAAATGGAAGCGTAATACCAAAAGACTAGCATTCCTCCAAAAATCTTTCTTTTTTATTTTATTTTCAATAATTTAAAGTAGCAGGTCTAAGTTTTAATAATGTGTTGTTTACTTTCAGCATATTTTAAAAATTAATGATTTCGTACCGTAATTAATGTCTGGTAGGAAGTGATACAACACCCAATCGTCTTTTACGTATGTTTCCCATTTTGGTTTACAATGAAAAAATGTAATTATTCACACTCAAAAGCGTTAACGCATTGGCCGCGATTTGAGCGTCAGATATGTTTACGTTGGCTCTCGACGAATTCAACTGAATGTTGGCTCCAATGTGTGGACGCTGTCTCAAAAATATTGGCCAATCTTGGCGCCAGCGTTGGTACCAATATCTGGACGCAGAGTAAAATAAAATAAACAGCATCATTGATTATGGTCGGAAAAGAAATGCCACATAAGCAGTACTATAGCTCTATGATAGGCCTAATTTTATGAATCTTAGTACCAGTATAGTTCCTGTTTCGCACTGCTCTGTGCTTAATAAGCCTTATATTCCTAAGGGAGAGGGAGAGGGTTAAAAAACAAACTTCAATGGTTCAGAAACAGCTTCAACAGTCATTTTAATTCTTAGGGTCTCGGCGACGTAGTGTGCTGTTTTGGATACGACCTTTGAATGATCTTTCAAAACTAAATCACATAGAGTCACAAAGTGAAAGCGAAAAGTGTTTCGTACTGAACGTAAAATAAATCATTAATTCTGTTCCCGCTCCATGGTTTGACACGTTCTTGTATGTAAACTTGTCCGGTCAGTTAATAAATTATCCCCGAAAAATGAAGATTTTGTTGCCACTATTAACATACTATGCCGCGAGTGAAATTTGACTGACTGACTAAATTTCTTTTACGGCAGTGGAGTCATGATGTGTTGATGTGGCAAGGAAATATTCACTTAACGAGGATAATTAATTTTCTGAACGCAGAAAGGTATATACAAGAGCCTGTCAACCACAGATAAGAGACAGCATTAATTATTTACTTCATGAACAGCATAAAATATTATTTCCCTTATTCCACACGATTAGTTTTTCAAAGAGCATTCAGCAGATGTCGCCAACATCGACACATTACGCTGCTACTGCTGTAAGTAAAATTTTACCGAATAATGTCCAAGAGTATGTGCCATGATACAACTATTTGTTGCCGAAGGCTGGCAGTATGTTGACACCAACACCTCGATTTACAGTATATCGAATTACGTTTAGGAAACCATGTGCTCTTTACTCTAGCTCGATGGAGACAACTGTATTCATAGAAGAAAAAACTGATCTTCGGTTGCTGTTTTGTGTGTTGTCGCTACCAAACTGGGTTAAATTCTAGTTTAGGGACCACTAGTTCTTTCTTGATGTTCCCATGTTGGTCGTGTAAGGCAGTCAATCGGAAGTGTCATAGAGAGAGCCAATGAAAATGCGTCTGGTTAGTGCAGTTTATGCGGAAGCGGCTGGCCGTCGCATTTGTTAGATTGGGAACGGCAGAGCAGCCAATCGGGAATCGAGTTATGCTGGCCAATAAGATTGCGTGTTTCATGACGAGTAAATTTGGCTTCAATTTCGAAGTTTATTCGAGGGTGAAGAGGGTATCGGTGTGGCGTTTGTTTCATTGTAAATCATTTTTCATTTATAAGAGATTTCTAGATAATTTTCGTATTACGGTGATAAGTGACTTATTACTACATTTATTTCGGGTTTTAAATGAATTGATGTACATCGCAATTATTATCCAGTGAAATTCTCTGTTTTTTTTTAAAGAAGTGTTTTAATTTACATTAATTTGCACAATACTGTCACTGCAGTAAAAGATAGACCTGTCTGCATCACGTGAAATATAAACTGAATTATGCAGATTCCTATCGCACTTAATCGCACGCGCGAAAGCGCGTGCGTAACAATTTCGCATGTGGTTTATCTTACATTAATTTACGCAATACTGTGACTGCAGTAAAAGATATACCTCACAGCATCCCATGAAAAACATTTTTTTAATGAACTGAAACATGTAGATCCATATCGTACTTAAACGCACGCGCGAAAGCGCTTGCGTAACATTTTTGGATGCGGTTTATCTTACATTAATCTGGACAATCCTGTGACTGCAGTAAAAGATAGATCTGTCTGCATCCCGGTTTCTTAAAAATTATTTTTTAAGAAACTGAAACATGTAGATTCATTCGTACTTACACGCCGACATCTACTCTATTCGTAGCTGTAACTTGTTGATCTTCAAAAACTTTTCCATACATCGCTTCGATTTGTTTACACAGTACAATTGTAACGCTCTTTCTTATTGGCCGCGGCATCGACTCTCCTGATTGGCTGCTCTGCCGTTCCTAACCTAACAAACGCGACGGCCAGCCGCTGCCGCATAAACTGCACTTTTACCAATGCGTCTATCAGTTTTGAGTAATTTGGTTTCCTTCAATGTAAATGGATTCTACCAAATTACCCAGTTGTCGGCCGTGGTGGCCGAGGAGACTGAGGCGCTTCAGTCACGGTCTGCACGGCCACTACGGTCGGGGGTTCGAATCCCCCCTCGGGCATGGATATTTGTGTCGTCTTTAGTATAAGGTAGTTCATAAGTAGTTTGTAAGTTTAGGGACTGATGACCACGTAGTTAAGTCCCATAAGCTTCACAAACATTTGATTTGATTGCCCAGTTTTGATTTGTAAACAACGCTGCGATAGTCACGAAACCTCCACTGAGTTTTGTTATACACTATGTAACAAGCACTCGGGAAGCTGCATTTCTGAATGTGGTATTGAATGAGTGTGAATAGTATCGTTTATATTGATTTCAACGTACTTTGTACATTAGGGAAAGTATGTAGTGCCATAAAAGTAAATAAAAATTTAATAGTAACTAAACATTTATCTTTTTTGCGTTTCATAGGTTATCTGACGAGATATGGAAAGTACATTATAGTACAGTTTATTTTACAATTATCTTGTAACCTACAGGTTTTTACTGAAGAATTTCATTTTCTATTAAAAATAAAAAATGTCTAGGAAACACCAGAAGACCTCCCATATGGCAGGAAGACCTCACTTTTCTACTCAGGAACGTTGAGGTATCTTCACTACAATTTCATTACAATCAGTGAGGGTATAATGTATATCGCTTTGGTTAAATTGTACTATATGAAGATGTCACTTCTAGGTACTTTACCTCAAAATACCTTGTCTTAAAATGCTTGTATTGGAAAAATCTATAATGCAATGTTCCATTTTCCATCCAAACATTCGTAGTAAGGAAGGTTCGGGTCAAGTCTAGTCTCCGATACCACCCGTCTGCTATGAACAAGGAAGTCACTTATTACGTCATTATTTCCACCAATGGTTTGATAATAGTAAAATATCAATAGACAAAAGTGTTATTTTGGTTGCTGCTGGATTCGGCAGTACAGTATACACAAGAAGCCGCAGCATCCGAAACTGGGTTATCTCGGAGAACTGTTTGTGACTATTACGGCTTTTGTAGGGAAGTTTGTTACGTCATACTAACTCACGATAGCGTTCCCATCGGTGGCCCGAATAAAGTTGTAGAGATTTGATGAGTCCCATATCTGCACCAGGAAATTTCAACATGGCAGACCTCTGAAGAACGAGGTGGAACAATTGTGTGTGTGTGGCGGGATCGAACGAGAACCCTGAAAGTGTTTTATCGTACGTGTCCTATCGAGGGCGAAAAAGGCAGTCGTAGGATACAAGTCCCTGAAGGCGGAAGGGTTTGATCACGAGTTCGTTAACCACTCATTTGGGTTTGTGTCCTCAGATGACCTTTCCGTCCATACTCAAAATATTGAGAGACTATGGAAGTCCCTAAAAACATCTATTAAGAGAGAAGGTCGTCTGGGGGACAAGGACGAACTATATCTGTTTCAATATATATATTTTCACAACCTGCGGCTGCAAGGAAAGACTGACGCCTGTGACACTTTTCCGGTTTTTCTTCATGATATTAGCTGGGTGTACGTAGGCTACGGGAAGGAAGGACTCGTACCTGCTGCATACACCAGTGACCATAATGTAAGTACTCTTACTACTACTCTTTCGTTGGTAACTTTGAGTGTTTTTGAACCGGAGATTCGGGCGCTACGCGCACTTACATACGAAAAATTAAAAAAAAAAATCTTGTTTAACCTATACCTAACTTAACTTTCATTTAAAATGATCACTGTTTCGTACATTAACAAATCAAAGTTTTACCGTATGTAAATGTCACTACTACTAAATTAGTGGGTAGTAAACCATAGGATACCACACACTGGCAAGTGAAGCGCAGAAAAACACCCATCTTCTTTTAATACTGTCATTATTTTACCAATAAAACCATAAATTTGACAGACGTTCAAACGCTTCAAAAAATTCACGCATGCGCAAAATGAAACATTCGTGCGTGTGCTACCAAAGATGTTACGCACGCGCTTTTGCGCCTGCGTTGAAGTACGATATGAACTTCTTGTTTCAGTTCATTAAAAAAAATCTCACGGGATGCAGACAGATCTATCTATTACTGCAAGCTATGTCGAGGTAAAGTACCTGGAAGTGACATTTACATGTATTAACTTTAACCCTTCCCCCATCTTGGAACATATCGGCCGGCCGCGGTGGCCGAGGTGACTAAGGCGCTCCAGTCACGGTCAGCACGGCCACTACGGTCGGGGGTTCGAATCCCCCCTCGGGCATGGATATTTGTGCCGTCCTAGTTCGTAAGTAGTTCATAAGTAGTTTGTAAGTTTAGGGACTGATGACCCCGCAGTTAAGTCCCATAAGCTTAACAAACATTTGGAACATATCGAAATGCACCACATATCGAAGTGTGGTCGCGCGTCAAGATTTATCGAAATGGACACCTGTGCAAGCGTCCTTCACAATTACCGCCTTAGAAAGGTTAGGTATAGGTTAAACAAATTTTTTTTTGTATGTTAGGGCGTGTAGCGCCAGAATCTCCGATTAAGAAACACGCAGCATCTCATTGGCTGACAGCTACACAGTTCTCATTGGCCGTAGCCAGGAATACTCCTTAACTGGTGTGAGGATACAGGGTTTTAGCTTAGTAACCTCTTTGGTACGTTTTGGTCGAACGATAGTGCTGGCTTGCAGCGATAGCTGCTGGCAACAATGTTTAGGTTGGAATGTTTTTTGTTTGTTGGCCAGTGTGCAGCAGTCTCCTCAAGGTTAATAAATATAAGGTTGCCCAGTAAGCACTCTGCTCTGCCAGCTAGCGCTGTGACGTCACTGTGGGACTGCGCGCTCATAAACGGCCTGCACAAGCTTATTTCGGTACGGCAAGGAATGTGCATTTATAATAAGTTTTTGACTAAAGAAATTGTTTCTGCCTTAAATACAAAGTGCTGTTCTGCTGTAAAATATTCCATTTAAAAGTGCTGGGTCATATTCTATCGTAGATTTACGCGATACATATCAGTAACATATCAAATCAGAATCATATCGACAATTTCTTTAATATGAACTGCTGACTTTAAAAGAACAGGAATGTTGCAAACAATCTTATCCGTGGCAAATTAAGCAACTCCGACTGTAAATCCCATACATAATGGGTTTCATTGAAATGCCGGAAGCCTATCCGAGAATGTGCAACTTTTACATTGTCCTTCCTGTAAAACTTTGAGAGCTACACTTTCTTGAACGTTTCATCTCTAGGAAAAAATGGAACTTTATTTCAGTTCCCTTTGTGTTCCCGCTGTGAGAATTACAACCCATAATAGCACAGCTTGGCATTGTATAAATAATAACAGAAGTATTTCAAAGAATTACAGCAGAAATTATAGCACGCGCAACAAGCACTAGGGAAATCAATATACTTTCCACTATCAATCTTTTACTTCCAAGCTATGGAGTGAAACAAACGATTTAACCCTTTACTTCCCACTGTTGTTCCTTAACAACAACGTATTAAAATCTGATTTATACCGTATTTTGTGAATCAATCTTTGAAGTCGCATTGTTGATGATAAATAACATGCTGCAAGTACGACATTTTGCCGCTTGGTACGGCGTGTAGCCACTTTTAAGGCATTAATCTGTCCGTTTTGGTGTTTTTGTTACGTAGCCGTCTGTACGTGGCTGTGATTAGGAGCGCGAGTGTGGTTCATGTTATTTTATTTAAGCAGCGAATTGTCTTTGGTACTGTGGCGAAGATTATACTAGCATTATTGAAGTGACAGTGTTAACCATCAACAAAATAACGTCCCAAGTAATAAAATACCTGGATAGAAACGTCTGTGTTGTGCATGATATAAAAAATCTATAGTGCGACAAAAACTTTTAAAACACGTATTGTGATCTTTAGAGCACTGTATTAATACAGAAAACACTGAATTTTAATTTTTCAAAAGCTGAATTCATAACGTGGGAATGGGAGGGTTAAGCAACTACAGCAGAAATGGTAACACACATACACGCACACGAGTTAGCAACCAACTCTGCAAATTGTTTTTTTTTTCTCCCAGGTGTCCCACAGTGACGTCATGCGCAGAACGGCGAAAACGCGTTTCCTGCTGCGCATCGCTTACTGCGCCCCCCTGAGTCTCCCGCCAACCGCAGAGCAAGGCAGTAGCATGTTGACAGTGCGTTTGTAAACCGCGTTTAGCGGTGGCTAAAGTTTTGCCCATCAGTCGTTTTGCATATGAGTTTCGGTTGTAATTGCATATTGAAATGTTTCAGTGTGGACTTGTAGACATTATCGTAGTGGCACGCGGTTATTTAACCAGTGTATTTAAAGAAAGTTATTAACATTTTGTCGTTCCATAATAAAGGAAGTTAACAAAGTTTATTGTTATGGATCAACCTAGTAATTGTCCGCACTCCATACCGTCAAATCATTGGAACAATTATTAAATGATTAAGCAGCAAATAGAATATAATGGCAACTTTGCCCTTCAAGGATTAGGTGGATGCAGCTGTGATGTTACACTGGGATGGTCATCCAATAGTAAACTTCCTCGCCACGGCTACGTGCAAGTAAAAATTGTTAGCGTTCAAGTTTCGGTCTATCCGCATCACATGAGTTTTTTCATTTTTGTTTTACACAGCACATCAATCTGGAAATTCCTGAGACTGCAGTAAAAGATAGATCTGTCTGCATCCAGGAAGATTAATTTCTTTCTTCCTTTTCTTTTTAATAAACTGAAACATGAAGACCTATGTCGCACTTAAACGCACGCGCTTTTGTATGCTTTATTTCCCACTAATTTTAATAAAGTTACAGATCGTACTGCGAGCTAATTAAAAATCGATCTGTCCGCATCACATGAGTTTTTTATTGTTATTTTAGGCAGCACATTAATCTTGTAATTCCCTTTACTGCAGTAACAGTAAAATATAGATCTGTCTGCATCCTGTGAGGTTTTTTATTTTTTTTTTTTTTTTAATGAAATGGAACATGAAGCTTTATGTCGCACTTAAACGCACGCGCGAAAGCGCGTACGTTTAACAGTATTGGTATTAGGGATTAGGAAACGTAATTCATTTAAGAACACTTTTTAAACGCACTGCAATAATCAGTAATTTTTTTAAAACAAACATGCGTTTATTTTGGGCTTTATTTTGCTCTTGTTGCGTCTCATACACTTCAAATCACAACATCAGTACTAGGATTCTTCCCTGCAAACGGCGGCGATCAGACGCTTCAATTCCGAGACAGTTGCCTCGCTTCTCCGCTACGACATGGTAGGGGCTTGGTAACGACTTTTACAGCAGTGAGTGTTGCGAATTTGCTCATATGCTGCACTCGCACTCTGCTTTGCGATTGGCTAAACAGACTCAGTTTCCTCGGCTTCATTGGTTGTAAAAAGTACATCGCAAAGCGTCACTTCACTTTCACATATTGATATGATCTCGCACCGTATTTCACCAGTTCCTTAATTATATATTGGATATTCCAAAAAAAAAAAAAAAAAAAAAAAAAGAGCCCTCCTCATTCGGATGTTTTTACATTAATTTCCCAAGTATGTTTGTCTTTTGCTATTTTACTAATACTTGTAACGCAAAAATATTAAGTTAATTACGTACAAAAATAATTATAAACAAACGTTACTTCTTCGGTGGCTTGCGCACGGCTAGGAGCAATAGTGCCGTTGCAACTGTCAGTTGCTAGCAACTTTCACAGCAGTGAGTGTCGCGACTGTATATGTGGTAATAATAATAATTTCGTGTGGCTCATTGGCCTGGGACAAGTCGTTGAATTGTACGCCACTTTGGCGACTTGCGTATGCCTAGCCTACCCCAGGGAAAGGGGACCTACAGCCTAACATGGAATCCGAACCACGTGTCGTTTCTGGTAACTACGCACATCGTTGATAGGTGAAGGCTGGGTTAAAATGCAGACTGCAAAAATCCGAGATCCCACGAGGTTTCCAACCCGTGAGCCTTTGGTTTGCAGTCGAGTACTTTACCTAAATACAGCCATCGCCACCTACATACAAGGCCTGTGTGCTGCCTGCCAAGAGTAGTCATAACCAAGCGTTGTTTGTCTCATGTAACGTTACCCTGAATTTGGGAATACATACACGTTGCACATTGTGCTTCAGAATGTTTTTCGTGTTATCTATGTGATTCTCTGTGCAAATTTTTGTTGGTATGAGGCAAAATGCCTAATATGACTACTCTGATTCCAATACCGGTAAGATATCTTACTAATAGTTCATAAATATCTTATACCAAAAACAAATTGTCTTTGAATCACATAAATAACACTAAGAACATTCTGAAACACAGTGTGAAACGAGTACTTGTTCCCCAACTCAGCTCAATGCTACGTAGGACAAATAGTATGCTTGTGTTATGAAACCTCTTGGCAGGCAGCACACAGGCCTTGTATCTAGGTGGTATTCAAACAGTGTGCCCGACACAAACTGTTACTCCCTACAATTCGCGGCCGATGCATTAACGCTTTTGAGTGTGAATAATTTCATTTTGTCATTGCAAACCAAAAAAGGAAACATAGTTATGTAAAAGATGCTGGTGTGTGTTGTATCACTTCGTAGCGAACATTAATTGTGAAATCAGTAATTAAAAAAAAATGTTACAAGTAATCGATACACATTATTAAAACTTAGATCTGCCACTTTAAACGATTGAACCTAAAATAAAAAGGAAAGTTATGTTTGGGATGGATACTATACATGCTAAAGTTCTTTTCATATTGACTTTTCTATTTCTGGCAACAAGAAACAATTTTAAAAGCCTACACTACCTTTTTAAAATAACCATGTAATTGATATCACTGGTAGTGCTTGAAGTTCTCGAAGCATTATATATGAAACTTGCCGCGCCAGTACATGACGGGCGATAAGTCGCTCCATAGTACTTTGCCCGCTGTGGGTGCCTGCAGTCTCTGTATCTCTTTGGTTGCTTTGCGCACCAGCCAGTGGGAAGGAGGAGGATCGCCTGCATTTGCCAGTGCACCACAGCAACATGACAGTTCGATCCAGGAGCTCAATAGAGGAGTCCCATCTACAAGAGTCAGCTGTCTCCTTTAACACAAACAGGAAAAGTATGACTGAAGGCTTAGTGATACATTGCAGAGCTGTGTAATAGGAAGAATTTTGTACCAACACAAACCACAGCAAAGCTAAGTAATAAAGGGTGTCACAAAAAAGTATGACCAAACTTTCAGGAAACATTCCTCACATACAAAGAAAGAAAATATGTTATGGGGACATGTGACCAGAAACGCTTAATTTCCATAGTAGAGCTCATTTTATTACTTCTCTTCAAACCACATTAGTCATGGAATGGAAAGACACAGCAACAGAACGCACCAGCGTGACTTCAAACACTTTGTTACAGTAAATGTTCAAAATGTCCTCCGTCGCATAGAATCTCTGATGCGTTGATGCAGCAATGGAGAATGGCGTATTGCATCACAGCCGTCCACAATACGAGCGCAAAGAGTCTCTACATTTGGTACTGGTGTTGCGTAGACAAGACCTTTCAAATGCCCCCATAAATGAAAGTCAAGAGGGTTGAGGTCAGGAGAGCGTGGAGTCCATGGAATTGGTACGCCTATACCAATCCATCGGTCACCGAATCTGTTGTTGAGAAGTGTACGTACACGTCGACTTCGCAGACGTGTACCCGTGGAGTCCAATCAGCTGCTGATAGTGCATGCAACTGGTTCTCCTGTAGCACTCTCCATACAGTGACATGGTCAACGTTACCTTGTACAGCAGCAACTTCTCTGACGCTGGCATTAGTGTTATCACCAACTGCACGAAGAATTACCTCGTCCATTGTAGGTGTCCTCGTCGTTCTAGGTCTTCCCCAGTCGCGAGTCATAGGCTGGAACGTTCCGTGCTCCCTAAGACGCCGATCAAATGTACCACGTCACGGCTATTGCCCCGTGCTAATCCATACATCAAATTGGTATCTGCCAACTCCGCATTTGTAAACACTGCACTGACTGTGAAACCACGTTCGTGATGAACACTAACCAGTTGATACTACGTACTGATATGCTTGATGCTAGTACTGTAGAGCAATGAGCCACATGTCAACACAAGCACTGAAGTCAACATTACCTTCCTTCAATTGGGCCAACTGGTGGTGAATCGAGGAAGTACAGTACATATTAACGAAACAATTGGGTCTTTTCACAATTGTCTGCACGAATTATTTCAATTTACATTTAAAGAGAAATACTAAAATGAGTTCTAACATAGAAATCAAAGGTTTCCGTACACATGTCCACATAATATATTTTCTTTCTTTGTATGTGAGGAATGTTTCCTGAAAGTTTGGCCCTACCTTTTTGTAACACCCTGTATATATGGACAATTTTGTTACAGGTGGCGTACTGCATTACCTTATTGATTTATTGTGTATTTTCTTCCTTTTGCTTGCATTATGGCTACACCACCACCCTGTGTCTAATTCCATTGCCGCCCACACTGCTGCAACTAATCCACTGCTTGCGCATCAGCTGCTATCTCCATTGCCAATTGATCTAACATAAATTATTTAGTTTCAGATGCAGTCATTTGAACAACTAACATACCTAATGACGTCTTCCATCGAAGGACAAAAGCAAGCTTTTCATGCCAAGAACAGGATGAATGGCGGGTCATGACAGATGGTTTAGCGCTGGGCACAGATTCGAACCCTGGTCTCTTATCTGCTCCCACGGTCGTACCTTCCGCTCACCATTATTTCGCTCACTACACAAAGACGTTGATTAGGTTTTGGGAGGGGGGGTGTTGTGACATTCTATTTGGCACAGGCCACACAAGTTGCCGCGCCAGTATAAGACTGGCGATAAGTCGCTCTATAGTACTTCGGCTGCTGGGAGTGCCCGCAGTCTTTGTATAACTTTGCCAATAGGAAGAAAGGGGCTTGCCTACATATTGTCACATTGCAAACTGCAGGTTTGCGGGATTCGAAGGCTGGTCGTTAATAGAGCACAACACTTTACACTTATAACATGCTTACTGCGAATACAAACGTACACGCAGTACAGACTGACTCCTCCTTGGAGTGCTCCACTATTTATACATAGAAAGAATTTTCTGGAACTCAGAAGTACAACAAACATCAGTAAATATAGAACATTCTAGAAATAGTAAATACATAGAAATCAATATTCTTCTGCCCATGGCAGGATTTGAACTGGGGACCGCAAGCACAGCGATCTGCGATGCCTACCACTGCACGATACGTGCTGACGGAACACTCGCGGCATTGCTTCCCTTCCAACATGAACAGCGACCTGCTGTTAGGTTCCCTTTGCAGCCAGCTGCAGTGTCCTGGATCTTGTCATGGGTCCTCTGTATGGCAGATCCGGAGAGTCCTTCCCTTGTGCCTGCACGCCTTCCTTGCGGTGACTATGACCAGCACAAGACACTCTTTTCGGGGCTTCATCATTACTATAATGACTTCGAGTCCTTGAACAAGAGTCCGTTTATGTCTATTTGTTCTCTGGATCGTTGTAAGGCTTCATACGGAGGACGTGCACAATGTCTCTCTGTTTTTGTCGTTTCAGGATGGCTCATAATCGTCGACTTCGTGTGTGACGTCTGACAGATGATACGGACCAAAGTATTGCTTCAGTAACTTTTCTGATAGCCCAAATCAAATATAGGGGTAAAAATCCATACCAGATCTCCTGGGCTGTGCACAACAGGTCTGGACTTTGAGAGAACTGTTGATGCATAAGCCATCACCTTTTCAGCACCTTTCTGAACTTCTACAACCACTGCACCAATCCCATAACCACAAGCGTATGTGTGAAGTTCATTTTCCGAATTCTCGTCGTATAAGTCTAGAAATAGTGCAGAAATTAGATCCTCTTTAAGTGAAAATGCTGTGTCTGCCCTTACTTTTTCAGTATCAGGACGCACACCATCTCCGTTCACTTAGTACCAAGGATTTTATTTCTTTAGCAACAAAAAGGCAATTCTTTGGGATGAGGCAGAGTCCTGGTGTCTGAACACA
This sequence comes from Locusta migratoria, assembly GCA_026315105.1. Lineage (NCBI taxonomy): Eukaryota > Metazoa > Arthropoda > Insecta > Orthoptera > Acrididae > Locusta > Locusta migratoria. The sequence goes on from CM048744.1 coordinate 555,187,538, forward strand.
CTTCAACACAGTTGACAAGTGGGTTAGATGTTCCGCAAATGTCCTTGAAAAAACGACAATTTCATCTAGATAACGAAGACATATTGCCCATTTAAGATGTCGAAGCGAGCTCCATCCCACGTTCGAATGTGGCTGGGGCATTACATAGTCCAAATGACATGACCTTGAAATCATAGAGGCCGTCAGGTATAATAAAGCAGTCTTCTCCCTGTCAACTTTGTCAACCTTGATTTGCCAGTATCCTGTCTTATTGTCCATGGTTGAGAAGTATGTAGCTCCTTTCATACTGTCTAACATGTCATCAATGCATGGCAATGCGTAGACATCTTTCTTTGTGATTTTGTTTAGCCATAGATAGTCAACACAGAAACGCCAAGTGCCATCCTTCTTCTTCATGAGTACCACTGGAGTCGAGCACGGACTCTCTGAAGATTGAATAATGTCATCATGCAACATCTTCTCCAGATTTCTCCAAATTATTCGTCTCTCAATTGGCGACACTCTGTACGAACGCTGGCTAATTGGTGGATGATCCCCAGTATTGATAAGGTGTTTTATCATGGGCTGTTTCATCTGGCTCTTCTTCTGCCTGGCCAGGAATACATCTGAAAATTGGTGTAATATGGTTAACACCTGCTGATGTTGTTCCAGTGTCAGACCGAGCCCTATATGCAATGCCGTAGTACATTCCTCTAGTTCGTTGTCTGCAGTACCAGCAGAGCATGAGACTTCGTCAGTGACATTGAGCTCACCATCCTAGACTGGTTTGGCTCTTCCAATACACATTCCTTTAGGAATGAGTTGCAATTGCTCGTGAAAATTAGTGATGCAAAGTTCTCCTCGACCACCTGCAATGCTAATGATAGTTGCTGGTATGTAGATTTCCTTTGTTATACTGATTATCTTTTGTGATCAACAAGCACTTCACTAGTTTTGTTAATTTCGAAGATAGTTTCTTAGTACCAAACGGATTATTAATTTTAGTGCATGAAAATTGATCAGTATTTAAGTTAGGATCCAGTAATATTATAAAATGTGGTCTGCCCTAATTTATTTAAATATGTAATAACATTGTGCATTAGTTATAACACACAATATTATTGTTTTTGTAAGTTTATGGGAACAGCATATTCCATAACCAAGCTAAATGCATTTTTTGTGTTTGTAGTTATTATTTACGAAAGTATAAAAATTGAAATTTACGTAAAAAATAACAGCCAAAGATATGTTTAAATCAACATACTATTTCTTAAACATGTTCTACTAATTGTGATAATAGTATTTCAAACTGAACGCTAAAATGTAATATTTTACATGTCTGATGGTTAACTTTTATTTAGGTGTCCGATAGTTCGTGTTTGTAATGTTGGCAATGGGTTTGCAGGGAGTGTGCAACATAGCAGAAATGTTATGCACCCCCTACCTAGTGTACCTGAAACGTAAATGTAGGGTTCACTATGTACGAACCGTTACAATATGTTGTATGAAAAATGATTAAAATCTTCTGCGACAACAGGTGTTGTTGGTGATGAGATGATTTGTTGTTATTGACTTAATGATGGTGTAGTTGATCAGCCGACAGAGTAAGGGACCAGCCGATGGAGTAGGGGACCAGCCGACGGTGTAGTGGATCTTCACTTGAAGACTCGGGAACTTTTGGGTTAACCCTACAAGTGACTTCTTTCTCAGAATTCGGAACTATTTTGCCCCAACCACATATACACAGGAAAGATTAAATTATTAATATGACGAAAAATTAAATTAATTTTTTCTTTTTGAGTAATAAAATTTAGTGAAAAACGGTTGGGTTTAAATCTCCCATTATAATTTGTAAGTAAATATGAAAACCGTTAAATCAAAAGAAATATTCACATAGGAGTAACAACCTTTAACATCAAAGAGAGTATAGCTTTTTATATTAGAAACTGCACAATTGTAATTGACATCAATCATAGTGATAATATGTTTTCTCAAACCATTATTTAGATTGGCTGTAATATTTGTATAATTGTCATTATGTGAGACATAGTCTCCTATTTCTTCACTAAAAGGTGTAAAACTTTTGTACTTCTTGAAGTAACTTTCAAATTGTGCAATCCACACAAATGGTGTAATTACTAACGTAACTAATATTGAAATAAACACATTGAAACGTTTTTCTAACAAGTGCTTTAAATGTTAATCAAGTTTGTAGCACAGTTAAAGTTTTTCTATTAAATTAAACAATGCCATTGTGGTTCAAAGATGTCACATATGTACTTATTTTACTGCAACAGGCAATTTTTAACACTCATGCACCAATGTGCAACAATAAACGAAGAAAAATAGAAAAAAATGTGAAGCTATGCAGTATTCACTAATTGTTAAGTACAATTGCACCTTATGGGTTATGCCCATAAATAAAAGATTATAACCCCTGCAAGTAGTTAGCAGTGGCAATGGTTAAGAGATATATCATAGCTCAAATCAAGTATAAAAATGTAAGCAGTATGTGCCAGTTCTCAACTGATCCATCAAAGTATATCAAATTTTTCCCAAATCGTGGGAGGGGGGGGCATTTTTAAACTGCAAAACACCAACTCTCAAGATAGTAATCAAGAGAGGGCGGAATAATACGCTGCTATTAAATTACGTTCATGGCCAGGGCTACGTAAATGGCTACATAAGCAGAAAGAGACTCTGGTTGCATTTACTTTTTTTGTTTAAACAATTATAGTGTTCGTCAGTCATTATGGTACACTATTAAGTTACATAGGTATGACTTCTAAATGGAATGTATGTATCAATAGTAACCACCTTACCAAGAGTAACAAGATGCACCTGCAACTTGACTCCTTAGTTCCGCAGAAGTAAAAGTATCAACACATAGGTTCATACTTGAACCGACTGCTCCAATCAACCTAACACAGCCCAGAGTGCCACTGTGTTGTCAAAAGGCAAACAGTGAAAACCCCCTAATAAATCAAAATTACAAAGCAATAATGTCTAGTAGTGGTTGAAAATGAGTTACAAACATATAGTAGAAGTGGACACAAATGAAAAAACTATCTTAAGATTTTGAAAGTCTGTAGATGTATACATTAATGGTGTAAAACCTCATAATTATATACTACACAAAATTCAAAAATTGACATATGGTTTGCCTTATCATTTTCAGATACTGTATCATATCAGAATTAAACACCCTATAATCAACTGCAAGTTGATACATAAAGCTTGCATACATAAGCAAGTCAACAAGTGTGTCACGAACTAAACAGAGAGTAGAGGTGTTTCACATGAAAATACAAAATATACAAGTTTGATTATAATAATAAAGAGTAATATGTAATCTGTAATGGTTCATTATTTGTATAATAATTGAATGCACATGTTCAGCAACTGCTTAAATGTTCTGTAAGCACACACATAAAGTGCACTAAATATCTCACTTTAGTTTCACACATCATGTCAGTAAATGTCATTGACGTCATCATCGACAGCCAACCTGTCCTGGCACTATTCGATTCAAGGGCTTCCTTCTCTGTATTGTCGAATGACTACTGCTGCAAATTAAAGACGATAATGTTCTGTGATACAAGAGGAACTGTACTGAAGGTCGAAATGGAAAATACGTCCAACCGGCAGGAACGTGTGTCGCAAGACTAAATATCAATAGGACACTGCCTTTTGAATTTGTCGTATTAAAAGAATGTAGCCATAACGTCATCCTTGGATGGGACATCCTTCAGGCATCCCAGGCTATCACTGACTGTTGAAAATCTAAGCTACAAATTGAGAAAGCCGTTCCGACGAGTACAGGTAACATGGACTTCCATGGGAGGTTGTTTCCTGTCGAGAATGATGCGATCGCCCCATTAACGATGAGAAGCGTTCCAGTTAGCAGCTGAGATGACCAATTGGACGGTGAAGTGCTAGTTGATCGCAAAAAGCGCTATCACATGCATTACAGCTGGTCGAGGAGAACTTTGGATCACTAATTTTCACGAGCAATAATAAGTCATTCCTAAAGGAATGTGTACTGGAACAGCCGTAGAAGTCCAGTACGGTGAGCTTAATATCATCGACGAAGTTTCAAGCTCTGCTGTTACTGCCAACAACACACTAGTGGAAATTACTATGGCATTGCATATAGGGGCCAGGGTTAACTCTACTACACCAATTTTCAGATATATTCCAGACCAGGCAGAGCAGAGTCAGATGAAACGGCCCACAATAAAACACTGTCTCAATAATGAAGATCATCCACCAACTAGCTAGCTATCGGAAAGAGGGTCGCCAGCTAAAAGATGGATAATTCGGGAAGAAGTGGAAAAGATGTTGGACTATGACATTATTCAACCTTCAGAGAGTCCCTGGTCGTCTCTGGTGGTCCTCCTCAATAAGATGGATGGCATGTGGCGTTTCTGTGTCGACTATCAGTGGCTAAAGAAAATCACAAAGAAAGATGTCTACAAAATGTTCGAACTGCGTGGTCATCAGTCCATACCTTACAAACTACTTAAACTAAGGTAAACTAACCTAAGGACAACACATGCCCCATGCCCCATGGAGGACTCGAACCTCCGACGATGAACAACCACGCGCTCCGCAGCAAGGTGCCTTAGACCACTCGGCTACTCCACTGCTACAAAAGATGTCTACCTATTTCCGTGTATTGATGACATGTTAGACTGTTTGAAAGGAGCTACATACTTCTCAACCATGAACATGTAGACAGGTTACTGGCAAATCGAGTTTGACGAAGCTGACAGGAAGAGGACTACTTTTATTACACCTGACGGCCTCTATGAATTCAAGGTCATGCCGTTTGGACTATGTAATGCCCCAGCCACATTTGAATGCGTGATGGATAACATGCTTCGACATCTTACATGGACAACATGGCTGTGGTATCTAGATGACATTGTCGTTTTGTCAAGGACATTTGCAGAACATCTAAGCCGCCTGTCAACTCTGTTGAATTGTGTTCAGACAGCAGCACTCTGCCTCATCCCAAAGAAGTGCCTTTTCGTTGCTAAAGAAATAAAAATCCTGGGGCACCTAGTGAATGAAGATGGTGTGTGTCCTGATCCAGATAAAGTAAGGGCAGTCACAGCATTTCCAACTCCTCAACACATCCGTGTGAAAAGTTTCCTCGGGCTATGCTCAGACTATTGTCTTTCCATAAAAGGTTTTTGTTACAAGGCATTTCTTTTGCAAGAACTTCTGCAGGACGACGCCAAGTTTTACTGGGATAAGGCGAAAGAACGAGCTTTATGCGAACGTAAGGAGGCTCTAACTTCTGCACTAGTTTAGCCTTATACGATGAGAATACGGGAACTGAACTTCACACAGACTCTAGTGGTTAAGGGATTGGTGCAGTGGTTGTAGAAGTTCAGGATTGTGGTGAAAAGATGATAGCTTATGCATCAAGAGTTCTCTCATAGTCCGAGATGAACTACTCTACAACCAAGAATTAGTGTCTCGTAGTTATCTGGGCTATCAACAAGTTCCGGCCGTATCTATGTGGTAAACCATTCACTGTCATGACAGACCACCATTCTTTATGTTGACTAACTAATTTGAAGGCTCCATCAGGTCGACTAGCGAGATGGGCAATAAGACTCCAAGAGTACGATGTCACAGTGGTATTAAGAAGCGGGCGCAAAACACAAGGTCGCCGAATTCCTTTCGAGGAATCCATTAGATGAACACAATAGCATGGATAAAATTTCAGATCGCACTGAGGTAGGTGACATTACAGCTGAAAATCCAGGAAAAATCCAGCATTAGACGCCTTAGAAAAATGAGAACCGACCAAAGGAGAGTGAAAACTTATAAATGGGACATTGTATAAGAGCAACTAAGATCCACTGGGCCCCAAATGACTACTAGTTGTTCCAGCTCGTCTCTGGCCATTTATTCTCATGTATATCCACGATTCTCCAATATCCAGTCATCTGTGATTCATGAAGACCCTAGACAGAATCAAACGCTGGTATTACTGACAACGTCCCTGCCAATCTCTCAAGCACTATGTGAGTCACTGTAAGGAATGCCAGCGACAGAAGCATGTGTCGCAATTACCTCCAGGTCAGCTGGTACCAATTCCACCTGCAGCAGCTTCCTCCCCCCCCCCCCCCGATTGCACTCCACCTTTTAGGTAGGTTCCCAAAGTCGACAGCTGGTAACCGATGGATTATATTCTACACTGACTACCTCACCCGCTACAGCATCACAAAATCTGTGCCAACAAATGAAAGCCCCAGAGTAGAAGACATTATTGTGAAGCATGGTGTAGCATGTGTGATGATACCTGATCGAGGTAAAGTATTCATGTCGAAACTGGTATCAGAGGTAATGTCCCAGTGCGACATTGTCCACAGAATAACAACTGCCTACCATCCACAGACAAATGGTGTCACAGGATGTTATAGACATTGGACGCCCAGGACAATGAGCGGTATAACGACAAGCACCGACGTGTTGTGCACAGCCCAGGAGATCTGGTATGGATTTTTCCCTTGTACATGACGTAGGGCTATCGGAAAAGTTACTGAAGTGACACTTTGGCCCTTATTGTGTCATATGCCGCCTGTCAGACGTCACATACGAAGTCGAGAGTTATGATCCTTCCTCAAATGACATAAAGGAAGAGACATATTGCACGTCCTCTGTATGAAGCCTTACAACGATCCCAGAGAACAAATAGACAGAAACGGACTTTTGTTCAAGAACTCTGAAGACCATTATGGTAATGATGAAGCTATGACAGGAGCGTCTGGCGCCGGTCATCGACACTGCAAGGAAGGTGTGCAAGCACAAGGGAAGGATTCTCCGGAACTGCCATAAAGAGGACCCATGACAAAATCCAGGACACTGCAGCTGGCTGCAAAGGGAACCTAACAGCGGGTCGCTGTCCTTGCAGGAAGGGGAGCAATGCCGCGAGTCTTTCGTCAGCACGCATGGTGCAGTGATTAGCATCACAGATCGCTGTGCTTGCGGTCACCAGTTAAAATCCCGCCACAAGCAGAAGAAAATTTATTTCTATGTATTTACTATTTCTAGAATGTCCTATATTTTCTGATGTTTGATGTACTTGTGAGTTCCTGAAAATTATTTCTATGTATAAATAGTGGAGCACTCCCAGTAGGAGTCCGTCTGTACTGAGTGTACGCTTGTGTTTGCAATAAACATAAGTGTAAAGTATTGTGCTGTATTAACTACCAGTCTTCGAATTCTGCACACCCCCAGTTTGCAACGTGGCAATATGTAGGCGAGCCCCCTTCTTCCAATTGGCTGAAGCAGGCAAAGTTATACAAAGACTGGGCACTCCCAGCAGCCGAAGTACTATAGAGCGACTCATCGCCAGTCTTATACTGGTGCGGCAGCTTGCGTGGACTGTCAACGTCGTACCAAATAGAATGCCACAACACTTCTCCACGTCCTCCCCCTTGCAAAACCTCTCAACGTCTTTGTGTAGTGAGCGAAATAATGGTGGGGCGAAGGTGTGACCCTGGGAGCAGATGAGGGACCAGGGTTCGAATCTGTGCCCAGCGCTGAATCACCAGTCATGACACACCATTCATCCTGTTCTTGGCACGAAAAGCTTGTATTTTGGCTTTCGATGAAAGACGTCATTAGGTATGTTAGTTGTTGAAATGAGTGCACTTGAAACTGAATAATTTATGTTAGATCAATTGGCAATGGAGATAGCAGCTGATGCGCAAGCATTGGAATAGTTGCAGTATTGCAGGCGGCAATGGAGTTAGACACATGGTGGCGGTGTAGCCATAATGCAAGCAAAAGGAAGTTAATACACTATAAATCAATAAACTAATGTAGTACGCCCCCTGTAACAAAATTGTCCATATAATATATATGTATATATGGACAATTTCGTTACTGGTTATTTACAAGATGGTATGAATACTTAATTTTGTTGTGGTTGTGTTGGTACAAATTCTTCCTAACTATTACACAGTTCTGCAGCGTATCACTAAGCCTTCAGTCATACTTTTCCTGCTTGTGCTAAAGGTAGACTGCTGACTCTTGTAGATGGGACTCCTCGCCAGCCACGGTGGCCGAGGGGACTGAGGCGCTCCAGTCACGGTCTGCAGGGCCACTACGGTCGGGGGTTCGAATCCCCCCTTGGGCATGGATATTTATGCCGTCCTTAGTATTAGTTAGTTCGTAAGTTTAGGGACTGATGACCCCGTAGTTAAGTCCCATAAACTATACAAACATTTGAACATTTGGGACTCCTCTATTGAGCTTCTGGATCAAACTGTCGTGTTGCTGTGATACGCTGGCTGCCATATGCAGGCGATCCTCCTCCTTCCCACTGGCTGGTGTGCAAAGCAACCAAAGAGGTACAGAGACTGCAGGCACTCACAGCGGGTGAAGTACTATGGAGCGACTTATCGCCCGTCATGTACTGGCGCGACAAGTTTCATATATTGCTTCGAAAACTTCGAGCACTACCAGTGATATCAATTACATGGTTATTTTAAAAAGGGTAGTGTAGGCTTTTAAAATGGCTAATAAACAACAGAAAACCCAACCTTCGGCCAGAAAAATGGTTTTCTACTCAGAAATGTCAAGGTGTGTTCACTACAATTCCACACAAATCAGTAAGTGTTGTAGGTAATAAACTAGTATTGAATGCAATCCCTACATTAATAAATGTACCAGTTCAGTCACCACAGCTGTAGCTGTAGGAAAATCCGCAAAAACATGTTAATAAAACATCGAAAGAAAAACACAGATTCCCAAAAAAGCAAAAACAAATTGTTGCCACAAATCGAATCGTCAATAGCAAAAGAACTTTAGCACGTAAAGCATCCCTCCCAAACATACCTTTCTTTTTTATTTCGGGTTCAATCATTTAAAGTATCAGGTCTAAGTTTTAATAATGTGTATCAGTTACTTGCAACATATTTGAAAACTTACTGATTTCGCAATTAATGTTGGGTACAAAGTGATACAACACACCCTAGCATTTTTTACATAATTATGTTTCCTATTTTGGTTTGCAATGACAAAATGTAATTATTTACACTCAAAAACGTTAATGCATCTGCTGCAATTTATCTGGAGTAACAGTTTGTGTCGGGCACACTGTTCCAACGCCACCTAGATACAAGGTCTGTGCGCTTCTTGCCAAGAGTAGTGATAACACAAGCATACTATTTGTCCTAAGTAGCGTTGTGCTGAGTTGTGGAACAAGTACACATTTCACATCATGTTTCAGAATGTTCTTAATGTTATTTATGTGATTCAATGCAAATTTGTTTTGGTATAAGATATTTATGAACTATTAGTAAGTTATCTTACCGATATTGGAATCAGATTACTCATATTAGGAATTTTGCATAATACCAACAAACTCTGCACAGAAAAGCACACAGATAACATTCTGACAGACAATGTGCAACGGGTATGTAATCACAAATTCAGGATAACACTACATGATGAAGCGGAACAAAACCATATGGTGTTGCTTCACGACTTCCCTAGAGTATCGCATCATCTTCATTGAAACATATTATATTTAATTTTGGGAGAAAATGATTTAAAAAGTTATTAATTCAATTTATAAGCATTTGAACAGTAAAGGGACGATGGAATAAATATGTTTTTGGATGTCTTTGTCTTAGACGCGTGTGTTTGTGTTTCATGGTAAATCTTGCGACGGTGATATTTGTGAAGTTACCGGTGGTCGTCACCAGATGGCATTTAAGTTCTTCGTCAGTATATCAGTGCGGAGAACCAAGGAAAAATTATGATCCTAAGACGTTGCCTGCGCTGCACACGCCAAAGAAGAAATAATTAGATTCATTGTTACGTGTTTTTGCTTTGAAAGGAGAACAAATTTTCTTGGTTTTGCATAATTACTTATCGTGGCTTCTCCTGGTTTGCTTTCAATATATCAACCACTTGTCAAATATTACGACAAAAAGAGGTGAAATGTCGAGCAGTAAATACTGCAATGAGTAAGTATTTGGCTTATAGTGGCACACAGTAAAGATTAATTGGATTTTTATTGAAGAATTATCATAATTTGTTAATTATGAGTTTACGAGATATTTCTCGTGATGTAATTGAAGTAGTGGTAGTCTGTTCATGAAGGGAATTTTGTGGACACTACAGTTGTCGCATTTTAGAATTGTAACTGTGGATTCATAGTTCATTCTGGGGAATTACGTTGTTACGTAATTTATTTATGAAAGCGTAAAGTATCTGGGTATTTGATGTTGTAACAGACGGTCTATTTTAGTAAATGGTTTATGGATACAGTCGGACCACGTGTGGGATCTGATGTATCTGGAAGTGAGACTGGATTCTGCTCCTTACTTTATGGTGACTGGCCTATGTTGCGTTAATGGAATATTAATGGTGTCTATTGAATCCAACATTACGGTGAATTATTAATAAACCTTCATGACAGATTACATTATAAAGAAAATTATTACAATACTGTATGCTTAGCTAAAAAGCAAAACTTTATTTATGAAACATTTTTAAAGTATGGAGAGTATCACATTGCAAGACCATGGAAAATTTGGGCCTCTTTTCAAACTTTCCCGAGGCTACTGGAAGTAAAAATAAGTGGCAAGACTCTTAGACGAACAGGGGGTACGAGTGAGAGATATTTCTTTTTAGTGTCGAAGTTTACACCTGAATACAGCCTCATTAATTGCTATTTTATTTTTAATTGATTATTCCAATATTAAGAGGCGTCTGCCAAGTGGTGGAAACAACGTAGAATTTATGTTTTATTCTTTTGGACGGTGTCAAAAGTTAGAAGGGTGTAGTTTTATTAATCTGTAGGAAGAGTTCGTCCACTTTAAGAGATTGTAAAATCATTGAGATTGTTTACATAAAAAATCTTTAAAAAATCAAGACAATAAAAAAAAGAGATTAAACTTAATTTTCTACGTGTTCTGTCTGTAGATACTGGTAAATAACATTTACGGTTGTTACTAATAAGACAGTTATCGATAGCAATCGTGTTTGAAATATTCATTTTGTGCTTTGATAGTCGACACAATCGAATCTTTTAATTATCGATTGCGACTACTACGAGATATTTTTGACAGAGGCAAAGAACAGCTGATTTATTCAAATCCTTGGTGTGGAAGAAGATTATTTATCTTACTTATGACTTTGTGTTTGTGTTAATAATAAATCCTGGACATTCAACGGTATTATCAAATGAGGATCTTCGTTCTTAATAATATCACAGTCAGATTACCGAAATAACAAACAATATTAACCTTTTACATACCGTTGTATTACCATCCTGGTCTTTGCATACATCATTATATGGGAGTGGCGATCCCAGGGCTTATTTAGTAGTAGTATCAGAAATAATACTTTTGTACAGGTGTGGCAACATTACTGAAAGTATAATTCAGGTGGTGATACACATGTTGAAGTTTGTTCTGAGCTTGCTATTCAGTGTTAAAGGTTATCCATCTCAAACCAAAGATAAATTTCTCTCATATGTATGTGTAAACCAGAGATGTTTTGTGGAGGCAGGTTATTGATATTGGTCGAAGGTTATTGACTGAAGCTGTAAATAAAATTCTATAGCTTCACCACCAATATTGAAACAAGCCCCGACAATGAGACAAACAGTTTGCTGGGTTATGACTATTCTTGGCAGACAGCACATACGCCTTGTATAAATGTGGCGATGGCTGTTCTTAGGGTAAAGTACTCGACTGGAAACCGAAGGGTCACGGATTCGAAACCTGGTCGGATTTTTTTCAGTCTGCACTTTAATCCAGACTTCACCTCTCAACAATGTGTGGAGTTACCAGAAACGACACGTCGTTCGGATTCCACGTTAAGCTGTAGGTCTCCTTATTCGGTTGGATTACTGGGGTAGGCTAGGCATACGCAAGTCGCCAAAGTTGCGTGCAATTCAAATACTTGTCCCAGGCCAATGAGCCACACGAAATTAGTATTATTACCACATATAAAGTCGAGACACTGCTGTGAAAATTGCTAGCAACTGACAGTTGCGACAGCACTAGCGCACCTAGGGATGGGCATCCCGGCGAAGAAGTAATGTTTGTTTATAATTATTTTTGTATTTAATTAACTAAATATTTTTGCATTACAAATATTAGTAAAATATCGAAAGACATACATAATGGGGAAATTAATTTAAAAACAGCCGAATGAGGAGTGCCCCTTTTTCTCGTAATATTGAAATATAATTACGAAACTGGTGAAATACTGTGCGAGAGCCTAGCGAGGTGTGAAAGTGAAGTGACGCTTTGCGATGTTCTTTTGACAACCAATGCCGAGGAAACTGAGTTTGTTTAGCCAATCGAAAGGCAGAGTTCGAGTGCAGCATATGAGCACAGTCTAACATACAAATTAGCGCCACTCACTGCTGTAAAAGTCGTTACCAAGCCCTACCACGCCGTAGTGGAGAAACGAGGCAACTGTCTCCGAACTGAAGCGGCTAATCGCCGCCATTTGCAGGGAAGAATCCTAGTATTGGGGTTGTGATTTGAAGTGTATGAGACGCAACAAGAGCAAAATAAAGCACAAAAGAAACGCATGTTTGTTTAAAAAAACATTACTGATTATTGCAGTCTGTTTAAAAAGGATTCTTAAATGAATGAAGTTTCCTAATTTATGTTACACATTACAACACTCACTGCTGCAAAAGTCGTTACCAACTGACAGTTGCAACACTAGCGCCCCTAACGGTGGGCAAGGAGCTGTAAGAATAACGTTTGTTTATAATTACTTTTTATGTAATTAACCAAATAGTTTCTGTAATTTTTGCGTTCCAAGCGTTAGTAAAATAAGGAAGGATATTAATGATCATGAAGTAAATGTAAAAACCAGTGATAAGTATACAAACTGGATAGCTTTGGTGACTGAGCATAGAAATTCAGCACGCCTGCACATTCATATGTTTTGTACACCATTTCGCGTTGTCCGCCATGTTTAAATTTGGCAAACGTATTTCGATCAGTTATTACATGACAAAAAATTGCTTACTTACCTTCTGATTTGATTTTTTAGTCAATATGCGATGTATTAGATTGTTATGGTAGTGGAATCAAAACGTATTTTCTTTTGGTTTACTTATAAAACATTATAGCCACTATATCTGAATTTGGCAGGAAACTAAATATGAACATCTACGGATGGCTTGCTCAGACAACTGAAGTTCAACATCCAGGTAGCATAGATATCAGTGGTAAAAACAGATGGGCTTTTCTGATTCAGTGATACAAGAACTTATTCATGAGGAAATACTTACGAATGTGTCTATGTATTTTGCAGCCTACGAATGTGTCGATGTATTTTGCAGCCTACTCCACTAAAGGTAAGAGAATATGAACAGACTACAAATATTAATTCCTGTTGTGCTCAGTTCTTATATGGCAGGCACTTTCTTTCACATGTAGAACTTTGCTGTGACGTCCAATGATTTCAACAGTTTCGCACTTCACTAGTCTTTCTTATAAACATATATAGTTTTGAGTGTAATTACTTTTGCATATAAAACGAATGTGTTGAAGATTCTTGCTACTTGCGGTTCAGATGTAGCAACAATTATGGAATTTGTTTTTGCTTTGTTGGGAAACTGTGTTTTTCTTTCGATGTTTTATTAACATGTTTTTGCGGATTTTCCTACGGCTACAGCGATGGTGACTGAACTGGTACATTTAATAATGTAGGGATTGCGTTCCACATTAGTTTCTTGCCTGCAACACTTACTGATTTGATTGGAGTTGTAGTGAAGACACCTTGACGTCTCTTTCTGGCAGAAGGTTGGGTTTTCTGTTGTTTATTAGCCACTTTTATTCTTGATAGAAACGGAAATTCTTGGTTAAAAAGTCATAGTTTCCGAGGTAATCTTAAATAAACTGCCTTGCAAAGTACTGTTTCATACCTTCCAATGCTTCTGGTTGAAACAAGAAGTTCACATGATATAGATGAAACAATAAATTCCTCTAACTGGGGAGTTATCAAAAATGGGGTCCTACAAGGTTCGGTCTTGGGTCCGTTGCTGTTCTTAATATATATTAATGACTTGCCATTCTACATTCATGAAGATACTAAGCTAGTCCTTTTGCTGTTGATACAAGTATAGCTATCACACCAGACAAACAGGAATTAACTGAAGAAATTGTAAATGATATCTTTCAGAAAGTTATTATGTGGTTCTCTTCAAATGGACTCTCATTAAACTTTGATAAAACCCAGTATATACAGTTTCATACAGTAAATGGCATGACACCATTAATAAATTTAGACTTTGAACATAAATCTGTAGCTAAGGTAGAATATTCAAAATTTTTAGGTGTTTGCATTGATGAGGGACTGAATTGGAAGAAACATATTGAAGATCTCCTGAAACCTTTGAGTTCAGCTATTTATGCTATTAGAGTCATTGCAAAATTTGGTGATATCTCAGTAAATCAGTGAATTAGCTTACTATGCCTATTTTCATTCTCTGCTTTCGTATGGCATCATTTTCTGGGGCAATTCAACATTGAGTAAAAATGTATTCATTGCACAAAAGCATGTAATCAGAATAATCGCTGGAGCCCACCCAAGAGCATCCTGCAGACAGTTATTTAGGGATCTAGGGATCTTCACTGTAGCTGCACAATACATATATTCGCTCATTAAATTTGTTATTAACAATCTGACCCAATTCAAAAGTAATATCAGTGTGCATAGCTACAACACTAGGAGAAGGGATGATATTCACTATTCAAGATTAAATCTAACTTTGGCTCAGAAAGGGGTGAATTATGCTGCCACAAAAGTCGTTGGTCACTTACCAAGTATCATCAAAAGTCTGACAGATAGCAAATTAGTATTTAAAAAGAAATGAAAGGTATTTCTGAATGGGAACTCCTTCTACAATGTACATGAATTTTTGGATAAAACTTTAAAAAAAATGAAAAAAAATTAATAAATTTTTTTAAAAATATTGATTGTCAAGTTTACACAACATTTACTAGGCTGACACGTTCGACATCATTACGAAATGTCTTATATATGATCTATGGAACAAGTATTAATCTAATCTAGTCGAATCTAAAGCAAATAAAGACAATTGTGGAGTTATTTTTTAGTTATTAATGATTTTTACGGCACTATGTAATTCCCCTGCCTTAAAAAAAGTATTAAAATAAATTTAAACGATACTATTCACACTCTTCCTACATTGTATTCAGTTGGAGTGCCGTGACTGTATATGTTAGACTGTGATATGAGCTTCCAAAAATGTTAGGCATGCGTGAAGTGGCGTAAATCTTCAGACACATCTATCTATTATAAGATCACAGACATGATATGTAACTTTATTAAGAATGAGGATATCTAGTAAAGTGATTCCTGGTCATTTCACTGCTGGTAAATTAGCGGGAACTAAAGCGTACCATACCACACATTGACAGGATACCACTCAGCTGATTTTACTATATTCGAACTGAGAATATGCTCCAAAATTCTATAGGAAACTGATGTCAACGATATTGGCGTGTAATTATGTAGGCTAGATCTCTTTTCTTTCTTATAAATGGGAATCACCTGTGCTTTTTTTCCAATCACTAGGAACTTTGCACTGAATTAAAGATTTGTGATAAATGGAAGCTAATTAAGGGGCCAATGCCACAGAATACTCTTTCTAAAAGCGAACTGGTATTACATCTGCATCAGGAGACTTTTTCGTATTTAGCTCTCTCAGCCACTTGCCTACACTGGAAATACCTGTTACTATATCCTCCATCTCTGAGTTAGTACGGTACGTTGATCAAATTGTGATACATTTGTGAGCTCGCCTCCATGAAAGATTTCTTAAAGGTGGAACAAAATTACTATGTATTCAAGTTTTTAATATGTCTTTGTACCTCCAAGCACCGACGGAATATTCCATAAAGATTTTTAAATATAGTACTTCAGCTTTCCGTTTCATTTCCTCCATTACTGCCCCAGAATGATCAACGAGTGACTGCATAGTGGGCTCTGACCCGCTTATCGATTTTACATAGGACCAGAATTTTTTCGGGTTCTCGGATAGATCTTTTTCTAAGATTTGGCAGTGGTAGTTTTGTATGCTTCGCGCATCGATCTTTTTATAGATGCACGAATCTGTACTAACATTTGCCCATCATCATTTGCGAGTTCTTTTTTGAACCGAGATGCAACAGTCTTTGCTTTCTCAGTATTATTATAACACGGTGTTTTTTCATTCTTAATCGTCTTTACAGGCACATATTTCTCTAACCCTTTATTTACAATGCATTTAAATGTAGTCCACAATTCCTCTATATCCATTGTACCGGAACTAAACTATGTCCACTCATTTTCTAAGTGCGATCCAATCAATTGCTTATCGGCTCTTCCTAACAAAACTGTGGTCACCATTGATGCTTTGACGATATCATGATCTCTAAGTCCTCTCTCATCGTTAATAAGGTCAGGCCTGTACATAGCTATAAGGTCTCAAATATTTCCATTGTGTGTGGGTTGCTGGTCTAACTGCTCTAAATCTGCTGTCTGAGCAACATAACAGAACTACCCATTCCTAAGAAAGTAAAATATTTTCTGTGCCATCACACAATACTGCAGTGTTTTCTAAATCTTTTTCTATATCAGGAACTCGGCTTCGGAAAATCTTCCTAAACACATGAAAATAATCAGATCCCTCCCAGACTTCGAAAGGCAACTGATGGCCCACCTCCTATCACATTATCCATTTCTCAGCAGCTTACTCTGGCCAGTTTACCCTACTAACTTTGTATGTGATGTTTCCTGGTCAGATGTAAGAGAAAGCCTCAAGACCCTAATCTGGTTAGGCTAAATAATAAATAAATAAATGTCAGTATTCTCAAGTACATGACTGGTGTTGTATATTTATGCAAAATTGTGGTGCAGTGTAGTAAATTGGTTTCACAAATGTAGGAATCGGAGTATATATGGCTGTGTATATGAATTACATGCACCTGTACAGTTCACAATTCAACTACTTTATTTCAACTTGTACATTACACAGAGTGATGTTACAGATTCAGTTAACTTCAGAGAGACGTATTCTATCTGCAGGGCAGTGATGTTAATGTCTGTAGCTGTCAGAAATGGTAGACAGTGCTGAGTCGGTACAGACCTGGTATACATAATATTTGTCTGACTTATCTTTCCATTTTTAATTTCCTGTTGTTTTATGTTTTATTTAAAATATAAGCCATCAATAGATTTTTATAAATAAACTTAACTAGCAGACAAACTGTGAGAAAACTAATTTCCTTTTTCTAATTATAATACTCAGCTGGTACTGTGCATCATTTATAATTCAACTGGTAATGGAAAACTGTAGATGGCATGGATAATAACTGATCTTGTATAGCAAACTTTGATCTGTGGTTAGGCATGTGACCAAGCATGCATAAAGCTAATTACATTTACTGATCGAAGTTCAACAACAAAGCTATAATAACTTTCTGTTTATGCAAGACTTTGTAAACATTCTGAGGTATTGACATGTTGAGTAATGGGTTTACTACCGGATGTTTGTGTTGCTCTGGCACCTTACTTAGGCTGCCTATGTCCCTGCCTTATTCAGGTGCTACCTGAGGTATTATTTATAAAATGATTAAACTATTAAATATAAATATATTTTGGCATTTATTCATTTTATTGTCATGTCCATGAAGACATAGGATAGTCATAATCTACAGTGCTCATTCCTCCAACCAAAGGGGTATTTTATTTTTATTCAAGATGGACAGCATTCTAGTTCCTGTCCTACCATATAGATTAAGGCTTACCTTAATGACCATAATTAATCTAATTTAAATATTGGAATGGTTCTTATGAAAGCATTTTTCCAATTCAGCTGTCAGTTAATGTCAGGAGGAAAGTGATTAAAATTGTTATCTGGCAATCCAAATTTAGGGAAATCACTGAAGATGAATAAAAGAAAGTTTCCTGTAAAACAGGATGAATAATTTATTTAGTAACATTTCCCAGTGTGAAATTTTATTTAAACTCTGATGACCCTGATGGGAAATTAAAATATAGTTTTACTTCTATCATATTGATTACTCTATTTGTGACCTCTGTTTCAATGACATGTTTCACTCTGATCTTTTTCCTAATATTTACTTTATTCTCGAGATTAGTAATGATATGTTTCCTGTTTTCTTGAAGAATGAAGAAAAAGATCTTGAAGGCACTTTTTATAAAAGACAAGTCAGTAATAATATCATGAATTGTAGTGATAAAATAATATTATAATATAAGACACATATAGAAATTCTTTGTTGTTATGGTAATGTAAAATAAGGATGTAAACAAATACAGAAGTCTAGAAGGTAACCTCTCACTTCACTTGACTGGTAGGTGTCATAAAGAATTCTTTCCTGAGTATCATTTACTTTTTCCTGAAGAATTTTCTCTCACTTTTAATTCTTATTCATTTATGTACATTTCAATCGACTTTCTTACTTTCATATTAATTACTGTGTGGTGACCTCTCTATGTCAATGACATATTAAACTCAAACCTGTTTACCTTATAGTTACCTTATTTTCAAGATGTCATGACATAAAAAAGTGTAATGCCATGTGTTCTGTTTTCTTGCAGAATGAAGGAAGAGCTCTTGAAGGTACTTCTCATCAAAGACAGGTTAGTAAGTATATCATGAACTGTAGTGATAAATAATTATAAAATGATATAAGATATCAATACAAAAAATTCTTTGTTGTCATGGTAATGTAAATAACAAATAGAAATCTGGAAGGCAACTTCTCACTTCACATAACTGGTAGGTGTCATGCAGACTTCTTGACTGAACAACCTTTAATTTTGAATGAAGTATTCTCTCTCTCAATTCTTATTTATCTTTGTACCTTTCTCTCTCATTTCCTTTTCTCATATTATTTTCAAGATGTCATGACATAAAAAAGTGTAATGACATGTGTTCTGTTTTCTTGCAGAGTGAAGGAAGAGCTCTGGGAGGTACTTCTTATCAAAGGCAGGTCAGTAAGTATATCATGAATTGTAGTGATAAATAATTATAAAATGATATAAGATATCCATACAAAAAATTCTTTGTTGTCATGGTAATGTAAATAACAAATAGAAATCTGGAAGGCAATTTCTCACTTCACATAACTGGTAGGTGTCATGCAGACTTCTTGACTGAACAACCTTTAACTTTGAATGAAGTATTCTCTCTCTCTCAATTCTTATTTATCTTTGTACCTTTTTCTCTCATTTCCTTTTCTCATATTGTTTTCAAGATGCCATGACATAAAAAAGTGTAATGCCATGTGTTCTGTTTTCTTGCAGAATGAAGGAAGAGCTCTTGAAGGTACTTCTTATCAAAGGCAGGTCAGTAAGTATATCATGAATTGTAGTGATAAATAATTATAAAATTATATAAGATATCAATACAAAAATTCTTTGTTGTCATGGTAATGTAAATAACAAATAGAAATCTGGAAGGCAATTTCTCACTTCACATAACTGGTAGGTGTCATGCAGACTTCTTGACTGAACAACCTTTAATTTTGAATGAAGTATACTTTACAAATTTCATGTTTTCCCTCATATTACAGCATCTTCTTTGAAGGCCCTTGGAAATGTGAAAATGGGGTTCTCCTGTATTTACTTCATTTTCAAAATGCTGCAACGCAAAAAAGTTAGTAATGATATGTTTCCTGTTTTCTTGCAGAATGAAGGAAAAGTTCTGAAATGTACATCTTATCAAAGACAGGTTATTAAGAAAAACATCATGAAGTGTAATGATAAACTACTTATTGGATTAGAGGGGTTGTAGCCACAGTGAAACCACCATATACGAGTCGACAAAACTTTATTGCTAATCAGACTGCTACACAGACTGAATTACAAGAAAACATGGCAGCCGAGAAATGGCTCGGCCAGAGACATTAGTCAAGAAATGACACCTCCAAGGAGATGGTCGATAGTTTATAGGTGATATCACCACCACACATGTCGTCTCTCCCTATTCATTATGGAGTACTCCTATTGAGCTGGGGACAGGTACAGTGCAAAGATAGCAGTCAATGTTGAAGACCTTGGAGCTCGAACGATGGTGAGCTTCACCGCATTGTTGGGAAGGGTCGATGGAGCGTGGAGCTGACGAGGAGTGTGGCCGATGACTGAGAAATCTGTCAGATGTCGAGAAGGCCGGACACGTCTATCTAAGAAAAAAAGTTTTGGGGTGAAATAACACCAGCGAGGGACTGGCAGAGAACTACGCTCATTATGGTGTCACTGGCGTTAGCTGTGATAAAAATGTCTGCATCTGGATGGGGGTGATCAATGGTAACAGCACAGGCCAAAGGTTCATTAAATGGTGAGAATGCATCAGTCATCTGTGGTGTTCAGGGCAAGGGGTGAGTGCCAGAGGCGTGTTTACCCACTAATGCATTCGTAAGTGGACCTTGAATGTCAATGGCACCTGCCAAATGACATCAGTAAATGTTTATTGTGTCCAGAAAACTTCTAAGTTCCTTGAAGTTTGAAGGGCGAGGTAGGTCTTTAACACAGTGCATTTTTTCAATTGGAGGGGAGATGCCATTTGCAGAGACAGTGGTGTTGGTCCTTGTTATGGTTTAACTCAGTGTCCATCCTAGCTGGATGTCACATAGGATCTGCAGTCGTGTTTGTTTTCTTCGACAGAAGCACTAAAAATTATTATGTCCTCCAGATAAACAAAACAGAATTCAGTGAAAAGAGAATCTTGGTTATGAAGTTGCCAAGTCTGTGTAGCATTCTTTACTCCAAAGGACATGAGCAGTAACGATATAAACTGATCAGAATCGTGATGGTAGTTTTCTCAATGTCCTCCAGAGCCATCGGGATCTGATAGTATGCTCGTTTATGGTCCATGACAGAAAAAATCTTTGCACCTGCGAGTGCATGGGTAAAGTCTGCAACATTTGGAATTGGGTATCTGCCAGATGGGTAGATGGTCGGGGGGTTGGAGATGACGATGCACACCACACATGATGGTAGTGCATGGCATTTATGTCCATTGAAGTGGGGAGGGGGTCAAAACACTTTAGCAGTTCACACTTGGTCTGTTGAGGAGGAGGGGAGCTACTTGTGGCTACACGAGCTATGTAGAGTAGACCTTCCAGTAACGAAATTGATTTTTCGGTTGCAAGATAGGGGGGGGGGGGGAACAGAGAAATCGTTCTCGACCGCAGGTGTAAAGGGGAGGAGAAAGTGATGGAAGGAGTAAAGGGGAGGAGAATGTGATGGAAGCATAGAAAGGGGGAAAATGCGAGTGTCGGGAAGCTCTCGAATAGAGGTGAAGAGGGAGAGGCTGAATTGCTTTGAGGCAGAAACAGGAGAGTCGGATGGAAAAGGGGGAGGGGGTAGCCTCATGTGACATGAGCAGAAAGTGGGTGATCACGTCCTGATCGAAATTATGAAAATGTTTGGGGATTTTTTAAGAAACCAATGTGGATCAGAATAGTGGGAGGCTGAGAGGGGGATGTCATCACATACCATAATGAAGTCACATGAGTCCATTTCCCGCAGATGGAGAGAGGAGAGTGACTGGATGGACGTGGAGAATATATTCTGGCGCAGTGGAGTCGATCCCTGTCGATTAGGGTGGGAAGATCGCTTGGGTTTGGAGGTGGGGAACAGTTAATGAGCTTCCCCGGTAAGACCAGAAGTTGTCTACAGACGAACTCTGTGACACAACCACTGAGGTCTCCCTTGAAGGTGGCACAGAGGCCGAGTAGGACCATGGAAGACCCTCCATGTAAAGAGTGTCATAGCATTGGAGGGAAATTTTAAGTGTCCTGTACCACTGCTCTTCCAGTCCATTTACAACTGTTTCGGCGGTGATGTTGGGGGTGGGGGGGCGAGGGTGGTGACCTCTACCCAGCAAATGATGAGGTCAGTGGCAGAGAGAATGTAACTGGACCTGTCAGCAGGAGGAAGGGGGCAACTAGGACAATGTGAACATGTTGAAATCTGCCTGCAGGGACAGGAAAGGGACCCAGAGGAGGGAAGTGTGTGTTGAGATTTTATTGTGCTAACAGGGTAGGCAGGCGCACGACCAACCTTGGAAGTCACATTTCATATCCCACCAGACAGAGCGTTCAGACACTGATATCGTGGAGGCACAAATGCCAGGATGTGCCAGGTCATGTAGTTTTTTCAAGATCTCACATTGCGGCAACAGAGGTATTTGGGGGCAAGTTTGTCCATTGAATCATCACACAACATTTCACCTATAACACCTGGGAAAGAGTTGCGGGAACGTTGGAGAGAGCAAGTATGGTCAGAGACGAGTTGCGTGAGTTTATCGTTAGTGGTTTGTAAGGAGAAGAGGTTGGAAAGGTCAATCAGCAAGGATATGGGATCAACCTGAGATAAAAAATCAGCTACAACATTGTTCGCACCCTTGATATACCTGCTATCAGTTTTGAATTGTGAGATGAAGTTAAGGTAGCAAAAGCGGCGAGGAGCGGGGGTCGGCCAGGGGTTTCTGAATTGCTGCTGTGAGTGGTTTTGTGATCCGTGTGTACATAAAAAGGATGACCCTTGACGTCAGAACGAAAGTGTTTGATTTCCTCGTAAATTGCCAACAGTTCACGGTCAAAGGCCGAATTCTTTTTGTGCACTGTTTATATTTTAGAGAAAAATTGTAAGGGTGAAATGACAACGGTGATGGACTGACTGAGAACTGTGCGATTGTTGTGTCACTGGCGTCAGTTGTGATGGAAATGTCACATCTGGGTGGGGGTGAGCAGTAGTGATAGGACGAGTCAAAAGGTCTTTAAGTGCTGTGAACACATCAGTCATTTCCAGTGTCCAGTGCATAGGGCAAGTGAAAGAGGTGTGTTTGCCTGCTAGCGCATTCGTAACTGGCGCCTAAATGTCAGTAGCATCCAGCGAAATGATGTTGATAATAGCTTATTGTGCTCAGGAAACGTGTAAGTTCTTTGAAATTTGACAGGCGAGGTAGGTCCTTAACAGAGTTAACTTTCTCAACTGAAAGGGAGATGCCATCTGCAGTGAGAGTGTAGCCTAGAAAGTGGACAGTGGTTTGATGAAGTTGGTCCTTGTTGTGGTTTAACTCAATACTCGCCCCATCTAGGGTGTCACATAGGGTGTTGGTTGTTCTCTTTGACAGAAGCATTCAAAGTTTGAATCTCATCCAGGTAAACAAAAGCGAATTTGAGTGGAGAATGTACCTCGGTTATGAAGCATTGCCAAGTTTGTGTGTCATTCTTAAGTCCTAAAGGCATGAAGCGGTAATGATATAAACCGATCGGAGTCGTGGAGGCAGTTTTTTCAATGTCCTCTGGAGCCATCGGGATTTGCAGTCCATGACAGAAAAAAACTTTGTCCCACGACCACATGGGTAAAGTACACGACATTTGGAATTGGACACCCGTCAATGATTGTTTTGGTGTTGAGCTTCTAATAGTCCCCACACATACACCAAGAACCAATGCCTTTTTTAGCTATGTGGATGGGAGAAGACCAATTACTCAATGAAGGTTCAAATATTCCACAATCGAGCAACTCGGAAATCTGTGCCTCTACCGCTACAAACTTTTCTGTACATAGATGGCATGGTTTGCTAATGATGGGAGTATCATCGGTTCGTCATAGCTTGTGTACAGTATTATTGGTAACAACCAAAATGTACTGATGTGAAAGTGCCGCAGAGAAGGAAGCAGCAGGGGCTAGGGCATGTTCACACTAGTCTTCAGGGGCATGTCAGAGAGAATGTTTGCATGTAATATTGAGATAAGGGCACTGCATGGGACAGTAACAGCTGGGTCACAATGCAGTCGGCGAACCTGTCAGTTGTAGCTGCAGGCAGGAGGCGAAAGATGGCGAGGTTGTGTTGGCTGTTGCTGGAGGCGCTGAAGGCGCCACTGGTTCATGTGAGCAAGATGGCTGCCGTCAGGTTAGCAGGCTGAGTAGTACCTAGGGCGGCCGCCAGTGCAGTTGGCGGTGCTACCTGCGCCCAAGGGCTACATGGCAGCCGGGCAGCAGCATACAGGCCGGGAGTGGATGAAGTTCTGCAAGTGGCCGCCAACATGAGTGGGGTGCCACTGTCGCAGAAGCAGAGCAGCAGGTGTGACTACTAGAAATTGTGCCCTCGAAACACTATAGATTGGATGAAAACACCAGAGGAAGGGTTGATAGCTCGAGCAGGAGCACATTGACCATGAGTTGCAACAATTTTTTTAGTGTAGTTCACCACGCTGATGTGATGGGGAGGATGGCTTGAGGCTGGGGAAGTTAAAGTTCCAGTTTTCAAGCTGGCTGCAGGCTGCATGGTTCGCTGAACAGGCGTGAGAGGGCAGAACGTGTACATCATGTTGACAGCCACGGGGTCGTCATGACAAACGAGTTTTGTTTACTCATCTCCATGTAGGAGCGGGGAGGGGGTACCACACTCACAGAATCACTGTTAACCTTGCATGATGGTGCGATGGTACTGTTTTCACTGAGATAACAAGTACTAACCTAGAAATTAGTGTCCTTTGAAGCTGCTTGGTGGATGACAGTTGAGATTCAGCATCGACAAGACAGCGATGTCCTCTCTCGTGCACTGAAGGCACAACACTTGTTCATGTTTGGTAGCCCACTTTGAAATAAGGAGATCCGACTGTTTAATAGTGTTAGGACACCCTGGACAATGTTTTCCCTTTCAAGGCACAGTTTAATCACTCCAACATGTGCAGCAGACCACTTTGACAATAGTTGATCGAAGTCATTAATTGTTGTGAGACACTCGCAAACTGTTTTACTCATGTGAAAGGAGGGTTAGAGCTGGACAAATCAGATGGGAAGTTTATATTTGAGGTATGGTGAAAGAGGACACAATGGCCAACATAGGGAGATGTGGTGATCCAGAAAATCTATGCCCAGTGTAGGTTCTGGAATGTCAGCCAAAAAAAGTTCAATTTTAACACACACTTGGAAGACAGGTGAACAGAGTATGAGGAAGAACCAGCACACGGAATTTAAGGGGTGTTAACAGCTCGAAGAACCAGTAGGTGTTAGAGTGCCAGGCACCATGGACGATGGAAGCAGCAAGACATCAGCACCCATGTCGATCACAAAGCAAGTGCTGGAAACACAGCCGTGAAGATAGAGGTGACCACCCAGAGGTGGAGACCCTATTAAGGAATGCATCATATGTAGGTGCCTTTTGTTGAAGAGCAGGATGCGTCGCCTAAGCCATCCTGCGTTTTGTGTTTTGGTGAAGTCACAGTGGGCAGCACTTTCGCGTGGTGTCTCCAAAATGGCTGTGATAGTAGCAGTGTGGGTAGTGCAGAACCAGTTCCGGCGGATAGTGAATGAGCAGAGGCAGGCCATGGAGGAGGCAAAAGTGCTGCCATTACTAGGTGGGGGAGGTTGAGGTGGTGATTGTTGAGCCTGTGATTGCCGCTTGTGGCATGCCTCCCGATGGTATGCATCATGCACTCGGTCCACGATCCGTATGCACTCACTAGGTGAATTGAGTGTGTTTTAGATGAGTGCTGTCTGAAATGGGAGCTGCTGTTTACTGGTCCAGACCGCCATGAGAGTGGAGACTGATAATGCTTGTTTGCTGACCAGCAGGTGGAGGCGCCTTCACAGTTGCAAAGGTTTCTTGTCACTGAGGTGTTCCCTGTGTAGGATGTGATGGATTGTCTCATGAGGCATGTGGCTTACCCGTTGAAGGATACTTTGCTTGGCTAAGTGGTAGTGGTGAGAGGTAGGAGGCAAAGTGACCATGTCTCAGATGAGGTTGATATGCTGATGCAGGTGCGTTATTAAACTCAGGTGTTGTGCGAGTAGTGGGCAAAGAGTTGTTCCACTAAGGCGAATCATGTCATCGGTGTGTCAAATGAGAAGGGTGGCAGCTTCGGTTGACATCCAGGCAGAAGGGAAGGAGGCGAATGCTGTACTTGAATCCCAGCTTCTGCCGCAGCTATGTTTGACTGTTGTAGCTGTGTCAATGCCACGGCGTCACATGGCCCATGGTCGGACCGGGAAAGCATGTGATTATGCAGTGTTGCAGTGTGGCGAGGCGACATGGAAAGCCGATGTGACGGCAACACCATAATGTGCCAGAGAAACAGGGGGTTGAGATGCACTAGTCATGTGGACAATTGAGGGCGGCACCAGTGGTCGCAGTTTGGCAGATGCATCCCAGGTTGCCAAGCATGACTGCACATCATATATGTTGTCAGTAGTCAAAATGTTTATGTGAGTAACTCGAGAGATTTGGAGTGTTCAAAGTATTTCTCACAATGGAGAAACTACACTGGCAGTTGCACAAAAGAGGATGGAATGGCACTCCTATCACTAAAATTGCACGAAGAAAAAGGTTTAGCAGAAACATCCGAGAAGGAATTCGAGCTGTAGACTGAATTCGAGAATGAGTGTAGAATATGTCCACTAATAGGAGCTCAAGGTATGGCAGATCGGAGAAGTCCTGTGGAAATGAGATACTGTGCAACCATTGGCCAGGAACATGTGCTGCAGATTGATACACGGAAGCAGGTGGGGTGCAGTGGCGGGCTGTAAATTGAAATTCAAATATTAAAAAAATGAAATGTTCAAGTTTGACAAAGACTGATGTTGAACACATGCGAAATGGCACTGCAAAATACAGATATTATTCAAGTACTGAGCACTGTGTGGAATGTTCAGTCTAACAAAGCACGAATCCATTGAGAGGCCATGTCCACTGTTATGATGGTTTGAGGCAAAAGGATCCTGTGAATATTGCTGGGTCAGTTGAAAGCCATTGAAGCAAAGGCGTTTAATTAATATTGTTGTGGAGGAGAATTTGTGAATGGTGGAAGAACCAGAATGTAGCTCAAAGTAGGTCACACAAGAGAAGTCATTGTGGTGGGAGGCCGTTAGTCCACAACTCATCGTAAAACAAGAAAAAAGTGGTTTGAGTGACACAAAACACACTAAAACTTATCTTCTGGAGTAGAATAAAGCAGTCAGGCTCACCAGTATGGGATTTAGAGGGTTTGTCGGCCCAGTGAAACCACCATATACAACTTGACAAAACTTTATTGCTGCTCAGAGTACGAACATACACAGACTGAATTAAAGAGAACATGTCGGCTGAGAAGTGGCTTGTGCAAAGACAGTAGTAAAGAAATCATACTTCCAAGGAGGTGGTCGGTACTTTATAGGTGCTATCGTTGCCATATAATTATATGATTCCAGCTGAAAATTGCTCTCGCCACACCACAAAAAAGGCATATATTCTTGTTTAAATAACTCTGAGCAAAAAGTGGGGAGACATCTGCCTCAGTCCTTATTCTGCCTTCCTATAAAAACGTTTTGCATAAAATCTATTTATGCTCTTTTCAACGCTAAATCCGTTGATCCAGTATTTCTCTGTAATGAAGCTTGTACACACATCCCGTTTCAATACCACTCTCTACATATGTGTCTCTTTTACTTACTTCTATGGGCACTTTTTCATGACAGTCTCTCCTTGTGTCTCTTCATCTTCCTTATCACTTTCTGTGTCACTTTCACTGTCTGTCAGCCGTTTCTCACACATTGGCACTGTCTCTTTCTTCCTTACAGGCTGCATATTCTATCACCATTTTCTCCTCTCTACAGATGTCTAAGTGGATGGATTGCTCAGACTTGTGAACTCTAGTCTAAGAAACATTATACTGTGAAAAAAGGTGCCGTGAAAAAGGAGGACAACGTTTCTCTTATTTAATCTGGTGGTCTGGAGGTCCAGACTCCAAAGCTTAAGTCGGTCTCAGAACATCTCTTTTCATCATTCCATTGTTTTCTCATTCTTTTGCTCCCACTGTTACTATCTCCATCAATTTATCTATTTTATTGCCACTGTATCCCACCATTTGTCTCTGCTCTACCTTTCTATCCCTCTGGCACTGTTTACTCTCACTTCTGCCGTCACTTTCTGCTATTATCTTTAAGTAGAAAAAAGTGCAAATATGTTCGCATGCCAAATATTTCGTGAGGAAGGTGGAATGATTGAGGCAGCTGGTTTCCCACTTCCCTGTCAGAGTCTTTTAAACAGAAACATAGTTGCCTTTTTTCAACTGGTTCCCTTCTCTTCCTGTTACAACTGGATGTGCTGCTTAGAAAAGACAAATTATATAGCTTTCTAAAGAAGGAAAGGAAGGAAGAAAGATTAGAATTTACGTTCCATTAACAATGATGTCATTAGAGACAGAAAACAAGCTTCGATTGTTTTGACAAGGATAGTGAATGAAATGAGCGCATCCTTTGAAAGGAACCACCATGGAATTCGCCTATTATGACTTAGAGATTAGATCAGACTGATACTTGTTCCATAGATCATATATACGGCATTTTGGCATGATGTGGAATATGTCAGTTTAGTAAATTTTGTTTTTACATGACAATATTTTAAGGATTTTTATTTTCATTTTATATTTATTTATTTTTTAATTTTTTAATTTTTATTTTAAGTTTTATATAAAAACTCATCTATAGTGTAGAAGGAGTTGCCAGTCAGAGATTCCTTTAATTTCTTTTTAAATACTAGTTGGCTATCTATTAGACTTTTTATGCTCCTTGGTAAGTGACCAAAAACTTTTGTGGCAGCATAATTCACTCCTTTCTGTGTCAAAGTTAGATTTAACATTGACTAGTGAATATGACCCTCTCTCCTAGTGCTATAGCTATGCACACTGCTATTACTTTTGAATTGGGTCAGATTGTTAATACCAATTTCATTAGTGAATATATATATATATATATATATATATATATATATATATATATATATATATAACCCCAAATTAATGTTTGCAGGATGATCTTGGGTGGGCTCCAGCAATTATTCTGATTACACACTTTTGTGCAATGAATACTTTTTTACTTAATGTTGAATTGCCCCAGAATATGATCCCATATGAAAGCAGTGAATGAAAATAGGCATAGTAAGCTAATTTAGTGAGATTTATATCACCAAATTTTGCAATGACCCTGATAGCATAAGTAGTTGAACTTAAACGTTTCAGCAGATCTTCAATGTGTTTCTTACAATTCAATCCCTCATCAGTGCAAACACCTAAAACTTTTGAATATACTACCTTAGCTACAGATTTAGTTTAAAGTCTAAATTTATTAATGGTGTCATGCCATTTAGGCCTACTGTATGAAACTGTATATGCTGGGTTTTATGAAAGTTTAGTGAGAGTCCATTTGTAGAGAATCACTTAATAATTTTCTGAAAGATATCGTTACAATTTCATCAGTAAATTCTTGTTTATCAGGTGTGATAGCTATACTTGTATCATCAGCAAAAAGAACTAGCTCAATATCTTCGTGAATTTAGAATGACAAGTCATTAATATATATTAAGAACAGCAAAGGATCTAAGACCGAACCTTCTGGGACGCCATTTTTTTCTAACTCTGCAGTTAGAGGAATGAATTATATCCTCTATATCATGTAAACTGCTTATTTCAACTTTCTGCACTCTTCCAGGTAAGTATGATTTAAACCATTTGTGCACTGTCCCACTCATACCGCAATACTTAAGCTTATCTAGAAGAATTCCATGATTTACACAATCAAAAGTCTTTGAAAGATCACAAAAAATCCCAACTGGTGAAGGCCGGTCATTCAAAGCATTTAATATTTTATCAGTGCAGGTATATGTAGCATTTTCTGTTGAAAAGCTTGGTTGAAAATCAAACTGACATTTTGTTAGAACTTTACTTTCACTAATATGGAAGCAACTCGAGAATACATAACTTTTTCAAAAATTTTGGGTATAGCTGTCAGAATCGAAATGGGGCAGTAGTTGTTGACATCAGATGTATCTCCTTTTTTATGCAAAGGTTTAATGACAACATATTTCAGTCTATCTGAGGAAATGCCCTGATTTAAAAACATATATGACTGGGAATCCACTTATCTCTTGGGAACAAGCTTTTAATCTCCTGCTGGAAATGCCATCAATTACATGTGACCTTTTACTTTTGAGAGAATATTCCTAATTTCTGAAGGAGATATGGGTGGAATTTAAATTGTATCAAATTGTGTAGGTTTGACCTCTTAGATTAACTGCCTAGCTACTTCTAATGAACATTTAGATCGTATTTTCTCTACAACATTTAAAAAGTAATACTGAAAAATGTTTTCAACTTCTGACATTTTGTTACCAAGTTACCAAGTTTTCATTTATTTTGATGGTAATACCCTCTTCCTCTGCTCTTGGTTGCCCTGTCTCCCTTTTAATAATATTGCAAATTGTTTTAATTTTTTATCATAGGAACTAATCTCAGAAATGATGCACATGCTTCTTGATTTTCGAATAACGTTTCTTAATGTAGCACAGTAGTTTTTATAATATTTTATTACTTCTGGGTTATTACTCTTTCTCATGGATAGATATAGTTCCCTTTTTTGGATACAAGATATTTTTATTCCTTTAGTAGGCCATGGTTTTTTGCATGATTTCTTACAATTATATTTAACTAATTTCTTGGGGGAACAAGTTTTCAAATACCCTTACAAATGTATCATGAAATAAGTTATATTTTAAATTAATATCATGTACCTTATAAACCTCATCTCAGTCTAACTGCTGTTAAATTTCTGGTTGTTAAGTCATTAACTGAGTACGCAACTTAGTGGATTGTTTCAAATGAATTACTGAATGGAGCTGTGTCATATACTGTTACTAGATGTGCAGCATGATCAGAAAGACCATTCTCAACAGGACAAGCATTTATGTTGTAAAACATATCTTGGTATATAAAAAAAGTTATTTATCAATGTACTGCTGTCCTTTACTACTCGAGTAGGAAAATGAATAATGGATGTCAGATTGAATGAGTCAAGTAAGACTTCCAGGTCTTTCTTCCTATTACACTCTTTCAGTAAATCAACATTGAAATCGCCACAAATAATAATTTGATTCCCTCTGTCAGATAGCACAACAAGGCATCCAGGTTTTCTGGAAATAACTGGAAGTTTCCTGAAGGTGACCTATATACTGTTACAATTATAAGATAATCAGCTGGCAGGTACATGTTTCAATAATGTTGCTCTAGACAAAACGTTTTTGTTTTCTAAATTTTTTACACTGTGATAGCTTTTGACATATATGGCATCTCTTCCTCTAACCTTAATTTATATCCACTGACATTCACATTTTCCATACCAGTGACAATGTGATGTTCAAACAGGCATAGTATATCTATTACATTATTAGTTTCTATATCTTCTAAACAAACCAAAAGCTCATCTATTTTATTCTGGAGTCCTCCAATATTCTGGTGAATAATGCTAATATTACTTTTTACTTTACTTTACTTTTGTGAGAAACATTTGATTTTTCAACATTTTTAGCGCCTTCCTGCCTTAGCTTCTAACTGGACACTGATATTAGCCAAAAAAGAAGTACTTCCATGAATTGCAGTGTCCCCATTTAGGATTTTGCTATCAACCCAGCCAATTTCCCCTTCCCTTTCCGATTGAGATGCAGGCCATGCCTAGTGAAATCCCACCTATCAATAGCATCAACAGGAACCAAACCTACGTTTGACAGAGTAGCCGTCCTAAGCAGTTGATCAATATC
Organism: Locusta migratoria; assembly: GCA_026315105.1. Classification (NCBI taxonomy): domain Eukaryota; kingdom Metazoa; phylum Arthropoda; class Insecta; order Orthoptera; family Acrididae; genus Locusta; species Locusta migratoria. The sequence goes on from CM048744.1 coordinate 555,219,141, forward strand.
CATATTGACTCTCCTGACGAGCGGTTCAATTGGAGGCGATCATACCGCAGGGAAGTAGGCAACAGTCCAACATTTGTCTCGGTCGTTGCAGGAGCTCTTTTAGCAAAGCAGGGGAACCTACATCTGGATGGCTAAAGGTGGATGAACCGCTGTCATCCTAGATTTAGATATGTAAATTTGCATTCCTTAAATGGTTTGATTCATTTATATAATGGATATGATGAACAACAAAAATAAATTGTTCTTGAACAAGAGAACATTTAAGCTTGTATGAAGTCCAAACTTAAATTTCTTCACAAAATAGTTCTTTTAAATACATCTGTAAGTATTTTCTAATGGTCACCAAGTCCAGACAGAAGTGACCAAACATTGTATTTCAGCACTGGATATAAAACCAATTACTTGAGAATGCAATGAGATATTGCTGTACTATTATTTTTAAATATAATTTCAGTATCTCATCTGGATTTTATTCATTGCTATGTATTACCTAAAATCAACCATATGTAAAGTCTATGAAATGTTGAATAGTAAGAGAGGTGTTGAATTACAATTTGTGCAGCAGCCAGGACTCTAACTTGTGACCTCCTCCTTACCAGCAGATACTTCATTCACTCAGCTATTGTGGCCTGCCGAATAACGTGACTGTATGGTAAATTTTAAAGCAATACATGTCTTAGGACACTGAATTTTTTACATCTATCCAATGTGTATTTACGTCTGCAGACTATAAAATATGTTACATCATTATGATGGTACAATAAATAACAAAATAAAATCATCCCTTTAACAGGCAAAGATACCAAACTGTAAGGCATCCAAAAACAGAATTCTTTCAACAATAATTATGTTCCTTGAGACAAACATTGTCACATTGTATGGAAGGTATTAAAAATAAGGAGAGGCACTGAATTATAAAATTGGGCTGTGGCCGAGATTCGAACCTGGGACCTCCTGAATACTTGGCAGGCACTTTACACCGCACAGCTAACACAATGTTACAGGCAAAGCGACTACACAGATTGTCTTCTAGTTGGTTTCCCTTCACATCATATACTTTTAATTCTGCCTAAATGTTTCCTGTGAAATACATATGAAATTGCCAAGGCTCTCCTATATTGGAATAGAACCCCGGCCAAGAACGTGAATGGGAACAATCCCGCCTTTTTTCTCAGACGAAGGTGATATAAAAATCAAGAATAATTATGTTCTTTGAGACAAATGTTGTCTAGTTATACCAAAGGTATTAAATATAAGGGGAGACAGTCAATTAAAATTTGTGCTGTGTTTGGGATTCGAAGCCGGGACCTCCTGCTTACTAGGGAGGATCTTTAGTCATTCCAGCTTGTCGTATTTTCCGTTAAGCTGTGTTAGTTGAGCGGTTTGAAGTACGTTCATATTACTGTCACCTCTGCCTGAAGAATAAGGCGAGATTGTTCCCATTCACGTTCTTTGCTGTGGTGTTATTCCAGTATAGGAGGGCCTTAGCAGTTTGATACGTATTTCACAGGGAACATTGAGGTAGAATTAAAGCATGTAGTGTGGAAGGAGATGGTGTGTGTTGTCACTTTGTCCATAACGCTGGTTTTAGCTGAGCAATCTAAAGTGCTTTAATGGTATGCAGGAGGTCCTGGTTTATAATCCCAGCCACTGCACAATTTTTAATATAGAGTCTCTCCTTATATAATTTGTTTTTTCGCTAAGTATACTTCTTGAAATTAGGCGGTAATTTTCACAGCGACGTGAACACTGTATCTCAATGCAGTTGTCACATTTGTTACCCAAATATCATGGCTTTTTGGCCATACCTTTATAGCAGCTAAAGATTTTCGAAAACAGGAAAATTTTGTTTCTAGATATATGTCTACAGAATATATTGTTAAAATTTGAACCATTTGCTATGGTTTGTCATTTAAATATTTGTGTTCAATAGAGTGAAAACAGCTGAAAAATGATTTTTATGATTTTGTGCATAAGTAGGTAACTTTGAACCTCTGTATTTTTATAACAGACAAAAATGTAAACAAAATAAAAAAAGTTGTTTAGAACGTAATCTTCAGAACATACGGCGAAATTTTTAATGGTTTGCAATGAATAAAAAGTATAGATGTGGCTATCCCCACAATCTGTAGTTTTTGTACCCAAGCGTCACTTTTTTTTGCAGTTTTCCCATAAACAATCAATGGACAAAAGGTGCTTTTATAAGCTATATAAATACAATCCTAGTCAACATGTACTGTGCAAAAACCAACTGATTTGCTCAATTTGGCTGCAGTGCAGGAAGTGTGTAATAACAAAATTTCGACACAGTACTGAAGGATAGCTACAGAATGCCAACACTTCTACTACATACACAAATGATCAAAAGGCTTCAGGATAACGAAAACAATTTATCCCTTACTTCTGTGATCAATAGAACCTGAGATAAAGCCCCTGAAGAATTGCAGTTTCGCATACGGTGTTTTTTAACAATATAGTGCACTGTTATACATGGTATGATATTAATGAAAAAATTCTTTGTTGTCATGTCAAAAGTAAATTCACGATGTAAACAACAAATAGAAATCTGGAAGGTAACCTCTCACTTCAAGTGAATGATAGGTACTGCACAATTTATTCCCAAATAATCCTTAATATAGACTTAACTACTCTCTCCTCCTCTGTCTCCAGTTATCAATGTATTGTGGTTTTCTCACGTCACCCCCATCTCACCAACATGTAACGTACTGTGTCATAAATTGTTGCTTCTTGCTATTCTCGTAGATTGGCGTTCTCGCTAACAGCTGGCTGAAATTCGATGGGACAAAACTAATCTGCTACAAATAATCTAGGAAACACATAGAATTACAGTTCATTGACACTTTTATTCATTATTAGTGCCAAATTGCCCCCATTTATGGCCAGCGTACAAGTCTTTTTAATTGCAATCACTACAATACCAGTACCTACACTCCACATATCAATGATACAAATTTACACAATTCGTGTGTGGAATACTAAAGTCTGATGTACAATGTGGCACATATAAAGGATTAATTACTGTAGATACATTTTGTACATGTTTAACATTTAAGAACTTTTATATAATTGTTCAAAATTAAAGGTCAAAGTGACGTGGGTTGTGTCTCATATGTACATCACGAAACACGACTCCCTACTGACATGGATTGTACCTCCTACGAAAGATGTAACAAGACTCATACACGGCGGGAAAGCATGTTATTGATATCTTGAAAGACACTGTAAATTATGTATTGTTAGGTAATTTTCAAGAAAGCGTACACTCAAATTACATGGCGGGAAAGCATCCTATTGATATCATCCAAATAACGACACTGAAAATTACGTATTGTTTACTAATTTTCGAGAAAGCTTACAATTGAAGTAGCATGGCCTTGAAATCTTATATATCGAACGTACAAGTATGACTTGATTTAGTGATTCTGAACCGTAGATTCAGAGGAGTTCTTATATATCCCAAGCAAAAATTTCTTTCCCTCCAATGAAATTCACTGTTACATTAGCCAATGAACGACTTGGAAACTGACATCAAAACGATATTCACTTGTTCCATCCATGTCATAGACACCATCTTGATTTGTCGTATATCTCACAGTTTTGGTTTTATAACTTGCTGTAAACCGTTTCATGGCAACAGTGAATTAAAGATGAATTACAAAATCATCTCTGAATGAATTTATTACAACTAAATGTAATGAAAATCAGATTAACATTGAGAAACAAACTTGTGGGAATGGTTATACAAAAGACTAATGGAGTTAATAGTGTAATGTGTAGGCTACAGTGGTAGACTACCAGGCGAGAGGTGCAGCGTTCGAAACTCCTTTGTAACACATTGTAGGCCTAGCAGTTATTTATCAACAACACTTTGTGGAATTTTCTTGTTTACATAACAGTATTATGTTATCCATTACTCTTATGTGCTGTCTCAGGAGTTAATAGCATCGATTTTGGTGATATATGTGTGTCTCAAGAATGGAGAATGAAATTGCTGCTGCAAGTAGTACAATCAGCAATGACATTTATGTTCTTCCTTCTCACAAATATTTGACCTTTGTTCCAAATATGTTCTGGTTTTCGACAATATGGTTAGAGAAGAAATATGGCAACATTTAAATTGCTGGCAAGCGAAATGAGTATCAATGGCATTTGGGCCTACACTATTCGCTAGTCAGAAAGATTTAGCTATTTATTTCCCAATATCTCGCGATTTCTGAGGTTATGGATAGACTGATATTTCTTGTTTCTCCCCAATATTTTGCTGCTTAGTTTTGAATATGCCGCTATGTCCGATATTCCTTATTTGTCACCAATATTTCTGATTTGATTTGATTTGATTTATTTCGTATTCCATAAATCCATATTGTGATAGATCACATGGATGTGGAATGATTCATGTCACAAATGGTTACAAAATACAGAGATTCAATAAATAATTACACAATAACAGGCAGGTCTCATCAAGTGGTGAATAATGTTACAGGTAGAACTAGACATAAAATTAGAAACATATAGGTCGAATAACATAAAACAATGATTGTAGAAAAAAAAGATGCATAGTACATAAAAGCATATCAGTATAAATGGGTAAGATGTATAATACATTAATTATATTAAAACAGAGAGCCTTGACAACATAAATAAATGTGGCAATACAAAAAATTGCAGAAACAATTATTTTTTGTCTGCATATACTCATCAAGAGAGTAAAATGACTTTTCCACAAGATATTTTTTCAGTTTGTGTTTAAATGTAGGCAGGATCTTAATCTGTACTTTGATTTCAGCTGGGAGAGCATTGAAATCTTTGTAGCTTTATAATGGACACCTTTTTGTACAAGACTTAAGCGTTTAAGATCCCTATGTAGGTCATTTTTTAGATCTAGTATTATGATCATGATAGTCACTATTAGGTTGAAAAAGAAAAAGGTTATTTGAAACAAAAATCATTATAGAGAATATGTATTGAGAGGTGGTGGTTAGTATTTTTAAATTGCGGAACAGGTTTCTACAAAAAGCTCTAGGGTTAACACCAGTCATTATTCTGATTGCTCTCTTTTGTGCGGTAAATATTTTTTTGGCTAATGGTTGATTACCCCAAAAAATTATGCCATAGGACATAATGGAATGAAAATATCCAAAATACGCAGCTTTGGTAGTATTTATGTCACTAATAGGGGTGACTACACGGAGAGCGTAAGTTGCTGCACTGAGTCTTTTATGGAGATCTAATATATGCTCAGACCAGTTCAATATATCATATATTAGAATGCCCAAAAACTTAGTAAAATCGCATTGTGATAGGGGCCTATTTTGGTTACCGCAGCTTAAGTGGAATACCTTATTCTCTTGCTGAGCTGTATGAAATTGGATATATTGCGTTTTTCCAACATTAAGTGTCAGTCCATTGGACCTAAGCCAGTGTAGAACATCAACAAGTACAGATTTACATTTGTTTTCTATTTCGCTGGTTGTATGTCATTTAAGCATAATAGTTGTGTCATCTGCAAAAAGAGTAAATTTGCTGTCGGTGTTTGTGCACAGTGGGAGATCATTGACGTAGATAAGGAACAACAGAGGTCCCAAAATGGACCCCTGTGGCACTCCACACTTTAATAAGCCCCAGTCAGATGAAATAGGACAGCCATTAAGTAACACCTTGTGTTTCCTATTTTGTAAATAAGATTCAATCCACTTTCCAACCCTACCTCTCAAGCCATAAAAATGGGCCTTCTGTATGAGAATGTTGTGGTTTACGCAATCGAAGGCCTTTGACAGGTCACAGAATATTCCAATAGGTGATATTTTGTTATTAATTAACTCGATAATTTCATTAGTAAGAGAAAAAAAAGCTTGCTCAGTTGATCTACCTTTCTGAAATCCAAACTAGTTTCTATTGGGGATGTTGTGGATGTTGAGATGGTCTATAATTCTTTTATACATTAGTTTCTCTAATACTTTTGAGAAGATATTGAGCAGAGATATTGGGCGATAGTTAGAAACATTGGTTTTTTCACCCTTCTTAAAGAGTGGTTTCACAATGGCCAGTTTTAATCTTTCAGGGACAACACCTTGTTGCATAGATTCATTAAAAATGTGACAAGGATTTGAGATATGTTGTCACTACAGTGATTGAGAACTTTAGATGAGATGTTGTCAGTACCTGTGGAATTTTTATTTTTCAAGGTCTTAATGGTATTCTTAATTTCATTAATAGTGACTGGAGCTATAAAAATTGGGTCATATGTACTAGGATTAGCTCTTTGTAATAAACACATGGCTGCATTCAAGGAACCTTTACAACCTACATGTTCTGATGCAGTTAAGAAGTGGTTGTTAAATATATTAGATATTGTTACTGGATTATGGATAACCTTGTCATTGTGATTAACATATATGGTATTGACAGTTTTATTGCTCTTGCCACACTCTCTCTTTATAACATTCCAAACAGTTTTTATTTTGTTGTTGGATTTTTCAATTTCAGATTTAATGTATAAGCTTTTGGATTTGTTTATCACTGTTTTTAAAATCTTACAGTAAAGTTTATAATGATATCTTGCAAGAGGATTATTTGATGCTCTGAGTGAGACATGTAACTCCCTCTTTGTCCTGCAAGAAGTTTTGATACCTTCTGTAATCCAAGGTTTACTGGATGAAACCCCAGTATTCCTCCTGACAGTTTTTTTCGAAAAGTCATTTCAAATACAGAAATAAATTCATTTAAGAAAATGTTAAATTTATCATTGACATCTACTGCACTATACACTAAGTCCCAATCTACCTGTGATAAGTTGTGATTAAAAGTAGAAAGAGTTTTTGTATTAATACATCTAAAGGACTTATAGGTGTGGGAGGTTTTGTTGAATAAATTTATGTCACTGACTTTAATTAATTGCCCATCATGGTCAGACACACCAAGCATGACTTTCCTTACACTCACACTGTTGACTATATTCTTACAAACAATATTGTCTAAAAGGCTCTTAGAATTTTCCGTAACTCTAGTGGGCCAGTTAACTGCAGCAACCAAGTTGTATGAATTCATTAAATGTTCTAAGTCAGTCTTATAGTAATTATCAGTTAAGAAATTAACATTGAAGTCCCCTGCAACTATTAAATTTCTGGTTAAATTTCTGATATTTCTGAATATGTCACGATTACAGTGTGTGTGGTTAACTAAGATCCTAACAGGATAACTTTAATTTCTATCTTAAATGCATACAGAATACTCAGACAGCGTCGTCTGCTGGCATCTCTACAGCCGTACTGCTCAACGAAAATTTAAACTCGTTGGTACTACATGAACGTTTTAGATCTTTGCCTAATGCCAACAGTTAGTATCTCTGGAAAAGATTTTTCGCTTGGGACATAAGTGCACATGTAGATTCAGGCACTACACACTTTCCCATAATCTACAGTTCATGGTCTTTTGATCTCGCTTAAAAGAAGATTATTAGAGCTGAGATGAACGGACATACTCGTTTTTTCAGGGCCACATCGACACGATTTGGAAGAATGGTCCTGTATCAACAAAGAAATAAAAAATATAAATGCAGAGATGCAGGATACCTGCAGTAATTTCAAAGATGCAACATTTGTTGACATTAGCTATTTGGGGAAAAGATTCCACACCACCCATGGTTTTCACCTAAACAGAATTGGGAAAAAATTTATAATTACGAAGATTTTAGAATCAGTTACTAAAACCTCAAATGCGCAGGGTGAAGAAGATGATATATCTCTTATGGACAAAAAGAACGCCCATTTTACCTGGAAGATCGAATGCAATTTCTGTTCTCTCTGAAGCTACATCACTCCAATGAAACTGTGAGATGGTGCTACAGAAAGGAGACCTACCAAATGACAACAGTTCAGTTAGAGAAAACAGAAGAACAGGGTCAGATGGTTTGCCAGATACAACATATGATGGGCTACTGCGTTTGAAGGCTTCTCTGTCTCTCAAAACATGTCAAAGAAACGCTAGAACTGTACAGGAGGGCACAGTAGTAGTGTTGCCTGAAGTATCTGCAACTGCAAGACCTACATCAGCAGAAAGAAAGGTGGTAGAAACAGCAGCAGCTAGGGACTTACTACAGTCTAGAGAACGACCTGTAAGTGCAAGAAACCTGTGCTTCTCAAGGATTTTTGGACCTTCACCAGGGTGCAAGACAGAAGATGACACGCAATACTGTAAATATGATGGAAAAAGGTCTTCACACTAACAATACACTAACTGTATTGCAAGTACATTTATGTAGTATTAGGAATAAATTATTGGAACTGGAACATTTCTGAAGTAATGAGAAAGTAGATGTTACATGTGCAGCAGAACAAGGGCTGAGGGATGACGAGGTAGATCGTTTTACTCCTCAGGGATATATTTATGCAGATGTAGTGTCTAGGGAAGTGAAAAAATACGGTGCATCAGGCATTTTTGTTAAGGAGAGTACAAGATTTTCAAAAATTGATATGAGCATCTATTGTTCTCAAACAGGTGGGGAATTCAGCCTTGTAAATCTTGTAGATCATAACTTAACCATCACAAGTCTCTACAGAGTACCTAGTGGTAAAATGGGTATTTTCTTGGACAATTTTGAATTGATGATGAATAAGTTGTTAAAAGGTAAAAGAAAAATTGCTGTCTGTGGGGATTACGATATAGGAATAGTAAATGAGAGTGAGCAAGGCACAACGTTTTTCCTAAACCTCCTATATTGTAGCAACAGAAGGCCCAAAGCTTGTATAGATAACATCATTGTTAACTTTAAAATTGATTTGTACACTACCAGTGTTGTAAGTGTGGCATTTGCAGACCATGATCCAATCCTTTTTAGGCTCAACCAAAATAAAACTAAAGGATTACCCTGTAATGCAGATGACAATGCACAGGAAAAGGTAACATGGGTTAGAGAGCAGAAAGAAGAAGTTGTAAACCTTTTCTTTCATAAACTTAGATAAGTGTGACTGCATGTACCAATGTCAAACAGGAATCAATAAAACTGAAACTGCTTTTGAGAAATTCATTACTTTTTATTGGATTTATGGTATAATTGTTGTCCTCTCATAAAATCGGGCGAAAAAGTAAAACTATAAAGAAGAACATTAAATGGTATACTGATGAACTCACTAACATTATACAAAATATGTTGTCTTTGTATCATATGTACAAAAATTCTGAATATGAATCTAAACAGAGTGATGATAGGGGGGGGGGGGGGGTTGGCCGCTCGACATCTAGGTCTTCAGCACCCTAGCAAATTAAAGAATATAAGGACCAACAAATGTGAACAGTAAGGAGACAAAGAACATAAACAGAGTGAGGAATTGTACAAAGCTTATCTAGAGTGCAAGAAAACTTACATAACTAAGCTTAAAGAAGCAAGAAGAACAGCATACAGTACATATATTGAATGTGCTCCAAATAAGTGCAAAGTTGCATGGAAAGTTGTTGCACAGGCGCATTCAAAGTGTCATGAACAGGATGTAGCTCTTAACCCAGGTGATGTTAATCTTTTTCTTTTTTTATGAATTCCCCAAGGGATAATAGGCACAAAATTAAAACTACTAGTACTAAGGCAACTGACCTACTTAAGCTATACCAAAGTGGGCATTATAGCTTGAGATGGAGGACTATTACTCCCACTGAGATTACAAAAGTAGTGGCAAAGTTCTACAATTCCAAAAGCATGGATTACTTGTGGTTGTCCAATTACGTAACTTTAATCACAAGTTGGCGGCCTGTATAGATGTACTAATAAGTGGCTCTGTGAAAAATGATTATATTGTAAATATAAAGTGTATTTTGTGAAGTGAAAATGTTCTCAGTGGCATTAGGCTGTGTTCAGTGACTCAAAAGTTGATACGTATGAAGTGTATAGCGCATTTTGACTTTATAGACACAAAATGTGATTGTGGTGTTATTCATTGTGATTTGCAATCGGTAACTTTAGCAAAATATTCTGATGAGCGGGAAGAAAACGTGCTATTTACGATACAACATGACATATTGATTGTTAAAAGGTACTTAAACAACTTGGAAACATTGGCAAGAGCTCTTAAAGAAGAAGAAAACACGAAAGATCAACCATTTACTAGGCTTAAATGGAGCTGGTGTTCGAAACAGAAGAGAAAGACAAACAACTTGGAAAAACAAATGCATTACGAGTAGAAGCAGTTGCGTCCAAACAAGCAAAAACAAGATGTATCTCGAAGAAACAAGAAGTAGCAAACCTCTCCAAACCTCCTTCAACATAAATCCATCAAAAAAAAAAAAAAAAAAAAAAAAAAAAAAAAAAAAAAAAAAAAAAAAAAGAGAGAGAGAGAGAGGGAAGAGATTTACATACATATTTTCAGATCGCCATGGAAGGGGCATAGCGAGCATTATGCAAACCATGCAAACGAAATTCAAAGTTACTGGCATTACCATACCTGGTGCCCCTCTATGTGAAGTGCTAAAAGACAGAAAACTCATTGAAAAGGGGCTACAAATGTGTAATTATTGGTGGAGCAAATGATGTTTATAAGAATGAAAGTAGAAATGCTACCAGGACTCTAAAGGAAACGTTACAAACAATCCCACATTCTGATGTGATTGTTGTAAGCATCCCACAGAGGCATGATTTAATTGAAGCCTCATGTATCAATAAAGAAATTATCTGCACAAACAGAAAATTTAAGAAAATTTGTAGCAGTTTTTAAAGTGTCAGATTTGTTGAAGCTGCAATCTCAGTGAGAGACCATGTCAACAAACATGGTCCGCACAAGAATAATTATGACAAAGCAGTTTTGTGCAAGGAAATATCTGAAAACATTAACAGCCAAAGACAAGAAATCCACAGACCAATCCCCCTGTCATTAGTGAAAGAAAGGAAGTGACATCACATACTCAAAATGAAGAAAGAGAAAAAGAAATATCACAGTCTTCCCCCAAAAAAGAATCACCATTGCTCACCTATAAAAAGAAAGGACAACTGGAAAAGAAGCATGCAGAAAGAGAAGAAGAAACATTATCCTGTTTTGTAGAAGAAGACCTGTCACTGTCTGCACCAAAAGAAGAAACATTCTCATCAGCAGAGAAACTACCAGCAAAACTGAGGAGAGGAGAAAGAACCAAGAAAGACATAATTATGAAGAACCAAGATTTTTATACCAGCAGCTGGGGAAAAAACAACAAGGAACATAACTGGATCTGAGGAAGACAAAAGTAAGTTCCAAGGGATCAGCTGCGCAAATAGCATAGGACAAAATGTAATGTTTTTGCACATTAATGTGTAGTCTCTTAAATATAAAATTAATGAACTTCAATTCTGGTTAGAAAACTTAAACTGCAGCATTCTATCAGTGAATGAACATTTGATTACTTATGAAGAACTCATATGTACCATTTGGTTTTGAATTAGCAAGTAGCTCATTTATATAAAAAAAAATGTAGAACATGGTGGATTGTCTATCTATGTTAAAGATAATGTGAATTTAATATATGAAGTTATAGATGTAAGTGAACTGTGCATAGAGGCAAAATTTGTAGCTGCAGGCATAAAATTTCCAAAATAGGGAATTATTGTAGGATCAGTATACCGTCCACCTAAATGCAAGGAAAGTTTATTTGTGGAACACCTGGAGATATTGATACTTTGGTTACTTAAACCCAAAAATTACATGATAACAATATTTGGTGACATAAATATAGATATTAGGTTTACAAATAAAAATGTTAACCATTTGCTAAACAAGTTAAGATCTCTTAACTTCTACTGCATAAATACCAAACCCACAAGGCAGGCTGCATGCTTAGAGAATATAATATATAATTTTTATTTAAACAAAGTGGATTTTGACACAATAATTGACTAATTATTAGTCTTTGCATTTCTGATCATAATGGTCTATGGGTCAGACAGACTTAACTATAAAATACTTGAAACCTCCACTGAAAAGAGAATAATAAGGCCAATTAATGACTCAAAGCTAAACCAGTTGATAAGTAAACTGGGATGAAATAATAACTAATGTAGATGCAAACGAAGCAACCAATAGATTTCTAGTCCTATTAGCTGAACTTTTTGAAGCATGATGTCCTAAACACTATAGGAACTCAGTGAAGCAGAGACAGTGCAGTAAACCACAAAATCTAAAAAACTGGTATACTCCACATTTAAACAGAATAAGAATTCAAATGCTGCTATATTATGATAAGGCAAAGCTTAATAATGCTGACAAGGAGAAGTACATGAAAAATAAAAAGCCTTACAGGTCTGAAATCAAGGCAGCAAAGTGTAAAGCTAATGATGCATATATATGCTGAACTCAACAAATAAATGCAAAGCTGCATGGCAAATTATCACAACAGAAATGAATTATAATCATAAAGTATACCAGATACCTATTTCATCCAACAGATTAAATGAACATTTTGTTGGTCCACATTCAGATATCAGTACAATGGAGGATGTGCGGAAGGCAAAGGCAATGCTGCCAGAAACAAGCAGTAATCTCACAAACAACTTTTGCTGGGCTCATGTAACAGAGAAAGAGGTCTATGAATCTGTAGGACAGCTCAGTAATTATAGAGTAGATGATTACTATGGCCTCTCAAATTTTGTTATTAAAACTGTCAGAAAAATTGTAAAGTCACTAACTAAAATCATTAATAAGATCTTAGAAGAAGGCCACTATCCAGAGCGTTTAAAATATCTGCAGTGAAACCAGTATATAAGAAAGGTGAAGTAACATCTCCAGATACGTATCCATCAATATCGCTTATACCTATAATATAAAAAATAATTGAGTACTGCAAGCACAAACAGATGTTTCAATACTTTCTAACTAATAATATACTTAGTGCCTCACAACATTGCTTCAGATCCAGGCTCTCTACAACCAAAACAGTTGAGAGTATGGTAGCAAAAATACACAGTTATTTTAAAAAGGAAGAGATTGTTTGTGCAACATTGTTGGACCTCAGGAAAGTGTTTGATATGGTGTCCCATAATATTCTTAGAAAAAAACTCCAGCACTATGGAGTGAGAGGGAATGCTATATGCCTGATGCAGTCCTACTTGGAGATTAGGAAACAGTTAGTTAAGATAAATAATGAATCGCCAGAATGTCTTCCACTTCTAAAGGGTGTACCCCAAGGATCTGTTCTTTGGATTTTCCTTTTCATTGTTTATATTAATGCTTTACCTCAGTTGTACGTGTGATGCAGTGCTTTATGCAGATGACACTACTCTCATCACAATTGACACCAATTTTGAAAATGTGCAGTACAACATGGCAGTAGCAATAGAGGAATGTAGTACTTGGTTTGGAGATGACACTACTCTCATCACAATTGACACCAATTTTGAAAATGTGCAGTACAACATGGCAGTAGCAATAGAGGAATGTAGTACTTGGTTTGAAGCCAATGTCCTGCAGAAAAATGACAGTCAAACTGAAGGAATTGTATTCAGTCTCACTGCTCCTAGTCATAATAACAAAACCGTCAAACTATTAGGATTTCACAAAGATCAAAAGCTTAACTGGGATACACACATAGATAAACTTTGCAGTAGACTAGCTCGTGTCCTCCAGCTGCTGTACAAACTGTACAAATCAGCAAAGAAGTTCTATTATATGCATACTCTGCATTCTTCCATTCTCACCTGGATTACGCAATAATTTTATGGGGTAATTCTGAAGGCTCAAAAACAGTTTTCAAATAGCAGAAGAAAGCTATCAGGTGTATTGCAGGGCTTAGCCCACATGACTCATGTAGATGCTACTTCAAAGAATTAAACATCATGACAGTACCCAGCCTGTTTATATACAATGGCTTAGTATATGTCACAGAAAAAGTTAAGTAAGTTTGATCTAAGAATGACAATTCATACCCACAGTACAAAAAGTGGACATACAATTGATGTGCCATATGCTAGACTGGCAAAGACTCACAATTGTTACAAATACTTAGGTCTCCTCTAATTACTTCAATAAATTACCAACAGAGGCATACACAGTGCCAGCAGATCAATTTAAGAATACTATTGTGAAATGGTTTAAAAGCAAGGTATTTTATTCTGCAAACGAGTTTCTTTAATGTGAGACAAAAGACTTAAATTTCTTATAATAATACATTACAAATAAAAAGTGTTGTTTATTTTATAACTATGAACATGGTACGGTACTATAACTCTGTTACTGTCTTGAACATATTATAATACATCTGCCTGTTTATTGTCTGATATCTATTTATGGTAGTGTACATATCTAATAGCTATAATGTAATTATTTATTATTACTGACATTCATTTTATATTATTTTCTTCTATCTTATGGGATTTTCTAAGTCATTTATTGTTGCTATTTTGTTATTTTCATTATTATTATTTTATGTAACCTTGACAACACTGATTGCATGTAAAATGCTCAGAGGTTAATGTTGTTGTTATGGTCTTCAGTCCGGAGACTGGTTTGATGCAGCTCTCCACCCTACTCTATCCTGAGCAAGCCTTTTCATCTCCTCGTAAGAACAGCAACCCACATCCACTTGAATCTGCTTACTATACGCGTCTCTTGGTCTCCCTCTGCGATTTTTACCCCACACACTTCCCTCCAATGCTAAATTTACGATTCCCCGATGTCTAAGAATGTGTCCTACCAAGCGATCCCTTCTTTTAGTCAGGGTATGCCAAAAATTCCTTCGCTCACCAATTCTGTTCAGTACCTCTTCATTAGTTATGTGATCTACCCACCTAATCTTCAACATTCTTCTGTAGCACCACATTTCAAAAGCCTCTATTCTCTTCCTGTCAGCACTGCTTATCGTCCATGTTTCACTCCCATACAAGGCAACACTCCACACAAATGCCTTCAGAAAAGACTTCCTTACCCTTAAATTAATATTCGATGTTAGCAAATTTCTCTTTTTCAAAAATGCTTTTCTTCCCATTGCCATTCTGCATTTTATATCCTCTGTACTGCGACCATCGCACGTTATTGTACTACCCAAATAACAAAACTCATCTACCACCTTCATTGTTTCGTTACCTAATCTAATTCCTTCAGCATCGCCTGATTTTCTAAGACCGCATTCCATTATTTTTGTTTTGCTCTTGTTAATGTTCATTTTATATGCTCTCTTCAACACGCTTTCCATTCCATTCAACTGCTCTTCCAGGTCCTTCGCTGTCTCTGACAGAATTACAATGTCATCAGCAAAATGCAATGTTTTTATTTCTTCCCCCTGAACTTTAATTCCTATTCCAAATTTTTCCTTGCTTTCCTTCACCGCCTGCTCGATGTACAAATTGAATAACATTGGAGAAAGGCTACAACCCTGTCTTACTCCCTTCCCAACTGATGCTTCCCTTTCATGCCCTTCGAGTCTAATAACTGCGGTCTGGCTTTTGTACAAGTTGTAAATAACTCTCCTTTCCCTGTTATTTACCCCTGCTGATTTCAGAATTTGGAAGAGTGTATTCCAGTCAACATTGTCAAATGCTTTCTCCAAATCTACAAAAGCCAAAAATGTTGGTTTGCCTTTCCTTAATCTGTCTTCTAAGATTAGACGTAAAGTGAGTATTGCCTCCCGGGTTCCTACGTTCCTCCTGAATCCAAACTGATCTTCCCCGAGGTCAGCTTCTACCAGCTTTTCCATTCTCCTGTAGACAATTCGTGTTAAAATTTTGCAACCATGACTTATCAAACTGATGGTTCTGTAATTTTCACACCTGTCTGCACCTGATTTCTTTGGAATGGGGATTATTACATTTTTCTTAAAGTCTGAGGGCATTTCGCCTGTCTCATACATCCTACACACCAGTTCAAATAGTCTTGTCATAGCTGGCTCTCCCAGAGACTTTAGTAGCTCTGAGGGTATTTCATCTACTCCTGGGGCCTTGTTCCGACCTAGGTCTTTGAAGGCTCTGTCAAATTCATCTCTCAGTATAGTATCTCCTATTTCATCTTGATCGACTTCCTCTTCCTTTCCTACAACATCGTCTCTAAGTTCATTTCCTTTGTAGAGCTGCTCTATGTACTCTTTCCACCTTTCAGCTTTCGCTTCTATGCTGAGAATTGGTTTCCCATCTGAGTTCTTGATATTCGTAGAGTTGCTTTTCTTGTCCCCAAATGTCTCTTTTATTTTCCTGTAGGCAGTATCTACTTTTCCACTTGCTATACATTCTTCTACAGATTTACATTTGGCTTCTAGCCACTCCTGCTTAGCCATTTTGCACTTCCTGTCAATCTCATTTTTTAGACGTCTGTACTCCATTTTGCCTGTCTCATTTACTGCATTTTTATATTTTCTCCTTTCATCAATTAAATTTAGTATTTCCGGTGATATCCAAGGATTTTTTGTAGGTCTTGCCTTTCTACCTATTTTGTCCTCCGCTGCCTTCACTATTTCATCTCTCAATGCTACCCATTCCTCTTCTACTGTTTTATTTCCCCCTGTTTCTGCCAATTGTTGCCTAAATCTCCCTCTGAAATTCTCCAGAACATCAGTTTCCTTCAATCTATCTAAGTTCCATCTCCTTATTTTCCTACCTTTCTGCAGTTTTTTCAGCTTCAGCCTACAGTTCATGACTAACAAGTTATGGTCAGAGTCTATATCTGCCCCTGGGTATGTCCTGCAGTTTGTAACCTGGTTCCGGTACCTATGTCTTACCATTATAAAATCTATCTGATATCTTCCGGTGTCTCCTGGTCTCTTCCATGTATACAACCTTCTTTTGTGATTCTTAAACCACGTGTTTGTTACGATTAAATCATGTTCCATGCAAAATTCTACCAGGCGACTTCCTCTTTCATTCCTCCTGCCCAGTCCATATTCTCCTATTATTTTTCCTTCTCTTCCTTTTCCAACTACCGAATTCCAGTCTCCCATCACAATTAAGTTTTCCTCTCCCTTAACTGTCTGAATAATTTCCTTTAGCTCCTCATATATTTCTTCGATCTCCTCATCATCGGCAGAGCTAGTTGGCATATAAACCTGTACTACTGTTGTTGGTGTTGGCTTCGTATCTATCTTGACAATGATAATGCGATCACTGTGCTGCTCATAGTAGTTTACCCGCATTCCTATTTTCTTATTCATTATCAGTCCTACTCCTGTGATACCCCCAACTGATTTTGTATTTATAATCCTGTACTCACCTGACCAGAAATCCTGTTCATCCTGCCACCGAACTTCACTAATCCCCACTATATCTAACTTCAACCTATCCATTTCCCTTTTTAAATTTTCTAATTTTCCTACCCGATTAAGGGATCTAACATTCCACGCTCCGATCCGTAGAATGCCAGTATTGTCTTTCCTGATGACAACATCCTCCTGAGTAGTCCTCGCCCGGAGATCCGAATGGGGGACTATTTTACCTCCGGAATATTTTACCCGAGAGGACGCCATCATCATATGTTCATACAGTAGAGCTGCATGTCCTCGGGAAAAATAACGGCTGTAGTTTCTCCTTGCTTTCAGCCGTTCGCAGTAGCTGTGTGGCAAAGCCACATTAGCTGATGTTACAAGGCCAGCTCAGTCAATCATCCAGACTGTTGCCCCTGTAACTACTGAAAAGGCTGCTGCCCCTCTTCAGAAACCACACGTTTGTCTGGCCTCTCCACAGATACCCCTCCGCTGTGGTTGCACCTACGGTACGGCTATCTGCATCGTTGAGGCACGCAAGCCACCCCACCTCGGCAATGTCTGTGGTTCATGGGGGTGGCAGAGGTTAATAAAGCATCTAATTTAATCTAAAACTTACCTGTAACATTAATATACCTGTGTTGCACCACTTAAGATTGTACCATATATTATGTTATTCTTTTATATATATATTTTTTAAATCTATGAGTGATACTGTGTAGAATCTTTTGTACATATTCCAATGACGACATCGATTGCATGAAAATTCTTAAAGATGAATAAGTAAATAAACAGTAAATATAATTAGTGAACCACTGGTCTTTTTTAATAGTTATCTAGAGTTTGGAATATTTCCTACAAAACTAAAAATATCAAAAGTTATTCCAGTGTACAAAAAACTGCAATTGGGTATCACAGGAAATACTAAATTTAATTTATTTTCAATTTATTAAAGGAAAGATATAGAAATGCAGTTAAAGAAGCAGGTAAAATGTAGTACAGATGACTAAGAAATGAGATTGACAGTGCAAAAGGGCTAAGCAGGAGTGGCTAGAAGCCAAATGCAAATCTGTAGAAGAATGTTTAACGGCACCAAAAAAAAAAAAAAAAAAAAAGGGGACTAAATGAATATCAAGAACTCAGATGGAAAACCAGTTCTGAGTAAAGAAGGGAAAGCTGAAAGGTGCAAAGAGTATATAGGGAAACTCTACAAAGGAAATGAACTTCAAGACAATATTGTAGGAAGGGAAGAGGAAGTAGATGAAGTTGAAATAAGGGATACTATACTGAGGAATTTGAAAGAGCACTGAAAGACCTAGGTTTAAAAAGCCTCCTGGAGTAGATGACATTCCCTCAGAGCTACTGAAGTCTCTGGGAGAACCAGCTGTGTCAAAACTATTTCACCTGGTGGTTAAGATATATGAGATGGGTGACATACCCTCAGACTTTAAGTAAAATGTAATAAACCCCATTCTGAAGGAAGCAGGTGCAGACAGGTGTGAAAATTACAGAACCATCAGTTTAATAAGTCATGGTTGCAAAATTTTAACACAAATTATTTACAGAAGTTTGTAAAGGCCATTAGAGTTGACCTCGGGAAAGATAATTTTGGATTCAGGACGAATGTAGGCAGGAGGCAATACTCACCTTTTGACTTATCTTAGGTGATAGAGTAAGGAGAGGCAAACCTACATTTATAGATTTTGTAAATATGGAGAAAGATTTTGACAATGTTGATTGGAATACACTCTTTCAGATTCTTAAGTCAGAATGGGTACCATATAGGGAACAGAAGGTTATTTACTATTTACAGTGTGTACATTAACCAAACAGTTGTTTATTAGAGTTGAAGTGCATGAAAGGTGTTGTAAACTCCAAACTGTTAAGTACAGAACTGAACATAACAATATAACTGTTTGGCATGCACTTCACAACTGCCTGCATGACTCTGCGTTACTTCCGCCTTCATTCATAGAGGGCGCGCTGCTTGTCTCTATTCTTGCGCGCCTCTGGTGGCGTGCGCACTCGATTACGTGGCGTGCATTACGCTACAGCACCTCTCCCTCTTCTGTGGGAAAACACTAAACTGTTACATTTGACACATCCATTTCATCCCCACAACGAAAACGCCGAGCCAGAACCATGGTGTATGGGCGTGCAGACAGAGCGCCATGCAACACCGAAAGCCCTGCCCATTGGCACCCAGTGAGATATGATCAGAGAAGGCGTGTAGTAGTCCCTGATGCTGTCGTCACTCTCGCCCAGTGCCATAGGCGGCGTAACTGCGAGCAGTGGTGGCGGCAAAGGCGGTGCCGCCTGCGATTGCCAAGTTGTAGGTGTTGGTGGACCCCACTCCCCGGATGCCATGGAGTGTCGGACGGAAAGAGGCTGAGTTTGGTGCTCGGCCCCATCAGGTGACGGGCGAACTCGAGGGTGTGTCAGGACGTCCTACCACTCCTGATCTGCCACCCTTGGGCGCAGTTGTGAGGCCGTCCTCTGTGCGGACCTCACAGAGGCGGCGGCCAGAACAGTGCGTGACAACCGTTGGGATCGATTTGGGGTGGCGGCCCAACCTGCGGACCCACACCACAGTGTCCGTACGGAAACAACCCATCACTACCACGTGGAGGTGGCCCGGCAGGAGCCGCACCAAGTACAGCAGCATCTGAGGCTGTCGGTCGTGTAAGAGTTCTGATGGACTCTTATCACCGATTGGAGTAAAATGGTAGGAAGCCAGGAATCTCTCTAACGCCATGTTGGATGAAGATTGAATTATGTACTTCTTCATTTGGGTAACCAGACGTTCGACCTCCCCATTTATTGCGAGTGAAAGGGGGGCGTCAACATGAGACGGTTACCTCGCTGGGCACAGAATTCGGCGAATTACTGAGACGAAAACTACGGGCCTTTATCTGTAACTAAAGTGATATATAGGGCTTCGAGAGCAAATATCTTACAGGGTGTCCAGAAAAGGACTCCCTGATTTCAAAATTAAATATCTCGAAAACAAAGATCGATAGAGGAATGCAGTAGACGGATGTTTATTGTGAAAGCTGTAAGTAGTTTATACAGCAGTTTGAATAATTTATACAAAAGCTGCTAACAGATGGCGCTGTTATCGCTATACGTAATGCCTAGTATAAATAGTGATCCGAAGCCCAGAGCGATCAGTTCCACTACTGAAACGTGAACATAGGTTAGCGTACAGAAGGAAGAGATTAAAACCATGCACTCCATTGAACAATGCGTTTTTCTGGTGTTAGAGTACCAAAGGTTAGAAGAGAATCCTACGGCAACAAGGCAAGGTTTTCAAGCAAGATTTAATGTTCCAAAAGGACCCGATGCAAAAACTGTTCGTACACTCTTCGCAAAATTTCAACGAACAGGCAGCGTAACTGATGATCTAGTGGGGCATGTTGGCCGCAAGCAAACCGCAGTTACACCTGAAAATATCGACACAGTTTCTAGAATTATTCAGCGAAATCCAATGTCATCCGTCCCTAGAATTGCATCTGAGACTGGTTTGAAGCGTTCCAGCACGCAGAAAATACTGAGAAAGAGCCTACACATGTTTCCATTCAAACTTCAAACGCACCAGGCCATACCCGTACGAGCTGTGCAACAAAGGGTTGCCTTTGCTAATCAGATGCTCACAATGATTGATAGTGAAAGATTTGATGTTGGCTGCATCTGGTTTACAGATGAAGCACACTTACACCTGAATGGATACGTGAATAAGCAGAACTGGTGATTTTGGGGTTCCGAAAAGCCATATTGGTGTGAAGCGAAACCACTGTATTCTAAAGTTACTGTGTGGGCTGCAGTATGCAGCAGAGGCATTATTGGCCCTTTTTTCATCCAAGAAACGCTCACTGGTCCACATTACGTTGCAATTTTGGAACAATTTGTCGCCAAACGGCAAGCGTTGGAGGATCAACCAGGTACTGAATGGTTTATGCAAGATGGAGCCCAACCACATTGGTCCGAACAAGTGTTTCGCGTTCTTGAGGAATACTTCGGGAATCAAGTCATTGCTTTGGATATTCCAAATTTACTGGTGCAGATATGGATTGGCCTCCATATTCTCCGGATTTGACTCCCTGTGACTTTTTTTGTGGGGCACAGTGAAAGACATGGTCTACCGGAAGCATCCCGCCACGCTGGACGAGCTTGAATCGGCGATCTCTGTGGCATTTGAATCCATTTCGGTTGAGACACTACGAAATGTGATAGCAAATTTCATTCTTCTTTTGCGCCACCTCTGTAGTGCCAATGGTGAACATTTTGAAAACATTGTGATGTGATTGTTTGCAAAGTGTGTTTTCATACGATTATTTCCCTTATGTATGCTGATATGAGCTGTACAGCGTACAGCGCCATCTGTTAGAAGCTTTTGTAACTATTATTTCAAACTGCTGTATAAACTTCTTACAGCTTTCACAATAAACATACCATTTACTGCATTCCTCTATCGATCTTTGTTTTCGAGATATTTAATTTTGAAGTCAGGGAGCCCTTTTCTGGTCACCCTGTAGATAACGCTGAGACCGTTGACATAGCAGTGCAACGTATCACATATGGAAACTTTGATAACCACCAATAGCAAGAAGGAATTCAAGAAAGGACCCACAAAGTCTACATGAACTCGTTCCCAAGCCTGTTCCGGATCTGGCCAGGGTGAAAAGGACGCGCGCGGAGCAGCCTGGTGAATCGCACATTTTGAGCAGGCCGACACAAGTCTGACAATATCCCTGTCCAGGCCTGGCCAGAACGTATGGCGGCAAGCTAATGCTTTTGTACGAGACGTTCGCCAGTGGTCAGCGTGCAAAAGACGGAGAAATTCACGACGTAGAGAGTAGGGAATGACCACCCGAGGTGATGCACCTGCCGTGGACAGTAAGAGGACTCCATCCCTGACCAAAAATTGATACCAAAAGGAAACGTACTAGCAAAGTGGGTCTGAAACTCGGCCCGGTGGCCTCTCCAGCCAGCCATGTTGTACAAAAGAGGCCACCTGTCTTAACACGTGATCAGCTGTGACCGCAGCTGCAATACGTGATGCAGTAAGATGAACACCCTCCAGTACCTGTTGTCCACCACGTCCAGATGAAAACAGAGCAATTCGTCGGCGTCAAAAACAGGGTCAGGATTCACTGGAAGACGAGACAGCAGGTCGGCATTAGCATATTGAACCGCAACAAAAACAGGGCCCATCGCTAAAGTCGGTGTACTGCTTTATCTGGCAGGGACGCGGAATGGTTGAACAGGGAAATCAAGGGTTTGTGATCTGTGACCAAATGGAATTTTGCGCCATACAGAAAAACGTAGAATTTGTGCAATGCATAGATGATGACCAGGGCTTCTTTTCTATCTGCGAATATTTGAGTTGTGCTGAGTTCAATGTTTTGGATGCATAAGCAATGGGCCTCTCCGTACCGTCTTCATACCTATGGGCCAAGACTGCTCACAGCCCCTTGTTAGGAAGCATCTGTGGCCAAAACTAATTGTTTCCTGGTTCGGAAGGGGCCAAACAGGGTGCAGACTGTAACTTTTGTTTCAAAAGAGAAAACGCATTTTCACACGCCTGCAACCACTGGAAACGCTCGCCTTTGTGCAAGAGGGCATGCAATGGTTGCGCTATGGATGCCGCATCTGGAAGAAATTTATGGTAATATGCAATCTTGCCTACAAAAACCTGTAACTCCTGCACTGACGTAGGTAGAGGTAAGGGCGAAATGGCCGTGACATGCTGGCGTAAAGGGGTGACACTCTCGCGAGAAACTTCAAAACCTAGGTAGACAATAGCGAGTTGGAAGAAGCTGCACTTATCTAGATTGCATTTGAGTCCCGCAGCCTGGAGCGCAGAAAATAGGGACCGCAGGTTCTGCAATTGGTCTTCGGGAGACATGCCTGACACCACAATGTCATCCAGATAATTTATACAGCCCAGAATCGGTGCTGTGACCTGTTCCAGGAACCGTTGGAATATGGCTGGGGTGCTGGCAACCCCAAACGGTAGGCGTAAATACTGGTATAGGCCAAATGTTGTATTAATCACCAACAGACGCTGTGACTCCTCGTCCAAGGGAAGCTGAAGATAGGCCTGTGCCAAGTCCACCTTCGAAAAGAAATGTCTTCCTGACAACTTTGTGAACAATTCCTCCTGGAGAGGCAATGACTGACTGTGCACTGATTGTGGTTTTAAAATCGCTACAGAGCCGCAACTTGCCAGTTGGCTTTATTACGATGACCAACGAAGAAGACCATTCATTTGAGGAAATAGGATGAATGACCCTCAGGGATGTGAGGCGATCTAATTCCGCATTGACAGAATCGCGGATGGCCACCGGTATCTGGTGCACCCGAAAAAAACGCGGGCGCGCGTAAGGTTTCATAGATATATGTGCCTGAAAAGACGTGGCGCAACCCAAACCCGGTGTAAACGTGGAAGAAAATTCCGAGCAGAGCTCATCCACTTGTGGGTAGGGTACCTCGTTCGAAACTAGGTTGACGCACATACGAAAAAGATTATCTGTGATTGCATTGACCACTACCAGAAAGGTTAAGGGCGAACGACAGTGCGGTCTGCCGCCTGAGCGGTAAATTGGCCAACCACTGGAATTCGTTGTTTGTTGTAACTGAACAACTTGCGAGTGACTGGCTGCAGGGAAGGGGAGCCCAATTCGAGATACGTTTGTCAATTTAACAGAGTGTCGGCGGCGCCCCCATCAACCTGCATACGGAGGACCCTGTTGCAAACTTTTAGTTCCTGGAAGAGTTTAGAAGGAACCGCGGACAGTACCGCCACACAGTTGGCTTTCGTATCTACATCCATATCCTGATCCTGCACGGAGGGATTTGACTTGCACACGGACGACATATGACCATTTTTGCTGCACCGATGGCACGTGGCTCAGTGCCGAGGGCAAGCGGCCCGATCTTGACTGACAAAGCAAGACGGGCAGGAGGGCAGTGGTGCACTTGAGCGGCCCTGTGTCGTCTGCTGATGAGTCCGCGGGTTTTGCTATTGCATAGGACGCCTACCTCTCGACTGTACCGAGTGTTCGGTAATGGCGGCAATGTCCTACTCAGGGGGCTCGTCTTCCTGAGGGTGGCGAGAGGCGGAAGGATGAACAGCCTATACGTCGCACAAAGCCTCGATTTGATTTCCTACCGTCCGCGACACTTCAAAAGCTTGGGCAATTTTTAAGACTTCTGACAACGAAGGGTTTTCGTGTTGTAAGGCACGCTCCCTCACTTTCCTATCGCGTGCTATGCGGATAATCACATTCCTGACCATCTGATCCGCATAAGACTCTTTGTGCAACTCCGAAACAAAATTGAAACAACGTCCAAGGCCGTGTAATTCGGCCGCCCGCGTCCGATAAGACTGGTGCGGCTGTTTACGGCATCTATAAAACTCCACACGAGCAGCTACGACATGTGTACACTTGCAGTAGTAAGAAGACAGTAATTGACACATGTGATCGAAAGTAAGAGATGTGGGGCCTTGCAGGAGGGCCAGTTGACACAACAAATGATAAATCTTAGGAGAAATCCACGAGAGAAAAAGAGCGCGGCACAACCCGGCATTCCGGACGTCAAAAGCCTGAAAATGTTGCCGCAAATGCTTTTCGTAAGACTCCCACTCTTCCGCGGCCTCGTCAAATGCTGGAAAAGGCGGCGGGTATAAGACGGGGGTAGCCGTAGCCGGTGCTGCGGGGAACGCGTGCGCGGGGAACGCCGAAGCCGAAGACTGAAATACCTGGGTAAGCTTCTCCAAAGCTGTTGCGAAACCTGAGTCTTGGTTTGCAACACTGTACCAAGTGCCGTATGTTGATCAACGAGGCGGCGTATTACTTCGTCCAGTGTAGCTTCTGTCCTTCCACAGGCCTCTCTGGAACCTAGGCGAAAACAGAATGCGAGGAATCGAACACATTCGTTGCCAATGAGTGTTGTAACCTCCAAACCTTATCACGTAAAGACTAACATAAATGGCCCGCGTCGGCCGTTAAGTACAGAACTGAACATAACAACATAATTGGCATGCACTTCATAACTGCCTGCGCGACTCCGCGCTACCTTCGTCTTCGTTCATAGAGGGCGCGTTGCTTGTCTTTATTCTTGCGCGCCTCTGGTGGCAGGCACTGTAAGTACATAGTCGGCATGCTCGATTCGACTTACGTGGCGTGCACTACGCTACAGCAAAAGGGATGCATGGCTGGGAAGGCAGTAAGACAGAGCTGTAGCCTTCCTTCAATGTTACTTAATTTGTACACTAGCAAGGTGAAAAGGAAAGCAAGGATAAATTTGGAGAAGGAATTAAAGTTCAGGGTGTAGAAATAAAATCTTTGTCTTTTGCTGATGACATTGTAATTGTGTCAGAGACAGCAATGGACCTTGAAGAGCAATTGCGTGGAATGCACAGTGTGCTGAAAGGAGCATATAAGATGAATATTAACAAGAACAAAGCAAGGGCAATGGAATGCAGTCCGAAAATCCGGTGATGCTGAAGGAATTGGATTAGGTAATGAAACACTAAAGGTGGTAGATGAGTTTTGATACTTGGTTAGTAAAATAACATTTGATGGTCTCAGTACAGAGGATATAAAATGCAGAATGGCAATGGGAAGAAAAGTATTTCTGAAAAAGAGCAATTTGCTAATATTGACTATTAATTTAAGTGTAGGGAGTCCTTTCTGAAGGCATTTGTGTGGAGTGTTGCCTTGCACAGGAGTGAAACTTGGACAATAAATAGTTGAGACAGGATTAGCATAGCGGCTTTTGCAATGTGGTGCTGCAGAGGAATGCTGAAGATTAGGTAGGAAGATCGCACAACTAATGAAGAGGTACTGAACAGAATTGAGGAGAAAATGAATTTTTTTCATACCTTGATTAAAAGAAGGAATTGATTGGTAGGAGACATTCTTAGACATCAAAGAATCTTAAATTTAGCATTGGTGGTTAGTGTGTGTGTGTGGGGGGGGGGGATACCAGGGGCAGACCAAGAGATGAATATAGTAAGCAGATTCAGATGGATGTGGGTTGCCATTTGTATGATGAGACGAGGAGGCTTGCTCAGGATAGAGTAGGGTGGAGAGCTACATCAAACCAGTCTCCGGAGAAGACCATAATAACAACAACAAGATGATACAATGCTGTTATCCAAAATGTATTTTTTTTTAAAAATAACACCATGGTTAACAAATGACCATGAATCCTTTGGTGGATCAGAATTAATCACCTGAAGACCGTTTTTTGCAGGTGGTTTCTTTTCAAGCGAACAATTGTGGTAATAGGGCTCATAATAATAGCGCAAACTCCATTTATCCATATAAATTCATATATGTCCTCTAAAACAAACACAGAGCTGGCATGAAAACTGTAGAACATGCTCAAATAATATGTGCTTGAAGCATCCTAAGATCATCTAAGAAAGATAATTAGTTTTATGGGATCAATAACTTAAAACAGTGTCACAACATAGGCCCCACCCCATTACAGAATATCGGCAGATGCGTAGCAGGTGGAGGGGGGCAGGTCAGTATCGCTGGCTAGGGTACTGAGTCTGGCAGTATCATGATGTTTAGTGGCTCCAATGTCGGTAGATGTCACGTTACTGTGTGACTGAGGCAGGGGCGTCAACATAATCTTGTAGGTCGAATAACTGATGTGGTCGAATAACTGTATGCCCCAAGTGTGATATGAACTGTGTTGTTGACATTGGAGTTGGTGGTACTGGTGGTGATTTAGAAATTGTTATGATGCCCTGACAGAGACATGCATGAGGCAGGGATCATGCCTCTGTGAAGGGGAAAAATATCCGCTTTTACGAGTACAAGGATGATGTAATTATGGAAGACCCCTCTGAGACACCTGGGATGTGTTTGGATGTGACTTCAGTCTCATAAAATATCATCAGTGGTTGACGTGAAGTTGAAGAAAAACCTCGGAAAGGGGTATACAGAGAATCAGAATCACTTTGTCAGGCTGTGGACGTCTGGTGATGTGTGTTACTGGGTGAAGGAGTAAGGCTCAAAGGAGCTGAAACCTCTCTATTGGAGAGTAACACATCTTCAGTGCATGGTGAAGTTGACCGGTCAGTGAATGCAGGTGGGACAGAGTTGAGGCATACCCTTAATGATGATTTCAATGGTATTATTAGAACTCACCAAAACCCTATGTGGTTCTGACTATGGTGGTTGCAGTGGCATAAGAATCATGACATCATGGAGCATTATATAATGGCAGTCTTGCAAGGTAGCAGGCATAAGAAGTTGGACAAGGGATGGGCAGCCTCTGCCGGCACAGAAACTCCCCAGGTAGGACTACGCTTCCTCCATAAATGAACTCGGCTATCTTGCCTATGATGCCATCTTTAAACATCGATCATAGCCTGAATAGCATCCAGGATAATGTTTCCATCCAAAAGGCATCATGGCAGTGGAGTGCGCTTTTATAGTTTGGTGCTATTCCTTGACAATGGCATTCACCTGTAGTTGGTTGCCATTTATATGTGGTTGGCATGGACTTGTGTGATATTTGACAATGATGCATGTCTGGCAAGGTTAGAGAATAGAAACGATTGAGATTGTCTTTATTGGCCTGTTTTGATGGTTGCTGGGCAGCTGAACCAATCAGAAACGAACGCCTTAACAACTGCTTCAGTTGTGATATTTGGCAGCAGTACTGCTTTTACCCAGCATGTGAGGTGATCAGTGCACGGGAGACATATCTGTGTACTTCAGAAGGTGAAGGGGGAGGAGGAGGGTCTGACAATGTCCACATGCACAAGGCAAGAACGGCTAGGTGGAATGGCAAATTTTCCAAGTGGGGGCAATGTGCGGTGGGAGATCTTGTTCCACTGGCAGGGAATACAACAATGAGTCATGTCTGCCAATCCTTTTTCATGTCATACCAGACAGAATGTTCAGACCTGAAGCATGTTGAAGCTCGAACACTGGGGTGTGTGAGTGATTGCGGGGTATCCAAACCTTTCGATGGGGAGATGTAAGACTGACAGGATGAGGAGTTTCTGGGAGAAGTTTTACCAAATCTTGTCACCAATGCCAGTAATCATAGCTTTAGTGAAAGACAGAGAGGTGGATGCCTCAGATAGAATTCGTTGAGTGTCCTCGTCTTCCTATTGTAGGTTGGTGAGGTCTACTGATGAAGACACAGCATTAATGTGGAATTGGAAATCTGCTGTGACATTGTCAGTGCCTTTGATGTATGTTGTTGTGAACTCAGAACTGAATCTGAGCTAGTGATAATGCCATGTGGACAGAGCGGCACGAAGGTTGTGCAAGGCATCCACGAGAGTTTTATGATCTGTCAGTATGTAGAACTTGCAACGTGCCTCTTGAAGCTGTGACACATTGCTCTTCTGGATAGTTATCTCTTCTGAAGCCTCTCAAATTTGACCACAATACTACATAGGACTTGGTGAGAGGTTTCTTGGAGTAAAAGACTGTCAGAAGGGTCCACAAAATGTAACAAGCCATCTATATTATAGAAATGGCTTTGTCTGTGTATATGTGTATGTATGTTCCATATCTCCTCTGAACCTACTGGATTGATTTTAAACAAATTTTATACACATACTGCTTGCAACACGAGAATCAGTACCGTGGGGTTTATAAACTCATAGCTCCCATAAGACCGGAGATAAGAGCAAAAACGTGTTTTCATGCCCTTGCCATATAGGCTACGCTGCACAATCATTGTGTTGTGTGGTAAAAAAAATCAGCCTGCCCTGTGATCTGCTCTCAATTGCAGTCTTTGTGTCAGGATCAAAAACCAGCGAGATAAATGAAGGGTGAGATGGGCAAAGAGAATTAGGGGTGTAAGGTGAATGGGAGAGGAGTTGGACAGGCAGAGAGGATGTAGCTGTAGATGAATAGAGAGAAGGAGATAATGGAGGTGGTATGAAGAAATGACCAGAGACAGATAAGTGGAGGACAGATAAGTGGGGAAGGGCCTAGGGGAATTGATCTGAGAGGGTGGGGTGAAGGAGAGGATGGTCAGAGAGGGGGGAGAGAGGGAGGAAGGGATGGACCGAGAGAGGGGCGGCCAGACGTTGGACAAACAAGAGGAGGAGGAGATGGAGTGGGATAAAGCATAGTAAGAGCTAGTTAAAAAGAGATGACGTTCAGACGTAGATTTGGGTGTAGGGGATGGGCATAAAGAAAAGGAAATGAGGAGATGGAGAAACAGAAAGAGAGAGTCAGATTTAAACGAGAGGATAAGATGGAACAGAGAGATTGGGGGAATTGCATTATATATATATATATATATATATATATATATATATATATATATATATATATATATATATATATATATATATAAAAAGAGATGACTTACCAAAAGGATCGGCTCGTCGAGAGAAACAAATAAAATCACACACAAACACACATACAAGCTTTCGCCACCACTGGCAGCTTCTTCAGGAAAAAGAGGAAAAAAGGGGAGGAAAAGGGAAGGATATGGGTTTTAAGGAAGTGGAAAAGGAGTCATTCCTTAGGGGAAAAAAAGGAAGGTAAACAAATACACACACGCTCAGACATATCGAAACGCAAACACACCTAGACAGACATTTGTGAAAAGCAAAGAAGTTGGACAGAGATACCAATTGAGGCAGAGGCTCTGTCCACAGAACCCAGGCAAAGATGCTAAAGATAGTGGGCGGGAATTTGAGTTAGCGGAGATTGAGACCAGGTGGGCAACGGGATGAAAGAATAAGCTGACGCTAACTCAAATTCCCGCCCACTATCTTTAGCATCTTTGCCTGGGTTCTGTGGACAGAGCCTCTGCCTCAATTGGTATCTCTGTCCAACTTCTTTGCTTTTCACAAATGTCTGTCTAGGTGTGTTTGCGTTTCGATATGTCTGAGCGTGTGTGTATTTGTTTACCTTCCTTTTTTTCCCCTAAGGTAAGTCCTTCCACTCCTGGGATTGGAATGACTCCTTTTCCACTTCCTTAAAACCCATATCCTTCCCTTTTCCTCCCCTTTTTTCCTCTTTTTCCTGAAGAAGCTGCCAGTGGTGGCGAAAGCTTGTATGTTTGTTTGTGTGTGATTTTATTTGTTTCTCTCGACGAGCCGATCCTTTTGGTAAGTCATCTCTTTTCTATTTTTATTTTTATTTATCCCACCGGGAAAGTTTCCCTCTATAATTTTCGTTTCATCAATTTATATATATATATATATATATATATATATATATATATATATATATATATATATATATATATATATATATGTCAAGTGCTGAAGTGTTTTTGCATAAGATTTGGAAATATTTTGAAGACTGAAAATATATAAGAAGCAAATAATTAATTGAACACTGATTAGTAATACCACTGTGATTTAGGATAGCTTACAACTCACCACAAAGATGTACAATGAGCTGCAACAGGCATATAGAAAAAGACACTAAAGGCACTTACACATACAGCACTTAAGCTATTGGTCATTAGTCTTCGTCAGCACAGTACACAAAATAGGAGAGGTGTAGAATACAGGGGGCAGGAACTGTTGGGCGTGGTTAAAAGTTGGTTATTGTTCGTTGAAGCTTGGATAATATTGGGATCAGAGAATGTACTGTAAGGATAACTCTTATTCATGTAGTTCAGGAAAGCGCGGGGTGGGGGGGGGGGGGGGGGAGGGGACTTAACTACTTTGGTCATCTGTAAATTGTAAGTATTGTCCAAGTGAGCTTATATCATTTACAAAGCCAAGGGACGGCTGTGTACCGCAGCAGAGTGTCTTAGTGCACATGTCTATTGTACCGATACAGCTGCAGTTACTATTTGAAATTGTGTAGAACATCAGTATTTTCCCTGGATAAATTCATGATTCACTAGACTTACTGTAACTGTTATTTACCTCCTGTTTTGGACCAGTGTTGTGGAACTTCGAGCATGGTATAGGCATTGTGAGATTGCCATGCTGTTGTGAAATCTTTTTCCAGTATTTCTCATGCTGTTTACTAATTCAGCTGCATAATTCTGTTTTTACCATTGATTTGGTAATTGTCAGGACACGTTCTGGCCCTATAAAAGATATAGATGCCCAAGCTCTGGCTAACTGAGTGTCCTGGTACCCACGGGAGATTTAGCCTGTTGTTGTCCCCTAGTGTCAAGGTATTTGTAGCATTCTGCAACCATTTTTTTTCTTGTTTCAGAGGCAGCTTCTGATTTCAGACCTATCTGGCTGTCTGAATGAACATAGATGATACCATTTTCGTAGCCCCTCTGTATTTTTCCTCCGCCAATGATTGTAAACATTTTAGCCTATTAATTGTGAGCAGTTTATCTACAGTCAATCAACTATCTATAATCTATATCAACATACATACTCTACAGTCCACCCAAAGGTTTTTGGTGAAGGGTAAGTAATACCACTAATAGGCTAGTTAGTTGCTTTCCTGTTCCACTCCCAGGAAAATCAGGAAACTTTTCCAAACATGAGTGACACATTTATAATACACGCAATAAAGAAAATGTAGACATTCCAAGATGTCGATTTTCCAGGACAATAGACAGCTTTCCAGTTGTGGCTATTAAAATGTTCAACCACCTAAGCAATGAACTCCAGTCTCTGGAATTGGGGAAATTTTGATGGAAGATTTCACAATATCTATGTCATCTGCCTTCCAAACGAAATGTCCGTATATGCTTGTTCTATTTCATATTGCTGTGTAACATTGTGGTTAGATATTTTATTTGTGAAACTTTGTCTAGCGGCACACTACTAATGCTGTAGGCCTAGTCGAACATTATGGGATTGTTTCTCCTACTCATCTGCACCTTACATTGTTCTACATTTAGAGCCAGCTGCCATTCCTCACACCATCTAGAAATTTGGTCCGGTCATCCTGCATCCTACTACAGTCATTCAATGATGGCACCTTCCTGTACATTACAGTATCATCAGCAAACAGCTGTAGATTGCAACTCACTCTCTCTATAAGATCATTTATATAGATAGAAAACAATAACCGTGCTAACACACTTTCCTGGAACACTCCTGATGATACCCTAGTCTCTGATAAACACTTGTCATCAAATACAATTTACTGGGTTCTATTACTGAAGTATTCATTGAGTCACTCACATATTTAGGTGTCTATTCCATATGATTGTACTTTTGTTAGCAGTCTGTAGTGTGATACACTGTCAAACGCCTTTTAAAAATAGAGAAATATGCAGTTTGTCTGTTTCCCTTCATCCATAGCTCACAACATGTCATGAGAGAAAAGGGCAAGCTGAGTTTTGCAAAATTAAAGCTTCGTAAAGCTGTGGTGATGCAAAAATAGAAGCTTTTCCATCTCAACGAAATTTACGATGTTAGAACTCAGAATACGTTCAAGAATTCTATGGCAAACTGATGTTAATGACATCGGTCTTGGCTTGGTCCTGAGTAACCCTGCACTAGCACCCTCATCCATTTTTGATCTGCAGGTGATCCAAACTATATTCCATGAATGGTACTGCAATTCCTGAGGCATTTTTTTCCATTCCTCTTTCCTTCTAATTGTTATATTGACAGGTTTGTTGAAACAAGTGGAAGGTCATGCATAGACGGTAGGCATGTCCCCTAATGTTTCTATGTCTACAGTATCTGTAATGTGAAGGGGGCGGGGGTTGGATATCCAAAACATGCCCAGTTACTAAAAGTTCCAAGTCTGTGAGTCCCTTTTGCGGATTCTGTCTTGACTCAGAGGTGCAGCGTGGACAGGTCTCTAGCATGGTTTCCATCCCAGTGTGAATTCCACTAGTTATGGTTAAGCAGGCCAGTCTCTGCATCCTTTAAAGCTCTCATTTTTGCTCTACTTTATTCCACCATACTGTGGCTCCATGTGTAATCCTGGTTCTAATTACAAAGATGTAGATCCAGCGCATGGTGTTAGGTGTTAATCCCAAACTTTTGCCATACGCCCTTCTGGTGCACATGTGAGCAACTTTGGCTTTGAAGCCGCGGCAGAGTGGCCAAGCACATTGAAGCGCTATGTTCTGATGTGTGAGGTTATTCCCCGTCGGGGGTTCGAATGCCCCCTTGAGCATATATGTTTGTGTCGCCTTTAGTATAAGGTAATTCATAAGTAGTTTGTAAGTTTGGGGACTGACGACTCCACAGTTAAGTCCCTTAAGCTTGACAAGCATTTGGCTTTGGGGCTTATGTTATTTGTGTGGAGTGTCCATGTCAGTTTGGCATCCAGAGTCACCCCTAGACGTTCCACTGCTTTCTACAGTAGAGTTTAAGCCCACTTCCTTGTAAATGGTACAGCAACAGGTTTGTTGGAATTAACGCCAAGATCCTGCTTCTTGCACCAGTTCTGCACATTTACCATTAAATTCATTCACCGTCAGGTTCCACAATAGGGGAGACTGCGCATCTCCTTGTGGACTATCTCTGGTGACGTAGATCTCCATGACTTCCTCCATCGTGTTGGACTCTACCTTTCTTTTGCTGAGCTTGTCTTAATCCACCTCCAATGGTGGTCTCTATGCCATGCTCTTCTGCACCATTACCCATAGATTTGAAGGTAATGTTGTCAAAAGCCCCATTGATATCCAGAAAGATCCATAGCGAAATTTACCAAATGTAAAGTGCCCTCTCGATCTTTCGAACAAGTTGGTTAAACAGCAGTTTTGCATGATTTTCCTGGTTGGTATGCATGCTGGTTAATGTGCAGAGAATTTGTGTGTAGTCTCTTCTCAATGCATGCATATTTATCAGTTTTTCCAGTGTCTTTAGAAGAAAGGAGGCAGGTTAATCAGTGTCATGTCCTTATCCTTTGTATGATCTGGTCTCCCTGGCTTTGGAATGAAAATCTCTTTCACTGATGTCCAGACCATGGGGATGATTCCTTCTGCAAGGCTTGCTCTATACTGCCTGCACAGGTTTTTAAATAGCTCATCTCTTGATTATTGAAGTAGATCTGTAAAAATACCACCTGAGCGTGGTAACTTGAAATGTTCCCCCTGCCCACTGGATTTTCTAAAAGTTGATACACTCCTTGGATGATTCCCAGTCCTCCCTTCACAAGTTCGATAAAAACATATGAGACGTTGCATCTTGGTGTATTTCTTTTACCATGTTACACGGATGAAAGTGTCTTGAGGAATACCTATAATGTCTCGTGTTCACTCCTGGTAAACCCCCAATTTTCTTCCGTTAATGAACCTCCTGGACTTTTTAGTGATTCTTGTGAGAATTTTATGTAGTCTGATTCTGGCAACCATGCTCTCCACTTCCTCACAAAATACCTTCCAAGAGGATTGTTTTGCTGCTTAATAGCAGAGTTGTGTTGTGAAATAATCTCCCTGTGTCTTGCAAATGGTCTTTTCCTTGATGCAAGATTAAACAGTCTTCTGACCTGTTTGCTTATTCCACCAGGATAAATTCCTATTTGTGCACTTTCAGAGATTTGGCAGATTTCCAGATATGAGGTCATAATGATTGGTGGATGTTACTTTATCTGTTGTTTCCTCTAGGTCAATTGGATTCGTTGTTATTTATTTATTTATTTTTTAAATTTTTTACATGAATGGAAGATCTGGGGTTTTTAAGATTTCCTGCATAAATAAATACATCTTCAGTGCTACCAAGTCCTGATACTTCATGTAGATATGATTCCTGAATCAGCATCGCTTCGATCTCCTGTCTACCCAGAAGGTGGCGCAAAATAGCTGTTGCTCCTTCACTGTGCTACAGGTTGATCTGTAGCACATTCAGCCACCAGCTTGCTGCTATTGTTGTTCTTGATGTCTGATCACTCTGATGGCTACTTAGAAGAATCTTAAAAAGATTTTTAGGTCCTGCTCCAACATTGCCTTCAGAGATTTTACTCTGACTTCAATCACTAGGGTTTTCCTTTGGGCGTCCTGCTGATAATTGTCCAATCCTCTGTTGGAACTTTCCAATTCTGGGCCCAACTTTTCTTGATAAGAGTCTTTGGAGAAATATCTTTAAGGAGTTTGACTGCCTGAATTGATATATTCATGGTGGTGAAGAGCTCTGCTGCTGTCTTAAGCAGCAACTTTGTTTCTTCTTCTTCTTTGTGGGTACCATCTCCTTGAGTCACTCAACTTTGTGTGCTCCTCACAGACAAAAATGAGGGCACCTTTATCCAGATAACACCTCCTGAAAATGGGACTTGTCCAGAGTCCCCTGCACAGTTTTCTCGAGGAGGGCCATATGGATCATCTCTTCCATGTCAGTGTAAGACTGATTGCTCAGTGAGGTCACCTGATATTCCTGAGGCTCTGTTTATGATACATCTTCCTATGTGCTCTACTCCTCCTGGCACAGATTGAGTAACACTTTGTATTTTTTTATCGGGATGGAATTATGGGAGGGGAATGGGATAGGAAAATGTGGTGAAGATGGGATATTGTGGGATACACTTAGTCTAGTTCAGCAGCTGAAACCTGTATAGCACGGGTGACCCTGCCAGTAGCTATGGAACTGCTAGCATAGCCCTCAGCTTCATATGAACATGTAAACCCCTCTGCCCATAGGGACAGTAATACAAGTCAGTATCCCCTTGAGAGAGTGCTCTAAGGGAACTAGCATCAGTATGAAATAGTAACTGTCTCAAAGTAACCTATAACACATACATTCATTCAGTCATTATGTATGGTACAATCTGCTGTGGCTCAGAGAGAGAGAGAACTTAGTAAAAATGTCCCTATTACAAAAGAGGGTTATTATGATAATACAAAACGAACAAAAGGGCCCACTGCCTTCAATTATTTAAGATCATTTCTGTTGTTGGCTACCACCAGCTTGTAGTGCTATTCCAATCACACAAAGTCTTCTACACAAATGGTTTCTCACTGAAGCACCATAAAAAGTTTCTTTTTTTCTTTTTTTTAAGATATAGAAAACAGCATAGGTGAAGAAATTCATGGTGACTCTTGAGAGGGTTCTGGATGTCTAAATTGTAAAAAAATTGTTAAGAACATATTGATTTACGTTTTATTGTATTTTTTACTTACACTCACCAAGTTTAAATATATGTGAATTTTTGTTTCATATGAGCATGTACAACTTGTTGTTAGCGTTGTACATCTTTTTAATATATGCCCTACCAAGTGAAATACAGATGTCATTTTCTCTGAGAGGCCCCTTCAATTATCTGTGTGGTGCTGGAAATTAGATGAATTACTGATTCTAAAATGTAACCTTCCATGGCAGTAAAAGTTAAAATGACCGAAATATTCCTGGCTACTCTGTCATGGTCATATGGATTGATTATTAAGACTCAGTGTTTCACCCACATCTGTGGAGGGCATTATCAAAGGGGTTGTTGTTATTGTGGTCTTCAGTCCGCAGACTGGTTTGATGCAGCTCTCCACGCTACCCTGTCCTGTGCAAGGCCCTTCATCTGAGAATACGTTTGGCAACCTACATCCTTTTGAATCTGCTTACTATATTCATCCCTCTATGAATTTTACCCCACACGCTTCCTTCTAATGCTAAGTTGACAATTCCTTGATGTCTCAGAATGTCCAACCAATCTATACCTTCTCTTAGTCTGGATATGCAAGAAACTCCTTTTCTCCCCGATTCGGTTACGCACCTCCTCATTAGTTACATGATCTACCCATCTAATTTTCATCATTCGTCTGTAGCACCACATTTCAAAAGCTTCTATCATCTTTTTATCTGAACTCCTTATTGTGCACATTTCACTCCCATACAATGCTACAGTCCAGACAAATGCTTTCAGAAAGGACTTCCTATCATTTAAATTAATATTGGATGTTAACAAGTTTCGCTTCTTTTGAAACGCTTTTCTTCCCATAGCCATTCTGCATTTCATATCTTCTTTACTTCGGCCGTCAGAAGTTATCTTGCTACCCAAATAACAAAATTCATCTACTACTTTTTTTGTCTCATTACCCAATCTAATTCCTTCAGCATCGCCTGATTTTCTGTCATTGCATTCCATTATCTTCGTTTTACTCTTGTTAATGTTCATCTTGTATCTTCCTTTCAAGACACTGTCCATCCCATTCAATTGCTCTTCCAGATCTGTTGCGGTCTCTGACAGAATTACTATGTCATCGGCAAACCGCAATGATTTTATTTCTTCTCCCTGCACTTTAATGCCCTCTCCAAATTTCTCCTTCCATTCCTTCACTGCCTGCTCAATGTACAGATTGAACAACATTGGGGAAAGACTATAATCCTGTCTTACTCCCTTCCCAACTTCTGCGTCCCTTTCTTGCCCTTCAACTCTAACACCTGAACGGATACGTGAATAAGCAGAACTGGTGATTTTGGGGTTCCAAAAACCCATATTGGTGTGAAGCGAAACCCCTGTATTCTCCTAAGGTTACTGTGTGGGCTGCAGTATGTAGTAGAGGCATTATTGGCCCTTTTTTCATTCGAGAAACGGTCACTGGTGCACGTTACGTTGCAATTTTGGAACAATTTGTCGCCGCACAGCAAGCGTTAGACCAGGTACTGCATGGTTTATGCAAGATGGAGCCCGACCATATTGGACCGAACAAGTGTTTCGCTTTCTTGAGGAATACTTTGGGAATCGAGTCATTGCTTTGGAATATCCCAAATTTACTGGTGCAGGCATGGATTGGCCTCCATATTCGCCGGATTTGACACCCTGTGACTTTTTTTTTGTGGGGCACAGTGAAAGACATGGTCTACCCAAAGCATCCCGCCACACCGGACGAGCTTTAACCGGCAATCTCTGTGGCATGTGAATCCATTTCGGTTGAGACACTACGAAATGTAATGGCGAATTTCGTTCTTCGTTTGCGCCACCTCTGTAGTGCCAATGGTGAACATTTTGAAAACATTGTGATGTGATTGTTTGCAAAGAGTGTTTTCATACGATTATTTCACTTATGTATGCTGATATGAGCTGTACAGCGTACAGCGCCATCTGTTAGCAGCTTTTGTAACTATTATTTCAAACTGCAAAGTACGGAGCTATTGCATCAGCATACTCTGAGAGGAATCTAGTTGGTATACAATCTGGCTCGGAAGATTTGTTTTTGTTTAGTGACTTAAGTTGTTTTACTACTCCACGAACATCTACTTCTAAGTTTCGCATGCTGGCATCTGTTCTTGGATTGAATACTGGAGTGTTCACTTCGTCTTCTTTGGTGAACGAATTTGGGAAAGCTGTGTTTAGTAATTCTGCCTTAGCAGTACTGTAGTCGGTAGTATTACCATTGCTACTGCGTAGTGAAGGTATTGTTTGTGTTTTGCCGCTAGTGTACTTCACATATGAGCAGAATTTCTTTGGACTTTCTGCAAGATTACGAGTCAGGATTTCGTTGTGGTAACTACTATAGGCTTCTCGCATTGATGTCCGCGCTAGGTTGCGAGTTTCAGTAAAAGATTGCCAGTCTTGTGTATTCTGTGTCTTTTTAAATTTTGCATGCGTTTTTCTTTATTTCTGCAACAGTGATCTGACCTGCTTTGTGTACCACGGGGGGTCAGCCCCCTCTTTTATTAATTTATTTGGTATAAATCTCTCGATTGCTACTGATATTATGTCTTTGAAAGTAAGCCACAATTGATCTACACTCGCATTTTTAGTTTTGAAAGACTGGAGACTATCACTCAGGAAAGCGGGAAGTGAATTTTTATCTGCTTTATTGAATAGATATATTTTTCGTTTATTTTTTGTGCATTTGGGAATTTTGACATTTAGGCTCGCTACAACAATTGATGTTCGCTAATCCCTGTTTTGATGCTCTTTACTAGCTAAGGATTATTTGTTGCTAGGAGATCAAGGGTATTTTCGCAACCACTTACTATTCTAGTGGGTTCATGAACTAACTGTTCGAAGTAGTTTTCAGAAAAAGCATTCAGAACTAGTTTGGACGATGTTTTATATTTGCCGTCGGTTTTTGAATATGTAATTATGCCACCATATCGAGGGTAACATAAAGTCGCCACCGATTATAACAGTATGCTTCGGATACCTATTTGAAATATGATTCAAGCTTTCTTTGAACATTTCTGCAACCGCATCGTCTGAGTCAGGGGGCTGATAAAAAGATCCGATTATTAATTTATTCCGGTTGTCAGGTATAACCTCTACCCAGACCAACTCACAGGAAGTATCTGCCTCAATTTCGCTGCAGGATAAACCGTTTGTAACAGTAATAAACACCCCATCCCCTTTTTTATTTATTCTATCCTTTCTGAAGACCATTTGGCCCTTTGAAAAAATTTCGGCCGAATTTAACTCAGGCGTCAGCCAGCTTTCAGAACCTATAACGATTTGTGCTTCAGTACTACTTTCTATCAGCGCTTGGAGCAGAAGAATGGCATGACAGAAAATTAGTAGTTACTGTTTTTTATGCTTTTAATGTCACATTTCCTGATGACCAAACATTGTTGTGAATTTTCTGATACAAATAGGAAAACAACATTAAAGTAACATCACTGCTTCTATTAATGGCAGCCCATTATAACAAAATGTCAGTGCAGTGTAATTCATATAGCTCACTATACCTGAGTGGTAATCATATTGTCCAAGAAGATTTTAAGGGGAAATGAATTGCAACCTGATGTGCTCAAATACAGAAGGAACTGATTACGATTATATTCACATTGTCGGTGCATACTTTCATGCCTATGAGCTTTGTTTTAGCGAATTTCAGACATCGCAATATTTTTCAAAGCTACACTTCTGGAAGGTTAGGTTATAAAACTTCTTATAAGTTTATAACTGTTTATGCTCTTTCCACTTTATCCTTGCTCCTGTGCCTTGCATATACTTATCACAATACTAGGCAGGTATCAAACAAAATATCTTCAAGATTGTGATACTATTTATTTGTAGCTAAGCATTCACTTCTTCAAATTAGTAGGTAACTGCCAAAATGTGTTGGTATATAGGCCTATAATTTTTCTCAAACTAAAGTATGAAAGGAAGTAGGCTCTACTGAAAGAGTTAATTAACTACAATTGTAAACATTCACACATTACTTTTATACAGGAGTTATCTTATGAAGTACTGTTTAAGCATTTATGATTCTCATTAAGAGCTGAAGTTTCAAAGGGAATGCATTGTTAAAGGTTTTCTTCCATCGGTATAAATTAACACTTGCTATTCATAACATTATTATCTTCTTTCCCAGCAAATGGGAGATTCTGGAATCTATTTTTGATAACTGCTACAATTTTTAGCACAAAAAATGCTCCTAATATGAAGTATTTTGAATGTACTGTTGCACTTCAAATTCACATTCAGTACACAATAGTTTTGCAGTATGCTTTTATGACCCAACTGCTTGATGGCACTGGAGTTGCAAAGTTTGTAATGGGACAAAATAAAGGACCCCATTTCATGGTTTCCAGAAGCCACAAAAAGGGACACACACCATAATAGGTAGGTACATGTTACATTTTTACTTTAAAATATTGTATGTTTATTTTAAAAGTATTGTTGCTGCAAAATGTATTTTTCTTTGTTCCATGTATATTGCACTAAGGACTCGACGTCAACGGCAGTCGTCAACCACAAGCAGCAGGTTAAAAATCTATTCGAGACCTGGTCAGCATCAACATCCAGTCAACGGCTGCGCCAAAGAAGAAGATGCCTTGTGCGCCAATTCCCAACTGCGGTTAGTTTTTCAATAATGGAAAAAAAAATCTTTATAAATTTGGATTGTAAAAAGTTAGTTCACGTTATGAAACTGATCGAAACAGATCATTGTATGTACAATTGATGTAAAGGGTTGTGTTATTATGAGAAACATTATTGTATTCAAAAAAAAAATATGTTTGGTTAAAACTATTTCTATGAACTATGAAAATGTGTGAATTTGTAGATTGAAGATTTCAGTAATTTTTTTGTGATTGTGATGGTTTTCTTGAACATATTTGAATTATTTGAAAAGTGATTTTGGTTTTTAAAATCAAGTTTGTGTAATAACAGTTGGTGTAACAATATCTTTGAAGTGGATTTAAGGAAATGTTAATTTTTCTCGTATTAATCTGTGACTGAATTTTAAGATTAAAACTAGTTGCTAGTTTTAACACATAAGTGTGTCTAAAAGTTTTGATTTTACAAATTAACTGGCTAAGATTAATTGAAGATATTTCGAAAATTCAGTGTGTAAAGAAACCAGAGATAAAGTGACTGCACCAAAGTTAAGGTAAAAGAATATATGACAGATTATTCAGAAAACTTATTTGCCATAAAAAATGGACAGCAAAAACTATTAATGCTCGTGCTGTAAAAAATAAATTGATATGTTTGTGATCGTTGGTTGTGACAGCAAGAGGATAAACGACATTATAACTAACATATGAAGTCGCTGCAACTAAAATTTACTGGTTCTATATTAACTGACTTCCCTCGTTATACAGGTTTTTAAAAAATACGAATCTGCAATGAATAATCTTCGGATCTGATATGAACGACTTCTATATAGGAAAATAATACAGAATTAAAGAAAATAGACAATGAAACAGTTGTTATATAGCAAGTCGTCGGCCTGTAAATGTACCAGTACAGAATTAATGGCGACCAATTTGACTGGGCCGCCTTGATGGAGGCAAGAAAAAAAAAAAAAAAAAAAAAAAAAAAATAAAAATAGATCAATCTTACTACGAAGACTCAAGAAAAGAAGAAGAGGCTCTGGGTAGGGATACCAGGGGATTTAATTCCGTACAGATGGTGACTGCTGAAAGCGGAACAGGGGTTTGAGACATTGAGCTGCCAGCTACACTGAGTGGGGGGAGCAGTAGCAGTTGCAGCTCAACACAGTCGTCGCAAAGCAGAGGCGGCGTTCTCAAACCATCACCTCGAGCAACCACTGACTGCAGCAGCTGTATCGGCTGACTTTCATTATTAGTTTGGTGAGTGGAAGAACCAAATATGTGAACACTTTCAGTGTATTGATATTAGTGGTGTCCTTGATTAACGTTTGAAAAATTTCGTCACAGGACGACGTGTATTATTGTGTATAGTAAATTTAATTGTGTATGTACACTATGGCTAACAAAAACCAAGCAAGTGACTGTAACCATATGGTGAAAGAACTAAAGGACTTCTTTTGAGAGGATGTAAGAAAGACTAATGATAAAATAGAAGTTAGTTTAAAACACCTTAAGGGTGGCATAGGTCAATGTAATAATAAAATACACATTGGTTTAAAAGAACTTATGGGTGGCATAGGGCAATGTAATGATAAAATAGATGCATGTAATGACAAAATAAATGTGGGTTTAAAACGTGTAAATGATAATTTAGCACTGTGTAAAGATAAAATAGAACAAGTTGTTAATGATCTTAGGGATGAATTCTGCTTAGGCCCTACATATAGCTGCTTTAAATAATATGCTAGAAGATCATAAAAAAGAGTCCCATGTAGAAAAAGGTGGTATAACTAGTAAGATAGATAAGTTAGCCGAAGGGCAGAATGGTTTTAAAGTTTCATCTACGGCTAAGAGACAAGATGGCGTATGGTGTGGTTGGTGCAGTGATCCAGTGAATAAAAGTTACAGTTCTGCGCTAAAAACAGGTTTAAATGGAAACTGTATTAGTGTAATAGTGAAAATGAAAGAACGCTTTTGCGATTTGCAAAAAATCTGTGGACATACTAAGACGTGAGATATCGCACCTACGAAATGAAATTCTGAGCTACACAGTACAATTCTCAACAGGGGCTCAAGTGTACGTAATTCGAATTCCCTGTCAAATACAACACAAGTTATGAAAATGAGATAGGAAGTATCAAAGAAAATCGAGTGTAAGGAAACTTCTTCTCGTGATCAAAATGAAATGTTAGATCGAAAATCTTCAGGCATCTATTACGATGGTAATTGTGTGTCTAATACTCCACCAATTGAAAGTTTTGCTGTGTATACTAGGGCTAAAAAGTTTACTTGTTGACTGCCAAACGAATCTGACGTCAAAGTGCCATTAAATAATCGTTTCAGTGTCCTTGAGGAGACTGGAAATTCTGAAGACTCTTTTGCTGCTGTATTGCCTGATAAATGTGTGTGTATAAATAAGCTGAGAAAGGTAGGGAAGAATTTGCTCATTGTAAACATACATGCTGATAGTCACGGTCGTGGATTAGCAAAAATATTACCAGAAGATCATGATGTTAATAATTGCAGTTATGTACAACCTGGAGCACCCATGCACGAAATCGGTAAAAACGTAAAAGCTGGGTCTCCAGCAAATGCAAATGAATACACAGTAAAGCTGGGAGGAGCCAATGACATTTATAAAAACGAGTTATCGAGTCCTGTTCTAAGCTTGAAGACGTTACTTGATAGAAATCAGTAAAGCAATGATTATCGCGAGAATTCCACATAGACATGATGTTATTTATTAATATTCTGTTAACAAAGAAATAATCGAAGCTAATCAACAATTCGAAAATATATGCAAACAACATCCAAATACTCAGTTTCTGCACATCGACTTCCTACAAAGAAACAGCTTTACAAGACATGGACTGCATCTCAGTAGAATAGGCAAGAAACTCCTCTGTAGTAAATTTGTGGAAATGCTGTCTAAATCTCAACTAAGTAAAGGAAAACCCCTATCTTCAGATGCAGCTGCAACAGTAGTACAAGAAGCAACAACTGATGTTGCTTCAACAATCCTTCAAGAAATTTCGACAG
This sequence comes from Locusta migratoria, assembly GCA_026315105.1. NCBI lineage: Eukaryota > Metazoa > Arthropoda > Insecta > Orthoptera > Acrididae > Locusta > Locusta migratoria. The sequence goes on from CM048744.1 coordinate 555,262,936, forward strand.
TATCCAGAATTGATCTACCAACCTTTCCAGAAGACAATGAGATGATTGCATCAGTCTCACAAGCAGAAGAGGATACTTTACCTTCACCTCAGCACGATATGCTGGCATCAGAAATAGTTCCAAATCCAAATGACCCAACATCATTAGCACCTGGAGCATCAGTGACAGCTGTAGCAGTCATCAGAGCAGCCAGCAGACAAGAATTCCTCACCAACACAAGGAGAAATGCCACCTGAAGGAAGGAGGAGCCAGAGGCTAAACAATCTGTAGTACACAGTGAGAATTTTTATGGTATCATCCCAAGGAAAGGAAAATTGTATCACAACTACACCTTCAAGAAAGCCTAATGTTATTACTTTAAGTGAGACTAACTCAGACAACCACCTCAAATCTCCAGTCAGTGTTAATAAACTAACTGTTTTCCACCAGAACATCCAAAGTTTGTTAAGCAAATGGATGAGCTATCCATCAACATTTTAGATAAGGACTCTATTAATAATGCTAATGTAATCTGTATTAGTGAACACTTCATGAAACTTGGTTCTAACCTGCTGAAACTGAATAACTACAACTTAGTAGCTCATTACTGTAAACATTCTATAGATAAAGGTGGAGTGGCTATTTATGTTAAGAACAAAATTGCATATAGATCCTTAGACTATTAAACGGGCTCTCGGACCATGATGGTCAGCTACTTGCAATTGAAGGTGTTAGCCCTCTTAATAAGAAGTTCCTGTAGCAAACGTTTCGGGTTAATAACACACAATCTATCAATACCTTTTGTAATTTCCTACAAGAAGTTGGCTGGGAGCAGTTTGAGCTCTTCAACAATGTTAATGACAAGCTCATTGCTTTTCTAAGTGAATTTATCTGCCTATTTGAAGCAGCCTTTCCTATAACGACTGCAAAATTCACCGTGAGACCTATTCCAATAAAAACTGGTTAACTTTGGGAATCAAAACCTCTTGCAGAAGGAAAAGAAGCTGCACATCTCACTCAAATCCTGCTATAGTCTAGATAAGGAAACACACTACAAATTATACTGCTCTATCCTTAAAAAAGTTTAGGGACTGATGACCCCGTAGTTAAGTCCCATAGACTTTACAAACATTTGAACATTTTCTGTCTTTATGAACAACTGTAATGGTAAATTTTCGGAGCGTAAATTTAAATATCAGGATACAGGAGTGGATGATTACAACAACAGTTAAAAGATAAAGTACAATGTAGTCCAGTATTGAGTATACCAGAAAACAACGACTTGTTGGACATATTATGCAAATATAAAGCAGTGTTTCTATAAAATAAGAGATTGATGTGTCTAATAATAAAATTAAAACCACATGAGGCATAATAAAAAGGGAAACAGGTAAAATCCCTGCTGCAGAAACACCCATAGAAATTAAAACCAATGATACCATTCATAGCAACATTGAAACCATTACCAACATTTTTGCCGGCCATGGTGACCGAGCGTTCTGCGGCCCACCAGTCACAGTCTGCATGGCCATTACGGTCGAAGGTTCAAATCCCCCCTTGGGCATGGATACTTGTGCTATCCTTAGTAGTAGCTTGTTCATAAGCAGTTCATAAGTTTACGGACTGATGACCCCATAGTTAAGTCCCATAATCTCTACAAACATTAACATTAACCAACATTTTTAATGATCATTTTTAGTATCAGCAGCTCAAATTGGAAAAACATATTCTGTTAATGAAGCCATGCTGTCCCTTCAAAAAGCCTTTAAAAACAAACCAAATCAGATTAAACTACCACTTGTCACTATAAGTGAAATTGAGAATGTGATAAGAAAGATGGAAAGCAAGAATTCTTTTGGCACTGATGGTATTTCTTCAAGATTACTGAAGGGGTGCTATAAGCCAATAAGCAAAATACTTTGCCATATTTTCAATGAATCCATCCAGCATGGGATTATAACAGAAAGACTAAAGTATGCTAATGTCAGGCCTCTTTTTAAAAAGATGATAAAACTGATGTTACCAACTATCGGCCTATCGCACTCTTAACAGCCTTTTCTAAAATTCTCGAGAAGTTGGTTCACAAAAGACTTACTGAGCACCTGATTCGTTATAAGTTATTAAACATTAATCAGTTTGGGTTTCAACAGGGTGTATCAACAGAACAACCTATTTTTTCCTTCACTTTTCAAATATACCAGGAGGAAAATGGATCTCCATTATGAATTAAAAAATCTCACTATTGTTCAAAAGGGAGTCCATTATATGAGTTGCAAAGTGTTCAATGCTCTTCCACCATCACTGAAATTATTCGTTCATCTGCTTCCTAAATTTAAAAACCAACTAAAAAACTATCTCATAGATAATTTGTTTTACTCGGTTGAAAAATATTTCAGTTGTTCTAATTAAAATTGATTTTTTAAAAATAAATTGCATCACATGTACTCTCAGCAATACGATACCTGGAATCTTTGTCAATATATCTAAGTTTTGTTGTATATATTAAGATATAACTTTAACTTTTGTAAGTGTAAATTTTGTCTGTACCTATTAACATGTAAATTATAACTATCTGATACGTCCTACATCCTTGTGGATGCTTCGCTATATTGGATTCATGGGATCTAAATAAATAAACATATAAAATAAATAATTTGGAAGATAGGCTCTCTAAGGTCCAACAAGGTTTCAATAAAGAAATCCAAACTGTGAAAGCGGAAATAGCTATAGGTTTGGACTCGTTTAAAGCCGAACAGTCACAAAAACAGACCAAAGAGCTTGCGAAATGAAATGATACCATAGATATTTTACAAGGTCAAGTCGAAATTATTCAGTTGAAAAGAGAAAGCGAGAGACTCGACTTGGAACATGTAAGGAATCAAATAAATGGTTTATGTTTGTCTATATCTAATGTAGAGGAGCAAACTCGCAAAAGTAAAACTGTGGTCAGAAGGGAGGCGTTACTGATGTGGACACAATCCAATATAAATAATGTAGAGATTCCTTGTTCCGAAGGGTCCGACAATAAAACAGAGGACGCAATAAAATTGTTCAGAGTGTTTTATTGCCGGAGGATGAACTGAGTGAAAGGAAAAAGGAATCAGCTGGATCTATAAAAGAATTTCTAGAGGAATGGCAATTCGAAAGCGGCAGTGGACGGTCGAAGAAGATACCTTCTTCTATAGGTACCAGGCATTGGGGTCCATCCCATTTTATTCCTAAAATCTTTTGAAGGAGGATTACGGTCCTCATGGGGCGACAGAAAGAAGATAGATTTTGCGATAGATAAACTAGAAGGCGGAGCTCAGGAATGGGGATATTAAACAGGGCAGAATTTACTAACTGGTGTGGATTCTGTAGATTATTCAAGAAGGACTATTGAAATTGTGCTGATCAGGAGAAATTAGCATTAGAATTAATAGATCCTAGACCCTATGGGCGTAAGTGGGGAGGCTATAAGCGATATTTTAAGTGGCATTTAGACCGTGCAAAATCTTTAGATAAACCAACCGATGAAGAACAGCTGATTCACATCCTAAGGAATCGTTTGCCAGTTTCAATACAATCTAAAGTACTAGCAAAAGGATGTAGTGACAAAAACAGTATGTTGCAATATCTTGGTCAACTTGACATGCACGAAAAAGAACTCGAAGAATGGAATAGGCGAAATAAAAATTTGTTTTATGATAATAGAATTAATTCTAAAAGAGAAGGAGATGTCATAAATAGTCAATTTTGTCAAACTAAACGACCTAAAATGAGCAATAACAGAAAAAATAGGAATCAGAATTGGAGTAATGTGAGTAATACAGAAGCAACACAGAATACTAGCCTGAATAACAACCAACAACCATTAATTGTTGAGATTGATGAATTTACAGGAAACGAAGTAGGTCCTTCGGTGGGGGTCATACTGCAGGACCAATATGTACCATGCAGAGGCCCAAAATGATAGGATTACAAAAACGGAAATAAGAACGCCTATTAGGAGACGAATTATTGGAAGAATGGAAAGATTATGAATTTGATGAATATACAAAACCAATAGTAAAAGGTAAGATAGGAGATTTTTTTAGTAAATATTGTCTTAGATTCTGGCAGTGATAGCAGTGTGTTAAATGCAGAATTCTTTGAACAGATAAGTAGAAATAGAAATTATCCAATGTATCAGGTAATAGGAGTTATTGTTGTGGGAATTACTGGTATAAAAGGTAAGCATATCAAAAGAGGAAGCCTTAGTACAGCTATGTGTTGGTTGTTTACGTTGTTATCACAATTTTTTTGTAGTGCATCACTTAAATGTATCTGCTTCACTAGGACTAGACTGGTTGGAGAAGTATAAAACAGTCCTAGACGTTGTAAATAAATGTTTGATTTTAAAAATGACAGATACTGAGGATAGAATTCCATTTGTGGGATGTAATATGACTTGTCAGGAGGAAAGAAAATAACTATCTGTCTTTATGGCCGGCCGCGGTGGCCGAAGAGACTAAGGCACTCCAGTCACGGTCTGCACGGCCACAACGGTCGGGGGTTCGAATCCCCCCTCGGGCATGGATATTTGTGCCGTCCTAGTTCGTAAGTAGTTCATAAGTAGTTTGTAAGTTTAGGGACTGATGACCCCGTAGTTAAGTCCCATAGACTTTACAAACATTTGAACATTTTCTGTCTTTATGAACAACTGTAATGGTAAATTTTCGGAGCGTAAATTTAAATATCAGGATACAGGAGTGGATGATTACAACAACAGTTAAAAGATAAAGTACAATGTAGTCCATTATTGAGTACACCAGAAAACAACGACTTGTTGGACATATTATACAAATATAAAGCAGTGTTTTCAGATAGACATGGGATAATTCAGGTCTATGAATGTAAGTTAAAACATAGAGAGTTAAAACCATTCTTTGTAAAACCATATCCAATCCCTATAGCTTTAAAAGAACTGGCCGGGAAAGAAATTAAGGTATAATCGAAAGATAAAACAGCACATATAATAACGCACTTCTTATTATCAAAAAGCCCTGTGGAAATCTGAGACTAGTGCTGGATGCAAGAACGTTAAACCAATATATAGAGGTAGAGAGAGATAGGCGTTTACCGATAGAAGAGATTCTAGTAAGGTTAGAAGGGATTCAATATAAAAGTTCAATGGACCTTACAGCTGGGTATTTGCAAGTTATGTTCCATCAAACATCTAGACCAGTAACAGGATTTCTTTTTGAAGGACGATCACATCAGTTTACCGTATTACCTTTTAGTTTACATGTAACAGTGAGTGTTTTCATGAGAGCGCTAGACCGAGCTTTAGGTCCAGAATTGGTGCAAATGTTTTTGATATATGTAGATGCTGCATTGTTTATAGCCATATCATGGGAAGAACATAGTGAAATTTTCAAAGAGGTGTTAGCAAAGTACGAGGAAAGAGGGGTAACCGTAAAGTTATGTAAATCATCATTCTGAGTGTCTGAGGTAAAATATCTGAGACACATAGTAGGGCAGGCATAAAACCAGATCCAAAGAGAATCGAAGCAATAGTTAATTGCCTGTATCCTAATTAAAAAACAATTAATATCATTCATTGGGCTCAAAGGGTTTTATAGGCAACATATATCGGATTTTAGTGCTGTAAATCCCGATTTGCTTCATTTCTTAAAACAAAATTGTAAGTGGAAGTGGTGACCAGCAGAAAGAATAGTTTTTGACAATGTTAAAAAAACTGTAGTTCAATCAAGGATTTTACATCATCCTAAGCTTCAGGGGGTATTTAAAATGTCATCAGATGCTTCCTATTATGGGATTTCATGTGAGATATTTTAAGGAGCATTTGATGATCCGGATAATCATCACAGTATAGCATTTGCTAGCAGAGTGCTCAATAAACATGAAATGAATTATTCTGTAACAGAGAAGGAAGCACTTGCTATACTCTGGGGCTCTCAACGATTTCGCTATTTACTTGCTGGAAATCGAACTATTATATATACTGATCATAAGGCATTTTCACTTGTGATAAATAGTAAACTTCTTCAAGAAAGACTTACACATTGGGATTTGTTCCTCCAAGAATTTAATTTTTCAGTAGTGTATGTGGAAGGGAAATGAAATATAGTTGCAGATTCATTATCACGTCTTCCCGTAGAAATGGATAAAGAATATCCAAGTACTGCAGAAGGAAAAGTATTCCATATATACTTCATGAAACAAAATAGGAAGGAATGTAAAGAGAAAGATTTGATTCAAACGATTTCGAGGGACCAACAGGTTGATCCTTATTTGAAGCATATGTATAACGCTGTCAAACAAAATAATTTGCCAGTAAATCAGCAACATCATTGATTAATTTATAAAGTAGTCTTATTTTGGAGAAATGATCTGAGTAAAAATTGGTGGAAACTGTGTGTTTCAAAACATGCTATAGACGATCTAATCACGTTTTCTCATGTAAGATACGGTGATTTCGGTATTAAGAAAATGCCCATATGATCAAATACTATTTCTGTGACAACTTAGAGCGTTTAGTAAAAGGGACTATTCGAAAGTATGTGACGTGTAAAAATACAAAACATCTGAAAAAAACAGTAAAATAAAGTTCTTTCCTATTATACCTAAAGGATTATGGGATCTTTCTGCGATTGATTTCCTTGGTTAACTACCAACAAGGAAAGGGGGAGTAAAATTTGTGTTGGTAGTATTGGATTGTTGGTCTAGGTTTGTTAAGTTATATGCACTTAAAATAGCTACTGCGTCCACTGTGATCTGGTGTTTGCGCAATGATTATTTCAAACATCACAGTATTCTTTCCCGATTGTTAACCGACAACGGTAGTCAGTTTGTGAGTGAAAAATTTATCCAGTTTTTGAAAGAGAAAGGAGTAACACATGTACAGATTTCCAAAATGTTTTCCACAAGGTAACCCAACAGAACGAGTAAAAAAAGAAATAAATCGTTTAGGCAGAACCTATTGGACGAAAAAACATATTACTTGGGCTAAGTGTATGAAAGATTTCGAGATATTATTGAATGAGTTGCCACATGGTAGTACAGGATTTGCTCCGTTGGAAATAATTGGGAAGTATACTCCTGGGGAACCGATTTTACGTAAAGTAAACTGGCCTCCTCATTGTTATCATGAAATAACAGTTACACCAGAAAAGGTAGAGGAGCAGTTAAAATTAAATGTTAAGAACAGAATACAAAAACATAATCAAACGGTTTGCAAATCAGAGTTTAATGTAAACGATTTTGTAATGGTCGAGGCACATGCACAAAGCTCTGAAGTAAAGGGAAAAGTAAAGAAATTTGCGTTTAAGAATTTTGGACCATGGAAGGTGGTGGAAGTGAAACATAAAAAAGCATTAGTCTTAGAAGTTCCAGAGACGGGAGAGAATAAAGGTTTGTAGAACATTGCTCAAATCAAGAAATGTTGTTCGTTAAGTGTAAGACAAGTATGTCACTCGATCCAACCACGAGAATGTAATGTAGTACTGGGGGGAATAATGTTATGTCAACCAAAAATAAGGACAGTGAAACTTTTGGAATATCAGATTGGACAGAAAGGTATAAATGAGCAGTTCCGGTGTTATAAACTCTGACGTAAAGATCAACATTGCTATCCGTGAATCCAATTAGTAAATCCAATGAATTGGTACTAAGTGCTCCAAAAAGATACAAAATAATAAATTCCAACATAAACATTGATGTATCTATACATGAAAAGACAATATTCATTATAAAGTGTACACTTTAGTAAAAAATGTTTCATGAGAAATTCTCTACCATTAAGGGATCAGAAATGGTACTTATGAAAATAATTATATGCGTGTATTTTAGCTTAGCTGCCAACTATATAATTAGCAATGTTGTGTTATTGATTGCTTAATATACATTACAAGATAAAGATCTTATGATTCTCAGCAAAAACTTTTAAAAGTAATAATATACGTATAATGAAAGAACTCATACCTCGTGACAGTCTGTGCCATAAAGTTTAAATGGGCTTTTAGTAATATAATGATAATTATTTATATTAATAATTATTTATAAATATTGGTTCTAGGTAGAACACAGTTTATACAGAAAATAAAATAAAAATGTTTAGGTGACAGACACAGTTGAGACTGATTGTATCATTGTTACCAGGATTGAAAGTACCTCTATTGTAAAGTATTAGCTTTTGTTTTATATGTCATTAATTACATTGACCCATTTATGGCTAAAGTTGTATAAAGAAAGTCACCAAGGAGCTGACATATATATCATAATTTTATAATTCAACAGAAATGAGTTGTTTGAGAACTGTAAAGTAATGCACAAGGAGCAACAGACTAAGATTAATGCATGGTCTTTCTAATGTACACCTTTTGCAAAGGGAAGTTATATTGCATAATTTCTGAATATTAACAGATTTTTGTCCTAATTAATGACAATCAATTAATGAAACTTCAGTTTACAAATTCCTAATATGCAACATGTTGTTATACAGATTATATATTATAGGAATACTGTATTCTTCTTCTTGTTATACTATACTAAGAATGAAGGTGATTATAAACCGAAAATTAGCACATAAATTAAAGAAATATGAGAATATATTGAGCTTTAAGTGTAATATAAAATGGATCTTTTGCACTGACTTTCAAAAAGTCAATGATTACAGTAATAAACTGGTTTGCATATAAATAGAGATGGTTAATAATGATACTTCGAACTTTAGCATAGCTAAAACGAAAGTATACAACAAAATTATTAAAGACTGGAATTTCCTTTTATGAATGAAGTGAGTGATACGATATAGCTCCTATATGTCAATTTAATTCCCAACAAATGAAATCTGTGTAAAAACGAGAGAGAATAATAGGCAACTAAACTGAAGATAATCCAATATTCCTAAGGTAATTTATAAGATAAATTTAGTGTTACAGATTAGGTATTAGAGATCCTGGTTTCTTTTCACTTATGGGGAGGCTATGTCATTGGACAAAATAAAGGATCCCATTGCATGGTTTCCAGAAGCTGCGAAAAGGCACATGGACCGTAATAGATAGGTATGTGTTACATTTATACTTTAAAATATTGTATGTTTATTTTAAAAGTTTTGTTGTTATAAAATGTAATTTTCTTTGATACATGTATATCGCACGAGTGACTCGACGTCAACAGCAGTCTTCAACCACAAGCAGCAGGTTAAAAATCTGGTCGACATCAACATCCAGTCAATGGCTGCATCAAAGAAGAAGATGCCTCGCGCGCCAATTCCCTACTGCGGTTATTTTTTCAATAATGGAAAAAAATATCTTTCAAAATTTGGATTGTAAAAAGTTAGTTCATGTTATGACACTGATCAAAACAGATAATTGATGTAGAATTCATGTAATGGATTGTGTTATTACGAGAAACATTATTGTATTCAACAAAAAAAAGTGTGGTTAAAACTATTTCTATGAACTATGAAGACTTGTGAATTTGTAGATAGATGATTTCAATAATTTCTTCTGTGATTGTGATGGATTATTTGAAAAGTGATTTTGGCTTATAAAATCAAGTTTGGGTGAAAACAGTCGGGTTAACAATATCTTTGAAGTGGATTTAATGAAATGTTAATTTTTCTCGTATTAATCTGTGACTGCATTCTAAGATTCAAACTTGCAGGATTGTTAGTTTTAACACATAAGTGTATCTAAAAGTTTTAATTTTACAAATTAACTAGTTAAAATTAATTGCAGATATTTCGGAAATTTAGAGATAAAGTGATGCACCAAAGGCAAGGTAAAAGAATCTATGACTGTGGAATTTCACGAAAATATATTTTGAAGTAAATAGTTATCAGCTGAAATCTAATAGTAAATCCAAGAGACCTCTTAGTGAAATCTGAAGATTATTCAGAAAACTTAATTGCCATAAAAATGGACAGCAAAAACTATTAACTCTTGCGCAATAAAAAATAAACTGATATGTTTGTGATCGTTGGTTGTGATAATAACAGGATAAACAACATTACAACTAACATATGAAGTCACTGCAACAAAAATGTACTGGTTCTATATTAACTGACTTTCCTCATTATACAGGCTTTTTAAAAAGAAGAATCTGCAATGAATAATCTTCAGATCTGGTATGACCGACTTCTATATAGGAAAATAATACATAGTTAAAGAAAATATACAATGAAGTTGTTGTTATATAGCAAGTTGTCGGCCTGTAATGTACCAGTACAAGTTGCAGAAAATCACTGGGAGTATCACAACTTTTATGTTAGACTCTTGTATTACATATCATATGTCTGAGGCTACTTTAAGAAAGGAAACTGGAAATTTTACATCAACTGTGAAAGATAAACTTATGCCCTAGCTGACTTTTACACAGAACATTTTAGACCTAGCAATAGGTTTTTCTTATGTTACTTGAATCAGAAAAAAGTTATACAACTCAAATAGAGAAAATGTTTCCAATTACTTAACTGACTCAGAGCAATAAGCTCAACAGAGAGATGGATAAATGATCAGTTTGATAATTTATAAGGCACTTTGAAGCAAAAACCTTCTTAATTATGTAGCTTCAAATAAAATATAATTCTCATTACACACATGATACATCATCAAAGCTGAATTATAATACTAAAGTGGGACATGATGTGGAAGATACAGCGAATTCTGTTCAGTAGATGGCTGGAGAAGTTGATGAATTTCGTGCATCTCTGTCTATTTTGTATGTTAGTAATTTGAGTGTGTATGGCATGAATATGGGTATCATAGGCGAACAATGTGAGTCTATTGCTACCATCCAGTACTCTACTGAGTAATTAGTGAATATGATATTCCTCTTGTTCTGCTCTTCTCTGTGAGTGTGCTACAATAAAATAAATAAATAAGTTATTAATGTAGCCAGTGTGATTTTTACATTCAGCAGATTACTGATGTTTGCTATTCGTTCACACTTTAACTGCCAATGAAAAGTTTACATAAACAAAGTATCACTGTTGATTTTAAACTTGTACATTATTAAATTTTTTAAAGAATAAAAAGCCTGGTTGTAACTGGGTTTCAAAGATCTGAGTAGTTGTAATTTTGTCCCCTCCCCCCCCTCCATCCCTCTACCATGAGCTGTGAGCCTACCAAGAGCTGTGGGCACCAGGCATGCACCCAGTGTGCTCACCATTAAATCCGCTCCAGTTTACTGGTACACTATGCGATGTAAAACCAAACCAGCTCACTAAATGCAATGCAACTGCTCGACTTGAATTAGCTCAGAAACGTTTAAAGTCCTCCACAAAGTTCTGTATGATGCATAATAAAACATTGCCTTGTTATATCAGTGTCTGGTGGAACTTCTTCTAATTCAGCATCTGGATTTACAAATATGCAGCAGCTGGAATGAAACTTTCACTCTACAGCGGAGTGTGCGCTGATATGAAACTTGCTGGCAGATTAAAATTGCGTGTCGGAACTGGTACTCGAACCTAGGACCTTTGCCTTTCACGGGCAAGCGCACTACCGACTGTGCTATCCCGACACAACTCATGATGCCTCCTCACAACTTTATTTCCGCCAGTACCTCTCCTGCTACTTTCATCATCTGGAAACATCCTTTAGGCTGTGGCTAACCCATGTCTCCACCATATCCTTTCTTCCAGGAGTGCTACTCTTGCGTGGTTCGCATGAGAGCTTCTGTGAAGTTTGGAAAGTAGGAGGCGAGGTACTGGCGGAAGTAAAGTTGTGAGGCGGTATCGTGAGTCATGTCGGGATAGTACAGTCGTTAGTGCACTTGCCCGCGAAAGGCAAAGGTCCCAGCTTCGAGTCCTGGTTCCGGCACGCAATTTTAATCTGCCAGGAAGTTTCATGCAGCAGCTGGATTATGTTGTATACGAGTAGTTGAACTCAATTATTATGTACATGATTGGTTTGAAATTTTGATGAGCAACACCAAGTAAGTTTGATTAAACACTTTAAATAAACTGGATATGCACAATAATCACTTATAAAAATGAAAAGTTAACTTGCTGATGGGCATAGCGACTGCCTTAAAATCTGGTTAAAAACTGTGTTCCCGGACCTCTGTGGACTGCCTTTATTTATTATTATCAACAGTGCCGTGCATTTTTGGAGTTGTTAAAATATAATTAAAACATAATATGACTACATTGCATTATAACATTAAACCCTTATAAATATTTCTAATAACTAAAAATATTTGTAAATCTGAAAAGTAACAACAAATATACTTATTGCAATCACTTGAAAAATATTAATAGGAAACTGTTCCTAACATTTACATAGCTATGATTCACAAGTATGATTAATTTTATAACAATATTAATAGGAAAGAATAATGTATATTCTGTTTTTATGTGCGCATAGGATGTGGCATTTATGACTTAATTCATTATTCTGTCAAAATCTAATCTAAAATTGATTATTAATAAACGCTTTGATGCTCCCACATGATCTTATTTACTTTAAATCACCTTTTATTGGTATTTGAGCGGAAATACATGATGTCTATTTATTCAGCCATGTCATTTATATACGCAGATTTACATTGAACTGTTTCATAATTTATGTTCCTATGAATGGTTAGGCTATTTCATATAGATAATTAATTTTGATAGTAGACGATCCACTGTGTACTCAGATATGTGTTGTGGACATTTGTTTACATTTTTCAAATGTTTTTAAATCTATCGGACCAAACTGTGTGGTCATCAGTCCGTAGCTTACAAACTACTTAAAGCTAGGTAAACTAACCTAAGGACAAACACACACACCCATGCCCCAGAAAGGACTCGAACCTCCATGGCGAGCAACCGCGCGCTCTGCAGCGAGACGCTTTAGACCGCTCGGCTACTACACCATGGCGTTTACATTTTTACTGGAATATCAAAATATCACAGTTTTAATTTAGTCTGTGTGTCTTGTCTGTTATGTATCAACTAATATGTAGCAACTAACCAGCTAACAATTCATCTCTGAAACGGTGATGCTTTTTGTCCTCCCATAAGTTTTAAGTTAGCCAACAGCCACAAGCAACAAATTAACACATGACCATACATGTCAAGGAATATTAAAGACTTCTTCGTTAACCATTGAATTGCATTGCTACCTTGGATTCCCTGTTCTCTCAGTCTCTAACCTGTTGAAAACATTTGGTCAGTGATTGTGGAATGACTGGTTCACAAAATACCACCTGCCGCAACACCAGATCAACTTGGACAATATGAAAAAGCATTGTGTACTATTGTTTCTAACAACACAACCAGAGGGTCTTTGATTTAATGCCAAAGTGTGTAGCAATGGCGGCAACACTCGATACCAATTTCCTTACTTTACATGGAGCTGTATCTTCAATCATGTAATAACATCATCAATTATGTATTATTTGACCCATTTATAACCTCACAAACGAATTTTCCTGTGATATTACCAGTTCTTAATGGTGTTACATTAAAATGCGCGCGTGCACACACACACACACACACACACACACACACACACATACCAAGAGGCTCTCACACATCACCAATGTGCATGAACTGGCCTATACAATAATTTCACATACAGGTTGCTCTACTTTAAAGCTGTGGTTTCATATTTGACATTTCTCCGTGTTCAACCCCCACCCCCTCGTGGGAATGCCGGAAATTTAAGAACTCTGTTGGTAAACAAAAAATATTTTTCATTCTTTTTACTTATTGTTTACTTATGTTTTCAGTCTACCTATAGTGTATATAAACTCATATTTTTCAGGCATTACCTTCAGGATGTGAAAAGGAATATGTTTCTGAAGCAATAGAAGAAGTTGGTGCTCTTCACAGTGAAGGTGTTGGGGTTGATCTCCAGTCAGGTAATTTGCCTTTGCAACATATCAGGCAGGGATCAGAAGAGGCCTTTCATGATGATATTTCTGAATCTTCTCTTAATGAAGCTGAGAAGAAAACTGATGATGCCATCCACCAAAAGAATCAGCACAAAGATGAAGTAATTAGAAGAGAAGATGAAAATTTACCTTTAGACCATGACTTGGAAGATAGCATTCTTGATGATATTTCAGACACTTCTGTTCCTAAAGGAAAATTTAAAAGGGTTGCAGGTTTGCGACCTAATCCTGATAATTATTGTGGATGTAGTCCGGACAAAGATTTATCAACATTCTCTACAGAATACACAATTCATGGTGCAGACAGTGGAGCTTCAACTCGACAAGCAAACATTAAAGCTGAGAAGAAATCTGATGATACTGTCCAATCAAAGAATCTGTATGAAGATGAAACAATTAGAGGAGAAGATGAAACATTACCTTCAGACCACAACTTATTGGAAGAGAGCATTCCTGATGATATTTCAGACATTTCTGTTCATAAAGGAAAATTTAAAAGGGTTGCTGCTCTGCGACCTAATCCTAAAAAGGCTTGTGGATGTAGACCTGAGAACGATTTATCAAGCTTCTCCACAGAATACACAATTCATGAAGACAGTGGAGTTATTCCTCTAAATGGAAATACTAAATTTAAGAAGAAATCTGATGATACTGTCCAACCAAGGAATCTGCATGAAGATGAAACAATTGGAGGAGAAGATGAAACTTTACCTTTAGACCACGACTTATTGGAAGAGAGCATTCCTGATGATATTTCAGACATTTCTGTTCATAAAGGAAAATTTAAAAGGGTTGCAGCTCTGCGACCTAATCCTAAAAAGCCTTGTGGATGTAGACCTGAGAACGATTTATCAAGATTCTCCACAGAATACACAATTCATGAAGACAGTGGAGTTATTCCTCTAAATGGAAATACTAAATTTAAGAAGAAATCTGATGATACTGTCCAACCAAGGAATCTGCATGAAGATGAAACAATTGGAGGAGAAGATGAAACTTCACCTTTAGACCATGACTTATTGGAAGAGAGCATTGCTGATGATATTTCAGATAGTTCTGTTCATAAAGGAAAATTTAGTCGGGTTGCCGCTCTACGTAAAAAGCCTTGTGGATGTAGACCTGAGAAAGATTTATCAGCATTCTCCACAGAATACACAATTCATGAAGACAGTGGAGTTTCTCCTCTACATGGAAATACTAAATTTAAGAAGAAATCTGCCCAACAAAAGAATCTATATGAAGATGAAACAATTAGAGGAGAAGATGAAATTTTACTTTTAAACCGCATTAAGCAAGAACAAGTTGCTGAGCAAATTCCAGATGATGTTTCTGAATCATCTGTCCATGGTGGAAAAGTTACTCAGATTGCAGCGCTAAGATCAAATACAGCTCAGAAATGTGTATGTAGTGCTGCAAAAGAATTGTTAACTTCCTCAAAAGTAAATAATTTTTATACTCTCTCTCTCCAACCAACAAATATTAAACGTGAGAAAAGATCTGATCAGCTGATACCTTCCACCAAAGGAAATACTTATGCTGTTTCTCTTCGACCAGTGTATATTAAAGCTAATAAAAAGTCTGATGAGACATTACACACAGAGAATCTGACAGGTAATAAAAGTAAAGCAGCAAATGTAACAAATCATCTTTTGGACCATGTCAAGCAGAAATCAGTTGCTGAGGATATTCTGGATGGCGTTATTAAATCTTCTATTCAAGGAGAGAAATTTACTCAACCCAACCAGGAATCAGTTGCTGAGGATATTCTGGATGGCGTTATTAAATCTTCTGTTCAAGGAGAGAAATTTACTCAACCCAACCAGGAATCAGTTGCTGAGGATATTCTGGATGGCGTTATTAATTCTTCTGTTCAAGGACAGATGGACTTGCAATCTGCAACATGCTCATGTAAGGTAGTAAAGAAAGATTCATTAGTGGTTGAGGCAGATATGGAATATCATAATTTTCTAAGTGGTTCTCCTTCTACCAGCTCTAAATATAGTGTAAAGAATGAAGAAACTCATTTCCATGAGAAGAATCCTTCAGTGCAATATGTGCAATATGTTTCTCATTCTAGATCACCAACAATTACTATCAGTGAAACAGAAAATGAAGCAGAAGTTTCTGTGCAAGATAAAATAGTAGAGCAGAGAGATGCACAAATTGATTCATGTTCATGTAATGCTAAAAAGCAACCAGATCATATTATAAAAGCAGAGAAATTACCAGTAAATTCTCCAGCTCCAGAAGTAAATATGATGACAGGTAGTGTCAGAGAAATGATGGGCTATGATAACAACCAGATTGATTCTAGTCTACACCCTGAAGATGATATATCATTTGATTCAACAAGTGGTTTTTCTAAGCAGCGTTTTCATGCATGTAGGGAAGCAAAGCAGATAGGCACTGCTTCAAATGAAGCAGTTGAAATCCATGATGGTGGAATGGCATACTACCTAATTCCTGTACCTCAAGCACAAAGAGCAGAATTTAGCTCCTCAGAAAAGGAAGTAAAGTCCTATGATTCAGCAAAACAAGCAGGCCATGTGGTGAAAAAAGAGGGTTTATCAATAGTTTCTGCTGATAATATAAAAAAAGAAGAGGACATTTCATTGCCATATGGTGAAATGAATGGCACTGATGGTGGCAACATTTTTGTTTTAATGAATGCTGGTCAATATGCTGAAGAGGGTGTATCTTATGAGAAAGAAAGTAGCTCTAGTAAGCAGCATGCGTGTGCATGTAAAGAAGCAAAGAAAACAGAATCTCTATCTCAAGAAGAAGCTGAAATTCCAGCTTGTGGAAGGGTGTATTTTCTAATCCCAGTTTCCCAAGTACAAGGTACAGAATATAATGATCCAGGGAAGGAAGGGAAGATTTATGATGACAAAGTATCTTCAGAAACACCAGTTACAGATGTCATTCACTTTAATGAACATATGGAATCTCATAACAGTAGCAACATGAATTCTAGTCAGTATGCCGAAGATGATTTCTCATTTGATTCAGAAAGTGACTGTTGTAAGCGACGTTTCCATGCATGTAGAGAAGCACCAGTTACAGGTGCTACTCACTATGATGAGTTTGAAGAATCTCATCACAGAAATGGAACCATCCACACGGAAATGTCTGAGAAATTACTGAGGTCATTTGATGTAGAGAGAAAATTTTATAAGGAACAGATGGATGCAGCCATTAGAAAGCTGAATGACCAAATAAAAGAAATAGAGAATTTGCGTTCAGAAAGAGACTCACTTAAGACTAACCTAGATACAGCCCAGCATTACTTAGAACAGCACAAACAAGCTATAAATAAGTTGAACAGCATGAAAAAGGTGGATGAACAACTATCTCAGGAAAATGAAGTACTCTTGAAAAAAATCTATCAGCTTAGTCATACTGCTTTCAACCAGCAGACAAAAATTTCTAAATTGAAGATGAAGTTGAAAGAGAAATCCAAGCTCAGCAACTATATACAGGTTAGTCATGTAATGTATAACTGCTTAAAGACTATCACATGAAAAATAAGTAATAGATTCTCAAATGTCTTTATCATTATTTCCTTCCTTCACATCACTATAGTCTTTACTATTAAAATGTAGACCTTGGAGGCAATTTTAATGGTTAGCCTTAACATTATTGAGAATTCTGGCTATAGTGCCACTAGTCATAGAACAGTTTATTTTGATTTCATTGCCCTATATTTATATGAAAGTGGGGAAATTGACTGTTTGGGGTGAGACATGAAATATCTTCAACCATCATAGGAATAGTTTATATAGGCACTTTGACCCAGCCATTTTTATGTATTAATGCAATATATCAATATTTGGGGACATCAGTTTTACATTAAGAAACTAAAATATTTGTTGAAAGTTCCAAGAATTGCAAGTGGGCACTTTTGGTTAATTTTCAATATAGCTTGACTTTTGGGAATGTATGTTTTTACTGTCAGTACTTTTTGTGATATATGGTGTGGCCACAAGCTTCCACTTTCTGGCCATAGCTGCACATTTGTTTAGATGGATTTTTTAACAGATTACCAAAATCTGAAACATCTAACATAACTGTTGATCTAAGTCATACCACAGTTCAAGAGTCTGATTTTTTGTTGGAGAACACTATTGTATGTGAGACCAGTTTTGAAATAGGTTCAAGTACTAAGCTTATTAAAATTGTAAGAAAAATTCATGTTTCTTTTCATTAACAGTTTGCTTGACAATATGGTGTGGTGGATGACCACATTGATCTATACTGCAGCAAATATCAGTGTGCATCTTTGGGGCAAGATGTTTGGGGCAACAGCTTATCTGTGTTCGTCGGCCATGTAATGTCAGTCTGGATCTGTACTCATGTCTGTTGGCAATAAATTGCATTTCTGGATTCATACATGTGGGTTCTCTGGGGCTCAAACCCCTCTCGATTCCCATACTGGTGACCCTGAGTGTTTCTTTTTCTGTTTTTTTTTTTTTTTTTTTTTTTTTTTTTCGACTGCACAACTGAAATCTGCAACTTTTGTGCCAGTTTTTCGCCAAAAATATGATATTTCACCAATCAACAATCAATGACCACAATGATTTCGCCAGTTCAGACTTCACCTAGATGTTCCATGAGTGCCTAATTTGCATGGTACAATGAGTGCTTCATTTTCGACCTCGCTGCAAGATTTTTCCCAAGACTTTTTCGCCACACTGCTTCCTTTGAGTGCAGTCACATATTGTAACGACTCTGGCTATGCTATACCCACTGTGCTTAATGATGTTGCACCTTAATTTATTCCCAATGAGCAATTAAACATTCTACTGAGTGATTCTAATTTTCCAAGTGAACAATGGACTTTCAACTGCCTTGCCGTGCACAACGGAGTCTCCCTCTGTCAGTCACATGATGGGTGATTAATGTGCTACTCTGCCACCACAATCAAACTTTATTATTCCCTTGGGACACAGTGACTTTTCTGATTGTACAATTTCAAGTTTTCCTACGAATTATTCTTTCATTTCGGATTTGTTTTCTTGTGCTCCGAGCACACCTTTTTCTGCATGCGCAATGAACATTTCAGATGATGCCATTGCTGCTAGTTTCACACAACCATCTTTCCTGAGTGTGAACGGTGAAAGTGTTGTTGCTTCAAACTACCTCCCTACTGGCGTTGCATTTTCGAATCCTATGCCTTGTGATAGTGTTTTTCACGTGGAGCCCTGGGCCACGTCACGTGACGGTCTGCCGTGCTGCGACCACACAACAGCCATTTCCGCACGTGCACGTGACTGACACATTTGGACACACGTGACCATTCAGACAACTGCCCATTTATTCAGAATACTCCAGTGCCTCTGCCACATCAGTCTACAATGGCGTCACATTGTACCACGTTTCCGATATACCGCTCTCATTTCCTGTCCTGCTGGGACACCTACTGTGCCGTGTGAACTTCATACCTCACCTCAACAAGTGTGCTGTGATTCCACTATCATCAAGGCTCTATTTCAGACACCCTAAGACTGCATATGATTTGCAGACAGAATCTACGTCGTCCACTCTTGTGCTGACCATCACAGTAAACTTGTGCCTATGCTGCATCACACACCTCACCTCCCTGCTGTCGTTCGAGACCACTCCCACAATGTAGATGACGCACGCCAGTCACCTTACTCATCTCACTGCTCACATGCTGCCCTAATTCCAATTTCACCACCTCCTTCGTTGCCAGTGTCGGAGCTGGCTGCCTTGCAGTGATTTATTATGACTCATTGAATAACTGCAGAGGATAACCGCACTCAGGTCAGCACTTTTGTTCCCCCCACAAGTGTTATTCATGATGTTGCAGCCACGCACAAGGTTACCAGTGCTTGTGACAGTTCTGTTTCCCTGTACTGCTCCTACTCGAACGCTTGTAAACTAAGCTTGGTTGTTATGCTGACACATTGCTCAGATGCACCGTCAGCACTTCATCCTACTCTAGTGGCCACCTCCTGCATACTCTCTCTCCTACCATGTAATGATCTTCTGTTTCGTGCACTCCTGCTGCATTGGTCAACCACGAATTTGGAACTTCAACATCTCCGACTCGCACGCCACTGGCCGAGCATGTTTGTCTTGGGAACTGCTAAAACCCATCTCAGGCGCTGCCATCTTGTGCTTGCGGGACAGTGTGTCCCTCATGCATTGCAGCAGCTGACGCAGCAATTATCTTGATGTTTCAGCTCTCCTCGGCTGCCCCGAATGATTCTGAGTCACCACCCACCATTGCTCTACCCTTGCGTGGCGGTTGGCCTGGTAACTACATCGGTGCCTCAGCTCTCCTCAGCTGCCCTAATAACTTCTCAGCAATCGCTCACTGCCACACTGCCACACTACACTCGTGTGCACTGGCAGCTGACACACCTACTATTTCAATGCTTTGGCTCTCCTCAGTCGTCACAAAACCTCCTGAGCTTCCTTCCACCAGCTTGCTCAGTGCCATGCCCCTTGACGTGCATGACACTGTGCCACCTTGTGCTGTCACATGAAACGTTGTGCACGCTAAGAAATGCCGTTCCCACTGATGTTTTGGTAGTTCCAAATAGCAGGGACCACAGACAATGTCTAATGGACTGTGACACTAAACCTTGGCCCCTGCCCACAAATGTTACTGCCACATGTCATGCCTTGGTCATCCCCTCCCCTCCCACCTCATCAAGGTGTAGTCCGTACTGTGGGAGGGGGCTGTGTGGCGGTGTAATCACATCAGTCTATACTACAGCAAATATCAATGTGTATCTTTGGGCCAAGATCTTTGGGGCAACAGCATTTCTGTGCTTGTCGGCCATGTAATCACAGTCTGGATCTGTACTCATAGCTGTTAACAATAAAGTGCATTTGTGGATCCATATATGTGGTTTTTCTGGGGCTCAATCACCTCTTGATTGCCATAATGGTATTGCATGAAGTTATATGTACAGTTTGGCTATCCATTAAGTTATCATGCCATTAAAAGATACTGAACATGCTTTAAAATCATTTGGCATATGATATGTGTTCTGATTCTGGTGATCATTCTCTCATTATAAGTGAGGTCTCTCTGATACTCTTGCGCTGTTAACCAACCAAAAAGGAGGATGGATTTATTAGTGCTCTTCAATTTGTTTAAATTTTGACTGTGACAAAATGATTTTGCAATGTTCATCTTTGGCAGACAAGTGTAAAACATGTTACAAGTATTAGGTGCTTGCATTTTACATTGATATTTATGTTGTTAAGCTGAATTATGAATTTTACTTTGTGTGGGATAGCATGTCCCATAAAACCTTAGTTCAAAATTCTAGATCCTTATATTTTACTGTTAATGCAAGTTGCACAGAAATGCTTCGCTGATAGTGCATAGCTATGTGTGTATTGTGATGTAAAGCAGTCAACAATCTGAAGATTAGTTGAACACAATAGTTCTTTACTAGGCATGATCCTGTTTGGGGGTGTTTGGTGTTACCTTCCTCCTACTTCCGATCTGACTTACAGGTGGACCTCCACATGGCTTTCGAACTGTGGTGCTACTTGATATTTTTCACTTCAGCAACAGAGATGAAAGAAGTGGAAAGTGACAGATAAAATCCCTAGGACCTGGCAGGGATCAAACCCACAACCTTTTGAACCGTAGTCTGTGCTATCAAGTCACACATATTGTGATGTATAATGTAATTTTCTTTTTAACATTGTAGTTGCCGTAAAAGATTTCTACTATATCATGAATTGTATACTAAATTTATACTGTGTAAAAAGTTTCTTCCAGCAGTCATTATACAAATCAGTACTTTCTTGATTTAATTTTGTATTTATAAGTGTTTATATTTTGATAATTTTCAGATCCTGATGAGTGTCATGTTTAACATATTCCAAAGTGAACAGTGAGTGCAAATGTATTCTGTAAACTTTGGCAGGAATAGCTTCTAAGAAATGGACCCCCACATTACAGTGTAGTTGCTTAAGTGATTAATGCAATAATTTCATTTTTTTCTGCTAACTAAATTGTTAGTCTAGTTCTGTGTTTGGAATTTTACATGTAACTACATACATACCATCTTTCTGACTGATTCCCTTGCACTCCAGCAGCTGGAGGAACATTCCAGACACCACCTCCAGCCTGCTGCTATACTACTACCATCTTGGTGCATCATTAACCAATCTCTAGCCTACTCACAGTATTCTTCCTTATGAGCCCCTCATAGCACCCAGACCTTGCCTTGTTCATATTTTCTACCAAAAACCTGAACCCTACAGAAGTTTCAGTCCTGTACAAATCTCTCACCTTCAGCTCAACACCTAAATTTAACCATGCTGGATTACCATAAACTTTATCTCCTTCTGCTGATCCCTATAATGGAAACAGTACTTTGTCACTGATCCCTGCCACCAAAGCTAAACTACAGCAATCACAACAGTGATCCTGTCCAACCCAATTCATACCACCATCCAAATGTGATCCTTCCTCACTCCCACCTCTCACTAAAAACGCCTGGTAATCTTTCAGAAATTCCTCACCTCCAACTCGCCATCACCATCCTTCTCCGTGTCACTTCCTGAGAATATTAACCTTTTGGCAGAATAAAGGACAGGTTTACATAATCCCAAAACAGATCCCAACCTAATCAACCTCCCCACAAAGGATTCACCACTGTTGTGATGAATTGCAGTGACTACTTGGCCAAAGCCCTCCACCAACTGTTTGAATCCTCTTCCTAAAAGCTGTTTCAGAATGACCTCTTTCCTACACTAACATGACCTATACAATCCCTGCTAAAATTCTATGGCCCTTCTGTAGTGAAACAAGCAAAATTGCTTGTTACACTGGATACTGTGTCAGGAAAGGAAAGAAGTCGTGACTAATAGCTATTGATATTTAAAAATATTTGAAATCTTAGATTTAGTTGAGTCGGTCATATACTGGGCGCGGGTCTTCTGCTCTTTTATGCAGATCGGACAGTGCACAGTGGACAAGTGGTGGAGTTGTCAAAGACATTATAAATGCAGCAAAGTGGATGGCAAGAAAAAGAAAAAATGTCACGGAGAAACACACTTCCAGTGATCATTAAAAACAATAGTTGTTGAAAAAAACAAATGAATTTTAATGAGTTACGAAAAACGCTTAAGGACAAAAAGGCAATATATGTGTTTTGTGGGACGTTTCATGTATATTGACATGATTAGCCTATTGAGAACATTTTGTGTTTTATGGTGTTGAAAATAGAGCTTATTGTCAAATGAAACAGTCTGTTTCTGTCTCTTTATGTTAAAATATACTATATAATAAACGAAATTAATTGTTACAAGAAAATCCCTTGTTCTGCAGAAGATTGGATTATATCGAAGTCTGTGATGCCTAAAATATTTATTACATGGTTACAAGATTACTAAAGATTTAAAACAGCGACAAAATCACAAAGTTACGTTTACTATTAAAGCTGTGGGAAAAAAGGAAATTGTGTTATACATTCTACCTCACACAATTTATAACATCCAATGTGGAGGGTAATCGATTTATGTCTAGCCAAAGCTGTAAATCAGATTTAAGAAACCCTCTACTTCCCAGAACTTCTCTCCTAAATCCATCACCCTCCTCACCCCAACAACACCTTACACATCTACCTTCTACGTGCTCCCAAAATTCCACAAACCACTTAATCGTGGATGCACCATTATGGCTTGTTACTGTGCTTTCTCTAAGAGAACTTCAACCCTCATTGAACAGCAACAACTAATTGTTCAAAACCTAACGCCCACCTTCCTTCATCAACTCTCCACCATCCCCACCCCTTTACCTCCTGGATATTTACTTGTCACTATTGATTCCACTTTCCTACACATCAATATCCCGCATTCTCATGAGCTTGCCTCTCTCAAACACTAGCTCTCTCAACATACATCTGACTCCATCTCTCACAAATCATAATCCTTACCAATTACGTCCTAACAAGCAACTACTTTTCCTTTGGAGAAAAAGGAAACAATCATATCTTTGGCACAGTCATGGGCACCTGTATAGCACCCTCATTTATGTGTTGTGAGGAGGAAACCTTCCTAGCCTCCCAAAACCCTGGTCTGGTTTAGGTTTGTTTTCAGTGTGTGCCACCTGTTTTTGTATTTTTTTATTATCAGTCTCCTATTCAGCACTATATAGGTAACACCTGTTTTCAATGTGTAATTTTAAGTATACATGTACTGACATTACATGAATATCTTTAAATGTATTGCAATGACATACATTTACTTCTTAAACATATTTAATGTTGCATTATGTGGGCAGCTTCCTGACCAAATATTCTTTTACCATTATTGGACATGAAAAATGATTTTGCAATGTGATTGTGTAATATGCATTTTAATATCATGTCAGTCATTATTACAGATGCATTTACTAAATGATGATCATTCATTAAAGAGCTGAAACTAGCCATCAAATACGTTATGGATCGTGACCTTCTGGATTTATCCTGTTATAAAAAAGCGAAATGGTTTAAAGAAACTGAAAAAAGACACAGTAGAACTAAAAATCACAGAAAATTCACTACTCAAGTAATAGCTGAAGAGGAAAATATAAGAATGCAAGATAAATGTACACTAAAACCCAAACCTATTATCTTGGAAGATGAAAACAAATAGAGATGAGAATGAATGAGGATATACTGGGCACTTAGAGAACAACAACAACACAGAGAAGTGATTGATTCATTGTACCCCAAATGGGGTGAAATGAAAGAAGAGAGAATGATATTGCTGTGATAATGATAATATGCACTATAAGATGGCCGAAATGTGAGTTGACAAAACTGAGGTTTTGGGGGAAATTTAAGCATATAAAGAAAGGGTAGGCTGTTTGGAAATGTTAATGTGGAGTTTGCACTAGACAAGAAACTGAAATCTCTGAGACAGAAATTAATGCTCTATGTGAAATGGATTGGGTCAGACTCACAGTATCAAATTTGTAATTGGACCATTAGTGTCGTAAGAGCTTAAGAAGAAAAATTATATTGATTGAAGCAGAGATAAGAATTTGGCTGAGGCAAGATGTGTGCGCAGTGTAACAATCCATTTATACCAGCTTCATCAAATAATTGTGATGCAACAAATATTATATGTCATTGCATCACAGTAGTCGCAGTAATAACAGTTTTTAAGATGTAGGTTCCTCCACCATCTGCGAAATAGTCGCAGCACTAAAAGTTTGTACAATCAGTGGTACCTTGATATCTCGGGGATCGGTGTAACTGCTCGGAGATCTACATCTAAAATTTCAATAATGCAGAAACATGTGGAATTCTTCACAATACGTGCAGCTGGAGCAAGTTTCTCCAATTCAGGTGTACGTCAGTGGATAACCAGTAATTCAGAGCAACACCAGGTAAAGTTGAAATCGTTGTTTAATTTCGATAACTGTTCACAATTATGACCAACACTTTAACAATGAAAATACAATAATCTGACCGACATAGTGACGGCCTCGTAATCTCAATCAGAACTGCTTTCCAATGGCCTCTGCTAGCCCTCCTTATATAGTAATCCTAACAATGCCTAGCATTGTTGTTAACACTTAATACATGACAATATTTTATTTGTAATTCCCTTTCCTAAATTATGTGAATGTTAATAATCTGTAAACAAAGTTAAATCCTATCTTAATCTTCCTAAGACATAAAAACACTTGTACAGATACTCAAATATCTAATATACTGGTATTCATAAGTATGAAATCAAAAATACATATTACATTTGTATAAGTATCATGAAATATAATGAATAGTAAATATTCCTATCATGTATACAGCTGAGGTAGGTGTGGCTATAAATTTCTGTCTTGTTAATCATTGGAAATAATGCGGCCTATTGTGACTTTATCTACACAATGAATACATGCTTTACGCCTTCTTTCCTTAATCATCTCAAATATCATGTAGAATTGAATATACATTAAAGGTTGTCTGTTTATAAGATTTGAAATCTATTCCATTACTTTACTTATGTGTCTGAGCACTAATTTGTTATGACTCTATGGTCCACCATGTGCTTTAACATATTTGCACATTTATGTTTTATATGTTCCTACCAATGGATAGGTTCATTTATAATGTTTGCTGTCTTTTGACATTGATTTGGTAAAACACTGAGAATTCTGATGTGTCATAAGGACATATGTTTACATTTGATTGCTGGTATAAATTCACAATAAAATTTTTTCTTAAGTAAATGCATAGATCTTGCTTGTTACATATCATGTGTCAGTGCAAATTCATGTGGATGTGCAAAACCACTGTGCCAGAGCGACAGAGTGGTTAGTACAAATGCCTATTGAGCAGGAGACTCAAAAACTGAATCCCAGCATTGGTACAAATATTCATACGATGCTTTAGTCTGTATGTATACTAATTGGACCTAGGCTCACTGAGGTTGAAGGATGCCCATAATGAAACTCGCACAAACTATTCTAATGTCTATAATGGCACGATAGCACTTCAAAATCTTATACTACAATACCCACTCCCTGCCTACCAATAAGGCTGTTTTCATGTATACCCTGCCCCAGCACAATGTGCATACTTTCATCCAACCCTCTCTCACCATATGAATATCTTCCTATACCCTACACCATATTGATAATCCCCTCTCCTTGGCCTCAGGTGGAGTTGAAATTGGCCACTACAAGAACACCTTTATTCAGCCACACCTCTTATACAGTACTTCCACTGAACACCTTATCTGTAGCCTCTCTTGTTACCTGTGCTACTGTTTATGTCAGATCCACAAACCCCATGTCCTATTATTTTGTCATTCACATCTTCTACACCTTTTAATCCTATATAATTGCCATTGACATGAACATTGATAGTAGATTAACAGCAGAACTTCATAGATGCATTAGTTTACTGATCCTCTACAAGGTGATGTTAGTCCCTTCTCATGGGACATGCAACCCTTAAACAACTACCAGTCTTTCTCAGCATATCCTGCACTCATCATGTCCCCCATGCACCCCACCCCAATCTCCATCCAAAAGTCATCCAAAATTACTCCCCTACCAACTGGTATACCTACAGGGACTTCAGTTAATCCCAGGCTGCAGACTGATGGACAGCCCCTGACCAACCATCAACTTGATGGGTATACCTCATGCCATGTCATCCCTACAACAGACTTTGTCAGAGAGAGGAAGAGAGAGAGAGAGAACCAAAGAAATAAATAAATGAAAGATGGAAACCTTCAAAATCCTAATTTTCTTTAAACTGCACAAACCCCTAATGATACCACCTCCTACCTCCCCCCCCCCCCCCCCCACACACACACAAAAATCTCTCTCACGTGAGTATTTCTCAAGGTCTTTGAATCCATCCTCTCCAAATGCATCCATTAACACTTCAACCAACACAATCTCCTCTCCAGTAATCAGTGTGGCTTTTATTTAAACTTCTCCTCTGACAAACCACTCCTTACACCTTACCAATCTTCTGTACCACCATATCAGCTCCCAAAGATCCACAATTTTTGTGTTCCTTGACCCAGAAAAATCCTATGGCCCTGTATGCCATACCATTCTTCTTCTCAGACTCTACTGAGGCTCTGTCCTGTTGTATGTCGTCTAAACTATTGATATGCTATAACAACCTCTTCCAGTTCATGTCTTACAGTAAGCAGAAGATTCCACCTTCCTTGCCCTCTATCACAGACTCCGAAAATCTCAGTGCTCCCAACTACACCTCATTCAATTTACCTATTGGTGTAACCAATTACTTATCAAGGTAAATCCTTCAAAAACCCAGGCTATTAGAGCCAGTCAGTTCTCACAAAAAGCTTGCTTGTTGCTTGTAAGCACAGCTGCTGCTCGGCCGTGGCACAGCAAGCAGCTCGTGGCTCGAGCACAGGTGCTCGCTTGTGAGGTGATTCATAGTAGAAGGGAAATCGGCCAAGTGTGGTGTACTGACTATTGGAATGTGGCACATGAAAAGACATAATAATAATAATAATAATAATAATAATAATAATAATAATAATAATAATAATAAACATAATAAACTGTTAACAGATTTATTGTGTATTATAATAGAAACCTCTTTAGAAAATATTACTTAAGTGTAAAAATACTGCGATAATAAATGTTACAAAAGAAAATGACTGAATGGAAGAACAATACCGGTACACTAGATAACAGAAAATGGCAATCTTCTGCCTGGTTTTCTGCTAGTTGAGTAGTACTGATGTCGATCTCCTTAGGGCTCTAATGAGCAATTTATTTAGTTTTACAAGGAAATATATTTAGCTATGTTTACATGTCCTTTTATTAATGTATAGCAGTTCCCTTTACTGCATATTAGACCGATTGTATTATATGCTGGAGAGATTAACGACATCAGTATATTTTGTCAATCCACTGTCATTGAATACCACCAATGCATATTCACTTATATAGGACCA
The DNA here is from genome assembly GCA_026315105.1 of Locusta migratoria. Lineage (NCBI taxonomy): Eukaryota > Metazoa > Arthropoda > Insecta > Orthoptera > Acrididae > Locusta > Locusta migratoria. Next base: position 555,291,223 of record CM048744.1, read on the forward strand.
CAAGAATTGCTAACATCTAAAGGACAACAGTTCATTGCTCACCTTTTATAAAATTTAAACGTCGAAGAAGGATTTGAAAATAATTTAGAACTACGATGTCTGATATGTGTGTCTGTGTGTGATTGCATACAAATCTACAGTTTTATACTAACTTTGACAAAATTCTGTTCAATTGACCATCAAAATAAGAGGAAGACCACTGCTTACATAAAATTTTGTATGGTGTGTGATAGTGGTTTCAACAGATTTAGACATTGTTTGAGCAATGGTAATGGATGCATGTAAGTACCGGATGATCAAAAAGTCAATATAAATTTGAAAACTTAATAAATCGTGGAATAATGTAGATAGAGAGGTAAAAATTGACACACATACTTGGAATGACATGGGGTTTTATTAGGGAAAAAATTAAATAAATAAATTTAAAAACACATAGTTCATCTACTGTTAAGGCTATTTTTCTTTGAGGAACAGTGGGATTCTGGTTTTGTAACTGCTACCATGATGGGTGAGAGGTACGCCGATATGTTACAGAACCGCATCATCACCAGCCTGGCTGATAAACACCTGCTGGAATGTACGATTTTTATGCGGTATGGCGCTCCACCCCACATTGCTAGATGCATGAAAGATCTCTTGTGTGCCTTGTTTGGTGATGATCGTGTGCTCAGCTGCCACTTTCATTATACTTGGCTTCCCAGGTCCCAAGACCTCAGTCTGTGCGATTATTGGCTTTGGGGTTACCTGAAGTCGCAAGTGTGATCGACCGACATCTCTAGGGGATGCTGAAAGACAACATACAATGCCAGTGCCTCACCATAACTCCAGACATGCTTTACAGTGCTGTTCACAACATTATTCCTCGACTACAACTGTTGTTGAGGAATGATGGTGAACATATTGAGCATTTCCTGTAAAGAACATCACCTTTGTCTTAATTTTTTATGCTAATTATTGCTTTTCTGATCAGATGAAGCACAATCTGACGACAGACATGTTTTGAACATTTAATTTTATTTATTTATTTCTGGTTCTAATAAAGCCCCATGTAATTCAAAGCATGTGTGTCAATTTTTACCTCTCTATCTACAATATTCCGTGATTTATAAATTTTTGAAATTTTTAATTACTTTTTGATCACCAGGTATGTACATTTAAATGGAGAGGACTTTCATACTTTGTAATCCACCCTGCTTAGCTGAGGGTATATATTAAAATCCCCCTCATCTGCAACATTCTGCAGGAGGGACATGACAGCAACAGAAAGCCTTCCCAGTTGTGGAGATGTCTCCAACTGCTGGTCAACAAGCAGGCAATGTCAGACTCAACTCTCATGGCAGTCTAAAAACCTGCCTTTACTAGTCCAGACAGCTCTGCCTACAATACCCTCGAGTCTCCGAGCAAGCGCATCCACCTGGCTCACCAGATTCATACTGCTTACTTATGTGAGACATCTTGACACATCTGCTCATTCTCAAACCACACAACATCGCACCTTCACTTAGGGTCGGTCCAACACAATGGCCGCCCTCGTCAACCCACCTGGTATTCTGAGTCGCCTCACAACTGAGACACCACAGATTGGCCTTTGCCACCCACCTCCTTCCCACTGGAACAATCATCTCACTACCCGTACTGTTTCTTCCACAGTCGCTTTAGTGGAGCTGCTAAGAAGTGCTGTCCTCCGTTCTCGTACCCAAATGCGGGGGGGATGTAGGCAGCACCCCCCGCTCGGATGACAATGGGCGCCTACCAACGGTGCATTCTGTTTACCATACTTCCACTCAGGGTGGTCGCCTCTATTTGCGTGACTGTATTTCCAGCACTGGTTTACTGATTGACACCGGTGCAAATGTTTCCCTGCTACCCACTACTATGGCAACAGGCCCTCTCCGCCCACATCACCTGCTGTTGCGAGCTGTTAATGCCAAACAACTTTGGTGCGTGAGTTCAACCTCTTACTCTGTGCATTTCTTTCCTGATTCCATTCTCGAGTGGTATTTATTAGTGGCAGACATTTTGGAACCTATTGTGGGTATAGATTTTTTAACACATCACATACTTCCACCCGACGTTGTGTGCCGCTCTGTTTTCCACTATCCCTCAAACAAACATTTTTCATGTGATTTGTCAAGCTGCAGCTCCACTTCCATGAGTGCTACTGTTATTAGTGAGTATACCAAATTGTCTGATGACATCCTGCTGAATAAGTGGTTTGACATACGTAAACAAGTGCTTGATCTCAAAAGTAAATGGGAAAGCCCATGCTGAATCACTGCTGTCTACGGTAAAAAAAAGCCTTTCTCCTCTGCGGGCGGATTGCAAGATTAGTACTAGCATTTCCTCTGCTATTTGTGTTTCCACGCTGACATGTAGGCATGATTGTGCTTCTGACAGATCGGAAAAAAAAGAAACGGTTGCCAGGCCAACTGCCGCAGCTGTCAAAACTGTACTTGCACTCTGCCCTCTGGCAGCTGCTCCGCATGCTATTCAGAACTCTCAGGCAAGAATACCTGGCCACTCACCCCGTCTCTTAGACCCCTGCGATGCCTAAGCCTTTCTCTTCCCTTAAAGACCTTTTATGAAATGCTATTACTATCGCTCACCCTCACCCTGAGGCCGACGTCTTTATCATGACCGATGCGTGCGACACTGCCATTGGTGCCATTCTTAGCCAATCTGTAGATAGCAATATCTCTCCTCTCCAGTTCTTCTCTAAAAAAATTAAATCTTGCTCAGAGGAAGTATTTGGCCATTGACTGAGAACTCATTGCCATTTACGAGGCCATTAAGCACTTCTCCTCTAAGATAGAGTGCTGTCCTTTCCATGTCCTCACTGGCCTTTCACTGCCATGATACAAAACCTGCCAGCCAATCCTCCTGCTAGATGGTTCCAATACCTAGATTTCATCTCCCAGTTCACCACTGATGTCAGGTACATCAAGGGTGCTGACAACATTTTGGTGGACTTCCTGTCCCGACTCAATGCCATGTCCTCCTTGATCGACCTCTCTAACCTTGCCATTCTCCAATCAGCTGATGATGAGCCCATGCAACTAGTTTCCAATCATTCCTCCTCTCTCCATCCCATCCACACATCTTCTCCTTGGGTGACGGGTGAAATCTTGTGTGATGATTCCACAGGCAAGCGTTGCCCCTTCATACCTTGCCCCTTACAGTGCAAGGTTTTCCAAACATTGCATGAGCTTTCACACCCTGGCATCCATGCCTTGACCAGACTTGTCACTGAATGTTTCATCTTGGCGAGATGTCAAGCAAGACTGTCAATTGTGGACTCAGGCATGCCTTCCCTGCCAATGCAACATAATTACCTCCGAAACCTCCCCTCCTTTGGGCTCTTTCCCCATTCCCGCGGGCGGATTTCAACATCTCCACATTAACCTCATTGACCCTCTTCCTCTGGCTGATGGTTTCCTTTATGTCTTGTCGACTACTGATTGGACAACCCGCTGGTCTGATGCTACTCCTCTCACTAACATCATGGTCGAGACAGTGGCCAAAGTCTTTCTTCATTCTTGGGTTTCTCGGTTCGGCTGTCCCTTGGAAATTACCACTGACCAAGGCCAACAGTTCGAATCCGTTATCTTTTCTGATCTTTGCCACCTCTGTGGCATCAAACACATCCACACCACCGCCTACCACCCCCAAAGCAACGGGCTGGTAGATCAATGGCATAGGACCCTCCAGTGCTACGACTCTCTATGGAAGGAGGCACTTTCCCTCGTTTAGCTTTGCTTATGAGCGACCTACAAGGAAGACCTCCATGGCACTGTAGCCAAATTCGTCACCAGACAATCTTTACTTTTACCTGGCAAACTCGTCTCCCTGTCTCCCATTCCTCACTCCTCTGACCTCCCCTCCCTGGTAGATAGGGTGCGCCAGCAATGCTCTAGGATCTCCCTTCCTCCTCCCTCTAGTCACTCTCCGCCACAGGTCATTGTTCCGAAGAGCTTGGAATCTTGTGAGTTTGTCATGCTATGGGATGACATGATCCGTCCACCGCTCAGCCCTCTTTACTCAGACCCTCATCGGGTGCTCAGGCACTCCCTCAACACCTTCATCTTGCTTATCAATAAGTCTCCCTCCACTGTGTCGGTAAACTGCATTAAACCCACTCATGTTGAGCCCTCTTCCCCACCTATGGTCAAGTGCAGTCCTCCTCCCCTCATAATGTTCAATGCGAATACCTCTCCTATGGTCTCTTCAGCCTCTCCGTCATCTCTCGCCGACGCACCTCTGCCTCTCCCCCCCCCCCCCCCCTCCTGCACGAGTTGCCGCTCTAACTCCTCCTTCCCTCTACCCTACCTCTCCGTTCGAGGTCTCTTCCACACTTCCTGCCTACCCCTTCCGAAGCTTCTGCATTCGACCTCTTCCTGAGGCTTCTGTCCTGGATTTCGAGATTTATATACCTCCCCTACTATCTTCTGATATTGTGATTCTTTTGCATGAAGGTTGAATCTTCATCCTGTGTATGGCCTTCAGCACTTCCTCCCCTCTCCATTAATGTAGGTATGAGTTTCTTTTAATTTGGATGCTGCAAGAGCATTTCTGCTTCCCTCAAGAGTGTTAGGGTGATACTTCCCCTCCTGCCTGCGCAACCCTCAGCCTCAGGCCAGATGGTACATCGGGTTCACAGCCCCCTCACCTTTGGAACTTCAAGGTTTTCGGCCCCACTGCACGCCGCCTCCATGGACCGTATCACTTGCACTCCATGTCGCTCCCCCGTCCCGTCCCCTGCTATCACCTCAACACAAATACTGCTGGGGAGGGGGGAGGGGAGAGGGATGGGGCTGTGTGACGGCAGTAGCCAGAGTCGACTTTGGACGAACAAATTATCTGTACAATTATCTTTGGGCGAGCTGCCTATCGGCCACCATCATCATTTTTAGTTAGTCTGTGTCTACACTTGTGCCCTAAAAGGGAATAAAGTGTTGTTACACAGACAAGTGTGTTGTCTGGGGCTGACACACCATGAAAAACTCACAGATTTGTATCCCTTACTTATGACATTTTTTATTCCTGGTAATGCTTGTAAAAGTGACAAATACCAAGGCGCCACATGGTTAGGACTTTGCATTTCACTGTAGGTCCTCCTCTAAAGGGCTGGTTACGTCATTTGGAAGATTGTAAAGTCAAACAGCATACCACCTTTAACAGGAGCATGTTTGGTAAAGCACTAAGGCACTTCTGTTTGATAACTGGTTTACTTAACTTTGAACTACATTAGATGGTTTTCTGTAAAACATGTTTGGAGATCTCTTTAATGTTTCATTGTGCATAATGTAATATCAAATCCTTTGTTCTAAAAAGACTGTGCTCCACTTGAACTCAGAAAGAAACTAAACAGTAACATACCCAAAGAACATTCTAGAGATCTTCTTGTCCTGCATAAACTGTAGTTAAGTGTACACCTTTTATTAGTTAATTATCTATGAGCAGACTCATTCTCTCTTTTGTGAGAGGAAAAGAGTTCTTCTTTCAGCAAAGATTTAAGTATTGGAGGGTGTGATTTGCATGTTCAGTGTTCTGACACTCTTGTGTTAATCGTGTTATACACCTTTGAACTAATATGGTCTCGTTAAAGAAGTTACTAAAACTGATTGCAGGTTCCAAATAGTCATGATAAGTTGACAAATAAATAAAAATGCGCCGGATAATGAAATGTAGCACTGCTCACCACAATATTACTCTACTAGAGCAGAACTATCTATAGAAAATGTAGCCCTTAATAAATAGCAGGCTCTTTAATGAACTTTCATTCAGTGGAGCTGGTGCCTTATCAGAAAACTACACAATCAGTGAAGCGCATCACTAATTAGGCGTAATTGAACTTGTGAACTTGTATCTCTTACTCATAAAGCATATTCGTTACAAGCGTGCAATTTGCGCATCTGTAACAACATTCACAGACAAACTGAAGACTTAAATATCATAACTACCACAATTTTGAAGTTTAACTCTTTATAAGATAATTGGTATGAACATAAATCTTGATCAATTTGTTTAACATGGCTATAAAAATAAACTTCAGGAATAGTGGATATATTAACGGGGGTACCATGTTTGTCTAACATGAAATGACACACATTTCAAATTAAATTAATAACTTGAAGTTATCCCGGCAGGAACAATTGCAGCTTGTTCTGGGCCTGTCCAGCAGAACATACTTCCCGTCTGCTAACACTCAAAATGTCCTCTTCCGTCATCATTGTAAGAAATGTTGCTGCGAGGTTCTATGAGCGTTATGAGTCTCACGAGCACTGTGAGTTTCCATGCGCGTTACGATTCTAAGAGTCTCCCGAGTGCAGTGGAAGGCTCGTAGCAGGCTAGCCATGGCTGACTCGCAGTGCCCCATTGCCCCCTTTGGCTGTAAGTCTGGCAGAAGGCAGGGATGAGCTATGAGCTATCCTGAAGGCCCAGATGACTGGCTCTACAGGCTATAATTATAGGACAAACCATCCTCATCTTCTGTCTCCATGACTGCTACCTTACCATTGATGATCACCCTACCTAGTTAACTAATACATCAAAATATTTTGGACTAAAAAAACTGACAACTAACATGGAAACCTATCCTACCAACCATCCAAGAAAAAGCCCATAATGGACAAAAAATTACTAACATTTCTAGAATTCAATTAAAATTACTTGCCAGTGACATTTACCATGTGGTGCTAATGTTGGCACATATGCTGCTGACTACCACTCAGTTATAAGCGACAGAAATATGAGGAGGTATTTCACAAACACTGTTAGTGCGTGAAGAGGAGCAATTTTCAAAGTGACCAATGTTAGCTATATTGCGAATGTGACAGTTAATTTTAATTGGCCAGTGTTTGAACTGTCGCAGAGGACAAGTTTTATAACCCCAAATTGAAACTCACCTTTTAATCTTAAAACAGTCTCCTCATATGCAATATATCTGAGAAAATGGTGGTCTAAGTTGCACCAGAACTAAAATAACGATCACTTTGTACATGGCAATAACGTTAATAATAATTTTGTGTGGCTCAGTGGGCTGGTGGAAGTCTTTCAATTGGATGCAATTTCAGCGACTTGTGTGTCGCTGAGCTACAGTTTAGTGTGGAATCTGAACCATCTGTCTTCCTGGTGACCCTTCACATCATCGAGAGGTGAAGGCTGGGTTAAGACACCAACTGAAAAGTTCTCAGATCCGACTGGGTTTTGAACCTGCAACTCTTCGGTTGCCAGTCAAGCACTTTACCTCGAGACCATCAGGTACATGGCAATTACACTTCGGATCTATGAGCAAACTTAAGACAGAAGAGATTATTATTATTATTTTGCTTTTACAATGTCAGTACATTTTTCCAGCATCTATATTAGATTACATTAAGTGACTAATTATTATTCTCCACTCTTCTCTATCCTCACATAAGTTCTCAGGAATGTTGCTCTTCCTGATTGTTGACTGAACTTCCTGCATCCATGTGGTGGCTGGTTGTCCCTTTTTTCTTCTTCCGTTCAGTGTCCATTTGAGTATGCATTTTGGAAGCATCTCTTGTCCCATCTTTGTGCTGCATGAAATTTGCAATGTATATACCCTATAAAATGCCGTTTGTTTGGATATATGAATTGTTCGATACCACTCAGTGATGTGCCTTTTCTTATGCATAACTACTAGTCTAATCATAAAACATTATAATACAATATGAGACTGTTTAATTGCATCAATGGCAAGGTATTTTATATTATTTTATTAAATTGTTTATGTTTGTAAAAATCATAGCATTAATATTATGCAGCAATGTGGTTTTTCCAATCATTTTTCCAACTAATATTATTTGTGTGTTTTGTAATGTATTGACCTGACTATAACACTTTGCCGACCTTAAAACTGTATAATTACTTTAATTTAACTATTTTAAATAATGTCAACAAATGCAATTACTGCTCTAATTGTAAATTTTGTTTTGATAGGAAAATCCTATCATTACATTTGTCATAATTTTGTGTATATCTACTTCATGAAATATTCATTTATGTTCCATGAACAAACTATTTAATGTGTTATGTTGTAACTTTCTTGTTCTAGAATGTTCTAGAAAACATTGAATTCGATATATACGCACAAAATTGGCGCGCACAGTCAGTCTTCAGTTAGCACAGTCTATGTCAGTCAACTCTTTGTATACAACATGTAAAGAACAGTCTACAATGTTATAACTCATGGTAAAGTCATTTACTGTATTTGTTTGTGTGCGTCATCAACAAAAGTGAATAAATCAACTTATAAAATGAAATGTGTCATGTTAAGAGTTCCAAAGAAGCTACTTTATGTCACATTAATTAATATAATAATAAATTACTAACATAACAGAACAAGAAAAACCTAGCAATATTAACTAATATTTTAACACACGAAATAAAAAATGCTATTCCTCAAGCCTTCAAAAGAGTGGGGTTCCTGTTTTGACAAAATGATAATCTAGTGACATTAAATAAATTATAACTTTACAGAAATATACAAAAAATATATGGAAGACAACAGACGGTCGTCTTTCACTAGTCACTGACCATTTCGTCTGTCGGGACATGTGGGGAGATTGTCTGGCCTGGACTCGCGCCTGTGTTCCCTGTCAGTGAAGCAAGGTTGAAACACCACTTCCAACATGTTCATATTGACCTAATTGGCCCCCTTCTTCCGGTCAATGGTTATCGCTACCTTCTCACTGCCATTGAGCATACCACCCGTTCAGCTGTTTCTTATCATCACCACTGAATCTGTCACTTGTGCTTCTTTGCACACCTGGATCACTCGCTTTGGCTGCCCTACTGTCATCACCACCAACCAGGGCAGACAATTAGAGTCAGTTCTCCTTCAAAATCTTTGCAAACTCTTTGGGATTTATCACATCCATCCCACTGGAGTCTACGGCCTTTACTTTTGATTGATTTATCTTATAAACAAAGTTTAACGGATCTCTTTTCGTACTCATGTGGACGACTTACACTTCTCATTATTTAGAGTCAATTGCCAATTTTACACCATACTGATATCTTATTCAGATCATTCTGCAGGTGGTTTTGATCTTCAGATGATTTTACTAGACGCTAAATGACGGCGTCATCTGCAAAGAACCTAAGAGAGCTACTTAGATTTCCCCTAAATCATTTACGTAAATAAGGAACAGTAGAGCACCAATAACACTACCCTGTGGAATGTCCGATATCACCTCTGTTTTAGTTGATGCCTTACCATCGATTACTATGAACTGTGTCCTCTCTGACAAGAAATCCCCTATCCAATCACAAATTTGGGGCGATATAACATAACCACGCAGTTTGATTAAAAGCCGTTTGCGAGGTACGGTGTCAAAGCTTTCTGCAAATCAAGAAATACGGAATCGATTTGCGAACCCTTGTTGATAGCACCCATTACTTCGTGTGAATAAAGAGCTAGTTGCGTTTGACATGAATGATATTTTCTAAATCCGTGTTGACCTTGGGTCAATAGATCGTTCTGTTCGAGATAATTCATAATATTTGAATACAGGATATGTTCCATGACCCTGCTGCAAATTGAAGTCAGTGAAATAGGCCTGTAGTTTAGTGGGTTACTCCTAATGCCTTTCTTGAATGTAGGTATGACCTGTCCAACTTTCCAATCTTTTGGTACAGATCCTTCTTTGAGAGAGCAGTTGTATATGGCTGTTAAGTAAGGGGCTATCGCTTCAGCATAATCATATAGAAATCTAATGGGTATACAATCAAGACCAGAAGACTTGTTCTTGTTTAGTGATTTTAGTTGCTGCACTACTCCGATGGTATCTACTTCTATGTTACTCATTACGGCATCTGTTCGTAATTCGAAATCTGGAATATTGGTTTCATCTTCTATGTTTAGTAACTCTGCTTTAGTAGCGCTGTCATCAACAGGATCGCCATTACTATCACGTAGTGAGGGTATTGTTTTTGTTTTGCCCCTAGTATATTTAACATATGACCAAAATCTCTTTGAGTTTTCAGTCAAATTTCGAGAAAGAGTTTCGTTGTGATAAGTATTGTAGGCATCTCACATTGAAATCCTCGCTAAATTTCGAGCTTCTGAGTACGATCGCCAATCCTGGGGATTTTGTGTTCGTTTAAATTTAGTATGCCTTTTCCTTTGCTTTTGCAACAGTGTCCTGACCTGTTTTGTGTACCAAGGGGGATTGCTAAGGGGGATTGCCTTATTTTATTAATTTATTTGGTATAAAACTGTCACTTGCTGTCGATACCACTTCTTTGAATTTGAGCCACATCTGGTTTACACCTACGTTTAGTGTTAGAAACAAATGGAAGCTGTCTTTCAAGAAGCAATGTATTATATATCTATCTGCTTTCCTGAACAAATATACTTTTTGTTTATTTTTGGTAACTTTGGGACTTTCGATATTCAATTTCACTACGAGATCTCTGTGTTCACTAATACCTGTATCCGTTTTGATGCTCGTATGAGCTCAGGATTATTTGTTGCTAAGAGATCAAGTGTGTTTTGACATCCATTTTGAATTCTAGTTGGCTCATGAACTAATTGTTTGAAGTAATTCTCAGAGAATGCGTTGAGTACAATTTCACACAATGTTTTAAGCGTACCTCCTGATTTGAAAATATAATTTCACCAACAGATCGAATTAAAATAACCACCTACTATTATCACGGGAGTCGGGTACGTTTTTGTAATTAGACTCAGGTTTTCTTTGAACCTTTCTGCTATTGTATTGTCAGAGTCGGGAGGCCGGTAAATGGAACAAATTATTAATTTCTTACAATTTTCGGCTACAACCTCTACCTATAATAGCTCGCAGAAATTATCAACTGCAACTTCGCTACACGAAATACTACTTTTGACGGCGACAAACACGCCTCCATCTATTCTGTTTAATCTATCCTTTCTGAACACAGTTAGATCTTTTGCAAATACTTCTTCTCAACTTGTTTCCGGCTTGAGCCAACTTTCACTGCCTATAATGATGTGTGTTTCGGTGCTTTCTATTAACTATTGGAGTTCTGGAACTTTCCCGACACAGCTACGACAATTTACAACTGTTACACCGGAGAGTTCCAAGATCTACATTTCTCCTGTGATCTACCTGCACCATTTGAGATTGCCCATTTCGTTTTTCCCTGAAGCCCTGCCCAGCCCACGCCACACAGCCCCCGCTACCTGTGTAGCCACTTCCTGCATATAGTGGACTCCTGACCTATTCAGCGGAACCCAGAAACCCACCATCCGATGATGCAAGTCAAGTAATCTGCAGCCTTCACGGTCGCAAAACCGTCTGAGCCTCTGATTCAGACCCTCCATTCGGCTGTGTACCAGAGGTCCACAGTTGGTCCTGTCAACTATGCTGCAGATGGTGAGCTCTGCGTTCATCTTGCAAGCAAGACTGGCAGTCTTTACCACTTAAGATAGCCGCTCAAAACCTGAGAGGATCTCGTCAGATCCGAAGCGAGACACATCATTGGTACCAACGTGAGCCACCACCTGCAGTTGGCTGCACCCTGTACCCTTCATGGCATCCGGAAGGACTCGTTCCACATCTGGAATGACTCCACCTGGTATGCACACAGAGTGCACGTTGGCCTTCTTCCCCTCCTTGGCAGCCATCTCTCTAAGGGGCTCCATCACCCGCCTAACGTTGGAGCTACCAACTACAAGTAAACCCACCCTTTGTGAAACCTGATCTTGCAGGTTGGGTGGTGACCTCAGGATGAGAGACATCATCTTACTCAGGATGTTGTCCTGAGCAGATAGCGCCTCAAACTTGTTTGCAAGATGAACTGTGGAGGCCTCACGATCGGTCCCCTAGATTGTCTTGCGCCGACTGCCACGCACTGGAGCGACCTCCCACGCAACCACAGGTGGGGAGTCTGCCTCACTGCTAGCAGTATCAGGGCATGATGCTGCTGCAAGCCGATCGGTGGAGATGACGGGAGTCTGTTCGGTCCCCACTACCGGCCAACAACAACAACGCCCCTCGATCACAGCTTCCAACTGTGCAACCGAGGTTAACACAGCTTGAAGCTGGGAGCGAAGCGTCACCAGCTCAGACTGCATCCGCACACAGCAGTCACAGTCCCTATTCATGATTACAGTGCCAACAAAAACAAAAACTACACTCACAATGAGTTCAAAGGAAGACTACACTGTCTGTTAAAACACGGATTTGAATCTAATATGCACGAGAGCACAGTATAAATTTACAAATTGAAACAAGAACGTGCAGACGAAAATCAAAATACTACATGTCACTTCTAATGAGGAAATAAAGACAGACGATTGTCACGACACGATTCACTCGGCGGAATAATACACTAACCAGATATTTAACGCAAATATGAATCAAATGAAATTGTGAGCACACGATAACTTTAATGAAGTGAAGGGAAAGCGCACTTGAAAAGTCAAAATATGTAGCTTCTAGAGAGAAACTGGTTACACTTACAACTGACACTTTGCTGTCACTGGAAGGGTGTGCACTGGAGGCTGTCCACTCGGCGACATTCATATCCATTATTATGCTACACTGCAAGCAGATGGGATTAAATCCCAACATCCTTCATTACATCACCCCCTCATTTAATTAATCAGATAGTTGTTGGAAAAAAATAATTAACTGGGTAATTAAATGATAAAAACGAAAGTAAGTTAATCAGATAACTACAAATAAATCATATGAAATAAAATTTCAAAAAATAACCTTAATCTACATTACATCGTCTGTTCACCCTATGCTGGCCATAAAATTACATCAAACCCCAGTACAAAATAATTATTAACTTATATACAAAATATTTACAAAAAAAAGTGGAAAATTTACGAAGTTGTACACATCACTCAAACAAGGAATATTGGATTTTAAGGGAGGAACACACATCTCCCAGTTTTATTCCTTTTTTGCACACAAAGAAGGGAGGACACATTGTCTCCCAGTTCTTTCACTATGCTTCACACTACACACAGATCACTTAAATTCACATTGGGTCCATGCCGTCATCAGGTCCAAAAATAGTTGTCCCACATGTCCTTGTCCTGGTGATGGCTCTCCTCCAGCATACTACATGAAAAATATACAAAATTACCTGCATTAGTACCTCAATAAAACGTATCACGTATTACACAAAAATATCTTTCTCCTACCATAAAACTATACACAGTACAGGCCTGATTGAAATATTATTAAGAAAAAGAATGCAAACTTGATTTGCATCATCAAATCTCTATATAGTATAATGGTTTATGCTACAAAAAACCACATTTTGTATACATCACCTTATTGTCTCAGTCATTCAGTGGTAGATCTTGTAGATTTAATAACTTGCCTGCAAATTGTGCATAATGAAAGCAACAGGACAATAGGTTCTTCAACGTTGTGGAATCATAAATATGACACATTGCACTTTATGTATTTTTATTTATATTCTTGATGAAGCACATAAACAGAAGCTGACATTATACTGACTGAAGTAAGACTAAGACTGAACAATAACTGTGTTCTACATAATAACAAAAGTAAGACTGTTTTTTGACTACATAATGACTACTTTCATACTGACTACGACCAACTTGTGTCCGCGCCAATTCGTACATATATATACACTATGTGTTTTCTAGAATATGGAAGTTACAAAGTATTATATTAAATAGTCTGTTCATGAGACATAAATAAATCGTTCAACAAAAAAAGATAAGAAAAATTATGACAAATGTAACAATATGATTTTCGTAGCAAAACAAAACAAAAGGTAGTAAGTAACTGACAATTAGATCAGTATTAATATATGTTTACATTATTTAAAATGGTTAAATTAAGGTAATTATGCAGTTTTACAGTCAGCAAAGTATTACATTAAGGTCAATGCATTATGGTAGACATCAGAGAATGTTAGTTACGAAATTTGTGTTAAAATCATGATGTTGTGTAATACCGCTATCAGGTTTTGAACATATACAGTTTTAACAAAATAGCTCAAAGAATATTGTTATTGTTGTAATCAAATAGGCTTACAACATATTATCACATTTCATAAACAATCACATCAATATATGTAGGTAAAGTCTTGGATAAAGAAGGTATCGTATACTTCATTATTATAAACAAACGAGATTTTCTTGGCCAAATACATTAGAATAGGCTACACTTAATAAAAATTGAAATTAAATTAAAAGCAAAACATTGAAAATCATATCATTTTTTCCATACCAAAATCAAAATTTTTATCCTCTTACATCGCAAAACACAACCCCTACAGACAGCATATAAAACAAAAATTTGATCCTCACTCCCTACTTACAGATGACAAATACCGAGTAGGAAATAAATGATCAAAATATCAAATAAAAAATGGTAGATTCTCAAACTAGTGTCACACTGAAAATTTGCAAAAAACAGCTTACATAAAACCAATTGTATCTGCCCAAGATGAAGTACATGTACATTTACCTAAAATCTCTCACTTTCCAAATCACAAATTAACAGCAAAGACAGGCTCCCTAACCATAGGCCCTACCTAATCATTATCATTACTTCATTATACCTCTTAACTAAATACTCATCATATCTCATCAATTGATATTCATCTTATCACACCTCTTACCTATATCACAATAATATACAATTACCTTATTACTTATTGTACCTCATACTACAACAATATTCATTTCAATAGCCAATCAAAGAAAATATGAAAATCCTGCCAAAATCACAAAAAATCTTCAGAACCCTACTCAAAAATAATTCACCAGCTTTTGCCTTCATTACAACAATACAGACAGAACCATATACGTTTCAAAAGTTCTCTTTTCAATACCATATTGATTTAAATTCATGGCCACAGATACAGATTTCTCACATAGCTGCAGATCAGTTTGTTCACAACTCACTTGGTAGATCACTACTGCACTAACAAAGTGTAACATACTAACTTCATCTTGGTAAGTACCAAATTTAACCTTCATTGCATTGAATTTGAGTGTAATCTTTTGTCTTTTGCTGCTGCTACATATATGCTGTACAAAAGATACATCACTCAGGTGGATAGTACTGATTTCTCTCAAACATTATACAATATACTCTACACTATGGCAACCTACAATTACACTATATTAACTCACAATTACACTATGGTAACTTACAATTACACTGTTACATCTAACTATACTTAACAAAACGTAGTAGGAGAAGATTTAATAATGACCTAAGATATGAAGAATAGGATTACCCAGCTTAGGGAAGGCATTACTCGCCAGTATTGTTTGCATCAAGGATTGATAAATCCCCTACTTACTTAGTTAAACTTACCACTACCCAAATTAATATTTATATACTATTTACACAAAGATTGTGGTCCAAGAATCATGTTAATATTAAAACCTTGTATCACTAATAAATTACACACTAACTTTTGCCCGGCTAACTCTACTGATATGAATTCCTTCTTCACTCTCTTGGATAACTTATCATTAGTACCAATAAACTGTATTCCAGAATCAAGCATAATGACTATTCACAATCGGATACAATGTAGCACTACATGCAAGAAAGTTCAAAAGTAGACTGCAAATACTGTGTGGTCACTGAGGTACTTTTATCAGGCTCCGAGACTCTATAAAGCCTGCAGTTGTAATGAAACATGCGTCGAAATCTTGGTGTAATGATAAATAATTTGTTTTTGCCATGTAGGTTACATTATCAAGCAGCACAACGCTAAACACACAGCAGGAACAGAAGGCCAGTCGTTACTAAAACTTGTTGACATGTAAATGGGCAAAGCAACATCTATAAAACCACAATAATAAAAAATATGAAAACATAGAATAACTGATATAGCAAAACTTGTAAAAAGCCCAGGTCTAGAAAAGAAAAATCAGAAGAAGACACACAAACCACAATGAACAAAGAACAATCATGTTGACTCAGAAGACACAAACCAACTAACCTGAAATTTGAAACAGCGGGCCCGCAACTATGGACCAGTCACGTGACCAGCAGGCTCCGCCTCCCCCGTCTCATTGTGGAGGGATATGCCTAGACCTGGGGTTATTACAAGTCTTGCAATTGATATACAATAACAATAAATAAATGTGCCGCATGACACATGAAACACAGCGCCCCTGGCGAAACATTAGGAACTACACAGATGTGCATCTAAAATTTAAAGCAGCCCCTACATGGTCAATAACATGTGCAATATTATTGTCGTTCTATCCTAGACTGCTCAATATATTATGCAATAATGTTGTGGCGTGAAATGTTGGGCGATAAAGACGCTGCTGCTGTTATTATTGCATTACTTTGTTGCAAGCAAACGAAAATAACACACGTAGTACATGTAAACAAACAGCAAACATAACAACATAGCGCTATAATCTGTCAAAGTTATTGTTAATACTGCCCACAGATGGCACAATATTTACAGGTAGCGCAATATATTTCAGAAGGTTTTGATGTTCTCAGTATTATTGAGCTTCTTTTCCATTGCACCCCTAGAACATCAATATTATTGTGCAGCCGGGAAGTATTGTCAATATTATTGACCACATAGGGGCCACTTAACATTTGTGTTCACTGAGGCACTCACATAAACATGCACAAACAGATGATATCCTGCTTCAGCCTCTTCAACTGCAACAAAGGGTAAAATCCACATGAAAACTACTTATGGTGTTATCTTTTCCGGAACTTCCTGAAGCTTTGCCTTCGAATCTAAGCTGCAGGCGTATTTTTAGATCCCGAAATTGGCAAAAAGAGCAGCTTGCATTCGGGTAAATACAATAACTTGAAGGTCATCTTATAGGCCAGATATTTGCTTGAAATATAAAATTTTGTTGGAAATGTGTACCTCAACTTATCTGAAGTTCATCTTATTTGCAGAAATATATGCTACTTTTTCTTCATATAACAGAACATTAATTTTTCCCTGGATAAGCAATCATTATTTCAGACAAATAATTTGAAGCTACAGTTAAGTGACACACATTATGGTCTGCTTCCACTTCCCTACTATTTTCTGGCTCTAACTCTATATTCTTTTCCTGCTTACTACTTCCTTCCACTTCTGTCTGTTCTTAACTACCCTACTACCATCATCAAATATAGATTCATTTACCTCAACTTCATCATTAAAAGATTCATTACTATTCTCACTACTACTGGTTCTTGAATTCTCAATACTATCCCTTACTTCTGACAAATATTTACCACTTTTACCTGTAACTTATCCTCAATAATTGACTACAATGTCTGACACACACGTTCTTCATGTTGTATTAATGATTGCCCATCATCATTAGATTCAAAGTCATTAAATTCTTTACAATTCTCAATAGAGACATTGCTATCCCCAGCACATGCACTAAACTTAATATCAACTTCCTTTATCTTCCTGTTCAATTTCTACAAATTTAGAATCCACATCCTCAAAGTTTTCTACCACAGATACTGAATTTCCATCCACTTCATCCTCTACAATGCTCAACCTAGTTTCTAATTCAGATTTTACCTGACCAATTTGATTTTCAAGTCCCTCTTTATTCTATGTACAAGATTTCCTGACAGAATGAAAGCTGTTATCACAATAACTAGCAACAGTTCCCACTCTTTTTTTACATAAGGTGATTCTATCATGATTAGTTACACAGGACTTATTAATTTCAGTTACTTTTATATTTACATTTTCTCCTTTAATTTTTATTTCATTTTCGAATTTAGATTTTACTTCAATTTTATTATTGGAATCAACGAAAGTACTATTTACTGCAGCAACTTCCTGACAAAAATTACCAGTTTGAGTACTGATTTCACTTTCAATCTCATTTTAGTTTTCGTCCAGTTCCTGACTTAAATTACGACAGTATTTATCCATTATTTGGCTTCTTTCATCCAGTTTCTGACTAAACTCACATTGCAAATTATCCATTTCATTACAGTACTGATTCTACTTTCAGTCTCATTATAGCTTTCGTCCAGTTTCTGACTAAACTCATGGAATTTCGCAAAAAGTAAGGAGTTTCATCCAATACTGACTTTACAGAACCATCACTTATATTATCCACGGTTGATTTTTAAGAACTGTATCTTAGAAATAGGTTGTTTTCTGGTGGTGATCGCCAATGAACAGCTCTGCTTTCCACAAGATGACCAGGAACTTAAGTAGCTGCTACGTCTCCAAACTTAATTTATCCTCTCTGTTTACAAGCCATCTCGGAATGCATTTTGGCTGATTTTTCCATAATGATGTAAGTGTTGCTCTTTCCTCTATTGGTTGCTACTTGACGGAGCAGCAACAGATGCAGCTTTGAAATTCATAGACATAGGCAAATGTCTTAAAAATAGTCTTGAAATAACATTCATGTATCACCAATGATTTTTCTACTGTTCACTGTGCCACACAAAGTATTTTCATTTTCATAATTACATCTATGTACACCTTCAGTCATGATGCACTGTTTGTAAAAGATTGTTAGTCCCAACACAGTTCATCATACGTTCCTACCATCATTAATGATGAAGTCCTCAATCCAGGGCAACAGATGTGCCGTTACCTAGTCATAGATCGATGATTCTTGTTGATCATTGCACTCGGTAGCAGCTGGCTGAAATCTCATGGGGCGAAACTAATTCACTACAAATAACAAAGGCAACATGCAGAATTGCAGTTCTTATGCCTCAGATCGTGGCCGATACAATACTCTGAGCTGACAGATTGTGCCTCAGATGGAGGATGAAACAATACTCTATAACATGCTGCGAACACATCCTATTTATCTTTCAAACAATGTTAGTGATAATTATGTACATTTGTAGAGCTTACTAAAGACAGTGGAGCCCAATGACCACACACTATATGGAACAATAACTTTATTGATGCTGTCGTTACAGAGCACAAGCACTAAATGGTTTAAACATGGCGAATAAGAATAAGGAAACAAACCAAAGATTGTCATAACGATGTGCTACTTGGTTTTTGACTATAGTCAATACACATACACAATCGAATTGGTGGCTAGTGCCACCACACATTAAATTAGTTATAATGGAAAAGTAAAAAAGTACATCAACTGACTATAGTAAAAGGTAGCATTATTAATACTGATTAAATTATTATACAAATCTTGGTTCAATTAATAGTATTTCATTTACGTATTTAACAAAATAAGTTTATCAACAATACTTTCGTAATTAATGGTAATTATACAGAAACTAATGAGGGCAAAACTTTCCTAACATTACTTCTGAAACACATTAATACTTACTTTAAAATTATGAGAAAAGAATTTACTTTGCTTTAACAGAAATACTATTTAGCATAATATCTGAAATATAAGGTATCTAGCATTAAATTATTAATATTTGCTGATTAAACAAACTTCTGTGACACCAAATAATAGAAAATGACTTCAGCTAGTCACATTATAGAAAAGAATAACAAAAGTTTTTGAAAAGAAAATGATAGTAGACTAATTACATTCATGTCTATTATTTTGCAACAAAGGTATCTGGAGGTTCAGTAGTGCAAGCAGATGGAATAAATCTAAACATGCTTCATTACATGATCAGCAGATGTTCAGAAAGTTGATGAACAAAAATGTCTTCCATGTTTGTGTAGTGGGAATTACCATGGCAATTTTCTTAGTGTTATTAAAAGTAAAGAGACATATTTGATGTAAGTATAATTTGTGAGGAGGGAAAAATAATTTCTTTGTGTTAGCCTGTACCTACTATTTGACCCAAAAACTATTCTCACTTTAACAGCGAGAATGAAACAGTGTCAATCAGGAAAATGTGGACTTTGTATGTTGCCAACTGTCACGTGGCAAGACTTTCCAAGTAAATAAAAGATCTACTCAACCTGTTCAAAGTGTCACATGTCAGGATTTTATAATGTTTTTAAGACATAATGTTTGGGATGATGTATCAGAGTTTACCATGTGCATGAGTCAGCCAAAAAGATGCACAATCACCATGTGGTTGCTATGTTGGTAGTGAGACGCCCTGCAATATTTTTTCATATCACTTAACATATTTCAGTGGGTATTTGAATCATTTTTAATATGCTTTCTGTATTAAATGTTTTTATATTGTTCTGGTATTAGAAATGGCAAAATCAATGAAATCAATGAAAACTGCTGAGAAATGGAAATAAAATTTAGCAACATTATTCAAAAACTGAAATACAATAGCTTTTTAAAAATGATGATATGAGGAAATTTTTTCTCTACAAACAGGTGCCTCTATGCATCAGTTATTAATGTTCTCAATATTCATAACACATTACTTAGAGGAGTCAGCATCAATCTCAAACTGATATCTAATAATAATATTGTCTACAACTTTGGTGGATAATTTTAAGGAACAATTTAAAACAGTATTCCCATGTTGTGCTGCATGGCACCTCTCTTTAAATGTTCATAAATATGATGACAAAATTAACAATATAGTAATAAGGACAGTTTACAACTCACCGCAAAGATTTGATGATGAGCTGAGATAGGCACATAAAAAAGACACACACACATACACGACTTCAGCTACCAGCCATGGCCTCCTTAAGAAATTGAACATTCATACAATCACACAAGCACTCAGCACAGTCCACAACCACCATATTCCACTGCTGCACTCTGAGTCAGAGTGCGGCAATCAGAGGTGATGGTACTGTGACTGTGTGATTGCATGAATGGTCAATAGCTGAAGTTGTGTATCTATGTGTTTTTATGAGCCTATGACAGCTCATCATCACATCTTTGAGGTGAAATGTAAACTGTCCTTATTACAATATTGTTAATTCCAACCTGGATTTACCATGATTAAATATGATGCTGTGCAGTTAAATATTAGAAAGAACCTATTAATAGATACCAATCATTTTTGCAGCAAATTACATTCTTTGAAATTGAATGGTATTGTTATGAAATGGTGTGAAATGACTGTACCCTATTCTCAACCTCCCCCCCCCCCCCCAAAAAAAGAAAAATATGTTAGATTCAAGACCTCTAGTCAATCTCTTATTGATCATTCTGGGGTGATAATAGAAGAAAGGAAAACAGAAGTTTTAAAAAATCACATTTTATAATCATTCATCAGGAGTATTATCCACCTTGACCAGGGGGAGCACAATGCTTCCAGAGGACACACTGCAATTTGTGAAAGGATTTAAACAGTCTGTTAGCATGGATATATATGATGTGTCTTGTGGTGTTCTGAAGGGTATTGTATCTGTAATTTCTGAACCTTTGGCTGCTATCATAAACCAATGCCTTGAAGTCAGTGCTTTCTAGGCTTCTTAAAACTGACTAAAACAGTACCAGTGTATAAGAAAGGTGATCCTAACAGACCATGCAGCTATAGACCAATTTCAGTAACTGATGCTAGCAATAGTGATTGAGGCTATAATGAAGAAACAACTATTGTGTCATTTTGAAGACATCAACTTGGATAACCAACATGGATTTGAGAGTGCAAATCTACATTATCTGCTATGTTAGATGTAATAACAAAAATAATAGAAGCATTTTGAGGAAAAGAACTCACTTTGTGACCTAAGCAAGGCATTTGATTGCATCTCTCATAAGCTACTGTAGGAAAATTAAAAACATTATGGTGTAAAGGGTGCAGTTTTTGAGACTGTCATCTTACCTGAGAGACAGGTAGCAGAGTATTTGTATCTGGGAAGTGATGTTCAGTGAAATGACACTTGAGTACAGAATACTGCAGGGCTCCATACTTGTCCCTCTGCTCTTCCTAATATTTGTCAATGACTTGTGATGGCCAAGAAAATGAAACTAAATTAAGATAAAATATTATGCAGCCTCGGTGACTGTGGATTCATATCCAATACTGACAGTGTCAAACTCTTATGTATCATAACTGACAATAAGTTGACACGGACTGAACACACATCGCATGTGTGATCTGAGCACTCTAGAGTTATTTATCTCATCAGAATGATCAATTGTGTAATAAAAAAGCAGTGTTTAATCACAGTATACTATTCACTGTTCCACAGCCACATCGCAAATGGACTCTTCCTGCGGAGATACTCTCAGGAAGTAAAACCGTTTTTCTTCTACAAAAACAGGCTGTAAGAATAATATCTGCCAGTAAGAGTTAGACCACTGCAGGTCTGTTTTGAAGCAATTGAGAATAATGACAATATATAGTCAGCATGTTTCTAACTCTTTATTCTAAGAAAAAAAGGGCTCCTTCCACAAGATACATGAGGTTCCATACTGTAATAGGCAAAATAAGGCGGATATTGCTATTCCAAGCTGTCACCTAGGTAAGACACTGGACAGTTTTCCCACACAGAAGATATTCAACCATCTTCCATGGAATATTTGAGTATTACCAGATAGGATGTTCAGAAATGGATTAATGTGTGCACTCAAGCAATAGCCTCTATTTTCAATAAATGAGTTTTTCTCTCCAATGAAATCACAAACTGGACATAATTTAATAGCTAAAAGTGTTGTTTATAACCATATTTATAAAAGTGGTATGTGGTATTCCTTCTCAGTCCAGTAAGTGACGTAGACATACAAATTTATTGTTGTTTAAGTGTCATATAGACTCTTACATAGAGTTAATAGCAATAGGATTCCGTAGTGTAGAGTAACAGCTGAGAGAGCTGAAAACAAATAAATTACCAGATTGGGATGGAATGCTAATTCGATTTTTCAAAGAGTACTATAATGGCATTGGCCCCTTATTTGGCTTGCATTTACCCTGAATCTTGGTCCAGTGCAAAATCCCAACTGATTGAAAAACACAAGTGACTCCTATTTATAAGAATAATAAAAGTCTGGACCCACATAATTACAAACCAATATCCTCATTAAAATTTTGCTGTAGAGTTCTTGAACATATTCTTAATTCAAATGTAGAAAATTTCATTGAAATGGGAATGCTTAGGTCCATGCATCAGCACAGCTTTAGAATGCATCCCTCTACTTGCATGATATCTTGCAAGCCGTCAATGAAGGGCAACAGGCACACTGCATTTTCCTTGAATTCTAAAAGAAGTTTGCCATGGTTCCACATTGCAGATTGCTAATAAAGGTGTGAGCATATGGAATACATTCCCAGATTTGTTAGTGGCTCTTTATAACAGATCCCCATACAGTGTCATCAACCAGCGAGTGTCCACCAGATTTGTGAGTGGCTCTTAATAACAGACCGTTCTTCCTGGCTGCACCATCTTTACTGCTGAACTGATCGCTGTACTTCGTGCTCTCGACCACCTTCGCACACGCCCGCGGAAGTCATATGTCATTTGCAGTGACTCCCTGAGTGGCCTACAAGCTCTCGACCAATGTTTCCCCAAACATCATCTGGTGCAACACATCCATGAGTCTGTGTTCAGTCTCGGCATGTCTGGCCGTTCGGTGGCTTTCATCTGGACCCCGGGCCACATAGGCATTCCAGGGAATGAACGAGCTGATCGGCTGGCCAAGCAGGCCATCGCCTCGCAGCGTCTGGATATTGGTACCCCAGAAAGAGACATCTGTTTGGGTCTGCGCCACAAGATATCTATGGCTTGGAACTCAGAATGGTTGACATTAAGCACGCCCAACAAGCTTCGTGCGATCAAATCTTCGACAGCAGCTTGGAAAACGTCTCTTAGGCCATCTAGAAGGGACTCAGTCATCCTCTGTCGCCTGCGTATAGGCCATACATGGCTCACGCACGGCCATCTCTTACGTCGAGAAGACCCGCCAAACTGCCATTGTGGCGCTCTGCTGACTGTGGTCCACATCTTGGTGGACTGTCCTCTTTTAGCTGCATTGTGGCAATCTTTTAACCTGCCTACTGCGCTTTCTTCGATTTTAGGTGACGACGCCTCTATGGCTGACTCTATGGCTGACTGGATTTTATCATAAGCTTTAATGGTGGATTCATACGCCTGATCTTCAGGCATACACCGCTTATAGTTTTACTCTGTTGTCAATTTTATCTTGTCAGTCCTATTTCCGACTGGCAGTTGTAGTCTGTGCAGAATGGCTGGCTCATCCATTATTATCCTAGTGATCAGCCAGCCAACAACATCTGCTGTGGTTTTAAGTAAATCTGATTACTTGTTCCACCTCTCTTGAGGTTTCTTTCTCTTTTTATGTCGTACTTATGACCAACACTGTCTTCAGTATGTCTTGCGTACTGGTTGCAGGGTGCTTAATTTTAAAGATACATGAAACCCTGTGATATTTTATCTGGGAACAGGGGACTGATGACCCGGTAGTTTAGTCCCCTTTGAACACCCAACGAACCAACCAACCAACAGACCCCCATACAGTGTCATCAACCAGTGAGTGTCAACCAGAGAAAAGTGTGTCATCAGGAGTGCCCCAAGGAGGTGTGATAAGAACTGCTTTAATTTTCTATCTACATAAATGATTTGCTGCTGATGCTGTGATGAATGGAAAAGTGTCATGACTGAATGTCTGTAATAGGATGCAGGATGCCTTATATAAAATTGCTAGTTGATGTGAGGAATGGCACTTAGCTGTAAATGTAGAAAAATGTAAGGTGACACAGATGATTAGGAAAAATAATTTCATAACATTCGAATATAGCAATAGTAGTATGTTGCTTGATATAGTTGCATTGATTAAAATTTCAAGTCTAATGTTGAAGAGGAATATGAAACAGAATGACCATGTAAGAAAAGTCATGGAGAAGGCAAATGATTGACTTCAGTTTACTGAGAGAATTTTGGAACAATTTGATGCATCTATAAAGGAGACCTAATACAGAATGCTCGTGTGATCTGTCCTTGAGTATTGCTCAAATGTTTAGGAACCACACAAAATTGGTTTAAAATATGACATAGAAGCAATTCAAAGGTGGGCTGCTAGATGTTGTGGAGGAATGAGACATGCCAGTAGTTTGACTAATTCCATTGTGGACTTTCAGCCAATCAAAGATGTGCTTTGCACCAAAATGTTTATAGGGATATTTTATGTAAGTAAGGAAAAGGTACTGTAGGCTTGAGTTGTGTATGTGCTGGCCCACAGCATGAGTTTTTGTGAGAGTGGCCAAGACACTTGTCATGAGGTGGTTTAGTTCTTAACTTGGCAATCCAGAGAAAAGTGTGCAGCTCATGGAGGTTTTAGTGTAGAAAAATTAACAAGGAAAAAAGAGTCAATTAAATTGAAAAAAAGATATCTGTAAGTATGACATGAAGTCTGATTACATGTCTAAAGTAAGGAAGCAGAAAGTATGTGACCTTGAACATCAAAGAGATAAAACAGGTAACATTGCCTTGAAGAAGAAAGTAGATCTTAAAGTGCTGTGATGAGCTGAATAGAAGTTATGAAGATGAACTTATGAGGACTTCATACCACTATGAGACTGAAAAAATTCCTGCAGCCCCTCCCTTTTTTCTATTTCTTTAAAATAAATAAATACTATGGCAACCAATTTTGGTAATCCACTGGCACCATCCTCAAATCACCCATTATGAACCTGTTACAAACATAGTACATTAAAATGTGTCAGCTGTTATTGTTGTTTCATACCTTCGATGAAAGGAAACAAGAAACTACAAATACCACAAATAACTGTCATCACATTTGAACTGAGCAGCAGGTATATAATGGGGGCCTGAGGATGGTGCCAGTTGAGTATTGAAACCAGTTGCTATAGTGATAAAAGATTTAAAAAATACAGCTGCTGGAATCTCTTCAATCTGATACTACAAACATCTTTTGTCCCTGCCCATACAGTATGAAGCAAATTGAAATCATACCACTACAGTTCATTACTGACAGGTTGATCAAGGCACAAGTGTTACAGAGATGCTTTGCTAACTCAAATTTGAATTGCTGGAGGAAAGGCAAGTTTATTTTTGAGAACCGGAAAATGACTAGTAGTCATATGAAATACGCTCCATCAGATACTTTATGATGGATTGTGGAGTATGTATGTAGATATTTGTTTTATGAATAACTGTAAGAAATATATATGTCAAAAAGCTTTCCCATTGACTGTCTATAACTTTTATTCATAAGTATCAAAAAAAACAAATCTAATAACGGAAAGTCCAGGTTGGAATTAATAATATAGTAAGGACAGCTTACAACTCACCACAAAGATGTGGCGACAGGCACATACAAAAGAGACACACATACAACACATTCAGCTATCGGCCATGGCCATCTTCAGAAAATAGAACACTCACGCAATCACACAGACACACAACACAGTCATACAACCATCACCTCTGACAGCTGCACTTTGAAGTGCGCAGTCGAAGAGTTGTAAACTGTCCTTACTATATTAAACAAACAAATCTTTATGACAGAAATTTTACCTGATCTATGTTACAATATTAATGATGCTATAGGAGTGTTAATTGCATGTGTTTAAATTAAGCTTATTTTATGACAATATTTTTTTCAGAACAGCGGTTCTAGTGTAAAAGGCAGTGTTGAATTTCCACCTGTTCATGTCCTGTATCCTGCAAGGCAGAATAATTTTAAGAAGCCATATGAATCAGTTTTTGTAAAATCATATTCTCAATATCCAGTAAAAGATTCAACAACAAGTAAGTGACACTAGAGTACATTTTCTGTAATTATTAAAAAGTAATGATTCAATCTTATAAACGATCATGTTATACTGTCTGATGTGCTTATCATTACTTTTGTAAAAAGTGATTTGTGATTGCATCAGCTTGTTTAGTAAAATGAAGATAGAGATAAGGAGAAGAAATTACATTCTTGATGTGCTTTTTACTTATTTAATCTTCACTTTTTTCTGTTTTGAGTGGAACCCATGAGAAAACAAGAAATCCCACAGGAATGAAAGAAAGGTCTCAAATGCATTAAAAATGAAAAAAGGCATATGAATTTTCAAATAAATAGAGACAAAATTGGCATTAAAGTATCACAAAGAAAAAAATAATAAGAAAGGGATATTGTAACAACAGGAAAACATGAAAAATAGCAATAATGTATAGTTAACAGAGCTGACGAAGTGTGTAATACACTATTTACTATTGACAATGTGGTAGTGTCAGTAATTATCAGTAACGACCGACATATATCTCATCTTTATGAGCTAGCTTCTTTGGACGCTTCCACCATGTTTTAGTTTAGTTCTTTGCTGTATCTTTGTGATAACAATGAAGGTAATATTCGATTAATGATGGAAATTCTCCACAGAGATAATAAATTATTTTTCAAAAGAGATAGGTTGGCTGGCCAGTACTTACCTTTTTGCTTTACCACCGATAGTCACACACAGAAAGAAACCAGGACGAAAATAAAACGAGCTTTCAGAACAGGGTTCCTTCTTCAAGTAATAGAGAAGTAACACAGTAACATCACCAGTAATTCTAACTTTTTTTTTCAAATGGTGCTGAACTTTAAACCAAATATGTACTACCTCTTCAGACAATACACATCTCCCACTCCTGGTTCTCAGACAAAATGGCTTATCCAGAAATAATATAAGAAGTACTGTAACTCTTGCTAGGTAGCCTACCTCAGAAATATGTCAAGTGTGATAAGTAATAACATCTCTCTCACAGAAAGACTCAAGACCAGGCACTGCAGCATTGACTGTGTGACCTTGAATGCGCTTACGAGCACTGCCGCCTGGCGTGCCACTGTCGTTGGTGAGTGGAATGTCTTTGTGAGTGATATGTCAGCGTGCAGCTACTAGTATTTACATAGCCGTGCCCGCTGAAAATACAAGACGTAGTATGTTGCCTGTGTATAAGGCAATAGCTAATGTTGATCTTACACCTGGTGTTTCTGGTGTTTAGACTACTGCTCAAGAAGAAGTTCTTCATGGGCCAATTACTTTTGTGTCTGTAAGATTTAATTTTACGGTGAAGACTACTGAAGTTTTTGATGGTTCTGGATGGCTTACTGTTGCTATTGTTCATCAGACAATGACCACTCATGACATACAAACAGGCTCCTGGGATGAGATTAGTCAATGTGACTGTATCACAGATGGCTGTTTTTAGGGTGTTGAAGGTGTGAAGCATTATGTCAGACTGATTTTTCATTGCTCTGATGTGTTTGGTTAGAAGCAACAAGTGGCAGGTGATACCTGTAGGAGTTTAGCATTCCAATACACAATGAAGATTGTGATAGGTGACAGAAAATGAGAGGTCACAGGTGGCTGTGATGTGATCAGACATGGGGGAAATGC
The DNA here is from genome assembly GCA_026315105.1 of Locusta migratoria. Classification (NCBI taxonomy): domain Eukaryota; kingdom Metazoa; phylum Arthropoda; class Insecta; order Orthoptera; family Acrididae; genus Locusta; species Locusta migratoria. The sequence goes on from CM048744.1 coordinate 555,319,413, forward strand.
CATTGGCAGGGACAGTGTCTCGAAGGAAAGTAACCAGAGGAAAACATACCTGAGACTTTATTTGGATGCATTTGTCATGGAGGACTTACTGGACCTGAGCCAGGTGGTCATCATGTTCCTCAGCTGATGAGGAGTATATAAGGACATCATACAAGTAGGTAGAACGGTAATGAAGATTAAAAATAACGGACTACCAAGTTTGAGCACAATTTTTAAGGCCATGCACCAAGAAACAATGTTTGAAAAGGCCAATGTGTGTGATCAGAATTAGAATTTAATTTGTCTCATAACATGTTAAATCATTGATTTAGTGTACAGGAGACTTGTCAGTTTACATCTGAAATAGATTATGCAGCAATAATTACAAAATCTGGGTACATATTAGTATATGGTACGTTTGTTTTTATTATGTTCAATTACTCAGAACATCGTTTAAGAATTCATCAGCCAAGTAATTACATTATTTACTAGACTGCTGTTTAATTTTCTCTTTTTTGAGTCAGTTTTAACCTTTCAAAAATGTGTGTATGTGTGTGTGTGTGTTTTTTTTTTTTTTTTTTTTTTTTTTTAATTTGTTACATATGTTCATTTGCATATATTGTGGAGCCTGTGCATATATATTGAGTCTGTATGTAGGAAGCATGAAACTGCCTTTGTTTCTAGTTTCATACCTGTGCTTGAAGTTGTTGTAAAGAAAGAGTTTGGGATTATTATTTATGAAAATAATTATTTTTGAATAAGTACAATGAGAAATGTGATTTATTCATCTTGTCACATACAATTATGTAATCATTTTGATTTATGTGCAGGAGACATGTCAAGTCATAGAATGCAAGCATTTTATAATACACATTTTTATATACATATATCAGTTACAGTTTCAAAATATTTATTGTGGTTGTTATTGCAAAGAATGAAAATATCTAATTCGATTAATGGTGGAAATTCTCCTCAGAGATGAGAAATTATTTTTCAAAAGAGATAGATTGACTGGCCAGTACTTACCTTTGTGCTGTACTGCTGATAGTGACACAAATGAAGAAAAAGTAGGAGAGGACAAGCTTTCAGAACACAGTTCCTTCTTCACGTGGAAGAGAAGGGAAGAAAAAAGGATGGGAACAGAAGGGAAAGATAATTCACGACCTAGGTCATGAGGGTGGTGTTTGAGGAGTGTGGAAGTCAGAGATACTGCATATTAATACTGAGCCAAGCCAGAGAGGTTATATGTAACCAAAGAGGAAAGATCAAGCAGTAAAGAGAAGAGAAGATGAGTGAACTGAATGAAGCTAAGGGGTATAGGAGGGAAGGGATAATGAATAGGTGAGCTGAGGATGGAGGAAGGGGAGGAGTTAGCGTAGGTTTAGGCCGGGGAGGGGGGCGGGAGGAGAGGATATGTTGGAGGGCAAGTTCCCACCTCCATAGCTCTGAGGGACTGGTGTTACTTGGTAGTATCCAAATGAAATGGCACGTGTGGTGTAACAGGTGCCAAGATCCTTGGAGTCATGCTGAAGGGCATGTTCTGCCACAGGATATTGGGTGTCCTCCAGGCAAACAGTCCGTCTGTGACCATTCATCCGCTCAGCCAATTTGTTAATAGTCATACCAACATAAAAGGCTTCACAGTGGTCATATGTCAGTTGATATATGACGTGTGTTGTCTCGCATGTAGCCCTGCCTTGAATCGGGTAGTTTTTTCCTGTGGTGGGACTGCAGTATTTGATAGTGGGAGGATGCATTGGACAGGTTTTGCAGCAGGATCGGTTGCAGGGATAGGAACCATCAGGTAGGGAGGGTGATTTTGGGATATTGTAAAGTTGGACGAGGGTCTTGCGGAGGTTGGGAGGACAGTGGAAGGCTACTCTGGGTGGTATGGAAAGAACAGTTTGGAGTGATGATCTCATCTCAGGGCATGACTTAAGAAAGTCATAGCCCTGTTGGAGGAATTTGTTGATTCCCTTGTTTAACAGTAAAATTGTCTTTAACAATTTAGCAATAAAATAGTAGCACTTTTCAACCAGGAGGGTGAAGGGCCATTGTTTCAGTGAACCAAGCTCAATGTTAAATATATTAATGCCATCTATTTTAATGTAAATTTTTAATACCGTGTACTGTGGTGCTTGGGCAAAGAGTTTTAGGTGATTTGATGGAAATTTAAAATTATCTCTGTGAGGAGTTCAGTAGTTGTGTTGGAAATAGAAGGTCTGAAGTTTTAAATTTTTAACAATGATCTACAAGACACCCATTGTTTGGAAACACACATGTTCCTAATTATTTTCTTATGTGTTACTAGGAGTCTTGAGACATTTTCTGGATTTCCCCAAAAGTTTATTCCATAATGAATAACCGCATCAAAGCATTAGTGGTAAACTACCTTTCTGATGTCTTATGTTTCTGACACCTAACAAAATACTCATTGCAAATGCCAAACTATTTAGTTTTATGTGATGCTAGAGCCCCAATAAGAACCACATGTACTTGATATAACACTTTATTGCTACTAGAACAAAGGCTTCACAAGAACTAAGGTTTTATATGGCTGGCGGGCTGAGAGAGGTCGGAACACCAAAGATGATAACTTCAAAGATATGTCACACATTAGTTCTATCAACTCAAAGGTCGAGTGGTCGCTGCCTCCCCCACTCAACCCCTCGTCTGCAGTGTGGAGCACATCTGGAGAGGGGGGGGGGGTTGAGAAACCAAAGCGTTGGGTAATGGTAGCGTGGGCAACAGATTTACAGATAATTTGACTGTGTCCATTGGCAGGGATGTGCATGGACGGTGATGAGTCATGGGAACGCTAAAGGTGAAGTCGTTCAGATGCCGAGGGCATCTATTGGTGTGGGCTGGGCGTGTCTGCAGGTTGGCGGAGCCCACAGGCACGATGAGGAGGACTTCAGCAGACGGGAGCAGAAGACCCGGACAGCATGTGACATCACATTGGTGGGGAGTGGTATGTTGCAGAGGGGCTGTCACTCATTAGTGGAGGGGAGTGAGGGAGTAGAGGAAGATGAACAGAATATGAACACTGAGTGGACATGCAGGATGATGGAGATGGTTGTAGCAAGAGGAGGGGGACAAGGATGAGAAACTCAAAGTATGGGGATGGGGGAAGAGGAGAGGGGGAGAAACCATGAAAGAGTGATGGAGGCAAATGCGGAGAGAGGGAGAAATGGCGACAGTTGAGGAAGGGAACGGGGGGAGGGGGGAAAAGTCTGACAGAGGAGGAGGAGAAGAGGATTCAATGAAGGCAGATTTGATACAGTTAATGGAGATGGTGGTGGGAGATTTGTTGGGGGAGATGATGAAGGTTTCGTCACCCCTCTTGAGCACTCGAGTACGGAGGCTGAAAAGGGGGGCAGATGGTGTCATCACGGGGGAAGACATGTGACATATTGTGAGGACAGAAGGGATGCGACGAGCAGGAGGACAGTGATTAGATGGGGACGGGAGTGAAATTTTGAATCAGTACAAGGAAGGGAGGTCAGATGAGGAGGAAGGAGGGGAAGGATGGACAAGCTCTCTGTGGAGAGACAGAGTTTGCCCACAGACAATCTCAGCCACTGTTCTTTGAGGTCCGGCTTGTATGTTTTGCACAGGCGAAGGAGCACTAAAAGCAGTGCTTCCAACCACAGTGTGTCATGACACATCAAGACTGCCTTAAGGGTCTGGTGCCTGCACTCAACTAGTAGTCCATTGCCTTGGGAGTGATAAGCAGTTTTGTGAATACATCCCATGCTGAGCAGGTTGCAAAGCTGGGAGGACTCGAATTGGTGGCCTTGGTCAATTGTTATGACAGAAGGACAGCCAAATCGAGAGATCCAGGACTGCACAAACACACTTGCAACTGTTTCCACTATGATGTTCGGAGTAAGCGTGGCTTTGACCCAGCACGTGGTGCAATTGATGTGGGTTAGTAGATAGCAAAATCCATCAGCTGGGGTAAGGGGGCCGACTAGATCGATATGAACATGTTGGAAACGGCTCGGTGGGATGGGGAAAGATCTGAGGGGAGGGGACGTATGAGTATGAACTTTAGATTTTTGGCAGGGAACACAGGTGTGAGTCCAGGCCTGGTAATTGCGCTTTATGTCTCGCCAGATGAATTGGTCTGTGACCAACTTAAGGAGTCTTTTACTTCTGGGGCAGCAAAGTTGTGTAGTTCGTTAAAGATTTCGTGTCGTAGGGAGCGAGGAATGTAGGGGCAGAGCGTGCCTGAGGATTCATCACACCAAACCTCGTCCGATACACCAGGGAAGATGGTGCAGCTAGGACGCAAAGAAGAGGCAGAATCATGAATCAGTTTTGTACAGTTGTCATCAGCTGCTTGCAAAGTGGCGAGCTGAGAGAGGTCCAAGAGGTGCATCAGTACGCGAAAATACATCTGCCATGACATTGTCCGCACCCTTGATGTAGCAGTCGTCTGTGCTGAGTTGAGAAATGTAGTTAAAATAGCAGAACCAATGCGGGGGAGAGTCCACTGGAGCCTTAGAGATAGTGGCCGCAAGAGGTTTATTGTCTGTGAGAATGTAGAAAGAATGGTCGTCTATGGCCTCATAGACGGCCAGTTCTCGATCAAACGCTGAGTACTTCTTTTGAGCATTATTGACTTTCTTTGAGAAAAATTGCAAAGGAGAAATGACACCATCAAGGAATTGACTGAAGACTGTGCCGATGGCAGTGTCACTTGCATCAGTAATTATGAACAGTTCAGCATCTTGATGCAGGTGAGGAATGGTGACAGCTCAAGCGAGCTGATCTTCGAGGGCCGAGAATGCCGAAGACATAGCATCCATCCTGGAAACAGGCTGATCGCCTGAGGTTTGTTTGCCAGCTAGAGCATCTGTGAGGGAGGCCTGCAGCTCAGCAGCACCCGGCAAGTGTCGTTGATAGTAATTAATAGAGCCAAGGAAATCAGGCAATTCTCTGTAAGTCGTGGAAGGTGGCAAGTTCCTGATGTGATCAGTCCTATCAGAAGTGGGGTGTTTGCATCGGGCGAAACCATAAAGCCAAGGAAAAGCACTGACTTTTGATGCAGTTGGCATTTGTTGTCATTCAGTTAGATGCCAGCTGCAGCCAGGGTGTCAAGAAGGATTTGTAACTGTTTCTTATTCACCTTTACCGTGTTACTAAATATTAAAATGTCATTGAGGAATGCATAACTGAACTTCAAGGGAAATAAAATCTCATTGATAAATCTCTGCCATGTCTGAGAGGCATTCTTGAGGCCAAAAGGCATGAATCGGTAGTGAAATAAACCTGTGGGAGTAGTGATGGCAGTCTTTTCAGTGCCTTCAGGAGCCGTATGGATTTGGCAGGTAGGACGTTTGCAATCCACAATTGAGAAACGTTTCATGCCTTGCAGAGTCTGTGTAAAGTCAGCAATGTTCAGAATTGGATAATAGTCCATTATGGTACAAGCATTGACCTGGCGTCAATCCCTGCTTGGGGACTAATGAATGGGGGAGGACCATCTGCTAGATGAGGATTCAGTGACACCTGACTTTAAAAGTTCATTATTCTTTTCTTTGATGGCTACCAGTTTCTCCGGGCTGAGACAGCGCGGCTTACTAGTAATGGTAGGACCATCAACAAGACGCAGTTTGTGTACCGTGACGTTCGTATCTACTGAGACACAACAGAAAACATCAGGAAAGCTATGTTTGCACTCGTGGTTGATGTTTGTTGTGACGGTCCAGACGGGAGCCGAGGGAGGGGGGGGGGAAGCCAGGTGCACGTCACTGGAATCTGCGAAGAGGGGGATGGCTCAGCCATGCTCATGGCTGACAGAGTGAGCTGACGTGCTGGGGAAGTTATAGTTCCGGCCATGTGTTTACTGGCGCTCCCACTGGGAGAAGATGGTGATTTGTGAGAGTTCCTGAGGTGGCCACTAGCTGGTGCAAGCATCGCGATAGCAGACTGCTCGACCGATGGAACGGAAACAGTGACAAAAGTGGGGCGTGTACAGAGAAGGCAGTGTTAGATGCGGCCACCGGAGTGGGATACCCCACAGGTCGAGCGTTCATGCTAGCTGTTTGCATGGAAAGACAGGTCTGTTTACAAACGTCTATGTACGAGAAGCTAGGGGGAGCACTGTCACAAACACTATTTACATTGCACACAGGTGCCATCACTGGGAACACTTTTTGAAGCAACACTCATACTAATCTTTGAGTTAATATCTTTATGACTTGATTGCAGAGCTGAAAGTTGATGCAGAGTGGACACCAGCTTTGATTCTGTGACTGCGAGGTGGCAGGCTATGTCCTTGTTCTCGTGGTTAAGACAGAGCACACATTCATGTTTGCTTGACACTTCGACAAGAGTGATTCACATTGTTAATAATATCACAGTACTCACAAACAGCCGTCTTATTTTTATTTATTTATTTATATTTTTTTTTTTGGCACAGTTTGATCATTTGCTCATGTTGGTGACATACCGTAACTTTGAAATCAGAATATCGAACTTCTTAATAGTTTGGAAAAACTCTGAATAATTGGTGTGTTAGCAGGGCAAGAGTCAGAGCTCGACTGTGCACAAGAAAAGTAAGTGTTTGTGGGGTGGTGAAACACCAAACTTTGCACAATATCTGAAGAAAGTTTATGATGAGATAAGAAGTCCATGCCTAAGATGGATTCCAGCACATCCGCTACTAAAAAGTTTCACGAGAGTTTACACTTCGGCAACAAGCAAACAGTAAAAGTCATTGAACCTGCACAAGGCAGCTGAGTGGCATTGATAGCACAAAGTATAGCACAGTGAGGGCGAAGAGTGCCGGTAACCGTCGATGGTGGCAGGAGTGATAACATCAGCACCCCTGTCAATCAAAAAATGAACATTTGAAGCACAATCACGTATGTACTAACGACCACATAGTCACCAAGAGAATGAAACACATCCAGGCGACCGTGAATGTCCGAGAAGGAGGTGGCACATAAACCTGTGCTCGGCTTTTGGCTAGTGACACGGCAAATGGCACTTCCTAGGTGCATCACTGAACCGACTTTGGAAGTAGCAGTAAGGGTAATATTGAGCTTGCTCTTGCAGGAAGTGAATGGGCCATCCTCAGTGTCGGAAGAGCTGCTTGCAAGGAGTGCTGGTGGGTATGACAGAGATAACAAAGCTGACACACAGCCTGCATGCCCGGTTTCTTTACAGCAGATTCTTTGTTGTGCGAGCGGTCCTGCCCAACAATAGGTACATGCTGGCAAGATTGCGTCTTGGACGAAGATTACCACTCATAACAGACAGTACACATACATACCACTGAATATTCCTTCACTATTATATCACAGTTCGACATATAGTTCATGAGATACAATGTCATAGACAACTTCGGTTCATGCCGCGGTGGAGTATTAGAGTGGTCTAAAGCGTCTCGCTGCGGAGCGCGCGGTTGCTTGCAGTGAGGGTTCAAGTCTTCCCTGGGGCATGGGTGTGTTTGTTTGTCCTTGGGTTAGTATACCTAGTTTTAAGTAGTTTGTAAGCTACGGACTGATGACCACGCAGTTTGGTCCGATAGATTTACAAACATTTGAAATTTTTCGGTTCATGAAAAAGCGCATCATCATGCATGAGGTTTTGATTTATTATGTCTTTACTGCTAACACCATTCATGATACATTTTACGACATTAGGCACATATACCACTGAATGTACCTTCGAATTTACATCATAATTCAACACATATTTCAGGAGATATGATGTCATAAACAATGAAATTTCTGAGTATCTGCTACATCATGCGCTCTTTTTCCACATCTCCGCCTGAAATAATAGACCAATTTGAATTGAACGTGGTACACATATTGCTTACAATCAGGCAATAATCGCTGTGGGGTTAAAAACTACCTATGATACCATAGTTCAGGACATATGATGTTGTAAACAATAAACTTTCCCATCACGTGACACGTGATTTACGAGACTTCATTCATCCACAATTTACTTATCGCATACAGTTTGCTAATATTACTCTCTACAAATGATCTGCATGGAAACGAAACTTAAATGGAGGGATAGTAAGGTAGAAGTTGATGGACAGAAAGGGAAGAATGATATGCCCTAAGATAAGGAAGGAATATATACAACAGATTTCACAGAGGAACCTACATAAAGTATTTATACTAATGAATATATATTTGCAAAATTATATCACTGTGCAACACAAACATCAATAGATATGACATAGTAAATTAACACTGCAACAGGTAAAAACGTGCCACATCATGCACCGCGTTGTAATACATTTCGTATTTACTACTAAGAAGATGCGACTGCATTACAGGCAGCTTGAGGATATTCCTGAAAGCTGACTGTGCTCTTGACATCTTTGAACTGTCAAGCGCAAACAGCTGCAGGCAAAATCAGTAGCTTTCTATAGAACTATGACGAAGTGTTGCCAAATGCATGTTTACAAAAACACGTTTTAGAAATGTGAGACAGAGGCGTATAGCTAAACACAACAGTGTGGGAGCATTTCATACTGATTCGGCGACAGCAGTGCACAGTGCATAGTAATAAGGTAAGAAAAACTAAATGAAAATATTTGTGACTTTTTCAAATAAGGAGGTTAGTATACAGGAAGATGCCACTGAGCTGAAAAAGTGAAGCTGCCTCCGCCATATTGCTAAGTATGTGACAAGTGTTGGTATTGTAGAGCTGATGTTGCATGTCACTCAAAACAGGAATAAAACGTCCGGTAGTTTTGCCTTGATGTAGGTACATTGCAAGTCACTGCAAAGATAATTAGTGAGACACAGACAGGAACATGGAAAATACACTGTGAAATGTTTGTTGTCCTCCTTTTCCACAGTTGCTTATAATAATGTGCAGATATTTATTATCTTGTGTCTGGCTATGGGACTGAAAACAAGTTTTTCTTGCAATATGAGTTTCGCCTGTCTTTACTTACAAGACATCTTTAGTGGACTGGGATACGTATGTTTTATGTTTTACACTATTTTATGTTTAAATTTCTGTCAGGTTAGGTTATAAACAGTTGTCTCAGTTTTTTTTATCCATGAATAGCAACATTTTGATTACATTACTTATAGTTTTTGTAGATGGTGCTCTACACGTGTCCTATTGCATCTAGTTGGGTGTTTTCTTCTTTTATTTATGTTTTTGGATAAAGGCTATGATGTAAAGAATAGAAGAAAAACAGCCAAACAGAAGTAATGGGACATGTGAAGAGCATAATTTACAAAAATTGTAAGTAATAAAATCAATTGTTTTTTCAGTTGCATATGTTGACCTAAGATGATAAATACCTGAACATCATTACAAAGAAATGACTACAGCACTCACACAACTTAGCTTTTGGCCATAGCCTTCATCAGAAAAATAAGACACAAACATTCATTCACTCACACACACGAGTGCCATCTCTGGCCTCTGTGTCCTGAGTGCCACTCTCCACTGAGAAAGATTTTGTGTAGGTAGGGGAAGGAAGGGGAAAAGGGTATAATTTAGTGCAAGGGTGGGATAGAGAAATCAGTGGTGCCTGACAGAGCAAGCAAGTGTTGATTGGTAGAAAAAGGTGTGGGATACAGCTTTGGAACAGAATGAGGGGGAAGGGGAGGGAGAATGAAGGGAGGAGGATCATAGAAGGAGACATAGGTTGAGGTCATAATAATTTTACAATGAGAGAAGTTACTATAAATTCTAAGACATAGTTGAGAGCACAATCATTTTATAAGTAGATAATGTACATAAGCCCCAACTGTGCAGTTCAAGTAAACTGGTAGTGGTAGGGAGGATCTAATTAGCCTGGGTTGTGTAGCAGCTATTGAATTCATGTATGTTATGCTCAACTGTATGTTGTTCCACAGAATGGTCTACGTAGCTCTTGTCAGTGTCTGGTGATGGCCATTAATTCTGATGCAAAGCTAGTTAGCAGTCATAGCAATATAGAAAGTTGTGCAATCAATCCCACAGATTTGGAAAATCACATGGCCGCTTTCACAGGTGGCTGAACCTCTAATAGGGTAGGATAACCCTTTGATGGGACTGAAATAAACAGGTTGGTCATTCAATTACCCATAAGTTCAAATGTTCAAATGTTTGTTAAGCGTATGGGACTTAACTACGGCGTCATCAGTCCCTAAACTTACAAACTACTTATGAACTAGGACGGCACAAATATCCATGCCCGAGGGGGGATTCGAACCCCCAACCGTAGTGGCCGTGCTGACCGTGACTGGAGCGCCTCAGTCACCTCGGCCACTGCGGCGGGCTACCCATAAGTGTTGTTGATTTGGCTGTATACCTTGTGTTTAAAGGAAAAGAAATTTTCTTGGAAGATCCTGCAACGTGGTCTTCTATAGGAATATGATCTATGTGCAAACAAGGTAGGTTTTGTGTGGGTGGTTATTAGGAGTGGAAGGAGAATTGGCAGTTTATGGAGATATGGCACAGGAAATATATTTTCAGGCTAGATCTTGTGTATAGTATCTGTCACTGAAGGACTTGTGAGAACTTTATTGGGCCAGGGCGTTTTAATCACTGCAAATATGCCATCCATGGGTGGTCAGATCATGCAGAAGGAATTTATCTAACGTGGAAAGCATGGCAGCTGTAAAATTGCAGTTATTTGTGTTGGCTGGTGGATTTAATGTGGACAAAAAATGAGGATGGATCCATCAGTGAGGTGGAAGTGAATGTCCAGAAAGGTACCATGAGGGTTGAGAATGATTGAGTTAGGTGGATAGGAATGAAAGAATTGAGGTTATGAAGGAATAAGGATGTATTGTCATGGCACTGAATCCAAACATGAAAATATAAATGAAGTCAAACGAGAACAGAGATTTGGGAGATATAAGTATTTACTTTAGATGGCCCACAAACAGGTTGGTCGTTCAAGTACCCATAAATGTCCTGTGGATTTGACTTTATACCTTGCATTTAAAGGAAAAGTAATTTTTTGTTATGATTTAGTTAGTATGTTGCATAAGGAATGTTTGTTTGTAGGGAAGTGCTGTCAAGGAGGTAATGTGTGTATGTGTGTGTGGAGGGGGGGCGGGAGGTATGGTGAAGGAAGTGGTTGCTATCTTTGATGTGGGAGGCTAGATTTAGTGCAGTTGGTTGGAGTTGTTGGTCATTGAGGGCCACAATTCTTCCAATAGAGCACAATAACCAGCTATGATTGGTTGTATAGGATTATATGGATTGTGAATTGTATGAATCATGCAGGAGGAGGGAGTGTGGGGTGTTTTTGGGTGAGTTGAAACAGGTTCTGGGAACGGCCAAAGGGTTTCAGTATAAGATAGTGATTTCAATATGTACTGGACATCATGAAGGACGCTCTGACACAGCTTGAAGGTGAAGAGTCAGAATTTGTGAAGTCCTTCTGCCAAGTACACTACTGGCCATTAAAATTACTACACTAAGAAGAAATGCAGACGATAAATGGTTATTAATTGGACAAATATATTATTCTAGAACTGACATGTGATTACATTTTCATGCAATTTGGTTGCATAGATCCTGAGAAATCAGTACCTAGAACAACTACCTCTGGCCATAATAATGACCTTGATACTCCTAGGCATTGAGTCAAACAGAGCTTGGATGTCGTGTACTGGTACAGATGCCCATTCAGCTTCAACATGATACCACAGTTCATCAAGAGTAGTGACTCGTGTATTGTGACGGGCCAGTTGCTTGGCCACCATTGACCAAACGTTTTCAATTGGTGTGAGCTCTGGAGAATGTGCGGGCCAGGGCAGCAGTCAAACATTTTCTGTATCCAGAAAGGCAAGGGACTAAGTGGGAAGGATGGTGAGGCCAGTTGGAAGGTGAGGGTGATGTTTGTTGTGTTTCTTCAAAGTCATCAACACCAACTCAAGATTCATTATCTGTTATGTCTGGACACTCTTGAACTCAGTGCCCATGTGAATCATGAGCTTTCAATTTTGGATATTAAGAATGCATGAGATTAACATTACTGCAATTTGACTCATGTTCGTCGGCTACAATTAATTGCCATGTGCTGTATAAATGCAAATCTTATATCAGGTCATGCACTTTCATGATCATTACCAGTGTTCTGCATTCTGACAGTCAACAAGTTTGTATGTCATCTTTCACAAACTCTCAACATCCTTGAAGCATTTGAACCACTCAGATTTTCTCATTTGACTTAGTGCTATCTCACAAAAGTCTCTTTTAGATTATGTTTGGTTTATTTTTAATTTCCTGTCAAAGCACTTACTATAAATGATTGTTTGTGGCGGCAATAGTCATCGAGACACTATCGATCCCCTCTGTGCAATTTATCTTATATTCAGCAATGTTCTTTAGGCTAGCTGCCTCTCGGCCACCGTATCTAAACTCTGTATTCGATCTGTATGTGATAGTCAATGGTGTAAGAATAAAGGTTGTCATTACAGTATGTGGTGGTTCAAATTCAAATGTTCAAATGTTTGTATAGCTTATGGGACTCGACTACGGGGCCATCAGTCCCTAAATTTACAAACTACCTATGAACTACTTACTACTAAGGACATCACAAATATCCATGCCTGAGGGGGGATTCGAACCCCCGACCGCAGTGGCCGTGCAGACAGTGACTGGAGCGCCTCAGTCCCCTCGGCCACTGCGGCTGGCATGTGGTGGTTTCTCTGGGGCTATAACCCCTCTAAATCTGCGTAGTTTCATAATACTGCACACATTATACACACATTGTTTCACAACACTGTAACATGAAATTACATATAATAGAGAGTTTTAGCTGATTTAGGACCAATTTGTGTACCACAATATTTCATGTGTTAGCATGAAAAACTGAATGAGCACATCTCTGCAATAAGAGAACATTGATATCAGAAAGAGGATTCGGTGTTAGCACTATTCATTGCTTAGCATCTGAACTTGTCCTCCATCTTGAAAGTGTTCACTTGGGATGGGACATTAAATCCTTATATTCTTTCCTTCCATTTTTGTCTCTCTGTCTCACTTCTTCCTGCCTAACAATCTATTTATATATGTATGAATAAATTTCAATAACGAGGACAGACAGCAACATATATACGATCACTGGGCCACAGAGAGGCACTTGGAATAGACAGTCACATTCACACAACTTTAAATTTCGGCCACAGAGAAAGATTCACATACATTTATACACCCTCTCAGACATAACTCATGAACACTTTAACTACCAACTCTGGTTGCTCCAGCTCAACTGCATCTTGATAGTGAATGGGCAGTGGGTGGGAGGAGGCTAGTGGGGGAAGGATGTGACGCCAGGGTGGTGTAGTGAAAGGCTCTGATGGGTGGAATGTGAGATGCAACTTGGAATGGAGAAAAAGGAGAGGATGAAGGAGTGAAAAACGGAGGTGCAGGGTTGTGTGTGTGTGTGTGTGTGTGTGTGTGTGTGTGTGTGTGAAAAGTTTAAAATATAAAAAAATAATACATTGGAAGGAGATACAGGATAATGAGGGTGGAAGGGAGGGAATGGGGGCGGGTGGTACTCTTAGGCATGGGATGTAGGGATAATAAGTTATATCAGGGTGAAGGCAGAATGGTTTAGCAACTATACAATATATTTTAGGGGCAACTCCCATCTGTGCAGTTCAGAAAGGGTTAAGGGTGATGATGGACAGCAAATGTACAGTGATGAGAACTCCCTTACCCAATATCCTGAAGACCTCATAAAAGCATTCACAGACATTATCCTCCAGACTTAGCCAACAAACAGATTTCCCATGTCATATGCCTATACATATCGAATCCTCCATTCACTACAAATAAATGGCCACAAAGACGTGCTCCTTTTGTCATTCAGTATCTAACGTCTATCACCCCTTTTCAGAATGACTCAAACTGAGCCCTAATATTTTCCTGAATTACGGAAAGTTTTGTTAGTTCACAGTCTACAACAAAGTCATTCCACTGTAGGTGAAGTTGAACTTATCTTATATGCTGGCTGAGGTCCATTGCGTTGTGAGCTGTCTTCGGCATTCACTAAAGCATTTAATTTTACAGGATCTTTTCGTAAATTAGAAACATGTCAGTTGATATGGAAACAATTTTATTTCCACTTAAACATTGCACAATCAAGAAATGCAGCAGCAAGCCAACAGAGCTGCTTACAGGTTTCTGGCCACTAGAATACTCTATTCTATCCAAGACTAACTAAACAATGGTTTCTCTCAAACATCTTTCTACGTAACCACGTAATAAGATTGATGACAAAGTTTTGTAATTCACAATTAAATAATATTCTTTTACATTAAATATGCCAAAATACAGAAATTAAAACATTGCATTTAATCTTTGACTATTTATGTTTCATGAAATTTGTATTTAAATGTAGTACACAAATTTGAAGTCATCTTTTTGACTAGTGTTTACTGTGCTCAAATTATTTACATATGTGTGTTTTCGAAGTGCACACATATTTGTTTTGCCAATATTGTGTAGGCGTAATATTATTGTGACATGGTATTTTAATGAGTTTCAGTTTGCGGTCTAATTTTTTATTAATACGGATTTGTATATGGTTGTCGTAGTTTTGTTAATTTCAAAGATAGCTTCTTAGTACCAAACGGATTATTAATTTTAGTGCATGAAAAATTATCTGTATTTAATTTAGGATCTAGTGATATATAAAACATGGTCTGCCCTAATTTATTTAAACAAAAGGTATATATGAAATCATGTTGTGCAATAGTTATAACATGTAGTATTGTTGTTTTTATACAAATTAGTATCTATATAGGTTCAGCTATTTCCAAAACTAAGTGTAATGCATTTTTAGTGTTTGCAGTTATTATTTACGAAAGTATTAAAACTGAAAATTACGTAAAAGGTCAGCCAAAGTTATATTTAAATCAACGTACTATTTCTTAAAGGTATTTTACTAATAGTGTTAATAGAATTTCAATCTGAAGGCGAAAATGTAAATATCACATGTCCGGTAATGAAGTTTTACTTTAGGTATCAGATATTTCGTCTTTCTATGTTGGCAACTGATTTTTAGGAGTGTTCAACATAGCAGAAACGTTACAAGTACCATCCTGGACTGTTATAACTAAACCACATGATTTGTCAGGACTTTGAAAATATTTATTTTTGTCCTGAAATGAGGGACATGGCGATTCTCACTTTTGCACACAACTTCCACAACATCCTAGTCCATCCCTATACTACACCCAGTCTCAATCCTTTACCACACGGATCATATCCATGTGGAAAACCCTGATCCAGTCCCACCACAGGCTTATCCTACCTCATCATAGACCAGGCTATATGTGAAAACAGCCATGTGATTTTCCAAACTCTGCCACAATCTTTACACAGTATGTTATATTGGTATGACTTCCAATCAGCTGTCCATCAGGATTAATGTCTACTGTCAAAGTGGCCAAAAGCAAGATGGACCACCCTGTGGTGCAGCATGCAGCTGAACATACTAACATTTTTGATTTCAGTAACTGCTTTACAACCCAGGCCACCTGGATCCTCCCCTCCACCAACAGCTCTTATGAACTGTGCAACAGGAAAGTGTCCCTCAACCACTGTGGCCTCACTGTAATACAACTTGTCATCCTTGCACTGCATATGCAATAGTTGCCTTCCCCTCCTCACTATCCTACATCACCTACAAGTTCATGTCTCTCTTCCAAGTGTGTGCCACATATTTTTGTATTCTTTTTAAACATTTTATAATCATTTTCTAACATCTCTCTCTCTCTCTCTCTCTCTCTCTCTCTCTCTCACTCACATACACCAAAAACAAACAAACAAACAAAAAAACATAACATATTTTGGCAACTTCCTTTCCAACTCTCCTACCTTCTTCCTTTCTTTGCTGTCAACTTATGTCTGAGTCTTATATGTAATAGCTATCTACAAACAAACAAAAAAACATAACATATTTTGGCAACTCCCTTTCCAACTCTCCCACCTTCTTCCAGGCCTAAAAAGTTCAGCCGCCC
Organism: Locusta migratoria; assembly: GCA_026315105.1. NCBI lineage: Eukaryota > Metazoa > Arthropoda > Insecta > Orthoptera > Acrididae > Locusta > Locusta migratoria. The sequence goes on from CM048744.1 coordinate 555,335,357, forward strand.
TGTGTTAAATACAAACGATTTTCGTGTTCCACTAATGAACAGATACGATGTACTAACTGCAGACAGTCAAAAACTGCGAAAAGAAAATTTAAGTGATGTGGGAAACCGCTCAGGTAGATCTGCAGATAAAAAAAGTGAAAGTGCAAACTTGCAAGTGCCTAGTACCGTTCAACACAAAAATCGTGTTAATGTAGCGTGTGGCAATAAGGAACACAAGACAAAAAGTCGAACAATAAAGGTAAAAGAAGAAATATACATCCTGTCAACGAGTCATGGTAAGGGTCTGGCAAAAATAATGCACGACATACAGTCAGACTATTACGTCACAGGAATTTCAAAGCCTGGAGCTCCTTTGCAGGAAGTATTGAAAAACTGTGAAACTACAGTAAAAAGTGGCGTGAACTGTGTCATAATTGGTGGAGGCAACGATGTATATAAAAACGAGAGTAGCCTGGCTATAAGAGCATTGAGAGAATCACTAATAAAAATGCCACAAGCGAATGTATTTTTCGTAAGCATTCCCCACAGACACGACTTAGTAGAAAACTCATGTGTAAATAGGGAAATTGTCGCAACAAACAGAAAACTGCGAAAGATTTGTAACAGTTTTCTACACGCAACTTTTACTGAGGCATGCAGTTCTATCAGAGAACATTTTACAAGACATGGGCTCCACAGAAAGAAGCTAGGCAAGATAGTGTTGGCCAAAGAAATTTTGCAAGCAATTAAAACAGCAAGTGTTAACACTGACAAAAAAATTGCACTTCCTGCAATTGGCTCGCTGCCAATGGCAACAGAAAAGTATGCACCAACAGCACATGGTGAAGATACATCCCTGCCTACACCACTTGAAGCATCGCTGTCACCAGTGGAGTCATCACAACCAGCACTAGAAGATGAAACAGCTGAGGCAACAGTAGCTGCATTGTCACCAAAAGGAAGGAAGAAAACTCCAGCAGAGGAAGAAATAAGTGTTATGGGTAAGCGGAAAACAGTGCCTCCTCTCCGACTAAATGATTTTTTAGTGGAACGCAGCAAGGTGAAGAGGCCCATGAAATAAGCAGTGTAAATGTTACCAGGATCTCTAGTCCAAATGTTCATTCTAAAGTAAAAGACCATTTTGATCTTAAAATTTGCTATTTGAATATTCAAGGGCTAAAAGATAAAGAATTCATTGTAAACACTTTTGGGTTGAATAATAACATTGATATTTTTTGTTTGAGTGAACACTGGGCTGGAGATAGTGAACTTTCTGTAGTTAAATTTGATAACTATAATCTAGCAAATAATTACAGTAGAAAATTGTATATTAGAGGTGGTGTGGCAATCTACATTAACCTGTCACTCAGTTGTTTGAAGTTGGATCTAGATTATTTATGTGACGAAAAGAATTTTGAGGTTACTGGAGTAGTTATTGACAAGTTTAGGTTAATAGTAATATCCTTGTACCAGTCACCTAAGGGTATCACTAGTGTATTTCTAGAAAAACTGGATGCTGCTAGAGATATTTAGTGAGAAAAAGTGGTCACATTATGATGTAGTAATAGGTGGTGACCTGAATGCAGATTTTGATGTAACAACAACCAAACATAGTGTCACTGAGCTCAAAAATATTTTAAGACAGTACAATTTACACTTTATCAACAGTAGACCCACAAGAGATGAAGCTTGTCTTGATAATATATTTGTAAATTTTGAAACTACAGAATCATCATGCGAAGTAACAGTATTCCCATTCTCTGATCATGATCCTGTATCTTTAAATTATGTCAATAGATTTTGTGCTGATAAGAGTAATATTGAAATGTATGTCCCAAAGGTGGTGATCACCAGACCTGTCACAGATGACAAAATTGTCAGATTTTGTCAGTCCCTTACAAACAGAGATTGGTTTGGTCAATACAGTGTCACACATTATAGTTTATGTAATGATTTGCCACCAAAGCTAATATTTGAAAGGTTTTTTAAAGCATTTATAACACAATTTAATGACTGTATTCCCACAAAGAAATGTAAAATAACTAACAAAGACCATAGCAGTAAGGGTAAAAATAAGCAAAATCCATGGTACACCATACAATTAACAAATCTTAAAAACCAAGTTATGCTCCTGCACAATATATATAAAAATCTGAAGACTGACCATGCCAGATCAGCCTATGTTAAAACTAGAAATGAGTATAAAAAAGCAATTGCAGAAGCCAAGAAAGCACACAATTTCAGTACCATTCAGAATTCCACCAATAAGTGTAAAGCTGCATGGAAACTAATTAACAGTGTAGCTAAACATGAAAGAAACAAGATAATTAATGTAAGTCCCCAGAAATTCAATGATTTTTTTATTAAATCTGTACAAGAAGTAGGAAATGCAATCATCAAACCTAATATAACCTCATCACAGATCCTTTCAGTAAATATCTCTAAACCACCAGCAAATACAAGTATGTTTTCCTTTTCTGAGGTGTCTCCTAGTCATGTCCTAAGAATAGTAAAACAGCTTAAATCATCTGACAGTGTAGATATATATGACATTTCTTGCACCATTTTAAGGAAAGTAATAGATAGTATTGTGTACCCTTTAACATACTGTGTAAACAAGTGTATAACTGAAGGATATTTTCCGGATGAGCTGAAAGTATCCAGAGTAGTTCCGATATACAAAAAAGGAGATGTTGACTCCCCTTCTAGTTACAGGCCAATTTCCATAGTCCCAGCTCTTTCTAAAGTATTTTAATGTGTAATCTATCAACAATTATGTGCTTATTTTGAAAATGCAGAAATAATTAGCAAGTCACAGTATGGTTTTAGAAAAAACCTGTCAACTCTTGACGCTATAGACTCAGTAGTCAAATACCTTCATCAAGTTCTTGAGAATAAGGGCTTCGCTCAGGTCACCTTTTGTGACTTAAGTAAAGCATTCGACTGTGTAGAGCATAAAGCACTCTTAGAAAAAATGGAATTATATGGCATTAGAGGTAACAGTCTTAAATTATTAGAATCATACCTACAGAACCGAAAGCAGGTAGTTTGTGTCGGAAAAGAAATGTCCAGTATGCAACAAGTAAAGATAGGTGTTCCACAAGGATCTGTATTAGGCCCATTTCTGTTCCTAATTATGATCAATGATCTGCCATCATTTATCAAGTCTCCTACCGTTTTATACGCAGACGATACAACTTTTCTCCACTGTAGCAATGAGTTCAGTAACCTCAAAACCTGTGTTGCACAGACAATGGAACAAGCATCCTATTGGTTTAAGGCAAATGGCTTCCTACTTAATAATGACAAAACACAACAAATGGTTGTTAGTTTAAAAGACAAGCTTCCCTCAGACAATCCAACCTACATTAAGTTTTTGGGTGTATATTTGGATAATAAATTGTCTTGGGCTCAACATATAGAATATATAAGTGTTAAGTTATCAAGAGTGATCTATTTGTTAAGGCAACTTATGAACTGTGTACCTGAAAAGTATGTTAGAACATCCTATTTTTCTTTCTTCCGAAGCATACTAACATATGGCATCATTTTATGGGGAAACTCAAGTGCTGTGCATGACATCCTCATACTGCAGAAGAAAGCTATGAGGGTAATTTCTGGTGCTACATATAAGGCACACTGTAAACCTCTGTTCCGTGAACTAAAAATCATGACTGTAATAAACCTCTACATATACTATGTTTTACTTTACACAAAAAAGAAGTTACCGGAGACAAAACGTAGAGAAAACGTCCATGGCTACAACACCAGACGGACCAGATGTATTTATACCCCATACCACAGACTGTCGAAAACTATTAATAGTTATGAACTCACGGGACACAAATTATTTAACAAACTTCCACAATCTGTACAAGAGTTACCTGAACAGGCATACAAACAAACACTGTATGACTGGCTAGTTGCCCATCCATTCTATGAAGTAAATGAATATCTCAACTGTAATATGACACTGTAATACTATTAGCAAAACTGTTTCTGTTGAATTATCAATTGTACTTAATTTATGTGTGACTTTGTCTCATATTAGCTAAACTGTAATATATATATATATATGTCTTTGTCTCCTATAAGCAAAACTGTTTCTCTTGAATTTCAGTTGTATGTAATAATTGTATGACTTTGTCTATTGCTGTTATGGCTGAATGACAATAAAATTATTATTATTATTATTATTATTTCTTTGCTGTCAACTTATGTCTGAGTCTTATATGTAATAGCTCTCTGAAGCAGGGTGTTTTTCCTGATAGACTGAAATATACTATTGTTAAACCAGTGTACTAAAAAGTGGATACATCTGATGTCAACAACTGCTGCCCAATCTCACTTCTGACAGTCTTATCCAAAATTTAATGAAAAAGTAATGTATTCTGGAGTAGATTCACACATAGGTAAAATAAAGATGTAACAAAATGTGAGTTTGCTTTTCAGAAAGGCTTTTCAACAGAAAATGCTATGTATACTTTCACCAATGAAATATTAAATTAACCATTGGGATTTTTTGTGATCTCTCCAAGGCTTTTGATTGTGTAAATCATGGAATTCTTCTAGATAAACTAAAGTATTGTGATATGAATAGTACAGTGTACAAATGGTTTAAATAATGCCTAACAGGAAGAGTGCGGAAAGTTGACATAAGTAATTCACATAATATGCAAATATAAACTGATTCCTCAAACTGGGGAACAATCAAAAATGGGGTGTCACAAGGTTCAGTCTTGGGCCCTTTGCTGTTCTTAATATATATTAATGACTTGCCATTCTATATTCATGAAGATGCAGAGCTGGTTCTTTTTGTTGATGATACAAGTATCGTTATCACACCTGACAGACCTGAAGAAATTATAAACGACGTCTTTCATTAAATCATTAAGTGGTTCTCAACAAATGGACTATCATTAAATTATGATAAAACACAGTACATACAGTTCCGTACAGTAAATGGAATGACAGCATTAATAAATATAGACTTTAATCAGAAATCTGTAGCAAAGGTAGAATATTCAAAATTTTTAGGAGTATGTATTGATGAGGGGTTGAACTGCAAAAATCACATTGAACATCTGCTGAAATATTTGAGTTCAGCTACTTATGCTATTAGGGTAATTGCAAATTTTGGTGATATAAATCTCAGTAACTTAGCTTACTATGCCTATTTTCATTCTCTGCTTTCGTATGGCATCATTTTCTGGGGTAATTCATCATTGAGTAAAAAATATTCATTGCATAAAAGTGTGTAATCAGAATAATTGCTGGAGCCCATCCAATATCATCCTGCAGACATTTATTTAAAGAACTAGGGATCTTCACAGTAAAAATATTCACTTATGAAATTTGTTATTACCAATCCCGCTGAATTAAAAAGCAATAGCAGTGTACATACTAGGAGAATGAATGATCTTCACTATTTAAGGTTAAATCTAGCTTTGGCTCAGAAAGGGGTGAATTATGCTGCCACAAAACTCTTTGGTCACCTACCAAACAGCATCAAAAGCCTGACAGATAGCCAACTAGCATTTAAAAATAAATTAAAAGAATTTCTGAATGGTAACTCCTGCTACACTATAGATGAATTTTTAGAAATAAATTAGTAAATCTGAAAAATACATGTTCCACATCATTACAAAGTATCGTATTCATGATCTATGGAACAAGTACTAATCTAATCTAATCTGAGTGATTATTTGAATGGAAAGTATATCTTTTTCTGATAAAGGCTATGGCAAAAAAATTAAGTTGTGGGAGTGTGATTGCTGTATGGCTGCCTGCTGCTCAGCAGTAATTTTTAAGGTAAGTTGCCACCTATCCTCATCATTGTCTTCCAGTATGGACTTTCTATAATTAAAAATTTTCATTTGATGCTCTTCTGTCTATAATCAGATCATTTCAACTGTCAAATGACACTTTATTTATATATTGCAGATGCTACAAGCAGATATATTAATATGACTGGGAACGACAGATATTCATTCGACCACGAAAATGGAAAGGGAGCTTTTGTTGAGCGGACTGTTAACCATGTACAGATCACTTCTATTACTGATCATAGTCCACAAAACAACAAATATCTCGATCTGAAGTGAGTACACCACAAAGACACATGATGTAAGAGTCCTAAATCTATGAATGTAATGGAACTCTTTGTTATATAGTAATGGAAAGTCCAGGTTGGAATAAATAATATAGTGAGGACAGTTTACAACTCACCGCAAAGACGTGGCGACGAGCTGCGACAGGCACATACAAAAGACACACACATACAACACATTCAGCTATCGGCCATGGCCTTCTTCAGAAAACAGAGCACTCACGCAATCACACAGGCACACAACACAGTCATACAACCATCACCTCTGACTGCCACACTTCAAATCAAGCTCTGCAGCGAATCGAGGATGGGAGGGAAGGGGGAGGGGATAGAAAGGTTACGTCACGGTGGTGGGGATGGGTTAGATGGGAATAACGAGATGCAGCTTAGGAATGGAGTGGGGAGGCGGGTGAGGGGAGAAAATAAAATAAAGTAAAATAAATATATATATATAGAAAATGCATGCACACTGCAAGTACACAAGACCACATACACACACATACACATGCACGCATGCACACACACACACACACACACACACACACACACACACACACACACGCACACACATACACACACACACACAATCACACATTCACACACCACTCAAAATAGGCGAGGTTTGGGATAGAGAGATAGGAACTGTAAGGTATGGAAATATATATATAGGGAAGTTATTGTAGGTTGAGGCCTGGTTGATTTCAGGATCGGAGAATGTATTATAGGGATAACTCCCATCTGTGCAGTTCAGAAAAGCTGGTGGTGGATGGGAGGATCCAGATGGCCCAGGTTGTGAAGCAGCCATTGAAATCAAGCATGTGCTCCGCTGCATGCTGTGCCACAGGGTGGTCCACCTTGTTTTTGGCCATAGTTTGGCGGTGGCCATTCATTCTAATGGACAGCTGGTTGGTGGTCATGCCAATATAGAAAGCTGTACAGTGCTTGCAGCACAGTTGGTAAATTACGTGGCTGCTTTCACAAGTGGCCCGGCCTCTGATAGGGTAGAATAAGCCTGTGGCAGGACTGGAATAGGAAGTGCTAGGTGGGTGGATTGGACAGGTCTTGCAGCAGGGTCTTCCACAAAGTTATGATCCCTGTGGCAGTGAGCTGGGTTTCGGGGTGGCATAAGGATGAACTAGGATGTTGTGAAGGTTGGGAGGGCGACGGAACACCACTTTAGGAGGGGTGGGAAGGATCTTGGACAGGATGTCTCTCATTTCAGGGCATGAGGTTAGAAAATCGAAACCTTGGCGAAGGATGGAATTTAGTTGTTCGAGACCAGGGTAGTACTGGGTGACAAGGGGAGCGCTCTTTTGTGGATGGTTACTGGTGTTAGGAAGAGGATTTGGGGTGTGTGAGGATATGGCATGGGAGATTTGTTTGCGGACTAGGTCTGTGGGGTAGTTTTTGTTTGTGAAGGCCTTTGTGAGACCTTCAGAATATTCAGAAAGGGAATTCTTGTCACTGCAGATATGCCGTCCCCGGGTGGCCAGGCTGTAAGGGAGCGATTTTTTGACGTGGAAGGGATGGCAACTGTCAAAATGTAGGTACTGTTGGTGGTTGGTAGGTTTAATATGGACGGAAGTGTGGATGTAGCCAACAATGAGGTGGAGGTTGACATCCAGGAATGTGGCATGGTTGGTTGAGGAAGACCAGGTGAAGTGGATGGGAGAGAAGGAATTGAGGTTCTGAAGAAAGGAGGATAGGGTGTCCTGGCTCTGAGTCCAGATCATGAAAATATCATCAATGAACCGGAACCAGGCCAGAGGCTTGAGGTTTTGGGATGCTAGGAAGGATTCCTCCAGACGGCCCATGAACAGGTTGGCATAGGAGGGTGCCATTCGGGTGCCCATGGCTGTGCCTTGGATTTGATGGTAAACTTTCCCCTCAAAGGAAAAGTAGTTGTTAAGTAGGATGAAATTGGTAAGGGTTATGAGGAATGAGGTATCAGGCTTGTGTTCAGAGGGACGTTGGGAGAGGTAGTGTTCCAGAGTGGCAAGGCCATGGGCATGTGGAATGTTGGTGTATAGGGTGGTGGCATCCACTCTTTGTTAGTTTCAAAACAGTAAGTTCCAGAAGGAAAGGTATGTCTTCCAAGAAGTGAGATAGAGAAGGTCATATCACCTTACAAATTTTTTGTAGCTATTAAATAGATTTATTCTGATATTTTATTTTTCTATCTTAATTATTATTAATTGTTAGTTTAGTTAGAACTGTACAACCATTCAAAACAAATTGCAGAAATTCACATTACTTAAGAACAGATGAAAATATATTTTAAGGTTTCCACAGTAAATTTATTGGAGTATTATAGCTTCTACAATGTAATGAGGATAGTTTGCTACTCACGTCATTAAACTGTGGCAGGTACATGAAAGAGACACTCAAACAAATATAACTCCGATCTTTGTCAGATAAAGACACACTCTCTCATCCATACAATCCACAGGCCCAGTGGAAAAAGATGAGAGCTTTAAGTTACATTTGTATGAGTGTCATTTTTGTGTGCCTGTTACAGCTCAAAGGACATCTTTGCAGTGAGTTACAAACTATCTTCATTACATTGTAGTAGTATAACTTAATAATTCAAAAAATAATAGAATAGAATAGAATAAAATAAAAACACAACGTTGGTTCTTTGCAGTCTTGTTACTGAAGTACAGCATGTTAGGTAACACTATGATTCATCACGAAATTAGTTATGTGTGTGATATTAGTCAGCAGTTATTCTGTATTTACCTTTCTTCTGTAAATGTCTGCCTTCATCAGACCTCATTAAGTAACAATAAACTGCTCACAAATATTTTGGGTGATACATAACAAACAATACCTATACTCATTAGACACCTTTCTGATTCCATATTAGCACTGAATACATTATTCTAGTGCTGGAATATTTTCTTCAGATGTAAAGAGAATACCAAAAGAAAATAGAGTACACAGTTGACACACAAAATAATGTAAAATAATTTTAGAGGATATTTAAGAGTATATTCATTGAAAGGAACCTGAAATATCCAAAAATTTAATTGTAATTTACAAATTCAAAAGAACACAACTCAGGGAGGAGATACTATAGGAAAATGTATTAGAAACACACAAGTCAAAATTGTGTTGCGTATTACCTAAATAATATCCCTGATATGAGTTCCTCAACTAAAGATAATTGTTAATTACATAAATGTTTAGTGTCACTTTCTATATAAATATTTTTCCTGTTAATGTACTAAATCAGGTATTGTAGTATTAAATATAGAATTGAATTATGGGTTTTGTGTGGGGATTCAGCCCCAATAAGAGCTGCATGTACTTGAACATCACTATACAGGGTGTTACAAGAAGGTACGGCCAAACATTCAGGAAACATTCGTCACACACAAAGAAATAAAATATGTTATGTGGACATGTGTCCAGAAACACTTAATTTCCATGTTAGAGCTCATTTTAGTAACTCTCTTTAAATGTAAAATGAAATAATTCATGCAGACAATTGTCAAAATAACCAATTGTTTCGTTAGTATGTACTGTACTTCCTTGATTCACCACCAGTTGGCCCAATTGAAGGAAGGTAACGTTGACTTCAGTGCTTGTGTTGACATGAGACTCATTGCTCTACAGTATGGATTGGTAGAGTTGGACCAATTCTATGGCCTCCACGCTCTCCTGACCTCAACCCCCTTGACTTTCATTTATGGGGCATTTGAAAGCTCTTGTCTACGCAATTCTGGTACCAAAACTCTTCATGCTCGTATTGTAGACGGCAGTGATACAACACGCCATTCTGCACGGCTGCATCAGTGCATCAGGGATTCCATGCGATGGAGGGTGGATGTATGTATCCTCGCTAATGGAGGACATTTTGAACATTTCCTGTAACAAAGTGTTTGAAGTTACGCTGGTACGTTCTGTTGCTGTGTGTTTCCATTCCATGATTAATGTGATTTGAAGAGAAGTAATAAAATGAGCTCTAACACTGTTTGTGTACTGTTTCCAGACACATGTCCACATAACATATTTTCTTTCTTTGTGTTTGAGGAATGTTTCCTGTAAGTTTGGCCGTACCTTTTTGTAACACCCTGTATTACTAACCCAAACAAAGGCTAATACACAGCTGAGAGTTAAAATGGCTGGTGGGGTCAGGGGGGCTGAAACCCCAAAGATCCAGCTTCGAAGATATGTACTTTATTAAATTGGCAGTCGAGCAGTAGCCTTGCAGTGCAGAGAACATCTTGAGATAGTACCATGAACATATGTAAAAATCAACTAGAGTAAGTGCTTCATTTGTCTTTTCTGTCCTGTTCAGTTACTCTTAGATCATAGAGAAACGTCTTCAATTACTTCATGTGTCATCTGTGACTACTTTGCCCCACCTTTCGCCCTCAGAATCAAACATTGATTCTGGCAGCAGTTTCTGCTCTTCACAAGCCTAATATCAATATAATTAATATTTAGATACCTCAAATTAATGTAGAAAGGTAGTATTGTTCAATGTAACACTACAGGTTCAATGACACTCAGCTTTAAAAATTCAGCAATCTCTCCTTTGACGGCTGTCAATTTCTTCGGGCTGAGTTGGCACGGCTTGTTAATGATGGGAGGATCATCAACAACACACAGTTTGTGTACTGTGCTGTTCGTAACCACTGAGACACCATGAGAAATGGCAAGAAGACTATGTTTACACTCGCAGTTAACGTTTGTTGTGTTGTGCTCGGTGAGAGCTGACGGAGGAGGTGCAGCCTGGTGCATGTCACGTCGAGTCTGCAAGAAGGGCAATGGCTCGGCCATGCTCGTAGCCGACAGAATGAGCTGAGGAGTCTGGGAAGTTACAGTTCTGGACACACGTTTACATGGGCATGCCACTGGCGCTCTGGGACAAGATAGCGTTGCCAGAGAATTCCTGAGGTGGCCACTAGCTAGTGGAGGCAGGCACATCACGATAGCAGACTGCTGGACTGATGTAGTGGCAACAAGTGATGAACACAGTGCACACGTGGAGAAGGTGGTGTTCGATGCAGCCACCAGAGTGGGACATTGACAAGCCAAGCGTTCACACGAGGTGTTGGTATGGAAACACAGGTCTGTTTACAAATATCCATGCATGAGCAGCGAGGAGGATCACTGTCACAAACAATATTTACATTTCACGCAGGCATGACAGCACTGGAAAAACTTTGTGAAGTAACACTCGTACCAACCTTTGAGTGATTGATTGCAGAGACAGAAGTTGATGCAGAGTGGACACCAGCTGTGATTCTGTGACTGCAAAATGGTGGGCTATGTCCTCATTCTCGACGCAGGTGGAACACATATTCAAGTTTGCTCGACTACCTCGACAAAAGCAATTTGAATAGTTTAATATTATCAAAGCACTAACGAACAGCATCTTCTTTTTTGCGGCACAGTTTGATCACTTGTTCATTTTCAGACTCAACTTTGAAAACAGAGCATCGACTTTTCAATAGTTTTGCTCGACAAAGCACAAGAAAAGAAAGTGTTTGTGAGTTGGTGAAACACTAAACATCGCACAACATCTGGAGGAATGTTTATGTTGGTTTAATACACTACTAAATGGTTCCACAAGAGTTTACTCTTCAGTGACAAGCAAACAGTAAAAGACATTGAACCTGCACATGGTATATGAGTGGCACTGACAGCACAAAGTATAGCTCTGTGAGGGTGGAGAGGACTGGTAGCCATCGAAGGTGGCAGGAATGATACATCAGCATAAGTGTCAAATAAGACAAAAAATATTTGTAGCACAGTCACATAAGTACAAACAACCAGATGATGGAGAAAAGTCACAAATGGAATGAAATACATGTAGCCATCCAAGAGTGTCTGAGCAGGAGGCGGCGCCTAAACCATCCTGTGCTCAGCGTTTTGGTGGTGACACAGCGAATGGTACTTCCTTGCTGCATTACAGAACCACCTGTGGAAATAGCAGTAGGAATAATATGGAGCTTGTTTATGCAGAAAGTGAATGATTGGCGGAGGGCCATTCTTAATGGCGGAGGAGCTGCTTGCAGGTACTGCAGGAGGGCGTAGCAGAGATGGCGAAGATTATTTGATGCACGAGTGGCTCCACCCAGCAGCAGGTGTCTGCTGGCAAGATTTGCATCTGGGATGAAGATTTCGCTCACGTGTTTCCCATAGGAAGGCATGAAAATCCTTTTGGCGATACATATACACTCGCTCGGAATCTGCAGAATGTTATAAGTAAGGGCAGTCTGGACTGCCATCAGGAGTTTGCTTGACCACACAGCCAAGAGGGTGGAATCCAGCATGTCACGCTTGTTGACAAGAAGATGAAGCTACCGCCTGAGCTGTGACAGCTTCTTGTCCCCCAAATGTTCCTCATTGATGATGTGTCGGTCAGTATCTTCTGGTGTGTGCGAGTGACTTTCTCAAGGATTGTCTGTTCGGTGAAGGCATACTGGTGAGTCGACTGAGGAGAGGCCACAAGGTGACAGATCAAATTGACATGTTCATGAAGGTGCGTGATTAGGCACAGGTAACGAGCTGAGTCAATGAGCGAGCAATGGTCGAATATTCATTCAGCCAACGCAAACCATGTCATCGGAGCCTCAAAGGAGAATTTTGGCAGCTTTAAAAGATGCCCAGGTGATGGTGATAGTGGTGCCTCTTGAACATCACTGGTGATGGGGGTGCCTCCGGAACATCAGTGATGAAAGAGGTGCTGACCTGCTGTGGCGTCGCGAGTGAGCTCGACACAGTTGTTGATACTAGCAGAGCCTCGAAGATGAGCAAGTGAGTCACGACAGGTAGTGGTGAGATCAACACGGGTGACTGCTGCAGATGAGGCACTGGTGTGTTCTGTAAGAATGGGAGGATGCACAAATGGGCACGGCCGAGAATGTTCTTGTGTGTCAATGATGTGCAACGACAGAAGTGATTATTGCATATGCGATGCAGCAGACACATCATGTGATCTGGGAAGCACAAATAACACACCAGCACTTTGAGAATTGTTATAGTTCACATCATCACTAACAGAGTGAGCAGATCTGTTCAGAGAGTCACTAAATACACTCGGTGGTATGGATGTCCATAATTGAACTGGCGGTTCATGCATTAACTGTGGTGAATTTCGTGAGAGGCAAGTCCAAGTAGCAATAACACAGTTATTGTCAGCAAGTTCACTTCATTGACGGAGCACGTGTTTGGCGGAAGGATACATACATGTGCTTGGTGGGGCAGTTGCCAGTCTGAAATTCAAATTTTGCATGTTTAACAGGTTCATGTTCTGCAGAATCAGATCATTGGGTGCACACAAAATGTGGTGTGGTATCTGATTAACACTTTTCGTAGTCAAAACACTAGAAAATATGAGTGGTGTGCTGAGCTCTGAGTCTGTTAAGTTCCTCACGGCACTCGATGCGCTTGGCATGGTGAACGTATCCTATGAGAAATTGTTCTGCAAGTACAAATTTGATGCACTGCAAGCAGGATTACACTGGATTTGTGGCGATGAAGTTGCTGCAGCACGGAACTCTGGCGGAGGTAGCACTGTCGTGGCCTTTGTAGCAACAGCTGGGACAATGACATCCATATTTGATGGCAAAATTGTGCACAAAAACCAGATGCCATCACACAACTTGCGTAAATCGATGATAAGCTTGACTTCAGGGTCATCAGTGTGGGTTTTATGCGGGCTTGAAGCTCCAATAAGAACTGTGTGTACTTGAACACTTTATTACTAAACCAAACAAAACTGAGAGTTAACATGGCTAGCGGGCTCAGGGAGGCTGAAACCCCAAAGATCCAGCGACAAAGATATGTCACACATTTGATCCTTTCTTGATTTTCCAGTCGAGCGGTTTTGTGTGTAATAAAATATGCAGATTTATGTCTGGTTTCATTTTAATTTTTTTCCAAAGAGATAGATTGGCTAGCCAGTACTTACCTTTGTGCTATACCACTGATAGTGACACAAATGAAGAAAAAGAAAAAAATGGACAAGCTTTCAGAACACAGTTCCTGCCTCAGGTGGGAGAGAAGGGAAGGAAAAAGGATGAGGAAGATAATTCACGACCTAGGTCATGAGGATGGTGTTTGTTTTACTATCTGTTAATAAACCAGTAGTAATAGGTCATTCAATTTTATTTTGACAGTCAAATTTTGACAGTTAGTGCATCATTAGTACACTCAAACAGAAAAGACATTTGGCGTATGAGATTAGCTCACCTGTATTCTGAAACTATTGATGCACTTTGCAATTGCTGGACTGTTCGGATTTCAAATGAGGGAGCAGTAAATAACCAATGTGCAGTTTGTACGGCTTCTTTTTTCACTATTTAACTCAAGGGCCACAGACTTTCTAAAGCTAATTAACTCAGATTTATGTTGCCTGGTGCAAACTAGGCGAACTGGAGGAGGCAAATATTTGCTTATTTTAATAGATGACTATATCAAGACAATTTTTATACACACTATCAGAAATGAAACACAACTACCGCAATTTAGTCAAGACTATGAAAACCTTAAAGGCAAACAGGAAAAATGTTCTGCATTCCAAGCACTGGTATGGCACAGGATATGTAACTTCTTTCAGACAAGGCGGGATGCAGAACCTTATACAATGACTTCATAACTTATCACTTTGAACAATCAACTGACTCTGGCCTATGTCACAGGAAGAAATGATGATTAAACAATGGAAATTACAGGAAGGATTCAACAATATTTTTGAGAAAGATAGGTAGCTACTCACTTCAGAGACATCTCGATGAGCCACAAAAAGGCACTTATAACAGTTTACAACATTTTAAAAATCATGAAGTCCGATACAAAGAGCACTGTAGTAACAGCAGTTGTTCAGCATTTGGAGCACATGCTAAAGACAATACACACCAGGTTAGCACTATAGGCAAACAAATGGAAGTGCTGCACAGGGCACTGACAATTTTCCACTTAAATGTGCTTGAAGAGCTTGAAGTATAAGCACGCAAGGAAAAAGACCCTGACCAACTTCTAAATGAGCAAACAGATTTAATGCATAACCTATTTTGAAATATTTAAAGACATTTTATAGCCTTACCTGGAATGGAACACGCTGCCAATCACCAGCTACGGCGACCCTCAGCACCCTGGCAGCAATGAATGGGACACAGTGGAGAAACCCTCGGTGGTGCTGCTGCTGCCTGACACTCTGAAAATTCATCTGCTTACAGGAAAGATAACAATGTCCACATTATTTAAAAAGAAAGAAAAAAAAATTATTCTAAAATGTTTTAATATTTAACAATATTATTTTTTAATAAATTATTTAAATATGTAGTTAAAATATTTTTGATATGTATTCAGAACGCAGTGTAATTTATATTCTTTCTAAGTCCTCTTATAGTTTGACAGCTAATGTATCCAAATTATAACCACATTTTTATACCTTGACTTCTGTTTTACACCTGAACTTTAGAAATGATTTTATATGTAAGTCAGTAGTCACTTATTGAGAGTAATTTTAACCAAAATCTATCAATCAATCAGATGAATAAAAACATTATATAAAGCCTCAGGAGACTACTGTATTTTAGTAACGACTGTGTACACCCATTCATCACGTGAAAGGTTACTCTGTAACTTTATAGAACTGGTATGTTTTTCATAATTTTTTCATTAACTTTTAGGGTATAATACATTGTAAATACTAGCTTACAATCAATTGTAACATTTGTTAACAGATCTGAAGATGGGCAACTGCCCCGAAATCACTCATGTTATAGAAAATGAAATCAATCTACTGACGAATATTCAAGAATTTCATTTTAAAAAGCTTTTGGCTATTATGGCCTTTCTTGGCCAAATAAATACACATTCACACACACACACACACACACACACACAAAAACACACAAACACGACCCCTGTTTCTGAATGCTGTAGCCAGACTGATAGAAGTGATCATCTCAGACAATGCTGAAAAGTAGCTGTAGATAATATAGGATGAATTAAAATCTCACAATGATAACCACTCACAAAAAGTCTGCTGTTTCATCTTGAGATAAGATAACAATAAATATTAAATATGAAAACACACTATATGCTATAAAGCATAGCTAGTAATAAAAGGCTATGCTCAGTAGAAAGGGCTGGACTATGATGAGAAAAATATGTACCAGTTATAATTCATTAAGATATATATATATATATATTTGCTATGGCAGCTAAACAAGATCTTGCATTGATCACCCACATCCTATCGCAACTTTCTTCCAGGGTGACTTACAGGAAGAGATTTACCATATTTGCCAGCGTATAAGACGCACATTTCTTGCAACAAAATTGGTCCAAATACTGGATGCGTCTTATACGCCGGTTGTCAATTAAGGTACGTACCTACAAATTCCATTTCCTTTCAAGGGATTTAGGAAAAAAATGGTGTTACATTCAGGAAATAATGTTTTAAGTGGGAAAATTTGCTTCAATGTTCTCTCTGACTTTCCTGTAGTTTATATTTGAGATATGTACATAATATGCACCAAAATACCTCACAGGAGCTTTATTATAGGTTATCTGAATTTTTTACTATTTTTAGTGCCAAGTATAATTGGAACTGGTAACTTCATACGATATAGAAACTTCTGATGGAATTCCATGACATAATTGAAGACCACGATACAACCTATCGGCCTTGACCAATGGCATCACATCTGAGTCTCACAAGATATGCTAGTAGATATACTAACTATAAAAAAAATATCAAAGAATATAAACATACAGGATAATATTGTAATACTTATGTATTTTAGATAATAAATAAACTTTGATTGTCCTCATATATCACACATTACCACAACAGAATGTACCATCGACCACAGGTCTCAGCCTAAACAATTTGCACCTTTGGTGCTGACTTGCAGAGGAGGGGTTATAGTTCATCTATACCTAACTGTCACGGAGTAGGTACAGATCACTTTTTAAACTCAAAATCGTAATCTATGTATTTGCCAGTGTATAAGATGCACAGATTTTTCTACAAAACTTGGTCAAAAAACTGAATGAGCCTTATACGCTGGTTGACAGTTATGGTAGATACCTACAAGTTCCATCTCTTTCAAGGGATTTCAAAAAAATGGTGTAAAATGTGGGAAAATTTGCCTTTACAGTTCTCTCGTCATTTTCATAGTTTATATTTGATATTTGTACACATTATTCTCCAAAATACCTGAAGGAGCTTTATTGTTTAGTAAAGGTAATCTGGGCTTTGTACCTATTTTTAGTGTCAACTGTAACTGAAACTAGCAACTTTATAGGAAATTGAAACTTTTGACATAATTTCATTCATCATAATCAATTTTTTTTGGCAATTCTGTAAAGATGTCATTCTTTATTTGAATAAAGAAACACTGCTCACATATCTGTCTATATCTCGCATTCTCAAGTACAAATATGTACATAAGTATTTTTGTGATGTTTGCGCAGTGTCTGCATCTCACAGTTGCATTTTTGAGGTTATAACATGCTGTGCCCCATAAAGTACACTGACCAACATACAGACACAAACCATCCATCATTCTAACAGGTTATGGAACATCACAAAAATACTTACGTAAATATTTGCCTTTCACAATAAATTCTCAAAACACATCATTTTAAATATGAAAACCCCTACTTTTCACTCGAACTGAACTCGGCATGGTGGTTGATGGGAGCGATAGTAAGCAGTGCCCCTAAATGGCAATTTCGTAAGCATTTACGATGCACTCGTCAACCATTGTGTCATAGTCGGCACGCGCTGTAAACAGCAATAAGCAAAATATCTGTTGCATTAAGCACAGCCTGTCAAGAAACTTGTCTCTGTAAAGTTATGAAAACTACTTGAAGGTACTGCCTTAGATATTAGATGTACTTGAACATATGTATTATAATTATATTGCAATAGGTGTAGTAGATGTAATTTATTTTTTTCTCCTAAAAAAAGGTCTTAAAAGTGGCGTGCGTCTTATATGCCAACAAATACAGTATGTGTTCCATAGGTATATTGAGTTAGAAAGACAGTGAAAGACGCTGGCATATATGTATGGAGTGAAGCAATATGTTTTCAGTAATTGCAGAGGCAACAGTCTGGATGACTGACTGAGCTGGCCTTGTAATATCAGCTAATGTGGCTTTGTCACACAGTTACTGCAAACGGCTCAAAGCAAGGGGGAAACTACAGCCATTACTTTTCCTGAAGACATGCAGCTCTACTGTATAAACATATGATGATGGCATCCTCTCAGGTAAAATATTCTGGAGGTAAAATAGTCCCCCCATTCGGATCTCCGGGTGGGGACTACTCAGGAGGTCCCTTAATTGGGTGTGGAGGGTAGAAAATTTAAAAAGGGAAATGGTTGAAGTTAGATGTAGTGTGGATTAGTGAAGTTTGGTGGTAAGAGGAACAGGATTTCTGGCCAGGTGAGTACATGATTATAAATACAAAATCAGTTTGGGCTATTACAGGAGTAGGTCTAATTATGAATAAGAAAATAGGAATGTGGGTAAACTACTATCAGCAGTGCAGTGATCACATTATCATAGTCAAGCATAATATGAAGCCAACACTGACCACAATAGTACAGGTTTATATGCCAACTAGATCTGCTGATGATGAGGAAATTGAAGAAATTTATGAGGAGGTAAAGGAAATTATCCAGACAATTGAGGGAGAGCAAAAGTTAAAAGTAGAATTCGGTAGTAGGAAATGGAAGGGAAGGAAAAATAATAGGTGAATGTGGGCTGGGCAAAAGGAATGAAAGAAGAAGATGCCTGGTAGTATTTTGCATGAAACATAATTTCACCAAACAAACACCTGGTTTAAGAATCATGAAAGAAGGTTTTATACATGGAAGAGACCATGATACACCAGAAGGTACCAAATATATTTTATAATGGTAAGACATAAGATTTTGGAACCAGGTTTAAAACTGTAAAGACATACCCAGGGGCAGATATAGACTCTGACCATATCTTATTGGTCATGAACTGCAGACTGAAACTGAAAAAACTGCAGAAAGGTAGGGAAATAAAAAGATGGGGGCTGGATAAATTGAAGGCAATTACTGACAGAAACAGGACGAAATAAAACTGTAGAAGAGGAATGGATAGCATTGAGCGATGAAATAGTGAAGACAGCAGAGGACAAAATAAGTAGAAATGCAAGACCTACGAAAACTCCTAGGATATCACAGGAAATACTAAATTTAATTAATGAGAGGCGAAAATAAAAAAATAGCAGTAAATGAAACAGGCAAAATGGAGTACAGGCGAATAAGAAATGAGATTGACAGGAAGTGCAAAATGGCTAAGCAGGAGTGGCTAGAAGGCAAATACATGTCTGTAGAAGACTGTAAATAAGGGGAAAAATAGAAGAGACGTTCGGAGACAAGAAAATCAGCCGTATGAATATAAAGAACTCAGATAGAAAACCAGTTCTCAGCAAAGAAGGGAAAGCTGAAAGGTGGAAAAGTATTTAGAGGGGCTCTACAAAGAAAATGAACTTAGAAACAATATTGTAGGAAGTGAAGAGGAATTAGATAAAGATGAAATAGGAGACTATACTGAGAGAAGAATTTGACAGAGCACTGAAAGGCCTAAGCCGAAACAAGGCCCCTAAAGTAGATGACATTCCCTCAGAATTTCTGATGTCTCTGGGAGAGCCAGCCATGAAAAAACTATTTCACCTAGTGCGTAAGATGTATGAGACAGGGGAATACCCTCATTCTTTAAGAAAATCGCAATAATCCCCATTCCCGAAGAAAGCAGGTGCAGACAGGTGTGAATATTACAGAATCATTAGTCATGGTTGCAAAATTTTAATACGAATTATTTACAGAAGGATGGATAAACTGGTAGAACCCAACCTCAGGGAAGATCAGTTTGGATTCAGGAGAAATGTAGAAACATTGAGGCAATAATCACTTTATGGCGTATCCTAGAAATACATTAAGAAAAGGCAAACATACATTTCTAGCATTTGTAGATTTGGAAAAAGCTTTTGACAATGATGATTGGAATACACTCTTTCAGACCTTGAAAGTAGCAAGAGTAAAATGTAAGGATCGGAAGGTTATTTACAACTTGTACAAAAACCAGACAGCAGTTATCAGAGTTGAAGGGCATGAAAGGGATGCAGAGGTTGGGGAGGGAGTAAGACAGGGTTGTAGCTTTTCTGCAATGTTATTCAATTTGGACATTGAGTAAGCTATAAAGCAAAGCAAGGACATATATGGAGAAGGAATTAAAGTTCAGGGCGAAGAAATAAAAACATTGTGTTTTGCCAATGGCATTGTAATTCTGTCAGAGACTGCAAAGGACCTAGAGAAGCAGTTGAACAGAATGGAAAGTGTGCTGAAAGGTGCATATTAGATGAACTTTAACAAGAGCAACAAAGGGTAATGGAGTGGAGTCTAAGGAAATCAGGTGACGCTGAAGCTATTAGATTAGGTAACTAAACAATAAAGGTGGTAAAGGAGTTTTGTTACTTGGGCTGTAAAATAACTTATGATGAACACAGTACAGAGGATATAAAACACACAATGGCAATTGGAAGAAAATTGTTTTTGAAAAAGATAAATTTGCTAACATCAAATATTAATTTAAGTGTAAGGAAGTATTTTTTAAAGGCATATGTGTGGAGTGTTGTCTTGTATGGGAGTGAAACTTGGACAATAAACAGTGTGTACAGGAAGAGGATAGAGGCTTTTGAAATGTGGTGCTACAGAAAAATGCTGGAGATTAGGTAGGTGGACTGTGTAACTAATGAGGAGGTACTGAACAGAAGTGGGGAGAAAAGGAATTTCTGGCATAACTTGATTAAAGGAAGGGATCGATTGGTAGGACATATGCTTAGACATCAAGGAATCATGAATTTAGCATTGGAGGGAAGTGTGTGGGGTAAAAATCGCAGAGGGAAACCAAGAGATGAATTCAGTAAGCAGATTCAGACAGGCATAGGTTGCCATTCTTATGAGAAGATGAGTAGGCTTACTCAGGATAGAGATGGGTGGAGAGCTGCATCAAAGCAGTCTCCGGACTGAGGAGCACAACAACAATAGCATGTGGATGTTACTGGATGGAAGGGGGGAGTTGATTTTGGAGCAATAAAGATGCACATGATCCAGGAGAGTGGGTAGTTCTTTTAACAGGTGGGTGTGGTGTGGTGCCGACTAACTCCCTGGGCAATACTAACGGCTGTCCATACAGGAACTCTACAACTGTGCCATACAGGTCCTCCTTGTAAGTTGACTGGATTCCGATTAAGACAAAAGGTAATGCCTCAGTCCACAAGGTGTTGCAACAATGAAGGGCTGCTCGATTGTTTGGTGCCACCGCTCCACCATTGCTCTAGGGGTGGTAGGCAGTAATGGGAATGCATTGAACGCCACAAAATTCATAGATACCTTTAAAAAGGGATGACTTTAATTGCTGGCCTTGGTCAGCAGTGATGACAGCAGGGCAACCAAATCTTGATATCCATGAATGTATGAAAGCATGAGCAACAGTTTCCACAGTAATGTTCATCAAAGGGGCAACCTTAACCAATCAACTTGTGTGGTCAAGGGAGAATAGGATGTAATGTTCATCAAAGGGGCAACCTTAACTCATTAACTCGTGTGGTCAAGGGAGAATAGCATGTAATGAAAACTGTCGACAGGGGGAGGGTCCCACGGAGTAAATGTGGACATGCTGTAAAGGGCGAAGTGGTATGGGAAAAGTGCCAAGGGAGGGCATGGTGTGAGTGGTTATTTTGCTTTTTTACAAGGGATGCACGAGCATGCCCAAGCTTGGCAGTCACTTTTCGTCACACCAGACAAATCATTCTGTGAACAACCTTGTGGAGGCTTTGACACCCGGTTTTGTCAGGTTGTGAAGTATTTTAAAGACCTCGCACTGGAGGGTGTGCAGGATAAATGGGCGAGGCCTACCCATGTATTTGTTGCAACACCGAAGATGGTGCGACTGGGCTTGAGAGAGGAACTATGGTCAGATATGAATTGCATGGTTTGATCATTGGTGGGTTTCAGAACCATGAGGTTGGAGAGGTCAAATAGCAATGGGATGGCATCAACATGCAATAAAAAATTGACGACTACATTGTCTGTGCCCTTGAAGTATTTCACCTCCATGGTAAACTGTGAAATGTAGTCAAAATAGCAGAACCAGTGGGGTGGAGGATCCACAGGCAGGTTGTGAATGGCAGTTGCTAGAGTCTTGTGGGCAGTGAGCACATGGCAGGGTCATCTGGCGATCACAGAGCAGACTTGCTTCATGGCTTCATATAGATTGAGTATTACTTTTGTGCATTATTCAGTTTTTTGGAGAAAAATTGTAGCAGCAACATGTCACCATTAACAGTCTGGCTGAGGACACCACTAATAGCCATGTCACTTGCGTCAGTTGTGATGAAGAGTTTGGCATCCAGGTGACAGCCTTAGCCATGGTGACAGCCTTAGTCAAAAGGTCCTTAAGTGCACTGAAAGCATGTCATATCAGAAGTCGATGGAAGAGGATGTGTGCTGGATGTTTGGTTGGCAGCAAGAGTGTCTGTGAGGGGAGCCTGAAGTTCGGCTGTGCCTGGAAAGTGGCACTGATATTCGTTAATAGTGACTAGAAAGTCATAATAAGGACCTTGAAAGTTGAAGTGCTAGGTAAGTTTTTGATGAAATCAAGTTTCTCGGGTGGCAGAGAAATGCCCTCAATTGATACTGTGAATTCGAGGAAAAGCACAGATGGTTGATGTAATTGTCTTTTCTTGTCGTTCAAATCAATTCTGGCAGCATCTAACAGAATGTTGAGAACTGACACACTAAACACTAATGTTGTTGTTATGGTCTTCAGTCCGGAGACTGGTTTGATGCAGCTCTCCACCCTACTCTATCCTGAGCAAGCCTTTTCATCTCCTCATAAGAACGGCAACCCACATCTATTTGAATCTGCTTACTATACGCGTATCTTGGTCTCCCTCTGCGATTTTTACCCCACACACTTCCCTCCAATGCTAAATTTACGATTCCCCGATGTCTAAGAATGTGTCCTACCAAGCGATCCCTTCTTTTAGTCAGGGTATGCCAAAAATTCCTTTTCTCACCAATTCAGTTCAGTACCTCTTCATTAGTTATGCGATCTACCCACCTAATCTTCAGCATTCTTCTGTAGCACCACATTTCAAAAGCCTCTATTCTCTTCCTGTCCACACTGCTTATCGTCCATGTTTCACTCCCGTACAAGGCAACACTCCACACAAATGCCTTCAGAAAAGACTTCCTTACACTTAAATTAATATTCGATGTTAGCAAATTTCTCTTTTTCAAAAATGCTTTTCTTCCCATTGCCATTCTGCATTTTGTATCCTCTGTACTACGACCATCGCATGTTATTTTACTACCCAAGTAACAAAACTCATCTACCACCTTCATTGTTTCGTTACCTAATCTAATTCCTTCAGCATCGCCTGATTTTCTAAGACCGCATTCCATTATTTTTGTTTTGCTCTTGTTAATGTTCATTTTATACGCTCTCTTCAACACACTGTCCATTCCATTCAACTGCTCTTCCAGGTCCTTTGCTGTCTCTGATAGAATTACAATGTCATCAGCAAAACGCAACGTTTTTATTTCTTCCCCCTGAACTTTAATCGCTATTCCAAATTTTTCCTTACTTTCCTTCACCGCCTGCTCGATGTACAAATTGAATAATATTGGAGAAAGGCTACAACCCTGTCTTACTCCCTTCCCAACTGATGCTTCCCTTTCATGCCCTTCGAGTCTAATAACTGTGGTCTGGCTTTTATACAAGTTGTAAATAATTCTCCTTTCCTTGTATTTCACCCCTGCTGACTCCAGAATTTGAAAGAGTGTATTCCAGTCAACATTGTCAAAAGCTTTCTTCAACTCTACAAAAGCTAAAAATGTAGGTTTGCCTTTCCTTAATCTATCTTCTAAGATAAGACGTAAAGTGAGTATTGCCTCCCGGGTTCCTACGTTCCTCCTGAATCCAAACTGATCTTCCCCGAGGTCAGCTTCTACCAGCTTTTCCATTCTCCTGTAGATAATTCGTGTTAAAATTTTGCAACCATGACTTATCAAACTGATGGTTCTGTAATTTTCACACCTGTCTGCACCTGATTTCTTTGGAATGGGGATTATTACATTTTTCTTAAAGTCTGAGGGTATTTCACCTGTCTCATACATCCTACACACCAGTTCAAATAGTCTTGTCATGGCTGGCTTTCCCAGAAACTTTAATAGCTCTGCGGGTATGTCATCTACTCCTGGGGCCTTGTTCCCACCTAGGTCTTTCAAGGCTCTGTCAAATTCATCTCTCAGTATAGTATCTCCTATTTCATCTTCATCTATTTCCTCTTCCCTTCCTACAACATCGTTTCTAAGTTCATTTCCTTTGTAGAGCTGCTCTATGTACTCTTTCCACCTTTCAGCTTTCCCTTCTTTGCTGAGAACTGGTTTCCCATCCGAGTTCTTGATATTCGTAGAGCTGCCCTTCCTGTCCCCAAACGTCTCCTTTATTTTCCTGTAGGCGGTATCTACTTTTCCCCTTCTTATACATTCTTCTACAGATTTACATTTGGCTTCTAGCCACTCCTGCTTAGCCATTTTCCACTTCCTGTCAATCTCATTTTTTAGTCGTCTATACTCCATTTTGCCTGTTTCATTTACTGTATTTTTATATTTTCTCCTTTCATCTATTAAATTTAGTATTTCCTGTGATATCCAAGGACTTTTTGTTGGTCTTGCCTTCCTACCTATTTTGTCCTCTGCTGCCCTCACTATTTCGTCTCTCAATGCTACCCATTCCTCTTCTACTGTTTTATTTCCCCCTGTTTCTGTCAATTGTTGCCTAAATATCCCTCTGAAATTCTCCAGAACTTCACTTTCCTTCAATTTATCTAAGTCCCATCTCCTTATTTTCCTACCTTTTTGTAGTTTCTTCAGTTTCAGCCTACAGTTCATAACCAACAAGTTATGGTCAGAGTCTATATCTGCCCCTGGGTATGTCTTGCAGTTTAGGACCTGGTTCCGGAATCTATGTCTTACCATTATAAAATCTATCTGATACCTTCCTGTGTCTCCTGGTCTCTTCCACGTATACAACCTTCTTTTGTGATTCTTAAACCACGTGTTTGTTATGATTAAATCATGTTCCGTGCAAAATTCTACCAGGCGACTTCCTCTTTCATTCCTCCTGCCCAGTCCATATTCGCCTACTATTTTTCCTTCTCTTCCTTTTCCTACTACCGAATTCCAGTCTCCCATAACAATTAAGTTTTCCTCTCCCTTAACTGTCTGAATAATTTCCTCTAGCTCCTCATATATTTCTTCGATCTCCTCATCATCGGCAGAGCTAGTTGGCATATAAACCTGTACTACTGTTGTCGGTGTTGGCTTCGTATCTATCTTGACAATGATAACGCGATCACTGTGCTGCTCATAGTAGTTTACCCGCATTCCTATTTTCTTATTCACTAATATGTTATCCAAATATACAAAGCAATACTCTAAGTGGAAGAGAACTTCATTAATGAAGTGTTGGCATGTCTGTGTCGCATTTTAACTCCAAATGCAAAAAACCAAAGGGAGTCATTATAGCAGTTTTTTCAACATCCTCTGGGGCCATTGGGATTTGGTGATAAGCACGTTCACAGCCGAAGAGAAAATTTTGGTCTCTGACAAGGCACACGTGAAATCAACTATGTTAGGAACAGGGTAATTGTCCATGTTGGTCCTGGCATTCAGTCTACAAAAATCACCACACATACACCAAGTGCAGTCTTTCTTGTTGACTAAATCAATGGCTGAAGACCAGTTACTGGAGGAAGGTTCAATTAGAGTGGCCTCCAAAATATTTGTAATCTGTTGTTTCACAGCAGCAAGCTACTCTGGACAAAGTTGTTGTGATTTACTAGAGCTTGGAGGGCTGATTGTGAGACGAAGCTTGTGCACAGTGGTGTTCGTGATGATTGAACTGCTTATGTGTGTGGGAGGTTGACTTTGTTTACATACAGAATGCTGGGATGTTGTAGCGGAGCAAGGCAAGGCAAGGTGACAATTGTCGGAGGGGGACATGATGCCAGAAGTGTCCCCAGACCGTGTTTGTGACTGCCAGCACCTGAGGTGAAAGGGACAGCTGTTGCGTAGTGCAATGAGAAGACTCAACCGAGTTTGGGGAGGCCTAAGGTTGCTGAGGCACCGAGGTAGTAGCACCAAGGGCCACTGGCCCAGGTGAGGGTGACCCAGACGCAATTGTGGTAGATGGCTGAGCGTGAGCCTGTTGACTATAGGTTGAGAAAATCTTGTTGGCGTAGTTCACCATGGTGAGATGAGGGAGTGATGACATGAGAGTTGGAGAAGATAAAATTCCAGCCACGAGATTGATCGGTCGAACTGGCAGACACAAAACGCAACAATATAGCCGTACCAGCAGAGTTAGAGCGCTAGCAGTGTCGGACAGCCGCGACAGAGGAGGGGATTGCAGCTGGCATATCCAAACATGGCACTGGCATAGCAACCATTATTTTAAAGTGTCTGTGTAGTGTGGCACTGGAACACAAAGTTGTCAAGCACACCATCACTTTTGCACACGGTCGCATTGTCACTGATAACACTTGCAGAGGGAGAATAAGTACTACCTGAGTGTGATTATCCAAAGAATCGTTATGAAGCATCTTCATTGCACATAAAACAGAGATCAGTTGTGATTTCGTGTTATCAAGACAATGATCAATCTCATCCCTTTCTTGACATAGATAAATGCTGAATCTGTGGGGTGATGACACACTGAGTATTGCACTATGTCCAGTGGAGTGGCGCTGGAGTGGCCAGACATGGTGGTTATGTGTGTATAGTTGTCTGGGCGATTTCGTGAACGTATTTGTTTCTTTTCCTGACGAAGGCCATGAATGAGAATTTAAGTTGTGTGAATGTGATAATCTATTTTCGTATCTCTCAGCAGCTCAGGGAGCCTCTTTATGGGTGCAATTGTTTTATCCTTTAGCTTCATAAAGGATGGAACACCTGCCCACACAGGACAATCAGGCTCTGAATTTAATTCGATTTGTAACTGTTTCTGAGCTTTGCCAGATGTGTATATGAGAAGCAATAGGTTTCTGTACATATTTACAACTTTGGAATAATTGAACTATAAGATTTGATGAGACTGACCACTTGAAAACTCAAACAATTGTAAAATATGTTCAAAAAGTAGTTTTGTATAGTGATTCTCATATGATTAGGATATTAAATGAGCCAATGGTGATTGTACAAAAACCTAGGGTAGGCCTACATGGTTTCCCATAGAAGGAATGTTCAAATGTTTGTAATCCTAAGGGACCAAACTGCTAAGATCATTGGTCCCTAGACTTAGAAACTACTTAAATCAACTTATTCTAAGTATAACACACAAACACACACACACACACACACACACACACACACACACACAGGCGCGCGCGCGCACGCGCACGTGCCTGAGGGAGGACTCAAAACTCTGGTGGGAGCAGTGGTGTACTCCACAACATTGGGCCCCAGATCACAAGACCATTCCCATGCGACACACTTGGTTTGATTGTCATATTAATACTTGTAGTGTTGCATCCTTCAGTACTCTTTTCTTATTTTGTGGTAAATCATTGTAGTATTTTTTTGTAATCATAGGCAACAGAGAAGGGCACCACAGTGCCCTGAGGGTAGTAGTGCACTGGTAGTTATATGGAAGTGTATTAATTCGACAAGTGAGGATGATATTACCTGTTGCTGCAAGGAGCAGAAAACATCTGCTCGTGTTGAGGACACTGCCCCCAGACAAGAACTATTACCATACCCATTGTTATGGATAACATTCCTAACACTGTGATACTGCCTTCCGCCCGCCTCCCCCCTTCCACCCATAGAAGCCATGGTATATGAATCCTGCCGCTGCCAACAGCCAAAACATGAATCATCAACTTACTGTGGACAAACAGTACTGTATTCAGCGTAGCTATGTCATTATCAAACAATGCACTGAACAAAAATGCAGAAATTGAAAGAAGCATTTCATAAAAGGTCATCCAATTACAGAATCAAACACCCAGTAAATATGTTCTTCTAAGTTTGATATTCCCTCACAACCTAAAATCAGATTTCCTGTGTCACAAGAAAGCGTCGGCTGTGGTGGCCGAGGGGACTGAGGTGCTCCAGTCACGGTCTGCACGGCCACTACAATCGGGCGTTTGAATCCCCCCTCGGGCATGGATATTTGTGCCGTCCTTAGTATTAGCTAGATCATAAGTAGTTTGTAAGCTTAGGGGCTGATGACCCTGTAGTAAAGTCCCATAAGTTCTACAAACATTTGAACATTTTGATTTGATCACAAGAAAGCTTCCCTGATCATCAAAATTACACTTTACTATATTTCTAGAAGAATTTCTACCACCATGAAAATACTTTGTATCTGATGTGCAGGAATATTCCATTGAAATTTCTAATTTGCTGCAATAACTGAAAAATTGAAACTTGTAGCTTCAAGGAAAACTGTTTATAATGGGTGGCAGTGCTGTTTCTTAGTGTCTAGGAAAAGAAACAGGAGAGATAACTGTTTACTGAAAACACCCAAATGCAACAGCCTGAAGGCAGCCCTAAGAATTAATGATTTTTTTTCACATAGTTAAATCCTTTAACTTATTTATGTATGAATAAAACATTCACAATAGTTTATTTATCTCCCAAGCAATCACAAAACAATAAACAACTTTTATTTAGTATTATCATAAATAACTGACAAAAAAGGAGCAAAAAGAAGTTCAATTGAAGAATGACAGAAAAAGTCAATTTATGTTGTGGTAATTACACATCATAAATGCAGTAAAGTTCATAGTTAGAGATTTTCTCAGGCTCATGAAAGTTCAAATTATTAAGTCAGTTATTGTTAGTAACAGTTTAAGTGATTTGTCTGATCAGAAGAGAAGTAGATCGCGTAAAGAGATGAGAAATCTTTTTTTAATTTTGTGGCATTCAATGCATTCCCATTACTGCCTACCACCCCTAGAGCAATGGTGGAGCACTGGCACCAAACAATCGAGCAGCCCTTCATTGTTGCAACACCTTGTGGACTGAGGCATTACCTTTTGTCTTAATCGGAATCCAGTCAACTTACAAGGAGGACCTGCATGGCACAGTTGTAGAGTTCCTGTATGGACAGCCGTTAGTATTGCCCAGGGAGTTAGTCAGCACCACACCACACCCACCTGTTAAAAGAACTACCCACCCTCCTGGATCATGTGCATCTTTATTGCTCCAAAATCAACTCCCCCCTCCCATCCAGTAACATCCACATGCTATTGTTACACATTTTTAAACTCACAATTATTTGCTACCTGTAAGTAAAAGTTAATTATTCTTATGCTGAGATTCTCTCCCTCCCCCTCTCTCTCACTCTCCCTCCATCCCTCCCCCCTCCCTCTTTCCCCTGCCTCTCAACTTTTTCCCCCTCCACCCCTGATTCCACCCCTTATTCTTCTGAATACAGCACCTCACTCTTCATGAGGAGCTTAGTTGTATGTTTATGCACTTGGTGCCAGTTTTACAAACGGACTGAAGTTTGAGCAAGGGATGTTCGTGGTCCATAAGTCGCCAGTAGGTGTGCTTAACCTGTGCAGCAATGAAGAACAAAACTATGTTTTGTAGTAGGGCCCACATGTTGTCTGAAACATACTGTGTAGGCTAAATAAACATAAATAAATAAAAGAGATGTGAGCAGTAAGGATCTATGAAATTAGACAGTGCAGTTTTAAAGACTGCCCTGATATTCAGGAGGATGGAGTTGCTCTCATCCTGATTTAGGTTTTCAGTACTGTTTGTGAATCATTTCAGAGAAATGGGAGGAAGGTACCTTCACCAAAGCAAAAAAATAATCCGAAGATAGCCAGCATCAATTTCAATCATTTACATACCCTACAGTGTTCATTAAGGCATCTCAACATGATGTGTTTAGTTTTAGAAACTCTAAAACCTTGTTTCAGGAGTTGGTCAGTAATCAGATAGCATGAATTGAAGCAGTATCTGTAGATCATTTAACTTACGACACATGAATAAATGTTTTAAAACAACAGTATATTGATGTTCTCTCGAAACCACAAATGTTTTAATCCAATTTGATGAAGTAAGATGCCTAATACCTCACAAATGTGTCTGAAGATTACTTTAATAGAAAAGATCATTTCTTTCAAAAATGACCTAAAAGAACTAAATTTTCTTATATATAAACTACAAATAAGGTAAATTAGGGCACTATCTTTTAATTATCAGTTTTCTCAAAGCTGTTTATTTTTAGTGATAATTGTTTTACTCAGATAATCAATGAGTATTGAATATTTACTCTCAGTTGCACATTTCATACTTTATACTTATTACTTTTTGAATTAATGGCAATAATAACTCCTTCCTGAAAGAGTTCCATCATATATACTAACATCAAATATGGCACCTGGTATTACAGAACACATTTCTGCTGCAGTAATAAGAAAGTCACAGAAATTTTTTACAACAGAAGTACATAATGTTTAGTACTATTTTATCACAAAGTGAGTAGATAGATGTGTTATGTGTGAGTAAAATTATGTAACTTACTGAATCACAATTCACAGCATCAATAAACTGGAACTTCATATACATGATTTATGTGTAATATACAATGATTGTAGTATTAGTGTTCCTTGCTTCTCTGTATGAAAATTTTTTAATCCCTATAAAACTGTTTTTAACTTTCTCATTAATTACAAACCCCATAACAATTTCTGTTCTATGCTGAGATTTAGTCTAGTAAATGCCATTATTAGCTTCAAAATGTATTACAATATTTATGTATTATTTTATTTCCATGGTGAGTATATATTTATTTTGTTTCATACAAGTTCCCAATTTTTTACGGACTTTCACAAACTGACAGATGCTTGGATACCTTTGCAGGAAAACTATCAGAAGAGAAAAGGATAACTTACTTAAAGTGACAAAACTTATAGAGTACCAGCAGGGTGTCATTTCAAACTTAAGCAGCTGCATTGATAATGAGAGAATGTTGCTCTCTGAGCTTAACAATGCAAGAATGAGAAGAAAGGTACGGATAAAACAAATAATCTATAATATAACAAAACTGTAATATGTTGTGTCTGTTTGAAAACACTAATCTCAAAAACTATGGTACTCCATGAATTTTTCTGGGGTTTCACAAGCAAATTTCCATTATTTAGAGCAACATCAGCCATTACTTCATCAGAATAGGATCATAAAAAAGTGACACAATTTAATGTTTAGTGGCTGTTGTTATCTGTGGGTAGGTTTTTTAATGGCTGTTGTCATCTGCTAGCAAACCAGGGAGAAAAAATAATTATTATTCTTTGTCAGCAATGGTTTGTGTCTTCTTAGAGCATGTAGAGTCCACACATGATTTCAAAGACAGTTCAAGTACATTGGACAGGCTGTATGTAAGCAACAAGTTATTAACTTATTTGTTCAACTTAACCTGTATATTGGGCACTTTCTTTCTCCATGTAATGATATGCACTGAATCCACAGCACCTGTGTGTGGCTAGTATGCCACATGTGCTGACCCAGTGATGGAAAGCTCAGCTAGTTGCTCTTTGCTGGCTCTGTGTTGTTAGTAGTAGTGGGTGTTGGTCTCACAAAGGTGACTGTGGCGTGTGGTGGCAAACAGCAGTGGGTGGGTATAACACAGCTGACACATGGCAGGAGCTATATATATTGTCCTTGCAAGGGAACTGAGAAAGTACTCAACTAGACTTGCATTTAAAGCCTCCTTTCCAGTGATAATGACATGAGGTTATGAGCTAGTTTGGTGACAAGATGTTGCTGTCTAGCTGTGGCTTCATTACTAGCTGGCAATTGACACTCCAAGATAATCTCAAGTTTTATCTGATGCAGTTCAATCTGTAATAGTCATATCTTTCTGTTTATCTGTTTGAGCATGCTGCCCTCTGAAATCACAAATTTGTGTGAAGTATTCACATTTTACTTCAGCATAGTCTTAAGTAGCAAAATAGGCCTTATTTTATTCAAGTCTCACTCACTGCAAATATTTCTCATCTCTTTACGTGATCTACTTCTCTTCTGATCAGACAAATCACTTAAACTGTTACTAACAATAACTGACTTAATAATTTGAACTTTTTTGAGACTGAGAAAATCTCTAACTATGAACTTTACTGCATTTATGAACAAAATAATTCCTGCTCTCATTAACAGACCAATTGATCATAACAAAATCCCTACACTGAACTGTTCTAATTAGCACATAAATTTACAAACACAGTAATTATGCAACACTATCATAACACATAATGATCAGAATGGATAGCAATTCAGATTGGTGAAAGGAACGAGGAACTGGTAAAATGACTCAGGATTAAATGATAAATCCAAGCTGCACTAAACAGTATTCATTAGCAAAAAGACAAACGCCAACTACAATAGTTCAAGTACAGGCTACCATACATTACAATAGAAAAGTACGCATTACCTTATTTGAGACAAATTAATTTCCATACAAAAAGTTACAATCTGCAGACTTGGCTGCGACACTTCAAAATTGTCTGAAATTCTTATTACTCTTCGAGTTTAACACAAAGACAGACTAACCCGACAGTTCCAATCACTACTCATCGACTCAACTTTACCATAGTCAAACCTCAACTCTCCTACATGAAGGTCACACACCGACTCCTTAAACGCAACAACTGCGAGTGCAAGACACACTCCAAACATAAAACAAAGATAAAAAGTCTTTGGTATACAGCAAAGATATGAAAATAAGTACAATATGTTATATTGATTAGTGAAATCATACAAAATATTACATAAATTTGTTTTTTACAGAATTATACCTTAGGTTTTTGTAACAAAACATGCTACAGGCTGTATGACAGGAAAAAATTAAGTGAAATTATTTTGCGTACTCCTTTCAATATTACAAACTGTTAGATGCTGTGGTTTAGTACGATTTGTTGAAATAGGAATAAATAAATAGGAATAAATTATGACAATAGGGGCTATCCAACTGTCAGATAAACTAGTAATCCTGGAAGCTGCGCCTGTGTGATTTTCACTTATGTAGTGGAGCATCACAAATGATGGCAGCAGCACAGATGGAGACTGCAAGGCAGAGGTGTGTGACAACCGTGGACAGTGCTAGTGGACAATATCATACAGCACTGGAGATATTCGGGTGTTTTTAAAATATTTTCGAAAATGTTGCTCTTTCGAAGTCTGAACACTTAGTGGTCAAAGACAATAATGATAAATCTGAAGCACAGAATTAAAATTTGTGATGTGGCCAGGAATCAAACCCGGACCTACGTGCTTACTAGGCAGACATATTAACCATTAGACCACCACACCACCCACGATTAAGGCGCCTCGGAATAGTCTAAGTATGATTTCCCTCCACGTCACAAACTTTAATTCAGCTTCTGTGTTCCAAAGATAATTGCCACTACTGCCAAGGCTCTCCATGCAGCAGAATAGCACCTTGGCAATGGACATATTGGAACAATCCTGTTAAGGTGATATAAATATCAATTTAATACAAATAAACAATCCCTGAGAAGGATTTTCGTCTCAAATATGTCAAAGACAATAGTGATAAATCTGAAGCATAGAATTAAAATTTGTGATGTGGCCGGGAAACAGACCTGGGCCTACATGCTTACTAGGCAGACGTCTTAACTGTTAGACCACCACACCACCAACGATTAAGGTGCCTTAATTGAAACACTGATGTCAATGATCTTGGTTTGTTCCTTTGTCTTTCTTATACACACTGAGCGAGGTGGCGTGGTGGTAAGACATTAGACTCACTTTTGGGAGGAAAGTGGTTCAAATCCACCTCCGGCCATCCAGAATTAGGTTTCCTGTGATTTCCCTAAATCACTCCAGGCAAATGCCGGGATGGTTCCTTTCCAAGGGCACGGGCGATTTGCTTCCCCATCCTTACCCAAACAATCCAAGCGTTAACTTTGCCTCTAATGACCATGCTGTTGATGGGGCGTTAAACACTAACCTTCCTTTCCTTCCTTCTTTCTTATACACAAGAGTCACCGGTGTCTTTTTACAGTTGCTGGAATGTGTGCTGGATCAAATGTTCATGATAAATGCAAGCTAAGTAAGGGGCCAATGCTTTGTAAAACTGGACTAGTACCCCATCTGGACCTGGTGACTTGTTTGTTTTCAACTCTCTCAGATATTTCTTTATAATGGCTACGCATATTACTATGTCCTCCATTTGGGACTTAGTGTGGTCATCAAATGAATGTAAATTTGCATAGTCCTCCTGAATGAATGCATTGTTAAAAGTTAAATTTTAAATTTCAGCCTTCATTTTTTCAACCTTCATTTTGCTATATTCTATCACCAGAGCAGGATTACTAATGTTGGACTGCATAGAGGCATTTGATCCACTTACTGATTTTACATAGGACCACAGAATATCTGGGTTCTTGGAAAGATCTTTTGCTAAAGTATGATGGTGGTAGTTAGTATGTGCTTCGCTCATCAATCTTTTTGTAGACATACGAATCTCTACTAACTTTTGCCTGAAATGATTTTCTTGACCTTTTTTGAATTGAGAGTGCAACTGCCTTCGCTTTATCAGTATTTTTAGCATATTATTACTATTAAACCATGGTGGGACTTTCCCATCTTTAATCCACTTTGTGAGGCATGTATTTCTCCAGCAGTTTATTTACAAAGCTTTTAAATTATGCCCATAAGTTCTCTACATCTGCAGTACCAGAACTAAACAATGTCTTTTCATTCCATGAGTGGAATGCTAACATTTGATTATCCGCTCTTTTTAACAGAAACACTCTTATGACTGATTTATTAACTTTGGTGACCATTCTCGCCATGGTGACATAATCACTGCCCCTGCCTCTACAGTGACATCATTGACAAGGTCTGTCCTGTTTGTAGCTCTAATGTCTATAATATTTCCATTGTGTGTGGGCTGCTCAAAGCAATGTTTGAAAAGTGTTCAACAGTAGTTCACAAGGCCACTTGTCTGTGCCCCCTATGTTGAAACCATAGATATTCCAGTTGATACTCTGCAACTAATAATGCATGGTCTGGGTACCTTCACACTACTCAGCATAAACTTTCTTTGAATGACAAACACTCTGACAGTTGAACTTGGGGGCTGGTTCGAACATCCATCCATTACCTTGTTTAACTCTTTGCTAAATATTTCAGAGCTTCCTATGTCAGGATTCAGCCAAAAAAAGAAAGAAGGAAAGAAACCATGAGCAATCCACAAGTACTCTGCCACCTGAGAAGCTGCTTCCTATGTGATTTTCTAAGTACTTAAAAAAATTATAATTACTGGATTTACTGGATTTACTTGGATTTACTGTTCCATCTTATATTAGGTGTTGTTGCGAAATGTAGTTAGATTTCCTAAATGAAAACTGGCAACTAGCAGATAAATTATTTAAAATATTTTGGGTGGGATTTTACAAATTGTATTTCTACATCTCACTGAATTTTATGATGCATGCATCCCACTCAGGGATACAAATACAGTTCTTCCTTGAGAGCTCACTGCACATGGGAATATGGTTAACTGATAAAAAGTGTGAATATGTCAGGATATTTTGATTTAAACATATTTGAAGCTCCTAGACAAGTTGAGTAGATAATTTCCCTCTTTTACATTCTTGAAACTGGGCATGATGTATTCATTGTTTATTGTATTGTGATTGCTGCATTTTCATTCTGGGATTATTATTATTATTGTTCAGAAGTAATTTATGAAGGTAAATTACATATTCTGTAAATAATAAAACACAAATGTAATGAAAATACTTCTTGTTTGTTCTTGTGTTAATTGATTTATTGTTTTTAGTGGACTTTTTTTGGTCAACTTTTACCACTGGTTCACGTGGGAGAAACTATACTTTAATATTAAGTAACTTCAAAAAAGTTATTAGTATAAGATCTGTGTATCAACTATTATTTAACTTTATTATACAATAGACATTTAAGGAAATTTTATATTCCTTTTATTTTATGTTCATTTTTTTTTATTTTTTTTTTTATTTTTTTTATTTTTTTTTATTTTATTTTTTTTTTTTTTTTTTTTTTTTTTTGTAAAAATAATCTTTTTTTTGTTCACACCTGTAATCTGTAAACAAACTTAAGTGTACGAGGGAAGGCACTTCCAGTTATATCAAGTGGTATGTCATTTTTCTACTTCTTGTTGGATGCAGGATGCAGGACTAAATCTTACTGAAATGCATATGGAAGCACTGTTATTAGTCTTATCATGCCTCTCTCTTTTTTTTTCTGAAGCTGTGTACAAAGGGATGCAGAAATACATTACATCTACATTTGATTATTCAACATTTCATGTAAATAAATGAATAAAAATTTAAAAAAAGTCTGACTATTTATGTTTCCCTTCTTTGTGTGCAGTCAGATTAGATTAGATTAGATTCTTTACTGGTCCTGTTAATCGTAACTTTAATCTTTTGTTACTGATTCTGGATATAGTTCCACACATTTTAACAATATTCTGAGAAGGAATGATGAATCTTTTGAAGATATCTTACTAACGAACCAAAATCTGTCATCTACTTTACCCTGAACCTAAGATATCTTTCCATTTCATATTCATAGAAATTTTTAGACCTATGTACTTTTATCAGCTGAATGAAAGTCGAGGTAAGAATAATCTGAGGATAGATAACAACTCACCATAAAGGCAAGCATTGAGCTGCAGACAGGCACACAGAAACAACACTCATATTTACATAACTTAAATTTTGGCCACAGCCTTCATCAGAAAAATAATATAAATATTATAGAGGGATACATTCCTCATGGGAAAATTTGTTGTTGTTATGGTCTTCAGTCCGGAGACTGGTTTGATGCAGCTCTCCACCCTACTCTATCCTGAGCAAGCCTTTTCATCTCCTCATAAGAACGGCAACCCACATCCACTTGAATCTGCTTACTATACGCTGCTTGGTCTCCCTCTGCGATTTTTCCCCCACACACTTCCCTCCAATGCTAAATTTATGATTCCCCAATGTCTAAGAATGTGTCCTACCAAGCGATCCCTTCTTTTAGCCAGGGTATGCCAAAAATTCCTTTTCTCACCAATTCTGTTCAGTACCTCTTCATTAGTTATGCGATCTGCCCACCTAATCTTCAGCATTCTTCTGTAGCACCACATTTCAAAAGCCTCTATCCCTTTCCTGTCCCTACTGCTTATCGTCCATGTTTCACTCTTGTACAAGGCAACACTCCACACAAATGCCTTCAGAAAAGACTTCCTTACACTTATATTAATATTCGATGTTAGCAAATTTCTCTTTTTCAAAAATGCTTTTCTTCCCATTGCCATTCTACATTTTATATCCTCTGTACTGCGACCATCGCATGTTATTTTACTACCCAAGTAACAAAACTCATCTAGCACCTTCATTGTTTCGTTACC
Organism: Locusta migratoria; assembly: GCA_026315105.1. Classification (NCBI taxonomy): domain Eukaryota; kingdom Metazoa; phylum Arthropoda; class Insecta; order Orthoptera; family Acrididae; genus Locusta; species Locusta migratoria. Next base: position 555,372,948 of record CM048744.1, read on the forward strand.
CAATCTAATTCCTTCAGCATCACCCAATTTTTGATGACTGCATTCCATTATTTTTGTTTTGCTCTTGTTAATGTTAAGTTTATTCGCTCTCTTCAACACGCTGTCCATTCCGTTCAACTGCTCTTCCAAATCCTTTGTGTCTCTGACAGAATTACAATGTCAACAGCAAAATGCAATGTTTTTATTTCCTGCCCCTGAACTTTAATCCCTATTCCAAATTTTTCCTTGCTTTCCTTCACTGCCTGCTCGATGTACAAATTGAATAGCATTGGAGAAAGGCGACAACCCTGTCTTACTCCCTTCCCAACTGATGCTTTCCTTTCATGCCCTTCGAGTCTAATAACTGCGGTCTGGCTTTTGTACAAGGTGTAAATAACTCTCCTTTCCCTGTTGAGTGCAGAATTTGAAAGAGTGTATTCCAGTCAACATTGTCAAAAGCTCTCTCCAAATCTACAAAAGCTAAAAATGTAGGTTTGCCTTTCCTTAATCTATCTTCTAAGATAAGACGTAAAGTGAGTATTGCCTCCTGGGTTCCTATGTTCCTCCTGAATCCAAACTGATCTTCCCCCAGGTCAGCTTCTACCAGCTTTTCCATTCTCCTGTAGATAATTCGTGTTAAAATTTTGCAACCATGACTTATCAAACTGATGGTTCTTTAATTTTCACACCTGTCTGCACCTGATTTCTTTGGAATGGGGATTATTTCATTTTTCTTAAAGTCTGAGGATATTTTGCCTGTCTCATACATCTTACACACCAGGTGAAATAGTTTTGTCATGCCTGGCTCTCCCAGACACTTTAGTAGCTCTGAGGGAATGTCATCTACTCCTGGGGCCTTGTTCAGACCTAGGTCTTTCAGGGCTATGTCAAATTCATCTCTCAGTATTGTATCTCCTATTTCATCTTGATCTACTTCCTCTTCCCTTCCTACAACATTGTCTCTAAGTTCATTTCCTTTGTAGAGCTCCTCTACATACTCTTTCCACCTTTCAGCTTTCACTTCTTTGCTTTGCTGAGAACTGGTTTCCTATCTGATTTCTTGATATTTGTAGAGCTGTTTTTCTTGTCCCCAAATGTCTCTTTTATTTTCCTGTAGTAGTATTTACTTTTCACCGTCTTATACATTCTTCTACAGATCTACATTTGGCTTCTAGCCACTTTGCACTTCTTGTCAATCTCATTTCTTAGTCGTCTGTACTCCATTTTGCCTGTTTCATTTACTGCATTCTTATATTTTCTCCTTTCATCAATTAAATTTAGTATTTCCTGTGATATCCTAGGATTTTTTGTAGGTCTTGCCTTTCTACCTATTTTGTCCTCTGCCGCCTTCACTATTTCATCTCTCAGTGCTACCTAACCCTCTTCTACTGTTTTATTTCCCCCTGTTTCTGTCAATTGATTCCTAAATCTCCCTCTGAATTTCTCCAGAACTTCACGTTCCTTCAATTTATTTAAGTCCCATCTCCTTATTTTCCTACCTTTCTGCAGTTTTTTCAGTTTCAGCCTACAGTTCATGACTAACAAGTTATGGTCAGAGTCTCTATCTGCCCCTGGGTATGTCTTACACTTTATCACCTGGTTCCGGAATCTATGTTTTACCATTACAAAATCTATCTGATACCTTCCGGTGTCTCCTGGTCTCTTCCATCTATACAACCGTCTTTTGTGATTCTTAAACCATGTGTTTGTTATGATTAAATCATAATCCGTGCAAAATTCTACCTGGCGACTTCCTCTTTCATTCCTTCTGCCCAGTTCATATTTACCTACTATCTTCCCTTCTCTTCCTTTTCCTACTACCGAATTACACTCTCCCATCACAACAAAGTTTTCCTCTCCCTTAATTGTCTGAATAATTTCCTTTAGCTCCTAATATATTTCTTCGATCTCCTCATCATCGGCAGAGCTAATAGGCATTTTGCTTCGTATCTAACTTGACAATGATAATGCGATCACTGTGCTGCCCATAGTAGTTTACCCGCATTCCTATCTTCTTATTCATTATCAGTCATACTCCTGTGATACCTCCAACTGATTTTGTATTTATAATACTGTAGTCATCTGACCAGAAATCCTGTTCATCCTGCCACCGAACTTCACTAATCCCCACTATATCTATCTTCAACGTATCCATTTCCCTTTTTAAATTTTTTAATTTTCCTACCCGATTAAGGGATCTAACATTCCATGCTCCGATCCGTAGAATGCCAGTATTGTCTTTCCTGATGACAACACCCTCCTGACTGGTCCCTGCCCAGAGATCCGAATGGGGGACTATTTTACCTCCGGAATATTTTACCTGAGAGGATGCCATCATCACATTTTCATACAGTAGAGCTGCATGTCCTCAGGAAAAGTAACGGCCGTAGTTTCCCCTTGCTTTCAGCCGTTCGCAGTAACTGCATAGCAAAGCCACATTAGCTGATATTACAAGGCCAGCTCAGTCAATCATCCAGACTGTTGCCCCTGTAACTAATCAAAAGGCTACTGCCCCTCTTCAGGAACCACACATTTGTCTAGCCTCTCCACAGATACTCCTCCGCTGTGGTTGCAGCTAAGGTATGGCTATCTGCATCGTTGAAGCACGCAAGCCACCCCACCTCGGCAATGCCCTGTGTTTCATGGGGGTGGAAAATTTATATTATATAAAATAGGGATGGGTTACTTACCAGGTGAAAAAGCACAGGTACATTGAAAGACAAACAAATAAAAACGCACACGAACACAAAAGTGCCAAGCTTTCACAACCCTAGGTTGCTTCTTCAGAAAAAGAGAAGGGAAGGAGATGGAAAAGGAAAGAATGCGGGTTTTAAGGGAGTGGGTGAGTAGTTATTCCAGTACGGAGAGAGGAAAGACTTACCTTGGGGGAAAAAGGATAGGTAAACAAACACCAACGCCCACACACATATACATGCACATACCTGCCAACTTTTACGGTTTGTCCGTAAAATTTACGGAAATTGCAGGATTTTACGGTTTTACGGATGGACAGTGCTATTTTACGATTTTGCGGTAAAACATTTGAAACATCTAAATTCGATAATCGCATCCATTTTCTTCCGTACAATCGATTGTTTGCGTTGGTCGAAGGTAGGTCTACGATACTCGATCTTCCGAACATTCGATTGTTCGCGGGGTCGAAGGCAGGTCTAAGATAGTCGATAACTTATGCATTGATATGATTGGTTCGTTTACCCGTGTGATGTTTGTGTCGTCATTGGACTCAAATTTAAAGCCGCTACCGGTAACCAGTTCTTCCGTGTGAATCTAGGTGTCGATAGGCTGTGCTTCTTAAGTTGTTTGTTCCGATCCGTTCTTTTGTTGAAGTGGAACCCGTTTACTCCTTTGTTTACAAAGTTAGCGTTCCTTGAATATATCGTCCTTTCAAAGCGTGTGACATATTTTAAAGAAGTGTTAAAGTGTTTGCACTACCAGTTCGTATTCTTGTATTATAACTTCATAGTGTTTTAAGTGACGTTCAGTGAGTGATCCAGGTTCCTTTCGCTGTTCCACTCCATAGCGAGACACGTGTTGTTGGACATTTTTATTCGCTGTTGCTATTGTTCGTCATGAATAAATCGAACAAGAAACAATACTTTCAGACATTTAAAAATTCATATTCTGTCGATTTTCCGTGCATACTAAAATCAAAGAAAGGTGAAAAATTTGCCTTTTGCACGGTATGTGGCTGCGACATTAATATTGCACATGGGGGAAGAAATGACTTGAGTAATCACGTGAAGTGCGCTAAACACTTAAGCTGCGTCAAATCCAAGGAAGACAATACCAAAATCAACGCCTTTTTTGCCAAATGTGGAAACTTCGACAATGATGTTATTAGGGCCGAGTGTCTTTTTACTTCTTTTTTGGTGGAACACAATGTGCCCTTAAGTGCCGCTGATCACGCTGGTGCATTATTTAAGAAGATGTTTCCCACATCAGAAGTGGCGAAAAAATATAGCTGTGGTCGCACGAAAACGACATCCATTGTCAAAACAATGGCAAAAAATGCATCATCTGAAATTGTTAAGTTCCTTCAGAATGGACCATTTTCATTGGCAACAGATGGAAGCAATGATACGGACACAAAGTTGTATCCTATTGTTGTGACGTTTTTTGATTTTACTCAGGAAAAAGTAGTGAGCACTGTGCTATCCGTACCAGCATTAGATGGGGACTCAACAGGGCGAAACATAGGTAACCTGATGTTGTCACAGCTGAAAACTTTTAACATTCCAATTGAAAACTGTGTCGCTTTCTGCTCCGACAATGCTCCTGTTATGGTTGGACAAAAAAATGGTGTTGCAGCAGTTCTGAAGGAAGTTCGACCAGGTATTGCCATCGTAGGTTGCATTTGCCACCTGATTAATCTAGCAGCTGAAAAAGGTGCGGGAAGATTACCTCTTAAAGTCGATGAGATCCTTGTCGATATATTTTATTTTTTAGAGAAGAGTTCCAAAAGAAAAGAACGTCTTCAGAAATTTCAGAGCTTGCACAATAAAGAGACAAAGAAAATTCTTAAGCATGTTTGTACTAGGTGGTTATCTCTAGGTAGATGTTTGGATAGACTACTGGATCAGTGGGATCCGCTTCTTTCATTTTTCAAGGAGGAAGTAATATCCTGTACCCAAGCCATTTCCACAAACTTGACATCATTTAAAATACCCAGAGTTGAACAAAGTGGATCCAAAGAGTATCAGAAGAAGAGACTTCTTGATTCTGCTACTACACATGCCCCTAAACGAATAGCATGTTCTTCCAAGTGTGACAGACCCATCCTGAAAAGCAAAACTTCTGGTACAACACGCGAGGAAAAATTGTTTATGTTCCTGTCCTCAAACTTGAATAAAGCCTTTTGTACTTTTCTGCATGTGACTATTCCTGTGTTTGACAAATTAAATGTTGCTCTTCAGTCTTCTTCCCCACAAGTTCATATTTTATTAGAACTTCTAATGGATATGCTAAAGCAGTTGTTCGCCAAGTTTGTGAAGCCCAAAATTGTCAAAACCACCTCATTACTTGAAGTTGAGTACAACTTGATTGAGAATCAAAGAAGTGATGATGAGTTGGTTATTGGTGTTCAGACTTCCAACCTAGTGAATGATCTTCAGGAAATGGATAAAATCCTTTTCTATTCATCGGTGAGAAACTACTTTTGTACTACCTGTGACTACATCATCAACAAGTTTCCTCTCAAGGATGATGTGTTAAAGCATGCTCAAGTTGCTAGATTGGACAAAATTGACGATGCACAGTTTTCTTCTGTTCGTTTTTTCTTGGAAAAGTTTCCGATTATGTTATTTAAGGAAGAACATGAAACTACAGATGAGGTGGTGAATGAGCTTCAGGCACAGTTCACAGCTCTTCAGGTGGAAGACAATTTGATTACAAATAAAGATGCTGCAAGTGATACCAGTTGGGCACAACTATCAAGAATTCGAGGAGCCGATGGTCGGCTTAAGTATAACAGAATTTCTAGAGTAATGCTCTCCATTCTCACCATACCCCATAGTAATGCAGAATGTGAACGTGTTTTTAGCCTCGTGAAGAAAAATAGAACACAGTTCAGATCGTCAATGTCTAATGAATCTCTGGAATCAATTTCTATTTTGAAGACCAGGAGTTCTGGTCCCTGTTATGAAAAAACATTTTCCCAAGACTTTTTGCAGGAAGCTAAGAAGGCCACAACTATGACATTAAAATCAAATTAACGTGTGATTTGCATAGTGCAGTGTGTATTGGACCTATATGATTTCTTGACTGTGTTACATTAACCAATTTTTATTTTGTAAAGCTTTTGTCGACTTTCATAATCAGTGTAATTTATCAAGTTAGTCTTGCTATATGGTATGCTCCAAAACAACGTTTATCACACCTGGAGCTGTTTAATATGGATTTCTTCTTGGCTGTTATGTTCAACTACAGATCATTGCCCTATTCTGTAAGTAAATGTGATTTTATTGAAGTACACTATTTCATTCATAAATTATTTTATTTTGTAGCCCAGAAGTATCGTTAAATATTTTTGTCATGCGTGAATTTTACTGATTGTCACCGTAATTTTACTGATTGTCGCCAGTGATTTTACTGAAAGCCCTTTCCAAAAGTTGGCAGCTATGCATGCACATACACCAAAGCAGACATATGTAAAAAGCAAAGAAGTTGGACAGAGATGACAGTCGAAGCAGAGGCTCTGTCCAGAGATCAGAGGCAAAGATGTTTTTGAATGGTGGGCGGGAATTTGAAATTAAGAGACGCTGCGCGCAGGTGGGCGATGGGAAGAGAGAATATGCTGAGGGGCAAGTTCCCATCTCTGGAGTTCTGAAAGGTTGGTGTCGGTAGGAACTATCCAGATAACCCGGATGGTGTAACTCTGTGCCAAGATGTGCTGGCCATGCACTAGAGCGCACACCACGTAACTTGGCGAGTGGACTGGCTCTTCTGCGCAGGTAGCTGTGTAGTGGTGGGGGAAGCTGCTGTTGTAGCGTAGCCGGACTGTGCGTTAGCTGCTGACTGCCGCTTAGCTTTTAAGTTACGGCCGCATACAAGCGCAAGGAAATGTCAAGCTGCGAGTCTTGAACACACACGACTGTATAATAAGTGTAATGCAGAAAAATAACATTCATTTGATTGCTGGGAAAATTGTGGCGCATTCACGAGTATTTATGGGTCTCTTTCTCTTGTACCTATCATTTTTACACGGTAGGGCATAATTTTCTGAGCGGCACAGAAATTCATTTCGTAGCTCAGTCGATTAATACGAAATATCTGTAAATTATATACACAGTTCTCCTAGGGAGATCAATCTATCCTTTATTACTGAAAAACCACATTAGACGTTCACAACAGATTACGAATTCAAAGTAAATTAATTGTGAAGATAAAAAAGTGATTAATTAGATATTGACAAATTTTAGATTTTTCCCTTAATTATATCTTGAAATCTGGATTTTTTGAAGCAGTTATTAAAATACTTTATCAATGGCTCAAGTGACATATCACATGGAATGGTAGAATAATTGTATATGTTTGGCATTGTACAAGGCAAGGAGACTATCTAAAAACGTTACAAGCGACACATGTTCAGTCTTCGTAGACTGATGCCCATCAAGCAAGTGCTTACTGATCAAAGCAATGTGTTTCACATTTCGTCATTTATTACTACCCGGTGACCATGCTGTCTTGCAAGTTCATCTATCGCGTAAGTGCGGTATTTGGGCTTGTATGCATTTACAAGCACGAGCAATTCTGCCCTGGTTTCTGACGCACTGTGAGGAATTCCATTAGATGTTAGCCACAATATAATTTCGTCCTTTCTGGTATTTGAAATAGGAGCTCTGTTCACTTGCACAGAGTGCACACTTGCATTATCCATAAGGATAACAGAATTCTCGGCCAGGTACGGAAGCAGTTGACTTGTAAACCACTGACTGAAGACTGCGTAAGTCAGTCTTCTGAATGCTTCGTCTTTGATGACTTAAATATTAATTTACTTTCAGGTATGAATCCTGTTTCTGCCAAAACCAGTTGTCACTCCGCACAGTACAACACAAACTCGAGCGCACGCAACGGCTGACTGACGGCTGTTGACCAGCAGGTCACGTAGCGTGACGTAGGTCTACCTGTGCTTCTGCGCATCCAGACCTCACCCGCCAAGTTACGTGGCGCGCGCTCTAAGGCATGTTTAGTCATAGGGTGATCCTCATTACCAAGAAACACTGTCTGCCTGTGTCTGTTCATGTAAATGGACAGTTTGTTGCTTGTCATTCCTACATAAAACGCTTCACAGTGCAGGCATGTCAGTTGGTAAATCATGTGGGTGCTATCGCAAGTGACTGTACCCGTAATCATATACAACGTCCGGGTTACAGGATTTGAGTAAGTGGTGGTTGGAGGGTGCATAGGGCAGGTTTTACACCGGGGGCGTTTACATGGGTTACAAGGAAGGTGGTTTGTGGATTTCATAGGGATGAAGTGGTAGGTTTTGAAGGTTAGGTGGGTGGCGGAAAGACACTCTTGGTGGAGTGTAAAGGAAATCATGAAGGATAGATTCTATTTCGAGGCAATATTTAAGCAAGTTGTATCCCTGCTGGAGAGCCACATTCAGAGTCTGATCCAATCCCAGAAAGTATCCGGTGACAAGAGGGGCACTTTTGGGGTTCTTCTGTGAAAGGTTCTAGGTTTGGGGAGATGAGGAAGTGACCCTGGCAGTTTGCTTCTGTGCCAGATCAGGAGGGTAATTGCGGGTGTGAAAGCTTTATCAGGTTATTGGTGTAATGGTTCAGGGATTCAGAACTGGAGTGGACTTGTTTGCCACGAAGTCCTAAGCTGTAGGAAAGGGACTGTTTGATATGGAATGGATGGCAGCTATCATAATGGAGGTACCACTGTTTGTGAGTGGGTTTGATGCAGACGAATGTGTGAAGCTGTCCATTGGATACATTGAGGTTGCCATTGAAGAAAGCGGCATGGGATTTGGAATAGGACCAGGTGAATCTGATGGAACCAAAGTAGTTGAGGTTGGAGAGGAAATTCTGGAGTTCTTCTTCACTCACAGTGTTTACCACTTATATTCACAATGTGTTCTTTCCATCCTAAATGTCTACGGTAATCCCAAAATTTTTCTTTCCAGCTATTCCTACATTTAGATCTTGTAATTCAGTTAAATCCTTTGATTTGCTTCTGTTATTTCTAAAAAAAATTGCATTTGTTTTCTTCTGGTTGAGAATTAACTGGTTCATTTGAAGCCAGTGTGAGATTATTTCAACAGTTTGATTGCTTGTTCTTATTGCATCCTGTAAATTTGGTCTCACAACTATAATGGTCATGTCATCTGCAAAGAGTATAAATTCACTCTCTGTGTTTGATGGTAGATCATTTACTTATATTCGAAAAAGAAGGGGTCTAGAATGATGCCTTGTGGCACACTATGATCTATGTTTTGTAGATGTTATAGGTGTTTCCCTGTTTCATTTTACACTTAACTGTTTGTTTTCTGTTCTGAAGATATGACTTTATAATACTAAGAGTTGTCCCCCTAATTTCATAGTGGTGTAGCTTCCTGATGAAAATTTCGTGGTTTACAAGATTGAAGGCTTCAGATAGGTCACAAAAAATACCAATAGGGAATTTGCCTTGATCTAAGTTCAAACGCAGCTGCTACTGTTGTTTTCCCTCACTGGAATCAAAATTGCCCTCTGTTTATGACCTAGTTTTTCTCAAAAAATGATACTAGTCTGACACATATTATATTTTCTAGGACCTTTGATGAAATGGGCAAAAGGCTCACTGGTCTGAAGTTATCTGGACACATGTCATCGCCTTTTTTTGAAGAGTAGTAATACTCTGGCAAACTTCATTCTATCTGGGAAGACTCCTTGTTCCAGAAAAGAATTCACTAGGTAAAAAAGGATTTAGCAATTATCTTATTGGTTAACTTAAAGATTTTATTTGAGAGACCATTTATATCTATGGATGTTTTACTTTTAAGTTTATCTATTATTTTATTTCATACAGATAACATGAATTACTGGGTAGTTGTATTGAGTCTCGAGAAGTTTTTGGGGTTGCAGGGGATCACTATTGTTACCTTGTGTAAGCTTCTGACATATGCTAGTAAAATATTGATTTAAAGTGTTGCTAATGACTATAGGATCTTCTGTTACTTCGTTATTGGCTTTTGGCTTAGACATTTCATTGTTGATCTCTAGATTCATTCCTGTTTTTCTGTTAATTATGTTCCATGTGCTTTTTATTTTGTTGTGAGGTTGGGAAATGACCTTTCCAAAATACAAGTTTTTGGCAGCTCCTAGAGTTTTTCTGTACATCTTTTCATAAGTTCTATAATATTCTACAAAGTGAGCAGGCTTATCTGGGGATAGCCATATTCTGTGAAGAGATTATAAGTTTTTACAGGACACTAAAAGTCCCTTTGTTAGCCATGTCAGATTTTTTCTATATTTATATTAAGACGAAAAATTCCTAGCAGGAAAAATAAAATATAAAAAATAGACGAAGATTACTCACCAGGCGAAGGAGCACAGGTGTGACAGCATCACAAATAAATAAATGAATACACACACACACACACAGTCGCAAGCTTTCGCAACCCAGTTGCGTCTTCAGGCAGTAGGGAAGGAGAGGGAAAAGGAAATGATGAGGGTTTTAAGGAAGGGGGTAAGGAGCCATTCCAATCCCGGGAGAGGAAAGACTTACCTTGGGGGGAAAAATGGAGGGTAAACAAATGCACACATTCACACAGACACAAGTACACCTAGGCAGACATACTGTAGAAAGCAAAGAAGTTAAGTTATTGAAGTTAAGAAGTTAGACAGAGATACCACTTGAGGCAGAGGCTCTGTCCAGAGAACCGATGCAAAGATGTTAAGAAGGTGGGTGGGAATTCAAATTTAGCGGAGATTGAGACCAGGTGGGCAACGGGAAGAGAGAATATGCTGAAGAGCTAGTTCCCATCTCCGGAGTTCTGAAGGATTGGTGTCAGTGGGAAGTATCCAGATAACCCGGACGGTGTAGCACTGTGCCAAGATGTGCTGGCCGTGCACCAATGCGTGTTTAGCCACAGGGTGATCCTCGTTATCAACAAACACTGTCTGCCTGTGTCCATTCATGCGAATGGACAGTTTGTTGCTCGTCATTCCCACATAGAACGCTTCACAGTGCAGGTATGTCAGTTGGTAGATCACGTGGGTACTATCGCAAGTGGCTCTGCCTTTGATCGTGAAGGTGTTGTTGGTCTATGTAGGCAGAGATTCGTTCTGTAGGGGCTTGGTAACTGGCCACAATGGGGCGGCCGGGATGATTGGGTTTGTGAATCTTGGGAAGTAGGTAGAAGGTGGGAGTGCGGGATGTCGGCGGGGTCATGAGGTTAATGGAGTTAGGTGAAAGGTTTTGTAGGGTGCCTAAGGTTTTGAGGATTCCTTGAAGCTCTGCCTGGACATCGGGGATGGGATTGCCATGAAAGACTTTATATGTTGTATTGTCTAAGAGCTGACGCAGTCCCTCAGTTACATACTCCCGCTGATCAAGAACCACGGTCGTGGATCCCTTGTCGGCTGGGAGAATGATGATGGAATGGTCAGCCTTCAGATCACGGATAGCTCGGGATTCAGCTGCGGTAATGTTGGGAGTAGGATTAAGGTTTCTCAGGAACGACTGGGAGGCAAGGTGGGAAGTAAGGAATTCCTGGAAGGTTTGAAGAGGGTGGTTTTGAGGAAGAGCAGGTGGGTCTCGCTGTGATGGAGGACGGAACTGTTCTAGGCAGGGTTCAATTGGAATGATGTCTTGGGGAGCTGGGTCATAGGGAGTAGGATTATTCTTCTTCGTGGCAAAGTAATATCTCCAGCAAAGACTACGAGTATAGGAAAGTAGATCTTTGACGAGAGCTGTGTGGTTGAATTTGGGAGTAGGACTAAAGGTGAGGCCTTTGGATAGGACAGAGGTTTCAGATTGGGAGAGAGGTTTGGAGGAGAGGTTGATTACTGAATTAGGATGTTGTGGTTCCGGATTGTGTAGATTGGAATTTTTGAGGTTTAGGGGAGAGAGGAGTTGGGAGTGGGAGATTGAGTAGATGGGAGAGACTGGGTTTGTGTGCAATAAGGGGAGGTTGAGGTTTATTGGAGAGGTTGTTGAGGGAGAGAGTATTGCCTTTCCGGAGGTGGGTGACCAGGAGATTGGATAGTTTTTTGAGGTGGTGGATGGCATATTGTTCTAATTTGCAGTTGGCCTGAAGGAGGATGTTCTGAACAGTAGGTGTGGATGTGGGAGAGGAACCAGACGCTTAGAGGAAGCCTTCCTGGATACCCAAGCCTGTCAACCCAAAGTGTGGTACAGATTCATTGATGATATCTTCATGATCTGGACACACAGTGAAGAAGAACTCCAGAATTTCCTCTTCAACCTCAACTCCTTTGGTCCCATCAAATTCACCTGGTCCTATTCCAAATCCCATGCCACATTCCTCGATGTCGACCTCCATCTGTCCAACGGCCAACTCCACACATCCGTCCACATCAAACCTACCAATAAACAACAGTACCTGCATTATGACAGCTGTCATCCATTCCATATCAAACGTTCCCTTCCTTACAGCTTAGGTCTTCGTGGCAAACGAGTCTGCTCCAGTCCTGAAGCTCTGAACCAGTACTCCAACAATCTATTAACAGCTTTCACATCCCACGGCTATCCTCCCAATCTGGTAGAGAAACAAATTGCCAGAGCTACTACCTCATCCCCCCAAATTCAGAACCTTCAACAGAAGAATCCCAGAAGTGCCCCTCTTGTCACCGGATACTTTCCGGGACTGGAGCGGACTCTAAATGTGGCTCTCCAGCAAGGATACGATTTCCTTAAATCCTGCCCCGAAATGAGATCTGTCCTTCATGACATCCTTCCTACTCCACCGAGAGTGTCTTTCGGCCGCCCACCTAACCTCCGTAACCTCCTAGTCCACCCCTATGAAATCCCCAAACCACCTTCCCTACCTTCTGGCTCCTACCCTTGTAACCACCCCCATTGTAAAACCTGCCCTATGCACCCTTCCACCACCACTTACTCCAGTCCCGTAACCCCGATGTGTACACGATCAAAGGCAGAGCCACTTGCGATAGTACCCACGTGATCTACCAACTGACATGCCTGCACTGTGAAGCGTTCTATGTGGGAATGACCAGCAACAAACTGTCCATTCGCATGAATGGACACAGGCAGACAGTGTTTGTTGGTAACGAGGATCACCCTGTGGCTAAACACGCATTGGTGCACGGCCAGCACATCTTGGCACAGTGCTACACCGTCCGGGTTATCTGGATACTTCCCACTGACACCAATCCTTCAGAACTCCGGAGATGGGAACTAGCTCTTCAGCATATTCTCTCTTCCCGTTGCCCACCTGGTCTCAATCTCCGCTAAATTTGAATTCCCACCCACCTTCTTAACATCTTTGCATCGGTTCTCTGGACAGAGCCTCTGCCTCAAGTGGTATCTCTGTCTAACTTCTTAACTTCAATAACTTAACTTCTTTGCTTTCTACAGTATGTCTGCCTAGGTGTACTTGTGTCTGTGTGAATGTGTGCATTTGTTTACCCTCCATTTTTCCCCCCAAGGTAAGTCTTTCCTCTCCCGGGATTGGAATGGCTCCTTACCCCCTTCCTTAAAACCCTCATCATTTCCTTTTCCCTCTCCTTCCCTACTGCCTGAAGACGCAACTGGGTTGCGAAAGCTTGCGACTGTGTGTGTGTGTGTGTATTCATTTATTTATTTGTGATGCTGTCACACCTGTGCTCCTTCGCCTGGTGAGTAATCTTCATCTATTTTTTCTATATTTACTTACTTGATTAGTTTTTCTTTGTAAACACAGATCAATACTTTTTAAATACCATAGGTATCTAAGAAAATGTTATATTTATCATTAACACTATCACATTGGTACTTTTTTGACCATTTTTCATTATTTAGTGATTTCCTTAGGTCAGTTACATTAGACTTGCTCATATATCTGTAGGAGATTAAGCTGTAGGTATCTTATTTCATTACTTCATTTGTTATTATTGTTTCCTGAGTTGTGATCTGCTAAGAACTGTTCTTAAAAAGCTTTTATATTTACTGGTCTGAACTTTTTAAATCATAAAATCAATGGATGTTTTCGTGTTCCTACATATTCTGGTATCATCTTTATTATGTTGTGTAAAACATAATTAGAAAGTGTCAATATTCTTCTGAGGGCAGCAGGGAGCACACACAAATAGCACAGCACATCACACAGTCACAGTTGAAAATAATCATTTTATTTTAGCATGATATACATGCAGGGACAGATTCCCACCATATTTTACAACTCTCTCCCACAAGCAAAAAAACAACATCAAAGATCACACAAGAAAGGTATTTCACTTCACTGACACCCCCCCCCCCCCGCGGTCCATGACCCCCATTAACTTCAGATGCATTTTCAATTTCAGGTGGTTGACTGCCTTTGTCAAACAGTCAGCGATGTTCTTCTCACTCGAGATGTAGTCCAACCTTATGCTGCTGTTCTCCACCTTCTCTTGTACAAAGAATATCTTGAGCTCCATATGTTTTCTCGTTTTTATTATCACACTGGCTGTTTCCACGTCCTTGTCCCTTTCCACCACACTTTGTTTGTTGTTGTGAGCCTCTTCTGAACATCAAAACTTTTCATGCTCTCGCTTCACTTTCGCACTTCAAGGTGGTAACTCATCTTTCTTCTTCTAACACGCGGCTTTTGAATCTCGTAAGTGAGAAATCTGCTTCATCACACCGCATACTTGTCGCGAAAGTTTCATATTCTGATGGCAAACCCATCAATGTATGCACCTCTGCTTGTTTGTCGGATAATTCTACGCCAGAACCGCGAACTTTGAATGGCAATGCGTTGCGTCTCACAAGGTAATCTAACATCGATTCGTCTGCTTTCTTTTCGATGTTTGCATATTCCTTTAGAACAAGCATTCCATCCCACAAATCAAAATGTCTATGAGAATCTTTTAGCGTGCCCCATATCCCTTTCGCTGTTTCACAGTCTTGCATATCGTCAAGTGAATTATCATCTACAGTTGTAAGTAGAATTCCCATCGCCCTTTCATTTGGTTTTCGTTCGTCTGCTGTGAGTGTATTTCCCATGCCAGGATCGATAGCACACCAACATTGCTCACTTATAAAAATTCCCTTAATTCCTTGTGACCAGTGACGGTAATTATGTTCATTTAACAGTTCAGTTTTTCGCTCATCCGCCATGTTTGTACTGACCTATATCTTGCACTAAGAAAACACTTTCCGTTCGTATATTTTTCTGCTGATTTTTACGAATTACGTCGCTTCTGTCACTGTCGCACAGATTTCATAATATTGTTCACAAATCCTCTTCGCAATCAGCAAAATGGAAAATTTTCAGTACACAGAGTTATCAGTGATTGAACGATTTTCTAGCCTGTCTTCATTTAGATGATACCCCCACTCCTGATCAGCGATCCTGAGCCATTAAACCGTCAATATTCTTCTGAGGACAGCAGGGAGCACACACACATAGCACATCACATCACACTATCACAGTTGAAAATAAGCATTTTATTTTAGCATAAGATACACACAGAGACAAATTCCCGCCATATTTTACAACTCTGTCCCACAAGCAAAACAACAGCATCGAAGATCACCCAAGGAAGATGTTTTACATCACTGACAGAAAGTAAGCTATCAAGTTCTATTTTATATTTTGCTTCAGATAAGGAATCAGTACTCAAATCTCCACATATGATTACATTGTTATTCCAAAATTTTGACAAAATACTATCAAGGTTTTTTTGAGAATACATTGAATCCCCACTTGGAGATCTGTATATAGACACAATTATTTTTAAGTTACTTTTTTCACTTCAGTTTTTATGCCACTACACTCAAAAAGTTGTTCTGTTGTATCATAACGTGTAGGCTTTCACGGCTGTCGACTTCAGTAATTAAAACTTCCGGGCTGAGAGGCCGTGGTCAAACAGTAGAAATTTCTTCCCCTGACGTTTCGTTGCCGGCTGCGGGCAACATCTTCTGAGGTGAGTCGACGACTGGCTGCTGGGCCGTGGAGATCCTGCACATCCTCCACGGCCCAGCAGCCAGTCGTCTACTCACCTCAGAAGATGTTGCCCGCAGCTGGCAACGAAACGTCAGGGGAAGAAATTTCTACTGTTCGACCACGGCCTCTCAGCCCGGAAGTTTTAATTACTGTTCTGTTGTATATTTATTCAAAGTTACTGCAGTTACAGGACAGGATATGCCTTGTCTAATAAATATGCAACTACCACCATTTTGTAAATTATTTCTGCAGAAATATGAAACTACCTTATAATTCTCAAGGTTTATACACTTTATCTCATTTGCTTTGAGACAATTAGAAGGTTAAGATACATCTGTTGTGGGTTAGGATACTATTATGGAGACATGTAAACATTGCAGGAAGCACTGTCAGGTCAGTCTATAATAGGAACTGATTGAACCAAAGTGGACTGTAATCATGGCTCAGACTGGAAGCCTGTTGTGTAAATGAGACAGTTGATGTATTATTGAGATTAATCTGTTTTCTTTCAAGCATCTTGACCATACAAATTGTAGTTGTATATGTTGATTTCAATATTAATTGTGTAAGTGATACCCCAACTAAAAGTTTGCTGTTAGATATTTTTAATTTGTATCATCTAATGCAAAAAGTATTCTTTCCAGCAAGAGTGAAAGGCAGCAGCATTCTACCAGGACAGTATTTTTGTTCATTCTTCATTATTAGAGAGGCACTCTGTTAGTGGAATAGTAAATGGCCTTTCAGCACATGATGCAAAAATTTTAACTCTAAAAGGTCTCTGTGCTCAAACAGATCTTGAATATAATTATAAACTACTTAGAAAAGCTAATCCAGTTGCTGCTGAGACCTTTTTAACCATAATTAAGTAACAAGAATGGCAGGATGTTTATAGTGCTCAACACATTTCTCAAGCTATTTGAAAGTTGTTTTCTGCTAAAATATTTAAAACAGGGTGCCAGTAACTGGCAGCCTGAGTTGCTGAAAAGGGGATAAGAGTATTATGTAGAACAAAGCAGGAATTTTATCCAAGTGTTAGAAGCAGTCAGAATAAATTTGCAGTAGCTCGTTATGAACATTTCTGTAAGGTTCTGAAAAATACAATTAAGAAGGCAAATAGTATGGGGTATGCAAAAGAATAACTTCCAGGATAAAATTAAAACCATTTGTTCAGTCATGAAGGAAGTGTCTGATCAGCAGCACCAGGTTGATGATATAAAGTCAGAGCATAGTAGAAACGTTTATGTTACTGATAATTCACATATATGTACAGTATTTAATAATCATTTTCTGAATACAGCAGGTGAATTAAATAGAAAACTAGTTTTACAGGTAATCATATATCATTGTTAGAAAATAGCTTTCCAAGGCTGTTACCTTAAATGGTCTTCCATGATACTTACAAAAGGGAAGATTGAGTTAATAATTAAATCACTAAAGACTAAGGATTCTTGTGGATATGGTGGGGTATCTAGCAGAATTCTAGAGTACTGTTCTCCATATCTTAGCCCAGTACTTCACCATATTTGCAATTTTTCCTTCCAGAACGGTCAGTGTCCTAACTCATTAAAGTACTCAGTAGTTAAACCACTTTATAAGAAAAGGAAAAAGGGATAATGTAAACAACTATAGACCTATTTCTATGACATAGGTTTTTTTAATATTATTGAAAAGGCTGTAAATTCAAGGGCAATTGATCATTTCAGTTCACATAATTTGTTTTCAAATGTACAGTTTGATTTCAAAACTGGTTTGATGACTGAAAAAGCTATATTTTCGTTTCTCTGTGAGACACTTGACGGATTAAATAACAGGCTACAAACTTTAGGCATCTTCCTTTACTTAACAAAGCATGTTGGATAGTTTTGATCACAAAATATTGTTGTAGAAATTGGAAAATTATGGAATGAGAGGAGTAGATCACAGGTCAATAACAGACTGCGGAAGGTAATTCTCTGCAGTGTTGAAAATGGCTATGACGTGCAGTCACAATGGGGCACAGTTAACTGCTGGGTGACCCAGGAGTCTGTTCTGGAACCACTGCTGTTTTTTATTTATATAAATGACATGCCTTCGAGTGTAACAGGTAATTGTAAAATATTTTTGTGTACTGATGATACTAGCTTGGTAGTGAAGGATGTTGTTTATAATACCGCTACAGTAGCAAATAATGCAGTTCAAGAGATACGATCATATCTTATAGGAAATAAATTGATGCTAAATCACAGTAAAACTCAGTTTTTACAATTTTAACACACAATTCAACAAATGCTGACATTGTGATTACACATAATCGGCATATGATAGTGAAATTGAACAATTCAAATTTCTAGGTGTTCAGATAGCTACTTAAATTCTGATTTATTTGCCATTAGATCAGTATCTGAAATAAATGATTTTTCATCACAAAAAGTAGTCTACTTTGCTTACTTTCATTCACTTATGACATATGGTGTTATTTTTTGGGGTAACTCTACTGTTTCAAAAAGGACATCTTTGGCTAATAAATGGTCAGTTCGTGCAATATGTGGTATAAGTTCCTGAACATCATCTCCACCCCTTTTCAGTAGTATGGAAATTCTGACATATGCCCCACAATACGTATTTTCTTTAATGTCGTTTCCAGTTAACAGTACCATCTTATTTCCACGAGTTACCAACTTTCACTCAGTGAATACTAGACAGAAATTGAATCTACATTTGGATCACACCTCCTTGACTCTTGTACAGAAAGATATGCAGTGTTCTACAGCATCCATTTTCAATAAGCTGCCAAACAACTCAAGAATATTAGTACTAACCCACACACTTTCAAGTGTGGCTCACTCCTTTTATTCTGTCAAGGAACTCCTGGAGAAAAAAAATTAAAAAACTCTTTTTCTTTGTTTAAGTTTTTCTATTATCACTCGAGTGTTAAAATTTCATTTACTGACTTGATCCATGACTTTAGAGTCTTGCTCATCAATTAGGTGCTGTGGAACAGAAAAGCATATTATTATTATTATTATTACACATGTTACAGGCCTTTTATCAGACCATGCAAAATATTCATGAGTAATTGTTCTTCCTATTCTTCCAGTATTCCTTCATTCTTTCACTATAGGCTATCTTCCTTTCTTCAGTCCATTTTGTTCTTTGGGCTTTAGGTGCTGTTTTCTCTGACATCACTTTCAACTTGGACACCTTGTTGAGATGTTGCCGAGTTGAAGTTCATTGCCTCTTGAAGTTCTTGTTGATAGGTGCTCTCGGTAACGAGTGGCTGAAATTCCATGGAGCAAAACTAGTCGACAAATAATGTAAGAGACACATAGAATTTCAGTTCATTGACACTTTAATGAATCATTAGTGCCAAATTGTCACCATTTATGGCCAGCATACAAGTCTCATTAATAACAGTAACTACAACCCAGTAAACACTTTCCACACATCAATAATACAAACTTACACAGTTTGTGTGTGGAATATAAAAGTCCAAGGGGTACAATTAATGTGGCACGAATTTCAGCCAGTCGTGACCGAGAGTGCTGATTTATGAGAACTTCAAGAGGCAACCAACTATGATCCGGTAATGTCACAAGCTACAGATCATTATGCTCGCAACTCACTTACTAGAGCACTAAAGCACTAATACAAAGTGTAACACACTGACTTCATCTCATTAAATAACAAAATTAACCTCCAATGCACTAAATTTAGGTATAATCATTTGCTGCTGATACATATGCTTTTTAGAAGATACATAATTCAGGTGGATAGTACGGCATTCGCACAAACATTACATAATATACACTACACTATGGCAACCTACAATTACACCGTTACATCTAACTATCCTAAACAAATCATATTATAAGATAATTTACTAACATCTGAACTACTCATAGGATAGTGGAAGAACAATGGAGTGACTGAAGAAATGAAAAATAGTATCACCCAGCTGAGGGAAGGCAGTATTCGCCAAGCAATGTATTTTTCAAAGAATGACAAACCCTGTATCTACTTAGTAAAAACTTACCACTAGCAAAATCAATATTGACACCCCATTTGCAGAAAAAAACATGTTCCAAGAATCATGTTGAGACTAAGATCTGGTATCACTAAGAAATTACATTTTAACTTTTGTCCAGCTGACTCCACTAATACAAGGACTTCCTGCTCTTGGATAACTTACCAGTAGCACCAATAATTTTTATTCCAGAAACATACATATTTACTATTCCATTTGTATCCTTAATTGATTCAAACAAAGTCTGAGAAATACCAGTAAGATTACTACCACTGTCCAGCAAGCATTTTACAGGGACACCTTGCACAGTAGATGCTATTATTGGATTCCACATATTATCAGGACTTTCTACTGCTTCTTCTTCATACAACTTTAATTGTCTTCCTGGATAAGCAATAATACATTTCAGACAAATTGTTTGAAGCTACTGTTAAGTGACACACATTACAGTCTACTTCCACTTCCCTACTATTTTCCAGCTCTAACTCAGCATTCTCTTTCTGCTCACTTATTCCGTCCACCTTTGTCCTACTAAATACTCTACCATCACCATCAAAAATAAATTCATATACCTCATCTTTCTCAACACTAGATTTGTCACTACTCTCACTACTGATTTACCCCGAACTCTCATTGCTATCTCTTACTTCAAACAATCTATTTATCACCTTACCTGTATCCTCGATATTTGACCATAATGCCTGACACCTAAATTATTTATGCTGTGTTACTGATTGCCCATCACCATTAGGTTGCAATTAACAACAGGAAGAGTGCTGCCCCATCAGATGCACTATACCTTACATTTTCTATCTTTTTCATTTTATGTTCAATTTCTACAAGTTTAGAATCCACATTCTCCAACTTTTACTGCCCAGCCTAGATTCCAATGCAGATCTTACCAGACCAATTTGAGTTTGAACTTCTGGACTCAGTGAAACCTGTTATCACAAGCACCAACAACAGTTTACACTATTTTTTACATAAAGTAATTCTGTAATGGTTATTTACACATGACTTATTAATTTCAGTTAATTTCATATTGATATTTTCTTCTCATAACTAGCTTCCATTTCTCCAATTTTCTTATTTAAATCTACTAAAGTACCATTTAATGCAGCAAATTCCTGATGCAAATTACCAATTTCACTATTGATTTTATTTTCAATCTTGCTCTTGCTTTTAACCATTTTCTGGTTTATATCATTAAGCTACTTTTAACATGACTGAATTCCATAGTTAATAACCTTGCCCATCCAGGAGATTCATCTGATACTGACTTTACAAAACCATCTCCACCTAGTCCAGATACAATACCTATCATGGTGATAAGGCTTTCAGTTTCCCATCCATCATTCCACTTACAAAGATTGGTCTAATTCAAATTTATAATCACTGACTCCTATGGTATCTGATTCATCCTCAATTTTGCCCACCTTATTGAAGCAAATTTCTTTCTTTACATCATTAACATTAGCTTCCTGCTGTCTGTAGTCCACCAACAGATTAACTTTTTCACATTTATCCATGGTTGATGTTTAAGAACTTTACCTTAGAAATATGATATTTTGTCAATGGCGATCAGCAATGAACAGGACTCCTCTCTGCCTGAAGTTCTCGAACATCTGTTACTGTGATTTGAGGCGATGCTGCCCATATGTTGACAAGCCATCTCAGAATGCTAATTGGCTGCTTCTCCATGATGACATTGATGCTGCTCCTTCCTCATCTAGCTGCCACTCAACATATATTTGCGAAGCCAATATTTTTGAAAATCATTTCGAAATAACACCCTTCTTTCTCACATATCATTAACGATAATTCTCGTATTCACTATGCCACACTATCATTTTAATTATCACAGCTACGATTATGTACACTTCATACCATGACACACTGTTTGTGAAGCACTGTTTGTTGTAAGTTTCAGTCTCATCCAAGAGGGCACCAGATGTAATGTTGCCGGGTTGTAGTTATGATGATTCCTTTTCCGTAGTACTTGTAATTAGATCATCATATTTAACAGCAAAAATCAAAGTCTTAGCAATTATATGATACTTTAGTTGAAATTTATGAAGGGGTGTGAAATAAAGTAGATTTTGTAATGTTAGTCACTTTTATTTAACAATGACTGCTATACACACAGATATAGATTCCAGGCCTATCAACAAGACAAAACTAACTAACTTTCAGCAGGTGAATGCGTCCTTTAAATACATTTACAATAATCACACACATTAACCATAATAATTACATTGTGTCTCAATAATTAGAACATTGCAAATAAAGATGCTTTCGACTGGATAATTACAGCAATAGAAAAGACATTTCATACAGAAAGCTTAACAGTTAATAATCATGTTGAGAAGCACTTTTAAGACATCAAAAATTAATAAAATACAGTACATTCTTAGGTGTCTCAATAACAGTAGAAATAACACGTCCAATGTAAATTACAGTATGGAATTCGTAATAACAGTATGGATTCATAATAACAGTTGGTTTTAAAGGAGAGTTGATTAAAGTTTGTGAATGATAGACAGTATTTTGACATAATTACTTATTGTGAAACAATGAGGAACAACTCTACTTCTAGAAGTTTCTACATTACACAATTTAATTAAATATT
Organism: Locusta migratoria; assembly: GCA_026315105.1. Classification (NCBI taxonomy): domain Eukaryota; kingdom Metazoa; phylum Arthropoda; class Insecta; order Orthoptera; family Acrididae; genus Locusta; species Locusta migratoria. Next base: position 555,395,181 of record CM048744.1, read on the forward strand.
CAATTTCGTGATTTTTTCGCATCAAAATAATTTAGTTATTTACATTTCAGTCTTTATACATGAATATGTATGTATATATAAACTAAAGCCATGCCATAAATACTATGTAATTACAGAAATGGAACAGAAATGACAAAAGGAATGGGAACAGTAGGAACAACTGTTATGTGGCTGCTATCGGTCTCTAAAGTAAAGATATGGTATGCTGAGCTTCACTAGAGGACTGCTCATGTTGTTACATTACATAGTTCATTCATTGCCTCTTGAATTTCTCGTTGATCGGTGCTCTTGGTAACAACTGGCTGAAATGCCATGGGTAATTAAATGATAAAAACAAAAGTAAATTAATCAAATAGTTACAAATAAACCGTATGAAATACACATAGGTACATAATTAGAAAAATAACTTTATTCTACATTACACATTCTGTTCACTCTATGTTGGCCATAAAATTACAAAATATTTACAAAACAGATGGAAAATTTACAAAGTTGTACACAAAACACAAAGCAAAAAAATATTGCATTTCAAGGGAGAATTTTTTTTTAAATTTTTTCCCACACAAAGAAGGGAGGATGTGTTATATTTCAGTTCTTTCTCTACACTTCACACTACACAAATATTAGTTGAATTTTCACTTAGCTTCACGGTGGGTCCATGCCTTCATCAGGTCCAGGAATGGTTTCCCACATGTCCTTCACCTGGGGAATGACTCTCCTCCAGCATAGTACACGAAAAATATTCAAATTTCCCTACATTAGTACCTCAATAAAACTTATCAGTAAATACACAAAACAATTGTTTCCCACCATAAAACTATACATAATATAGGCCTAATTGAAATTCTTGAAAAGCATATAGTTTTTTCCCATACCAAAATCAAAATTTTTATCTTCTTACATCACAGTACCAATAATCAAAAATACTCCTAGAGATAGCATTTGAACCAAACATTATGAACCCCACTTCTTACTTACAGATGACAAATACTGAGCAGCAAATAAATGATAAAAATATCAAATAAAAAAGATGGTAGATTCATAAAGTAGTGTTACAACGAAAATTTGCAAAACGATCATACACAGAACTAGCTGTACTGCCCAAGATAAAATATATATACATCTGTCTAAAATTTCTCACTTCTAAACTCACCAAACTTACCTAGTTATCTATAATATCAATAATGAAGGATAGGTAAAAACTCACCGTAAAGAGGCTCGCTGAGCTGCTGACAGACACGAAAATAGTTAATCACATTCACACCACTAAATTTTCGGCCATGGCCTTGATCAGAAAAAGAAACACATACATTCACACAATCACTCAGACAACTATGCACACACAACTATCATGTCCAGCCAAGCTAGACTGTCAGCTTGCGTTGCTGGAGTGTCCGGACATGATAGTTGTGTGTGTATAGTTGTCTGAGAGACTACATGAATGTATGTGGTTCTTTTTCTTACAAAGACCATGGACGAAAATTTAAGTTGTGTGAATGTGATTAACTATTTTCGTTGTGATTCTTGAAGTTTTCCCGGCGGACATAATATTCCATCATCTTTTGGGAGTGCATCCGAGACAGCGACAATTCTTCATCCGATATTTCGTCTGCAAACCATACAGCCATCTTCAAGGCGAGTCCAAGACTGAGTTCTCAGGGTCTGCGCGTGCCTATTTATACGGTAAATCACATGATGCAAAGCTACTGAGGATTAGACTCCGCATGCTCAAAGATATCACATTCGTAACTGCTGCACTGGTCATAGATGAATATATACTTCAAAGATAAACATGTGAGCGCTGAGTGCAAACATAAACAGAGCTGTTTCGTATCCACAGTGCTTACAAATTAATAATCAATCATTAAAAGTGGTAACATCAATCGGAAGTGAAGACACAGACATTCTTTCAGAACGAAGGTGTGATATAAGTGGCTTCCATGCATTGTCAAGATGAAATCCGTCATCACGATTTAACCGGTTGTCCGCCAGTTGTATGTGTACAGCTTCCTTTACAACTGAGTCCCAGAAAGTAGAAGCTGTGGTTAAAATCTTTACTTCTTTGTAGTTCATGGAATGGCCAATAGAAATACAATGTTCGGCTACTGCAGAGTTGTTGGACTGAAGAAGGCATGTATATCGCTGGTGCTCAACAGATCGTTCTTGTACAGTGCGCGTGGTTTGACCTATGTAACATTTTCCACACTCACAAGGGATTTCATAAACTCTTGCTTTTCGTAATAACAGATCATCTTTGACAGATCCCAGAAGAGCTGAGGTCATAACTTGTGGGTGGAAGATCACATCCACCTTATGTTTCTTCATGATTCTGGCTATGTTTGAAGAAACATTACCAATGTATGGGAGAAAGGCTGTAGATTTCACATCCCTTTTCTTTTCATCTTTCTCTTGTGATTTTTCTGATGTTTTTAATAGCAAGGCTTTCTTAATCTGATGTTGCGAATAGCCATTTTTCTTGAAAACTGCTTCCAGGTGCAGGAGTTCATCCTGCAGGCTGTCAGCATCAGACACTGCCTGAGCCCTGTGAACCAAGGTTTTCAGTACCCTCATAGTTTGCGAAGGATGGTGGCAGGTGGACGCCTGCAAATAAAGGTCTTTATGGGTGGGCTTGCGATATACGCAATGGCCTAGGAATCCATCCTCTTTGCGTCGAACCAGAACATCTAGGAACGGTAAACAGCCATTCTTCTCCCGCTCCATAGTGAGATTTATGTTTTCAAGAACGAAGTTAAGATGGTCTAAAAATTCTGTCAATTTATCCTCTGCGTGGGGCCACACTGTGAATGTGTCGTCCACGTATCTCCAGAAGACCGTCGGTCTTAATGTAGCTGAATTGAGGGCTTTTTCTTCAAAATCCTCTATAAACAAATTAGACACTAGGGGAAAATTCTTCTGAACTGGACATTTGCAAAACTTTGTGTACCTTTGGAAGGCCATATAATCTGGGGGGCACCGAACTGCGGCCCTTCAATTTGTTTGCAACATCTTTAGGTAGAGAACTAGCGTTCAGAAGTGATGCAGTCTTCCTCTCAACACGAGATGTGGGGTCCTTGTCAATTTTACGATATGTTGATTCATCCAGTAGGTTGTGCATGTTATCAATGTAGACGTCTCTTGGAAGCAAATCTGTGGCATTCCCCTTGTCTGCAGGAAGAACCAACATCTGTGAATATTCCGGAGACTATGTAGTGCGGCTCTTTCAGTTGAAGATAAATTACTTTTCTGTGGACGGGATCTTGTGAGTGTATGGCACACTTCATGTCTTTTTTCTTCAGCAGAGTCACCAGGTAACTTTCTAACAGCTTCTTCAATACCTGAGATAAAAGATGTTAACCGCAAGGGCTTTGGCGTAGGAGCAAAGGACATCGTCGCATTGTCCAAATCCTTATTTGTAAAATTAAAAACAGAGGTTTTAAAACTTACATCTTACTGTGACTGAGTGGTCAAACGGTCGAACGTCACAAGTTGTCTTGAAGTGGAAACTCGATGAGTCCAGTCCGATTTTGTCCATGGTATGTCATCAGTCCATTCCCAAGTAAAAGGTGGGAGGCTGGCTGCTATCTAGTAAGTGATACAGCTCTTCTGAAATCAAATCCAACTTACTGCGAGTATATCTAATTCTTTCCCTAATCAGTGACAAACTCGCATTACGAGTAATCTTATTAGCCGCAGCAGTCTTGATAAAATGTACTATTTTCACACATTTAGGTATAATCTCATGGCTATGGCATCTTTGTAAAAAGCTCAAGGAACTCAATAATCTTGCTCTTAAAGTTCGTACCTTATCCAACCTCTGGATACTTGAAACCATCTCCTCCCCGAAGAGGCCTGCAATGTGATTCTTGAAGTTTTCCCGGCGGACATAATATTCCATCATTTTTCGGTAGTGAATCTGGGACAGCAACAATTCTTCGTCCGATATTTCGGCTGCAAACCTTACAGCAATCTTCAAGGTGAGTCCAAGACTGAGTTCTCAGGGTCTGGGTGTGCCTATTTATACGGTAAATCATGTGATGCAAAGCTACTGAGGATTAGACTGCACATGCTCGAAGATATCACATTCGTAACTGCTGCGCTGGTCATTGGTCATTGACAAGGACCCCACATTTCGTGTTGAGAGGAAGACAGCACCACTTGTGAATGCTAGTTCTCTACCTAAAGATGTTGCAAACAAATTAAAGGGCCGCAGTTCGGTGCCCCCCAGACTATATGGCCTTCCAAAGGTATACAAAGTTTTGCAAACGTCCAGTTCATAAGAAATTGAAGATCTTAAACCAAGTTTGGAGCATATATTGAAAGTGTTGACTTTTCGACCAATAGTCAGTAATATAAGTGCACCAACGTATTCATTGGCAAAATATCTAGTCTCATTGTTGAGACCACATGTGGGGAACTGTGCACATCATATCCATAACCAATCGGATTTCATCAGTAGCTTAAAAAACGTGAAACTCAACAGCACTGATTTATTAGTTTTGACGTTGTCTCGTTGTTCACCAAAGTACCCTTGGCTGACTGTCTTTCCTTAGCAATATGTTTGAGGATGACATAACAGCTTTATTAAGCGTGCACTAACCTCCACTTACTTTTTATTTTATGAACAATACTTTGAAAAGATTGACAGTGTCGCTATGGGGAGTCCTCTTTCTACCCTAGTGGCTAATTTGTTTATGGAGGATTTTGAAGAAAAAGCCCTCAATTCAGCAACATTAAGACTGACGGTCTTCTGGAGATATGTGGACGACACATTCACAGTGTGGCCCCACGCAGAGGATAAATTGACAGAATTTTTAGACCATCTTAACTTCGTTCTTGAAAACATAAATCTCACTATGGAGCAGGAGAAGAATGGCTGTTTACCGTTCCTAGATGTTCTGGTTCGATGCAAAGAGGATGGATTCCTAGGCCATTGCGTATATCGCAAGCCCACCCATACAGACCTTTATTTGCAGGCGTCCACCTGCCACCATCCTTCGCAAACTATGAGGGTACTGAAAACCTTGGTTCACAGGGCTCAGGCAGTGTCTGATGCTGACAGCCTGCAGGATGAACTCCTGCACCTGGAAGCAGTTTTCAAGAAAAATGGCTATTCGCAACATCAGATTAAGAAAGCCTTGCTATTAAAAACATCAGAAAAATCACAAGAGAAAGATGAAAAGGAAAGGGAAGTGAAATCTACAGCCTTTCTCCCATACATTGGTAATGTTTCTTCAAAAATAGCCAGAATCATGAAGAAACATAAGGTGGATGTGATCTTCCGCCCACGAGTTATGACCTCAGCTCTTCTGGTATCTGTCAAAGATGATCTGTTATTACGAAAAGCGGAAGTTTATGAAATCCCTTGTGAGTGTGGAAAACATTACATAGGTTAAACCACGCGCACTGTACAGGTACGATGCGTTGAGCACCAGCGGTATACATGCCTTCTTCAGTCCAACAAGTCTGCAGTAGCCGAACATTGTATTTCTATTGGCCATTCCATGAACTACAAAGAAGTAAAGATTTTAACCACAGCTTCTACTTTCTGGGACTCAGTTGTAAATGAAGCTGTACACGTACAACTGGCGGACAACTGGTTATATCGTGACGACGGATTTCATCTTGACAATGCATGGAAGCCACTTATATCACACCTTCATTTTGAAAGAATGTCTGCGTCTTCACTTCTGATTGATGTTACCACTTTTAATGATTGATTATTAATTTGTAAGCATTGTGGATACGAAACAGCTCTGTTTATGTTTGCACTCAGTGTTCACATGTTTATCTTTGAAGTATATATGCATCTATGACCAGCGCAGCAGTTACGAATGTGATATCTTCGAGCATGCGCAGTCTAATCCTCAGTAGCTTTGCATCATGTGATTTACCGTATAAATAGGCATGCACAGACCTGAGAACTCAGTCTTGGACTTGCCTTGAAGATGGCTGTAAGGTTTGCAGCCGAAATATCGGATGAAGAATTGACGCTGTCCCGGATGCACTCCCGAAAGATGATGGAATAAAACTATTTTCGTGTCTGTCAGCAGCTCAGTGAGCCTCTTTATCATGAGTTGTCACCTATCCTGCATTTTTAAATTCTTATGAGATTTTCCTAGTTAACTGCAATAGCAAAGACAGGCTCCCTAACCACTGGCCCTACCTACTCATTATTATTACTTCAATATGCCTCATAATTAAATACTCAGCATATCTCATCAAAATTCCTCTACTTATCTCATCAATTAATATGCTTCATCTTATCTCAGTTCTGTTCTATATCCTCATAATATTCCATTACCTTATTACTCATTATGCCTCATTACTCCATCAATACTCATTTCAATATCCTATAAAAGGAACTATGAAAATCTTGCCTAAGCCACAACAAATCTGCAGAACCCTAGGCCACAGTAAGTCACCAGCTTTTACCTTCATTACTTCAGTATAGACAGAACCATATACTTCTCTTTTTATTACCATACTGCTTTAAATTCATGGCTTCAGATACAAATTTCTCACATAGCTACAGATAATTTTGCTCACAACTCACTTGGTAGATCACTACTCCACTAACAAAGTGTAACACACTGACTGCATCTTGGTAAATATTGTCGCGTTGCAATGGAAGCAGGCTTGACTTCAAAGGCAACTAAACACAGCACTTATACTGAAAGCTCGTTTATTACGAACTCAACATACACGCAGCACTGACTGCCTCTCAGGCAGAGTGCTCTGCTATTTATACACAGACAGAATTTACCAGAAATTAGAAGAACAGTTAACATAAGAAACAAGTAGAATTTACAAGTGAACATAAGAAAGATGTAGAACTGTCTGGAATTGTAAATACAAAGAAATAAATTTTTGCCGGTGGGCGGGATTGAACCGGCGACTTTCTGCTCCGCAGTCCGTGACACTATCCCCTGCGCCACGCCGGCAGTTGGTGTTTGTGGTCTCTCACGGCAATATCAAATTTAGCTTTCATTACACAAAATTTAATTGTAATTTTTTTTTGCTGCTGCTACAATGCTGTTTAGAAGATACATAATGAGGTGGAATGATACTGCATTTATTCAAACATAATACAATGCACAGTACACTACAGCAACCTATAATTATACTATGGTAATCTACAATTACACTATATTAACTTACAATTACATTATGGTAACTTACAATTACACTATTACATCTAACTATACTAAACAAGATTCAGTGACTGACAAACTACTCATAGGATAGTGGATGAAGAATGAAATGACCTAAGAAATGAAGAATAGGATCACCTCGCTGAGGGAAGTAATTACTTGCCAAGTAATGAATTCATCAAGAAATGACAAACCCCCTACCCACTTAGTTTAAACTGTTTGCATGTGGAGCATTATCTCTTCCACCACTCCTATCACTTGGGCTCATTCTATCATTCCTATGCCAATAATGGCCATTCTTATTCATCTGTCCCTGGCATTACAATTGTTTTTACAATAATCAGATCTGCTCATCGTGTTTACATGAAATTCTCTCCAATGGTAATTATTATTGCCAAAGTTTTCTCTGTGATACTATAAATTTAGTTTAATACTTTAGCTCTGTCTACACACTCCAAAAAGTCACTTATTTTACTTCTTGGGGCAGATACAAGCAGTTCCCTAAGTCTCTGTTTTATTCCCTGAGACCAATATTCATTCAAAAATGAGTTCTTAAATTCTTCCCCTGAAGTATAAGAATCTGATACACCAGTGGCCCAACTATAAGCAACACCCTTCAAGAAGCCCGTTACGAAACATATTTTCTCCTTATAATTCCAAATTTCAGGCAAATAATTAAATTCCCTAATGAAATCAAGAGGAAGCACTCACCATGGAGTTCAACGTTATTGAACTATTTACAATTAACATTTGAAATACTGCTACCCCCAGCACCCACAGTATACTTTTATATTTTCTACCTTTTTCACTTTCTGCTCAATTTCTACAAATTTATGATCTTTCTCAAATTTTTCTATAACATATACTGAATTTCCTTCCACTTTATCGTCTACAGGACCCAACCTAGATTCCAATTCTGATATTTACCTGACCAATTTTATTTTCAAGTTCTTCCTTATTCTCTGTGCAAGTTTTCCAGACAGACTGAAATCTGTTATCACAATCACTATGTAATGTATTTGGCCTGGAAAGTCTCATTTGTTTATAATAATAAAGTGTATGATACCACATTTGATCATGGTATTGTGCCCAATATTCCATATTTATATTATATCAGCATTTTATAACACCACTACCTGATCATGTTGATTTAATCACTCCATTACTTGGGTCGTGTAATAAACTAAAGTAATTAATTAACTATTGAAAGTCATGATGATAAACAACAATGTGTTTGTTAATATAATTAATAACTAACACTACCTTATGTGTTCTGTAATGTATTGACCGTAATGTAATACTTTGCTGACTGTCAAATTACATAATTACTTCAATTTAATCATTTTAAATAATGTAAACATATATTAATATTGCACTAATTGTTATTTACTTATGATATTTTGTATTGTTTTGTTTTGATACAAAAATCATATTATTACAATTGCTGTAATTTTGTTTATCCTTACTTGAGGCAAGATTCATTTTTATTCCAAGAACAAATTTTTAAAATTGTATTTAACTATTTCCGTGCTTTAGCATGTTCTCGAAAATATAATATGTATTAATACGCGCGAATTGGCGCTAACACAATCCGTGTCATGGTAGTTTCCTTAATGTCCAAGAATCTATTGTGCTGATGTTTTCATAACTATTTAAAGGCAGGCAATCTATTAAAGCAACGAGATCTACCACTGAAAAACTGAAACAACAATGTGATATATACAAAATGTGGTTTTAAAGTAGTATAAAAACTATTATAACCAGCAACAGTTTCCACTCTTTTTTCACATAAGGTACTTCTGTTACAATTATTTACACAGGACGTGTTAATTTCAGTAAGTTTAAGTTTTATATTTTCTTCTATATTTTTATTTTATTCTCACAACTACCTTCTATGTCACCATTTTCCTTATTTAAATATACTAAAGCACTATGTAATGCAGCAAATTCCTGACACAAATTCCTATTGTTTTCATGCATTTAATTCCTGACGCAAAATACCAATTTCACCATGAATTTTACTTTCAATTTTTTCAATCTTACTATTGTTTTCATTGATTTTCTGATTTAATTCCTGATGCAAATTACGAGTTTCACTACTGATTTCACTTTCAGTTTTACTATTGTTTTCCTTTACTTTCGTATTTAAATTCGTTGATTTTTATGAACTCTACCTTAGAAATATCATGTTTTCTGGTGGCGATCAGCGATCTCATTGGTGATGTACAACACTGCTTACAACACACGATGTCCAAGGAACTCAGAACAGCTGCTACATCTCCGAACTTTGCGACAGAATTTCTCCCATCTGTTTACAAGCCATTTCAGAATGCTGATTGGCTGGTTTTTCCACAATGATGTCGGTGTTCCTCCTTCCTCTATTGGCTGCAACTTGACGTAGATTTTCCATGCAGCAACAGATGCAGCTTTGAAATTTGTAGAAATAGAAAAATATCTTGAAATACTTCATGTATCCCCAATGATTTTCTACTGTTCACTGTGCCACATGAAGTATTTTCATTTTCACAGTTATGTCTATGTACCCCTTCATTCATGATGCACTATTCATAAAAGATTGTGAGTCGCACCACAGTTCCTTCAATCATTAATTTTGAAGTCCTCCACATGGGGCACCATATGTTCCATTATCTGGTCGTAGTTTGATGATTATTGTGGTTCGTTGCTCTCAGTAGCAGCTGGCTGAAATCTCATGGGGTGAAATAACAAAGGCAACACACAGAATTGCAGTTCTTTGTCAATTTTAATTACTCATAAATGCCCAGTTGTCCCCATTTATGAATAGCTTACAAGTCTGGTAAATTATACCCATTACAACCAAGAATGCACATTCCACACATCAATAATACCAAGTTACACAGTCCATATTTGGAATACTCAAGTCTGAGGTGTACAATGTGGCACAAATATGGATTAATCACAGTAGATGCACTTTCTGCATGAACAACACTGACGAACTGTTACATAATTGTTCAAAATTAAAGATCAAACTGGCGTGGCTTGTGCCTCACATCACAGCAGAAACAGTATTCTGAACTTGCATACATTGTGCCTCAGACAAAGGACGAAACAATACTCTCTTACATGCCATGAATGTATCCTATTTATATCTTTCAAACAATGTGACTGAAAATTATGTACATTGTTAATAGACTTCATTACATTAATTACAATGGAAAAGTAAGCAATTACATGCAACAGTCAATAGTAAAAGATAACGTAAATAATACTAAGTAACTTAGTATATAAATCTTGGTTAAATGAATAGTATTTCCTTTACTTATTTAACATTATATGTTTATCAATAATACCTTCATAATTAATGGTAATTATACAGAAACTAAAGAGGGCAAAACTGTCCTAACATTACTTGTGAAACATAGTAATATTTAGTTTAATATTATGATAAAAGAATTTAATTAGTTTTATTAGAAATACTAATTAGCACACTTTCTGAAATATAACAATATACCTCTGGAATTAATTAATTAATATTTTCTAATTAAATAAACTTTTCCAGCATCTAATAATAGAACATAACTGCAGCTAGTTACATTAAAACAAAGAATAAAGAAAGTTTTGGAAAGGAAAATGATAATAGGCTAATTTCAGTCATATCAAATATTATGCAATAGTGGTATCAAAAGGTTCCGTAATGCAAGCAGATGGGAATAAATCCCAACATACTTTGTTACGTGCTTTTAGGCTAAACGGTAACTACACAGGAACTAATGAGGACACAACTTTCCTAACATTACTTCTGAAACCTAATAATACCTACTTTAATATTATGAGAAAAGAATTTACTTAGCCTTTTTAGAAAAGCTAATAAGCCTAATCTATGACCTATAACAATATTCCTCTACCATGAATAAATTAATATTTGCTAACTAAACAAAATACTGTGATGTTAAATAATAGAAAATAATTCAGCTAGTCACGTTAGAAAAAAGAATAACAAAAGTTTTGGAAATGAAAATAATAATAGAGTCCATTATGCAACACTGGTATCAGAAGGTTCAGTAATTCAAGCAGATGTGAATAAATCCTAACATACTTCATTACAGTGTGTCTAAAGACGACTTTATTGATGATATCAGCTGAATCTATATGTGCCCTTTCCAGATCAGTTTTGACTTGTATCATCTAGGGTGTAGTGGGTTTAAGACCTGAGGATTCTTTTGGTAAGTCTGGTCAATGAAATTCCGCTAGTGTGTTCATAAAATTTTAGTTGCCTCTTTCTAATGTCTGCTGTGATGTTGGAGAACTTCTCTGTGGTATCCCTGTAGTGAAGTCTATGTCCTTCATCTTTAAGTTTTGGTTCAATAATTTTCCTAATGAGCTTTTTTTCGTGTATGAGGATGTTCTCAAATCAGTTTATGTGTGCAACATCAGTCTCTCACTGACGTGTAACACCTCCAGTTCAATTATAATTTTGTAGTGACGAATTTTGGTGAACGTGTAAAGACATTCCTTATTGTAGCTATCCTGTGTTTTGTGTAAAGCTGTCTTCTCTATTATTATTATTATTATTTTATTGTAGCAAGCTTATGAAAATAGGCAAATGGATACTGTGTTTCAGTCATACTACAAAGTGAATATCATATATGGGAATTAAAGTTTTCAATTAATTTGATAATTGAGATATGTTCTTAATTTTGAATTAGATTACACACAAGCATATTTATAGATAGGTACCTGAGATACCACCAATTGCGAAAGCTTTGTGGCACAAGCATATTCTTCTCAATAAAGATACAAAATTTGGTAAAATTCTCTGTATGGTACTGGTACTTAAAAATTATTTGACATTCATGTTCTTTTGTCAGGAAAGGGAAAATTATATTCTGGTTGGTTTGCAAGTCCTGCAGGTTATTTAGATATTTAAGTGTAACTCCTGTTGTATGAGACCATTTGTGTGTGCTCATAAGGACCTCAAAGTTATTTCCATATATTGTATCATACTTCAAAAGTCATGGAGTGCTTTTCTGTAATAGACACAAACTTCTTCAAATGACTCACATACCATTATCTACTGAAGAAGTAGTCAGATCAGTTGGATTTTTAAAATAAAGAAGAGTTTAATCAAACTCTTCATTACACCTGATAATTCATTGATATGTAGTGTATCATAAAAGACTTACTGAATGACTGATCAGTTCTGTTTTCAAGATAAAAGATAGTTATGTTGACATTGTTATATAGAAATTACTAATCTTCCATGGATGTGATGCTCCTTGTTGACATATACTACTCTATGAACGTTAGCCATAGTGCTGGGGCCACTCTAGAACCTGTACAGACTTCTCAGGAGAGTAACTGCTTCCATAAATTAATAAACCCCACAAAATAAATTAATTTGGTATCTGAGGTCGAATTTAGAACATCTGTTATGCTAAAATGGGCGGTCAAATATTAACAGTATGCATAATGACATTAAAGCTTGATGGCTTAGATTGTAATTTTAACCAAGCTAAAGACTACTTCTTTGGTATTTGAGAAAATAGATGAATGTAAATTGATTTTCTTGTCATTATTTGTTTTAGTGCACAGATTTTTCTCTTTCTAGTAATATTAGATCTAAGATTATACGGTATGATAATTACAAGGAGAGCTGTAACTGTTGTTCAAAGAGTGTTGCTCTATTTGTTTGGTAATCACAGTAATTAATGATGTTTAGTAACATTAATCTTTATGTCAGTCACTATTTGTAAGACTAATGGCAATTGATAATGGTGGTAGAGTTAGCTAGAACTAGTAACGCTGAGCAAATAAATTTACAAAAGAAGTGACTATCGCTCATGAGATCATTATATATGGTGTCTCATACAATCAATAATCTAAGGTTAGTTGGACTCCTCAACCGATAGTGTCAGATTATAAAATTAAATTTCAAACTTGTACAATATTCCTAAAATGAAGTCCTCATTACTTTTTCATCAAAAACAGCAAAATTCATTATCTATGGATAAAATCTTCTTGGGCCTCTAGCCACATCAGAAACCCATGAGCTTTAGCCAAACTCTCCCTGACCATTGTCAACTGGTATATGACTGCTGCAGTGCCTTTGTTTTGCTGTTAAATAGTCAGACTGGTGGCTGTGACTTCATTGGAGCTGGGTGCTTCACTGTATAAGGTAATGTTTATGATCTGGGTCAGTTGTGTCTGCTTTTGGCTGCTGGCTGTGAAATCACTGAGGCTCACTTCCTTCATCCTGACTTTACCACATACTCTTCAACCGTGCTATGGCTGGGACCCAAGCTGTGCTAAGCTGTAAGCTGACACCTTTATTGATGGTGTTTTCTGATATTTTAATTTCAATTTCTTCCTTTATAATACTATCTCAATATCCTTTCATTTTAGACCCCATCAAAATGAATTTGGTGTCAGTTTTCTAAAGGATGTTCTGCCATGGTTGATTTTTCCTGGGTAGCAGAGACATAAGCACTTCTCATGTTCTGTCCTGTGTTGTTCCACAGTGCATAGTTTGTTCAATATAATAGCAGCCACACTCACATGGTATCTTATAAACTCCTGGTGCTTTAAGCCCTAGATCATCATTTACAGGCCTCATCATCTATTATATTTTAGCTGGGGGCCTGAACACGGAAGTGATGTTCTACCTCTTCAGGAGCCAGCAAATCTTTCTTGGCACTTTTTCACAGAAGATAAAAAAAGCAAGATTCTTGCTCTGTTCTTCTGACATATTTTTTCTGCTTTTATTGTTATAAATTGCTTGTTGTGTCTGGTGGTGACTGTAGCCATTTTCCCTGAAGACTCTTCTGAGATAGGTTAGCTCTCATTGGCATACAATCAGCATCTAAAACGTATTTTGTGCAATGAACTATGGTGTTACAATGTGTGTTTTGGTACTGGGTGGTGGTGGCCGAGCACATTCATATACTGATCCCTCTGAGTGGGCTTCCTATGGACACTGTGGCTGTTTTCCGGCAGATCAGGACATCAAGGGAGAAGAAAGAACTGTCTTTTTCCACCTCCATCGTGAATTTAATGTGTCCATTAACATTGTTCTGATGATCTAAGAATTCTCCCAGTTTCTCACATCCATGAGGCCAGATGACAAATATGTCATTGATATAGTGATAAAAACAACTTGGCAATGCTTGAGCAATGTTCAAGTCAGTCTTCTCAAATATCATCATAAATAGATTTGCTGTGGGTAGAGCTAATGGACTTCCCATTGATGTTTTTCTAGCAGCTGAGAACATCAAGAAAGGGCAAAGAACCACATTTTCTACCTCTATCATGAATTTAATGTGCCTGTAAACACTGTTCAGATGATCTAACAATTGTCTCAGTTTCTCATGTACATGTGGCCAAATGACGAATGTGTCAATGACATAGCATTAAAAGCAACTCGGCTGTGCTGGAGCAGTGATTGAGGCAGTCTCTTCAGATGTCTTCATAAGTAGATTTGCTATGGACAGAGCTAATGGACTTCCCATCGCCACGCCATCTATCTGGTCAAAATACTGGCCACCATATATGAAACATGACGATATCAACATTTTCTTGAATAGTTCCACAATTGTATGATCAAATAAATGGGAGAGGAGTCTTTCATCAGAACACAAGTACATATAGAGACAACATCGAAACTAACCATAATGTCTCCAAGATACAGCTGCTTGTTTAGCTGATGAAATCTTCCTGTATTCTTTATGTGGTTCTCACAGCCCTTAGAGAGCATAGGTGGTCTTGGTGCCTGAGGAAGAAGATTTCAAGTTTTAGGCTCCTTATTAAGATACATATCATAAAGTAACTACTAAATATTTAAAATCAGTACAGTTGACACTTTTTTTCTGTTTTCAATTAGCTGGTGCTGTTTTAAATCTCTGTTTACTAGGTAAACAGAGTATCCTGTAATTTTTTGTTTTACTTCATTTATCTTTTATTTATTTTCAGGAGGAAGTATGATGACCTCTCCGCACATGAGACTTCTCTTGCAGTAAATTATTAGTTATGACAGCAAACATTTTATGTATTACATGTGTTTGTCTAACCAGCTACCATTGAAAGGTTTTGTCATTGTGAGAATGCCAGTGTTAGTCAAATTCCAACTGTTGTATTTTGTCATGAAATAAAGTTTTCATTTGTAGAGTTATGGTTGGGTTTGTCAATTCTAAAATAATTTTAAATGGAATTTGATGTCCAAAAATATAGCACATTATGTAAGATTTGAACCAAAAGTAGCTCAATTCAAGTTTATGTTGCTTTTCATAGAGTCCAGTACAGATTTCTATCAAAATATGTGCAGTAAATCTGTATAGTGACCAGTCTACATGTTATGTTTGTGTATATGGCTATAAACTGAGCATTTATAAAGTTCGAAATAAATCTGTATCATTAACTTATAATTAAAATGAACCAAGAGAATACCTTAAGTAAGAATAGAGATAACTAACTATCAAATATAAATTAATTTCATATTTAGTAATGCAAATTCCAGGTTTGAATTCAATAATACAGAATAGGTACAACTCACCATAAAGAACATCATGAGCTGCAGCTGGGTACATAAAGTAGGCAAACACATTCACACAACTTGAATTTTTGACCATGGCCTTCATCAGAAAAAAAAACACACACACACACACACACAAACACATTCACACAAAAACTCAGACATAGATTCAGCACACATGTCTGAATGAGTTTGTGGATGTTTGTGTTTCATTTTGTAATGAAGGCAATGACCAAAAGTTTAAGTTATGTGACTGTGATTGTCTACTTTACGTGTGCTGCACTCAGCAATTGTCTTTATGCTGAGTTGTATCTATCATCTATTATTAATTTCATATTTGCTTCTTGTGGCATACCACTTCCTATGAATAAAATGAAACTACAAATATATAATGAAATAGTTACAAATTTAGTAAAAGTGTATGTGAAATTTGCATTTTATGTGTTACAGTCAGTAATATCTGAGACTTGAGGCCTGGAGGATAGGCATCCACATGACTCTGTATGTTGCACCCCTGCCACATTACTCTTAGCACCTATTTTAGCGTCTATTTTTGGAAAAATTAGCATATATTTTTGCAAAATTTGTTTCTATTTTTCAGATATCGTCATATATATTATTTAATAAGTATCTGGTTATTCCCTCTTACAAATGAACAGGATGTTACATCTTTTTTGTGATATTTGCTTTATTAACTACTTTTATTTAGTCACTCTATTTAGGAGGGAAAGTAAACTGATATTTTACAACATATTTTAAGAAAATTTGATTTTTTATTCCTCAAAATAAAGGACTTCACAGATTTTAGCATTTCTGTCTTTGAGATTGCATATGTTCTGTTACTACTGTTTTGTTGTGAGATAAAATACTGTCATATTGAAAGCTGCAGGTGGTCTAGAATTCAGAGGCTGCTCATTAATAGAGCACAACACTTTACACTCAGAACAGGTTTGTTGGTAACACAAACATATACTCAGTACAGACTGCCTCCTGCTTGGAGTGCTCCATTATTTATACATACAAAGAAGTTTCTGGAACTTATAAGTACATCAAACATAAGAATCTGGTAGATCGTTCTAGAAACAGTAAGTACAAAGAATTTTTTCTGCCAGTGGCTGGATTTGAACCAGGAACCACAAGCACAGTGATCTGCGATGCTAACCACTGCACCACGCATTCTGTTGGAAGATTCATGGCATTGGTTCCCTTTCTTAAAGAACAGCAACCCACTGTTAGGCTCCCTTTGGAGCAAGCTGCAGTGTCCTGCATCATTATCATAATGGCTTCAGAGTTCTTGGAGAAGAGTCCATTTCTGTCTGTCTGTTCTTTGGGATCCTGGAGGGTATGAACAATCTCTCTTCATTTTTGTCTTTTTGAGGATGGCTCATAATCCTCGACTTCTTATGTCACATCTGACAGGCAGAGTATGACACAATACGGACCAAAGTATCACTTCAGTAACTTTTCTGATAGCTCAACTTTCTGTACAGTGGTATAAATCCATACCAGTTCTTGTGGACTGTGCACAACATGTCGGTGCTTGTCCTTATACCACTGATGGTCTTCCTCCTGGGCATCCAGTGCCCACATGCAAGCCAGTTGCTTCTTCGACCCTGGTGATGAGCTGTTTCACATAGTCATCTTGAGTGTTGTCCGGTTGAAAAGAGAACTGTGTATCCATTGTTTTCTGAGCTTCATGACCATGGAGCACAAAAAAAAAAAAAAAAAAAAAAAAAAAAAAAAAACGGCTTGAAGCCTGAAGTGACTTTCCTTGCTGTATTATAAGCTAATGTCACGACTGGCAGTATTGAATCCCAATCCTTCTACTCAACATTGACGTAGATCAGCAGCATATCTGCTAATGTCTTGTTAAAACATTCTGTAAGACCATATGTCTGTGGATGGTAGGCAGTTGTTATTTTGTGGACAATGTCACAATATGACATTACCTCTGATACTAATTTTGACATGATTACTTCTCCTTGATCAGAAGTGGTGTACCATGCTTCAAGATAATGTCTTCTACAAAGAATTTTGTGATCTCTGGAGCTTCCGCTGTTGGCACAGGCTTGGTGACAGCATAGCAGGTGAGGTAGCCAATGCAGACAAATATCCATCGGTTACAGGCTGTAAACTTTGGGAACCTACCTAAAAGGTCGATTCCAATCCGATTAAATGAAGCTGCTGCAGGTGGAATTGGTTGGTACCATATGCCCTGGAGGTAATTGCGGCACATGCTTCCATCTCTGGCAATCCTTACAGTGATTCAAATAGTGCTTGACAAATCGGTAGAGACCTTGCCAGTAATACCTGCATATGATTCTGTGTAGGGTTTTCACGTATCCCAGTTGACTGGATATTGGAGAATCATTGAAATACTTGAGAGTAGCTGCCCAGAGTATGGTACCGCGTCATGATGTAAGGCTTAAATAACCAACGTTTCGGCCAACGTTACAGTGGCCTTCATCTGGGTAACTGGTGTGAGCTGGTTGTTACTACACTTTATATTACTTTCATTTAGACATTACATCATAATTTTTTTTAAAATAAGCGATGTTATTGGTGAATGTATTGCGGAAGAGTGGAACTTTATTTTGATAGGATGCTGAGGTGGAAGGGGTGGGGGTTAGCCGTTGCCTATTGCTTCTTGCATAGCGAGACATGGTTGGTGTTCATCGGCGAATGGGGTGAGGGCTTCCGTTTCTCTCCTGCTGGCCGTGGGCCGCGCGGCGGCAGTAGCTTACTGGTGACGCTCGCATGTTGTGATGTCAGTGCGGCCTATTTCGCTGTGATGGCCGGTAGCAATGAGGGGGCAAGCCTGAGTCCATCTTCTCTATTCATGTTATTGGGGTGTTTAACAATTTCGATGGCTTCCCTTATCTTGCGTTTGAACATCCCTGGTTGCTTGGCGAGTATTCTGGCATCGTTTTAAAAAAATTATGACGTAATGTCTAAATAAAAGTAATATAAAGTGTAGTAACAACCAGCTCACACCAGTTACCCAGATGAAGGCCACTGTAACGTTGGCCGAAACGTTGGTTATTTAAGTAATAGCCTTACATCATGACGCGGTACCATACCCAGAAAACTTTTATGTCATCTGACTCTGGCCGCGGAAGCCTAAGTAATTATATCTTTCTTTGTGATTTTATTCAGCTGCCAACAGTTGACACAGAAACACCACATGCCATCCTTCTTCTTCACGAGGACCACCGAAGAAGACCAGGGACTCTCTGAAGGTTGAATAATGTCATTGAGCAACATCTTCTCCACTTCTTCTCGAATTATCCATCTTTCAGCTGGCGGCACTCTGTACGAACATTGGGTAATTGATGGATGACACCAGTATTGATACAGTGTATTATCATGGGTCGTTTCATCTGGCTCTTCTCCAGCCTGGCCTGGAATACACCTGAAAATGGTGTAGTATGGTTAACACCTGCTGTTGTTGTTCCTGTGTCACACTGAGCCCTATATGCAATTCCATAGTAGTTTCCTCTCATGCGTTGTCAGAACATGTGACTTCGTCGATGGCGTTGAGCTCACCATCCTGGACTGGTTCAGCTGTTTCAATACACATTCCTTTAGGTATGAGTTGTGATTCCTCATTAAAATTGGTTATCAAAAGTTCTCCTCAACCACCTGTAATGCTTATGATAGCTGCTGGTGTATAGATTTCCTTCGTTATAACGACTAGCTTTTTATGATCAACAAGCACTTTGCAGTTTAGCTGCTCATCTCGGCTACTGACTGGAACTCTTCTCATTGTTAGCAACTGGATCTAAACATTCTCAACAGCAAACAGCCTCCCAGGGGAGCATGTGTTACGTGTATTCGACAAAACGACTTGCTCAGTTTGTAGCTCAAATCTTCTACAATTAATGACAGTATGGGATCCCTGAAGGGAGTCCCATATTAATATGGCGTTATGGCTATATTCTGTTAAAATGACAAATATGAACAGCTCTGTCCTTGCAACACATGTTCCTGCCACCTGGACCTATTTTCCATTTGTGACCTTCAGTACAGTTGCTCTTGTATCACAGAACATTATCTTCTTTAGTTTGCAGTGGTAGTCATTCGACAATACAGAGAAGGAAGCTCCTGAATCGACTAGTGTCCGGACAGGTTGGGTGTCGATGATGATGTCAATGGGATTTCCCGACATCTTAGCAACTGTTGTCCATGGAGGATTTTAATCTACAGTGGGCTAACTTCCATAGATGGTCACTTCATCTAGTTTTTCTGAACACAACAGCTAGGCAAGTGGCTGATATCTATATAAGGTGACAGCAAATGACATGTTGGAGAGTAACGACAACCAGGATATGGTGACGAGCTTACCCCATAGGTCGACAGTAATCGTCAAAAAATTTAAGTTGACTGCTGGTGAAAGGATTACTCCAATGGTTGGCGTTTTGTGACATTAAATTTTCAAATACTCATATTCTTTTCCAACAGTATCATACGACATGTCCAGGGAGCCTACAGTGAAAACAAATTGGCGTGTTGTCTTCCATTCTCAAGATATCTGTCCTCCTGTCAGATGTCATAGTTGCTAGAGGATTTGGTTGTGGCCACATCAGCCAGTTCCTAGGCTGCAGTTTGGTGGCTATGGCATAAGTCATAGTAGTACAAGCCATTCTTCATATAAGCTGTGATGGGCAGGGCTGACAGGCACTAATGTTTGAAACACCTCTTCCTCAGCAATGTCAGCTCCCTCATGATGTACAGGACTGACATCCATGGCCATAATCTAGTGCTCACTTGGTCCAACAGTCCCAGCTGCCATAAATTGTTGTAATTCTTCTCTTACAATTTGTCATATGAGAGAAGCAAATTATTAATTCAAATCACGCACCAGTTGTCAATAATATAATTTATATTTCAGCATATAAATTTTATTATTGACAACTGGTGCATGACTTGCATTACTAATTAGTGAAGCAGTTGTATGATGGTGCATGAGAGAAGCAAATTCATGCTGTTACTCCACAACAGCCATAGAGACTACATTTGGGAGTCTGGCATACTTCTTTCATCCAACCCTTCTCTTTTGTATCTCTTCACTTTTCTGGCACCATTGGATAAACTTTTGTGTTTTCAAAATATCTTTTAACAGAAAAGCTTGATACATGACTTCTGAAATGTTCTTCATCAGGTGTGAAATTTTATTGACCTCCATCATATCCGGGTTAACTACGTGACAAAGGGACAAAACATTCTGTATATATGGCTGCGTTGACTCACCATGTCATTGGGCCATGTTCTTCATTTCTCTTCCGATAACCAGACTTGTTTCTGGTGGTCTCCAAACATCTTCTTAACTTCTCTCTGGAATTTTTTCCAGGTATTGAGCTTGTCCTCGTTATTTTCAAACCACTGCCGAGCCATCCCATCTAGGTAGAAATATATATTTGCCAAGCACATAATGTTATCCCACCTATTATACTTGGCGACTTGATTGAATTCTTTCAGCCATTTGTTTGGGTCATGTACAGCATCTCACGAGAACACCAATGGGTGTCTGATGTGCAGCTGTCTTACCACTGTTTTCGTATCCATAGGTCATTTGATGTATGGACCTTTGGCTGGAGGTAGTCAGTATTCTGGTTCTTGTCTGTGTAGGCGACAGCTCTTACACTGCATAATGGGAGGCACGATGATGTAGATGTATTGAAGGATACCTGTGCCCACAAGAAATTTTCATGTTGAAAAGTGCAGGTGGTCCAAAATTCGAAAGCTGGTCATTAATAGAGCAACACACTTTACACATAGAACAGGTTCATTGTTTACACAAGCGTACACTCAGTACAGACTGCCTCCTGCTTGTACTGCTCTACTACTTATACATAGAAAGAATTTTCTGTAGCTTACATGTACATCAAACAGAAAAAGAATGTAGATTATTCTAGAAATAGTAAATACAAAGAAATAAGTATGTTAAATCCCATTGCAAATACTTTGGTAGCCTTCTTTTTAAAACAATAATTTGTGTCATAGTACCAAATGGTTTAGATAGATGAATCAAAGTTTTTAATTGCTGTCTACAAAAATAGACATTTGTCTACCTTGGTGTGTTTGTGTGTGTGTGTGGGTGTGCACTTGTTTACCTTTCCTTTTCTCCCCCTAAGGTAAGTCCTTCCACTCTTGGTATTGGAATGACTCCTCTTCCACTTCCTTAAAACCCTCATCCTTCCATTTTTCCCCTCCTTCCTTCCTCTTTCCAGCCAACACTTGCGAAAACTTGAATGTAGTGTTTGTGTGTGTTATTTGTGACTCTACGAGCCTGTGCTTTGGTTTTATAAACCTCTCCCCCAGTTTTCTCTTTTTTTTTCCATACTATACATGTCACCCTACATCGAACCCATCAAATTTTATTTATTATTCTTTATTATTTTTTCTCGCAGATACCGCCTTCATAACTGAATCTCGATAATATCCCCCATTCATCTACATTTCTCATTTTACTGCGTTAACACCATCTCAGAACTTCAGTTTACTATAACCTTTAATTGGTATTTCATAACAATTTTCGGCATTTCATTACAATTTTTGGCATGTCATAGCAACTTCGCGATTATTTCCATTTCCGTTTTACGATATTTCCGTCTGTTCTTCCGACATTTGCGATCTTTTTTTTATGCGTTTTCACTTCTATTCATTCGTCAGATTATTTTTACCCTCCAACCATATTCTGCCACTACAGAACGAATCCTTACAGTATACTTTTCTTTCATTCTCGCACGGTTTGCAAATCTTTTCCAAATTTTCTTCACCCCATAACCTGCCACACCCCTGCACATCACATTGTTGACTAACTGTGATCGATCACAGTTTCAACAACGTTTCTCTTCTAATACTCTCTCAAACAACTTTTTCTAATTTTTCCTATCTGAATAATTCCTTTTGCTATCTGATCACCTTTATCTCTCTCCCATATAAACCTCCATCCTATCCAAAGGCCTCACCTTTAGTCCCATTCCCAAATTCAACCAGACAGCCCTTGTCAAAGACCTACTATCTATCCTCGTAGCCTTGGCTGGAGATATCACTTTGCCATGAAGAAAAATAATCCTACTCCTGATGATCCAGTTCCTGAAGACATCATCCAAATTGAACCCTGCCTAGAACAGTTCTGTCCCCCATCACAGCGAGACCCACTCACTCTTCCTCAAAATCACCCCCTTCAAACCTTCCAGGAATTCCTTACTTCCAACCTTGCCTCTCAGTCCTTCCTGAAAAACCTTAATCCTACTCCCAACATTACCGCAGCTGAATTCCATCATCATTCTCCCCGCCGACAAGGGATCCACGACAGTGTACTTGATCGGCGGGAGTATGTGGCTGAGGGACTGCGTCAGCTTTCAGACAACACTACCTACAAAGTCTGTCATGGTGACCCCATTCCTGATGTCCAGGCAGAGCTTCAGGGAATTCTCAGATCCTTAGGCCTCCTACAAAACCTTTCACCTCAGTCCATCAAACTCATGACCCCACCAACACCCCGCACCCCTACCTTCTACCTACTTCCTAAAATTCACAAACCTAATCATCCAGGCTGGCCGATTGTGGCCGGTTACCAAGCCCCCACAAAACGAATCTCTGCCTACATAGACCAACAACACCTTCAACCCATCATGTGCAGTCTCCCATCCTTCATAAAAGACACCAACCACTTCCTCGATCGCCTGAAATCCGTACCCAGCCTGTTACCTCCTGAAACCATCCTTGTAACCATTGATGCCACTTCCTTATACACAAATATCCCACATGCCAAGGGCCTCGCTGCGATGGAGTATTTCCTTTCACGCCGACCACCCACTTCCCTACCTAAAACCTCTTTCCTTAATACCCTAGCCAGCTTCATCCTAACCCACAATTTCTTCACCTTTGAGGGCTGGACATACCAACAACTAAAGGGAACAGCCATGGGAACCAGGATGGCCCCCTTGTATGCAAACTTATTTATGGGACGCTTAGAGGAAGCCTTCCTGGAAACCCAAGCCTGTCAACCCAAAGTTTGGTACAGATTCATTGACGACATCTTCATGATCTGGACCAACAGTGAAGAAGAACTCCAGAATTTCCTCTCCATCTTCAACTCCTTTGGTCCCATCAAATTCACCTGGTCCTATTCCAAATCCCATGCCACTTTCCTAGATGTCGACCTCCATCTGTCCAACGGCCAACTTCACACATCCGTCCACATCAAACCATCCAACAAACAACAATACCTCCATTATGACAGCTGCCATCCATTCCACATCAAACTTTCTCTTCCCTACAGCTTAGGTCTTCGTGGCAGAAGAGTCTGCTCCAGTCCCGAAATTATTAACTTTTCTCCACATACAACAATCAGTATTTACTTCCTTACCCAACCTAACAAAACGATATTACCTCCGCAATCATGCCTTTCCCCTTGCCAGATTGAGGTCACACATTCTTTTCATTCAGGCCTGTTTAACATTTGGCATCACCCCCAAGGGCCTCACACTAAAAGTTCCCATCTCTGGGTGTAACCCATCCTTTCATCCTGCCTTATACCAATTCCAAACAGAACAATCCACAGCTCTCACCCCCCTGATCCTTAACCTATACCTCAACTCTGCCAATGAACACACCTGTCAACTCCTATCCCTGATCAAAATCCTCAACCTTACCACTCCCACATCCACACATAGAGTTCAGAACATCCTTTTACAGGCCAACCAAAAACCGAAACAGCATGCCACCCTCCACCTCAAAAAACTATCCAAACTCCTGGTCACCCACCGCCGGAAAGGCAATACACTCTCCCTCAACTCAATCTCCCACTTCCAGCTCCACTCCCCCCCCCCCTTCCAAACCTCACAATCCTAATCCACACAATCCTGAACCACAACATCCCAATTCTGTAGTCAACCTCTCCTCTAAACCTCTCTCCCCAGTTTTCTCTTTTTTTCCATACTATACATGTCATCCTACATCGACCCCATCGAATTTTATATATATAAACGGAAACAATTTAACAAAATCCTATATAAAATATCTTGCCATTGATGCAATTAAACAGTCTTGTATCGTATTGTAATGGTTTAATCATATACTTCAACATAGTGTTTTTGGGTACTAAAAGCATTATAGAAGAAATGAATTTTTTTGGCAGTGGCTGGGTTTGAACCAAGGACTACAAGCACAGCAATCTGCGATGCTAATCACTGTACCACGTGTTTCGACAAAACACTTGCACCTATACGCTCACTGACAACATTGTTAGTTGGAGTCCACAACAAAGCCAAACTATGTTTAGCAAACATTTCATGATCTTTTTCAGTGCAAATGGCACTCAAAACATCCATGATATCTACTTTATCACTTTCTTTTAACAGCTGTTTTAAAATTCTTTTTCAGTGGCCATAGCCACTAGACACACAAAGGATAAAAATGGAGCCCTCGGTGACCGAGGGTTGCATTTTTATCCTCTGATGTTGTAACAGTCACTGACAATAGCAGCTATGTTCAAAATTTTAAAAAAATCCACTAGACACTGTTTGTCTTGGTAAACTTGAAGAGATATAGTCTCAATTACAACAGCTTTTTCAGTACTGTTTACAATCTCATTCCTCGGAAAAAGTGTCTGAGTTATAGACTCAAATACCTTATGATTTGGGTATTTGTTTCTCAACAAAGGCAGTTTGATCTTGACAAATTAGATGCCTTGCTAAACATATCTTTGCATGCAGCTGCTCTAAAGTATTTAGAGCATGAAATGTTTGTGTTGTTCCTTCTAATAACTGCCCTCCACAAAGAGTTCCCAAATTTAATTCTAGGCTGGTCAGTTTTGGGTACAGAATATGAGCTGTTGGATACTTTGATTCCTCAAGCAAAGTTACGAGCACCCACAAGCTGTCTGTCAATGTCTTTTACAAACACCATGTGTGTGTATATGTGTGTGTGATTCTCTTCATGTCTTACACTGCAGTTATTTATCTCTCACATTTCTGGCAACCTAAAGAACTCTATAATATCTAATAGATAACTTTCTAAGTAGAACACTGTTTCAGACCAGCTACTCAACCGAACAACTACTGGTAATGGAAAATGTTTAGCTTCCTTTGAATCGAGCTTGTTTGTGCAATACTATACATGAATCAAATAGTCACCAATAACCTCTTTTAAATCATCATAACAGAGTATCATATATGGAGCACTGTCACTAACAACCACACTAATGGCATCATATGGCACCTTGTGTTCATGTAGTGTTTCTCATATTATTCTGCAACAGTTCCTGGAATTTGCTTCTAGAAATTTCACAGGAGCAGGGAATATCTTCCATTCTTCTGCATCAGGCAGAACAAGCACGCAGCATCCCATTATGTTCTTAGTTTAATCACATACGATGTTTGATTTTTTGGAGATATAGCTTCAGTGATCGATTTTTTCTGGTCAGAAGCAATTTATAATAATAATATCATGTAACACAAAAGGCAAAATAAACATAAGATTATTATAATAGTTTCTCTTACTCTTTAACTTATTTTGTGGAGTGAAATTTGTGTTGGACTGATTTTACAGTATCATTTTATTCATTAGCTAAAAGGTAAGCTTGCAACGGTAGAAACTGATACAATACTTTCATTATATCTAACAGTCAAAATTATATTTATTTTGTTTTTAAGACAAAACCTCATCTCACAAACTGTGTTTTTGACTTAATGTTTAATCTTAAATATGGTTTGCTGTCACTGAGCTGATGCAATATTATAGTGACTATAATATAAAGCAAACATATGAAACTTTCCCAGTTGAATACTGATGTTTCTTGTATTATAGCTAGTGCCAGATATGAAAGTAATTGTACTCACAAAAGAAGTGAACTGTGAAAATGTATAGCATATGAGTTTTTGTATTAAAGTAAGTTCAAAATTTCGTTACTGCAATAACTTTCTCATTTGCTGGTATATAACGGAGGACATACATCATAATTTTTGTGTGTTTACATTACACAAGGGTTTCAGTATGATAAGTTGAAGATTTTTATTTTCTAGTTGTGGGGAAAATCGACACTGGTTACAGGTAAGATGATATTCATTTGTCTCAAAATGCTACCAATTTTTCCTTGTATCTTTTGAGTTTCCATATAACCACTGTGGGAACCAGTAAGTGCTGTTTTCCTCCCACTGCTACTCACCTGACAACTTAAACAACACAGCAAGGCATACCTCCTGCCTTCTTGACAGCCACTGCATGAATCACCAATTTATCACAACTAACCCCAGAAATTCATATATGTTACACTAGTAATGAAATACAGTAACAAACACACTTTCCAGTGGGGCTTATTGACAAAAATGCATTCGAAAGAAGGATAATTGAAGGAAAAACATAAAAAGTCGTGGCTGGTAGCAGAAACATTTTAAAAATGAAACGAAACCACAGCACTAATTTTTCGATACTTGGATCAATTGCTCAAATTTGTTGGATAGTTTTGGCATAATTGAATTTGCATGTGGTGCAGTGACTTATCTTTGAACTTATCTTTTGTTTCAGTATTATTATTATTATTATTATTATTATTCTCTTTTTGATTAGTATTCTTTGTGTTGTATGTGTATGGCCATTGTACATAAAGCCAGCAATTTTGTTCTTAATAAAGTTAGTTTTTCAATTTGAAACTAATGGTGATGGCATTACCAATTTCTGTTAACAAACTTGCACTATACCAATGAAAATTATATGTTCAGAACATGAGTTTCTAGTGCACATTACTTCAACAGCAAACTTCCATTCGTTATGAATAACATGACATTTTAATTGCAAACAAATGTCACCTATTCTATGGTCAACATTTAGTGCACCAAAACTAAAGGCTGTTTTATTATTAATATTATTATTAGCAACATTAACAATACTATCATGTCACAAAAGTGAATAACAATTCACCTTGCAAATATTTCTCACACAAAGTCAATAAAACAAGATAGATCTTTATTTAATAATTGAAAGTCCAGGTTCGAATTAATAATATACTGTAGTAATAAGGACAATTTACAACTTACCACAAAGATGTGATGATGAATTGTGACAGACACATAAAAAGGCATACACAGACAACACTTTAGCTTTCGGCCATGGTCTTCTACGGAAAGTAGAACATTCACACAATCACACAGGCACACGACACAGTCACACAACCCTCAGCTCCAGCTGCCGCACTTCAAATCACATTGTGCGGTGTGGAAATAGGGGTGGGGGAGGAGGGATAGGGAGGTTGCATCACAGTGGTGTGGATGGATACAGCACGGCCTTGCAGAACATGTACGTATTAGGTGGGAGGAAAGAGATGCAGCTTAAGAATTGAGTGAGGAGATGGGTGAGGGGACGAAAATAAAATAAAATAAAACTACAATCAATCAATCAATCAGACAAACAAATACACGCACACTACACGAACGCATGGTTGTGTGCATACATACACACACACACACACACACACACACACACACACACACACACACACACACCATTCAAAATAGGAGAGGTTTAGGATATAGAGGTAGGAACTGTTGGGTGTGGAAAAAAGAAAAGTTATCGTAGGTTGAGGCCTTGATAATTTCGGAATCGGAGCATGTATTGTAGAGATAACTCCCATCTGAGAGGATCAAAGAGCTGGTGGTGGATGGGAGGATCCAGATGGCCCGGGTTGTGAAGCAGTCATTGAAATCAAGCATGTGCTCTGCTGCTTGCTGTGCCACAGGGTGGTCCACCTTGTTTTTGGCAACAGTTTGTCAATGGCCATTCATCCTAATAGACAGCTGGTTAGTGTTCATGCCAATATAGAAAGCTGCGCAGTGATTGCAGCACAGTTGGTAAATTACATGGCAGTTTTCACAGGTAGCTCGGCATCTGATAGGGTAAGATAAGTCTGTGACAGGACTGGTATATGAAGTGCTGGGTGGTTGGATTGAACAGGTCTTGCAGTGGTGTCTTCCTCAGGGGTCTTTCAAAGGGCTGGGTTTTGGGATGGCATAGGGATGGACCAGGATGTTATCGAGATCGAGAGGGCGACAACACACCAATTATGGAGGGATGGGAATGATTTGGGGCATGATGTCTCTCATTTCTGGGCATGAGGACAGAAAATCAAAACCTTGGCGAAGGATGCAATTTAGTTGTTCGCATCCAGGGTGATAAAGGGAGCGCTCTTTTGTGGATGGTTGCTGGTGGTACAGGGAGGATTTGGAATGTGTGGGGATATGGCAAGGGAGTTCTGTTTGCGGACTAGGTCTGTAGGGCACTTTCTGTCTGTGAAGGGTTTTGTGAGACCCACAGCATATTGAGAAAGGGAATTCTTGGTACTACAGATACACCATACATGGATGGCCAAGCTGTAAGTGAGGGATTTTTTGATGTGGAAGGATGGCAACTGTCGACGTGTAGGTACTGTTGGTGGTTGGTAGGTTCAATATGCACAGAAGTGTGGATGGTGCCGTCAGTGAGGTGGAGGTTGACATCCAGGAATGTGGCATGGTGGGTTGAGGAATACCAGGTGAAGTGGATGGGGAAGAAGGAGTTAAGGTTTCGAAGGAAGATGGATAAGGTGTCCTATTCCTGACTCTAGATCATGAAAATATCATCAATGATCCTGAACCAGGCCAGATGTTTGGGGTTTTGAGATGCTAGGAAGGATTCCTCCAGACGGCCCATAATCAGGTTAGCATAGGAGGGTGCCATGCACAATTTTGCAGTTCAGTGCTTCCTTAGGTACGTGATCTCGCATTTTTGTGCGTTATTTTGCGTTCTTTGCCGTAATTTTACGTGACTGGGTGTGTTTCTGTGTGCATGTGTGAGTGAATGTGCGTGTTTCTGCGTGCCTAGTGCGTATTTTGCGTGTTTAGGCACCTCTTCACAGACTTTAGGCTCCTCATAATCTTGTAACACCATTCCTCTCATCATTTTCCATTTTGCTTATACCATCCCCAGCCCCAATGGACTCCTGCTCCATCTACCTGCACCAGTTCAGAAAATTAGACCTTTCCCTCACCGAAACCCACTCCACATCCTATTCCTAAAATGCTGCCTAAATCATGGATTCCGTATCCGACCCACAGTGTTCCTCCTTGTGAACCCCCAATAGCACCCAGACCTTGCTGAGCTGACCTCTTGAACCTGCCTCATCACCCCAAACTCCCTACCAGCACTCCAAAAAATCCAATCCCAAAACAAACCCAAAACACTGGGCTTAACCTGTCCACAAAAAACCTCAACCCCACTGAAGTTTCCGTTATATCAAAGGTCTTACCTTCAGTCCTAAGCCCCAATTCAATCATGTTGGTCTCATCAAAGACCTAGTCTTCTATTCTTGATCCATATGATGGAAACACTACTTTGCCACCAATCCCTCTGGCCATAGCCAACTTAACCCTAACACTGAATGCTGCCTTTCCCAGTTGATACCACCATCCAACAGAGATCCCCTTGCACTCTCACCTAACCCTGGTTACTCTCCAAGAATTACTCACCTCCAACTTCGCCTCACCATATTTCCCAAAGTCCCTTCCTAAGAACTCAAACCTTTCAGCAGAAAAAAGGAGAGCCATCCACAACCTCAAAACAAATCCTGACATAATCATCCTTCCCACAGATAAAGGTTCCACCACTGTAGTTATGGATCACAATGACTACGTGGCAGAAGGGCTCTGCCAACTCTCTGACTCTCCCACCTACAAGTTGTGCCAGAATGATCCCATCCCCAAAATCCAACAAGATCTCCTATCCCTGTTAACCCTCGAGCGGTCGCGCTGGCGCACTGAGTGCGCCATAGTTAAATAAACATGGTTTTCGTTATGTTGGTAACAATGCAAACGTCTGAAACTCTAGCTATTCCTCCACTGTTATCCTCACTATTGTTGTGTGCAGTCTGGTAATTGTCGGTGGTCAAGAATATTCTTAACAGGAGAATTTGTGGAGCATTGTCATAACTGGCGCACTCAGTGCGCCGTGCGACTGGTCACGTAAGTATTTTTTTACTTTCTCAAACGTAGTGTTGCATTTCAGTTACGTTATTTCTATGTTCCGTGTTCATGAGAATACTTTATTTTAGGGCAAGGAAGCTTTTAACCAGCGAGTAACTCGAGTGGTTCTTGAATGAAGATCCAGATTGTTTGAAAGATCTAGGCAGTATATCGGATGATGACACTGATGATGAAGAAGAGGTAATTACTCAAAGTGACCATAACACTGAAAGTGAACAAGAGTACGAATTTGATGAAAATGAAGACAGTAACTGTCAGTCAGGATGTATTGGTGATTGGTTCGTGGGAAGGGACAAAACAACTACGTGGATGAAAGTGATATAATTATACATTACACAACAAATACATTCAGAAAGAGATAAAAAAGAAACGACGAGAACTGAAATACTGGCACTTCTTGGTTTACTTTATCTTTTGGAATAAAGAAAGCTAATCATTCGAATGTAATGGAGGTGTGGAATACCGATGGGTCAGGGATCGAAATTGCAAGAGCTGTGATGAGCTACAGGCGATTTCTGTTCTTGCTACGTTGTATTCGTTTTGATTATAAAACAACTAGAGCAGAGAGAAGAAAATTTAATAAGTGGGCTGCAGTACGCTTCATTTTGGATGAGTTTGTCACCAATTGACGTTGTGGATTTGTACGATATATTCCCAAGAAACCTGCCAAATATGGGATCAAGATATTCGCACTTTGTGACGCGAAAACATTTTTTACAAGCAACTTCAAGGTATATTGTGGAAAGCAACCTGAAGGACCTTACGCAGTCTCCAATTCAGCTTCAGAAGTAGTTCACAGGCTAGTGAGTCATATAGAGGGATCCAACCGAAATATAACAATGGACAATTGGTACACAAGTTGTACCTTGGCTATATCGCTATTACAGAAAAAACTTACATGTATTGGGCCACTGAGAAAAAATAAACGAGAAATTCCCTTGGAATTTTTACCTAGGAAAGATCGAGTACCAGGTTAGTCCCTTTTCGGGTATAATAAAGATATGACATTGGTTTCGTGTGTGCCAAAGAAGAAGAAGGCGGTTCTGTTGCTGTCAACTATGCATGATTCAGGTACTATTGACGAAGATTCACGTAAGCCTGATACTGCGTTAGATTATAATGCCACGAAGGGTGGCCTTGATACAGTCGACCAGATGTGCGGCACATATTCTGTGGCTCGTATTACGAGAAGATGGCCCTTGGCAATCTTTTTCGCTCTAATGGACATTGCGGGCATCAACGCCCAGATCCTATTTTATTCAAATGGACAAAATCATAAGGTATCAAGAAGGATTTTTCTAAAGAACTTTGTTTATGATCTCATGAAAGCAAATCTAGTAGAAAGGACAAACATTCCAAGCCCTCCTAAGGATATTTCGCTGTTCCTTCAATGGTACCAGACAACATCTGAGCAAATTGTGCAGCCTTCTTCTTACAAACGAGGACGGTGTACTATTTGTGGAAGAGCAAAGAATGTTAACACAAAAATAAAGTATGATTCATGTAAGAGTTTTCTTTGCAGGAAGCATGTGATTATTAATTACTCGAGTGAAAAGTGTCATATTGCAACTACAGACTCAGAAGACTAAAGATATGATCCTTGATCTCTCTGAAATCACTGAGTTGGTCTGTCTGTTAGCTGTTACAACAACATTTCAGTAGACATTCAGTACAAACATATTTGTTTTCAAAGCTGATTGTAAAACATAATCTTTTGTCAGTTAAATTGTATGATTTAAATTCTTGGATTTTCATCTACGTTTATAATAAGAAGTGCCATTAACTGTCACGTTAAATAATGAACCACTTTATTTTTGCAATGAAAGTGATAAATATTATATACATATTTCTTGATTAGACATGTAGTATTTGGAATTGTGGTTTCGAAATAAGTTCGTATTAATTAACCAAAAATGTGTAATATTTCGATACTATAAATACCTGAGTGCGTGATAGTACATCTACCTTTTAGAAAATTAACTATAAACATTAGTACTGTCATCAGTTCATGTGAAAAGTGTAACACAACTAAGTCAATGTACGTGGCGCACTCAGTGCGCCGCGCGACTGCTCCTGCACCATGAAAATGCGCGACAGCTTGAGGGTTAAAATCCTACAGGCCCTCCCAGAAGCTCTCCCCTGAATCCATCTCTCTCCTCACTCCAACAGTTCCCCACACACTTACCTTTTACATGCTCCCCAAAATCCAGAAACCAAATAATCCTGGACGCTCAATTGTGGCTGGTTACACTGCTCCTACAAAATGAATTTCAGTCCTCATTGACCAACACCTTTAACCAATTGTCCAAAATCTACCCTCCTTTATTAAGGATACCAGACACTTCCTTCACCGACTCTACACCATCACCACACCTCAGCTGATGGATCCCTACTTGTCACAGTGGATGCCACATCCCTATACGCCAACATCACACTTGCCCATGATCTTGCCGCTCTCAAACACTACCTCTCCAAACACCCTTTTGAATTCAAGCCTGATACCTCATTCCTCATAATCCTCACCAACATTATCCTAACAAACAACTATTTCTTCCTTTCCTGTGAAATTTACCATCAAATCCTTGGTACAGCTATGGGCACCTGCATGGCACGCTCCTATGCCAAATTTTTACGGGCCATCAGGAGGAATCCTTCCTAGCATCTCAAAACTCCAAACCTCAGACCTGCTTCAAGTTTATTGATAATGCAGGAACCTAAAAGTAAAGCTTAAATTTGAGCAACTGAAACGAGTAGAAATTATATTTACAGTCTTGCTTTTTACAAATACATCGCTAGCGATCTATTTCAGAATGTTTTGCGATTTCCGAGTTTGTATTTAGGTAGGAACCTAAGAAGAAAACTCAAATTACTGCGGCTGAAACGAATAGCCCACCAGTGACCTTTAAATTCTGCTTGCCACAAACAGTTGGCTGTTTATACACGAATATGTGCCGATTTTTAATCGTTTTATTAAAGAGAAACGTGAGGAAACAGCTTGCATTACTGTGACTGAAACGAGTACAGTATAAATAAAATTCATATTGTTCCTTGTAGCTAATAAGTGTCTACGTAATGATATTTATTTGTAGGGGATCAGTCAAGAACAATTTTTTGAACGACATTAGATTGTCATCAACTATATGTAATCAGTGGCGTAGCTATGTCACCAAGGGCCCCGGGGCAAAAATGACATTGGGGCCCTCTTTAAACTGAAACTTTGCAAAACTTCACCATCAGTTCCTTACCGCCCATTGGAAGACATAGTAAAGCAAACCTAAATACTATTAAGTTAATTATTATGTGTTACGCAGCAGATAACATTTAATTTTACTCTCAATTATAACAGTGAAAGTTGGTTTGTATGTTATGCTTTCACGCAAAAGTTACTGGGCGGATTTGAATGAAATTTTGCAGAGGGATAGATTTGGACCTGGGTTGGACATAAAGATAATCGACCTCTTGGGATAGTTTCCGAAGTTGCTCCATACTAGGTGAATGAAGTCGCAGGCAGAAGCTAGTAAAAAATAAACAATGAAGAAGTATTACTTAACCATGAAAACGTGGCCCCCTGCCGTGAAGCAAACCGGGAACAGTCAAGTCCGGGGTGACAGCAGGCGGGCTGTTGCCAGTACCGACAGCTCCCTGTCGCTAAACCCCACAGTGTTAGGTCATTGCTCCGTACCGATCAGCCTAATTTCGTTGATAGCCCAGTCAAAGAAGCAAAATATGGGAAATATTCGTGTAGGACGGTTTCAGAAAAGAAAGTTGCCGCATTTTGTTTGATGGAATACTTTGGTTTGAGCCGTACCCCTACAAGGTTTCATGAAGTATATATTAATGTCTGGCCAGGAAAAAGTAACAAGTAAAATAACTAAGTTGACATCTTCGCTTATTATAGTGGCAGTGGGGTACAGGGTAGTGTCTTGAATGCACAATTTACTATTGTGACAAAGTAACCTTATTTTCTCTTCTTCTTGCACGAATTTCGGAGTGCAATTGGTTACAGCATTTCATTGGGATCTATGATTATGGAGCACACCCTTGGGGAATTCACTACACAAACAGCTGAGTTACCATAATAATACCGTTCTGTAGTAATACATTGCAGAGACTTCATATTCAAATGTGGTCACACTGTCTACTGTCACACTGTGCTAGTACTTCAGCACCATTCACTGTTATTTCGCAAAGATTGGCAGGCACGGCAACTCCGACTTCAACCGACAATACGCAGAAGATGGCAGGGTCCACGTCTTAGCGGACAAGCAAAGGACCCTGTTATGTTTATATTCTGGGGTGAGAATAATTTTTGGACTTTGTGCGTTTGAGGTTTGTTGGTCGGGGTTCAAAAAGTTCAAAGTCGGAAAACCTTCATTCAACTAAATTATTATATACAATAGAACTTCGATTATCCGAAATAATTGGGGGACATGAAACTGTTCAAGGATCTACGGTAACCTTTTTCGAACGTCGCTCACGTAGGCCAAGGGGCCCCTTGAGCTCGGGGGCCCCGGGGCACTGCCCCGTCTAGCCCTATGATAGCTACGCCACTGTATGTAATTCATAGTTATGATTTCAATCGTAAAATCCATTTTCATGTGCCACATAAACTTTTCCAACATGTCTGAAAAACATTGCCTATTGCAGATGAAAATGCAAAGGAAAAAGTAACATGGGTTAGAGGGCAGAAGGAAGAAACTGTAAACCTTTTCATTCACAAACTTAGAGAAGTAAAGTGGGACTGCATATACCAATGTCAAACAGGAATCAATGAAACTGAAACTGCTTTTGAGAAATTCATTACTCTATATTTAAATAGTTTATATGGTATAATTGTTCTCCTCTCATAAAAATTAGGCAAGAAATTAAACCTGTAAAGAAGAACATTAAATGGTATACTTATGAACTCACTAACACTAGACAAAATATGTTGTCTTTGTATCATATGTATAAACTTTTGAATATGGATCTAAAGAGAGAGAGGAACTGTACAAAGCTTATCTGGAGTGCAAGAAAACTTACAGAACTATGGACTACTGATTTGGTGACATTCTCCTCACATCAGTGAAGTCCTAAAATTCAGAAGAAGATGGTATGTGGAATGAACAATGCAGGTAGAATAGAAGACTGTCAGCCATTATTCATACAACTCAAAATATTAACAGCAATTAATCTTTATATCTATGTTGCAGCAATATATGTAAAAGCCAATATCACTAATTTTGAAATGAGGGAAAACACACCTCCGTAACAGTAGATACAAAAGAAATTAGACATACCTAGGCACATGCTTGCACGAACAGGAAATTCCCATCTAATCAACAGTATTAAAATACTTAATGCACTCCCATAGTCTTCTTGATCAGCAAACATACCTAGCTTCAGAAGCAAGTTATTAAACTGGTTACTTAATAACCCTTTTTATGATATTAATGAAGTTTTTAATATAAAAACAATTGACATTAATTTCTAAGGTTTTATTCTATGATAAGCTTGACTGGACTCAGTTATCATTGTATTGTTTGTGGTGTCATTTCGAGGGTAAAATTTAAATATGTTATGATGATACAGCTGTTGAGGTAGCTACCATTGTAAGAAAATGTAATGTAGTATTCATGTAATATACCTATTCCACTACAGGTGGTCAATGGTGAATAAATCAGAATCTGAATATCATTGTCCCATAACCATAAGCTGCATTTAGTTCTATAAAACAGGTTGTCAAGTTTCAAAATTAAGCACAAATCGAAATTTTACTGCATCAGTGGATGGAAAGGAGAAATTGCAGTAAAGAAAAGTAGAACCTATTTTATCGTCAATATTCTAATATGATCCTGCTTTACTTTCATTTACACATCAGGTAGCATTACCATATACAGTAATAAAGTCCTGAACCATAAATGTGGATTTGAAAACAGTTGATGACTATCAAATACCTGACTTTCCTTTAAAACAAAAAGTTGGCAGTTTATTTCCGAATAAGTTTCGATTTTCGAGTTTGTGATTAGGTGTGAATCTAACAGATCATTTGTGAGTGAAACGAGTTACAAGAAAATTCATGTTCACAGATGTCATAAACTGTCGTATGTTTATTTACGTATATGTTGTGATCATGGCGTCGAGTGACCTGATTCGATCACAAAACTCGGAAGTCAACCAAATTGCCACTCTGATAACTTCCGGCCGGCACTCTCGTTAGATGAGTGACTATGGACAGACCAAACCATTTGGCACCGGATGCGAAGTCGGTCACGTGACCACCCTTCTCCCACCTATGTTTACTTTTTGTAAATTCCGCCATTTTTAATATCTGAATCCACCGGTTAGTTTGTTATTGTTGATTTCGAAGAATAATGTGAGAACTAAAAAGTAGGAATTATTCCAGCGGTAAGTAATACCTAAGGGCTAGTGCAAGTAATTGTAATTTTTTACCATCGATTATTATTTTTAAATGTCCGTCAGATTATACTTCGAGGTTATGTTGGAAGTTTGAAATGTAAACAAATACTTGTAAATTGTGTATATTTGATTTGTAACAGCAATATCGAATGCTTGTTTCAGATACTAAAAATATCAAGGTGATGATGTGTTATGAAGAACTAAAGGAAAGTGATGGGGAAAAACACTCTAGCTGAAGCCTGCAGTTTACTGAAGAGACCGCAGTACTAATAAACCAGCCGAATTTAAAAGTCGATGGAGAAGTATGCCCCCTGTTTAAGACGTTGTCCAAAACTGGTATCGGATACAGTTTCGTCGATTTTCCATAAGTTTCGGCTATACGTAACAGTAACTAGTGCTTCATTCAGAAAGTGATAATTTTGAAATGAAACAGTGTTGTGAACTACTATGATGAGCCGAATGTTATAACTACGAGAGTGGGGCAGTGAAGCAAAGAGCGTCGTCTGTAGCGATAACAAAAGTTCGCCACTTGGTGTGCTGAGTAGCGGCTCAAGTTCACACTGTGTATATTTCTTTGACCACAGCAGTCACAGTTGATTTGTGCATCCTGACGAGTAATACTTCTAAATGAAAA
The DNA here is from genome assembly GCA_026315105.1 of Locusta migratoria. NCBI lineage: Eukaryota > Metazoa > Arthropoda > Insecta > Orthoptera > Acrididae > Locusta > Locusta migratoria. The sequence continues at coordinate 555,432,888 of CM048744.1, forward strand.
ATTTTAGAAAGGGGAACTGTAATTTAATAAACTTGTTTTGAATCCGTTTTCCTAGGAAGTTTTGGTTAGGCCTACATTACACTTTTGGTGCCGCTAAGTTGGGTGTATACATCTTTCGAGAGTAGTAATACATTTGTTTTTCGTTTATGATTCCTCAATTCCTTTTTATTGGTTCATCTTATAGTTTAAATTCAGGTAACTACAGTACACAATTCGTTTTTCAGTCTCAATGTGTGTACAGAAACGTTATAAAAAGCTACATTGCTGCGTGCCATGGCTATAAATAGTGAAAAGGAGAGCTAGTTTATATGAAACGGTTAGGGTCTTCACTACAGCTTTGTTTATTTGCCCTGAACAATTAAATACCCTTTTTAATATTATGGTACATATTAATCATTGTTTCGAAGTTAAAATTTTTAATAAAACCTGCAACTGTTTAATAAATAAATCATCAGATGGAAGTCAAGTGTTTCTTGGCTATTACTATGAACGTTCTACGAATTCCAGTGCTATGACCACAAGCTTCAAAACGTTGATCGCTGCAGAAATTCTAGGGTGCACTTTGCATTACTTCTTAACCCATTACTGCCCAGAAATTTTTTTGTGAGAAAAATGTTTCATTTTGTTAGGATAGTTCAATAAAATAAAAGAAGTGTGAACAATGCTGCAAATATAGTGCCATATCTTTGCTGTACTGAGACAAGAGCAGGAAGATATATCTACGTTCCTTTGTTTCCAAGGTGCAAAAGTTATAGAGCACAACATGGTGCACAAACGCACCACCGAGCGCGAATGGGTTAATACTCTCGTCATATGTGAAGTGCACTAACGGCAAAACACAAATAATACAATCACTGCACGATAGCAATGGTAATACCAATGACAGTACTGCTAAAGCAGAATTGCTAAACACAGCTTTCCGAAATTCTTTCACCAAAGAAGACAAAGTGAACACTCCAGAATTCGAACCAAGAACAGCTGCCAGCATGCGAAATTTAGAAGTAGATGTTCCTGGAGTAGTAAAGAAACTTAAGTCACTCAACACAAACAAATCTTCTGGGCCAGGATGTATACCAACTAGATTCCTCTCAGAGTATGTTGATGCAATAGCTCCATACTTAGCTATCTTATACAACCGATCACTCAGTGAAAGATCCGTACCCAAAGACTGGAAAGTTGCCCAGGTCACTCCTATATTCAAGAAAGGCAATAGGAGTTATCCCCAAATTACAGTACCATCTCATTGACGTCGATTTGCAGTAGGATTTTCGAACATATACTTTGTTCGGAACATTATTAACTACCTCGAAGAGAACAACCTATTAACCAATAGTCAACATGGATTCAGAGAGTATCGCTCTTGCGAAACACAGCTTGCCCTTTATTCACATGAAGTGATAAGAACCATCGCCAAGGGATCTCTAATTGATACCACATTTCTGGATTTCCGGAAGGCTTTTGACACTGTACCTCACAAGCGGCTTCTAATGAAATTGCGTGCTTTTGGAATATCGCCCCAATTGTGCGATTGGAATCACGAGTTCATATCAGAAAGGACACAGTTCGTAGCAATTGACGGTAAGTCATCGAGTAAAACAGAAGTTATATCTGGCGTTCCCAAGGGAAGGGTTATAGGTCCCTACTCTTCCTTGTGTTTATAAAAGATTTAGGAGACAATTTGAATAGCTCCCTTAGACTGTTCGCGGATGATTCTGTCCTCTATCGGTTAGTGAAGTCAACATAAGATCAAAAGCAACTGCAAAGCGATTTAGACAAAATTTCTACATGGTGCAAATATTGGCAATTACAGCTAAACAATGAAAAGTGTGAAGTAATACACATGACCACTAAAAGATATCCTCTGAACTTCAATTACACGATAAATCAGTCAAACTTTAAGGTCGTAAATTTTACCAAATACCTAGGAGTTACAATTACGAACAACTTAGACTGAAGAGAACACATATAAAATATTGTGGGAAAGGCGAAACAAAGGTTACGTTTCACTGGCAGAACGCTTCGAAGATGCAACAGCTCCACCAAAGAGACTGCCTACATCACACTTGTACGTCCTCTCCTGGAGTACTGTTGCCCAATGTGGGATCCTCACTGGGTGGGACTGACGAAATACATTGAGAAGGTTCAGAGAAGAGCAGCTCGTTTTGTTTTATCACGTTACAGGGGGGGAAAGCGTCACGGAAATGTTGCACGATTTGAGATGGAAATCATTAAAATAACGACGTTATTCGTTGCAGTGAGATCTATTTGCGAAATATCAATCACCGACTTTTGCTTGCACCCACCTATATAGGGAGACATGACCATCCCAATAAAATAACAAATCAGATCGAAAACGGAACGATTTAGATGTTCTTTCTCCCCGTGCGCTATTAGAGAATGGAACGGTAGAGAAAGGTGATGAAAGTGGTAAATGAACCCTCTGCCTGGCACTTAAATGTGATTTTCAGAACATCTATGTAGATGTGGATGAATATAAGTGAAAATGCTGGCCTCCAGTGCTCAGAGTAATTCGTGATCCTCGAATAATTATTCATTGTAATGTAAAGTTATTACTGAACGTGGAAAAGCAAAACGAATCAACAAAGACTGTTGATAACTAGACAAAGGACTCACAGGCACATTCTGACACATTGCTGCTAAGCAGTCAGGCAGCCATGCTGCAACCACGAATCGCATGCGATCCACCAGATTGACTGGGATTTCCATGCGATCAGAGATCGATGACCGATCGCTGCGGTTTGTCCACACACATGCGATCTACGAAGCTATCGGTCGCCCATCCGACGGATTGCTGGGATCCGTCGCTCGTGTGTGGGGCCCTTTAGTTCCACCAGAAGTTCTTTCTTTTTACATAAATGTAGTACGCGTCATGTAATGACTAAATAACCCGTCAGTTATTTGGGTACTTGATGACAGTGGAAGTACAAGCTACATTCATCAGCATGGTTACTGATAACTGCTCAGTTTAAAAACGCAGTGCAGACAAATTAAATAGGCTAGGTATTTTGTGACAGCATTTTCTGAACAGCAAAATGATGTCTAGAATTCCGTGTATTTGTCAACGGAAACACAGCTGATCAATTGGGAATCAACACGTTTGTCTTGCCATATCAGTGTTAATAACGATAAGTAATTTTATGCTTCGATTTTGCATAGTTCTGTGATTAAAGCTTTCAGAGCTGCTTGAGCATATTCAGTTTCACAGGAGATTTTCAATTAACTATTATCCAGACACTTCCGGTCTGAATCCTTCATTGCCTGTGAGATATGGCTCAGACTGTGAAGAACTCCTGATTGGTTAGGAAGTTCTCATTAGTTCTTCGAAGAGCCGTTGTAGTAGATTTTCGTGCGCTATTTCCAAGTCAGTTTTATTTTAGCACCTACATGATATGAAGCTACAACCATTCTCTACATCTAAATAAATTCTCTGAAAGTCACTTTGAAGTAATGGCCCAGGATTCATCGAACCGCTTTTATGAACTTTCTCTACAGTTCCATTCTCTAATAGCTCGAGGGAAAAAGGAACACCTAAATTTGTCTGTTTTCCCATTTGATTTCTCTTGTTTTATGATTATGATCATGTCTCCCAATGTAGACGGGTGCTAAGAAAATTGGTTCGCATTCAGAAGAGAAATTTGATAAAAGAAAATTTGCAAATACGAGGTGCATTCAAGTTCTAAGGCCTCCGATTTTTTTTCTCTGGACTGGAAAGAGATAGAAACATGCACATTGTTTTAAAATGAGGCCGCGTTCACTGTCAATACATTGCAGAGATGGCAGCACCGTACTGCAGATGGAATTTTACCGCCAGCGGCGAGAATGAGAACTGTTTTAGATACTTAAAATGGCGACGTTTTCCTTACTTGAACAGCGTGCAATCATTCGTTTTCTGAATTTGCGTGGTGTGACACCAACTGAAATTCATCGACAGTTGGAGGAGACATGCGGTGATGGAGTTATGGATGTGTGGAAAGTGCGTTCGTGGGTGCGACAGTTTAATGAAGGCAGAACATCGTGTGACAACAAACCAAAACAACCTCGGGCTCGCACAAGCCGGTCTGACGACATGATCGAGAAAGTGGAGAGAATTGCTTTGGGGGATCGCTGAATGACTGTTGAACAGATCGCCCCTAGAGTTGGCATTTCTGTGGGTTCTGTGCACACAATGCTGCATGACGACCTGAAAATGCGAAAAGTGTCATCCAGGTGGGTGCCACGAATGCTGACGGACGACCACAAGGCTGCCCATGTGGCATGTTGCCAAGTAATGTTGACACGCAACGACAGCATGAATGGGACTTTCTTTTCGTCGGTTGTGACAATGGATGAGACGTGGATGCCATTTTTCAATCCAGAAACAAAGCGCCAGTCAGGTCAATGGAAGCACACAGATTCACCGCCACCAAAAAAATTTCGGGTAACCGCCAGTGCTGAAAAAATGATGGTATCCATGTTCTGGGAGAGCGAGGGCGTAATCCTTACCCATTGCATTCCAAAGGGCACTACGGTAACAGGTGCATCCTGCGAAAATGTTTTGAAGAAGAAATTCCTTCCTGCACTACAACAAAAAGTCCGGGAAGGGCTGCGTATGTGCTGTTTCACCAAGACGAGTCGTAAAGACGAGATTTCATAGCCTTCACACAACACTGCCATTCTTAATAGTCTCTAATTTTGGAACGCTGGACAAGTTTCATTGGGGCATTACATCTCTTACATTTCCCTGAAATATTAACAGAATACATCCCGTTTCAAAACATATGACATGTGATACGCGATTGAGAAACACCTCCCAACTACATCGACATTTAACAAACCTTGAAATGTTTAATGACAAGGTCACTGTAGTTTATTTCAGAAGTTGCTATTTTGTCCGCGCACGAACTATCGGAAGCACGTTCTTGAACTGCAATGTAACACAGACACAACAAATTAGAAACCACAGTCGCAAATAAATGGCACACCATCATAGTACACATTTACTCGTCATGAAACACGCAATCTAATTGGCCGGCATAACTCCTGATTGGGTACTCTGCCGTTCCTAGCCTAGCGAGCGCAAGTGCTATATCCGCAGACGGATAAACTTCAGTTTAACCAAGAAAACAACTAACTTGTTACTTACGACTACTTTTTTTTTAGAAACAAAAAGGAAGAATTGACTTGACATTTACGTATTTATGGAAAGAATGCCGCTGTGTTCTCAATGAAATCCCGTTTCTGCCTCCACGCCGCTGTTCCGTTTCCGACTGCCCAACAGTTTTCCTCTGACCCGGCAACAATTTCAGAGATGCAGCCTTCATTTCCAAGGTAACGGACTGCCAGACTATTATGTCGTTTCCTAGGTTATAACAAATTCTCTAACACTGAAGCATGAGTTTCTCCATGAATGGCTCTCCTATCGATAATAACAGTTGTAGTGTAACATTGTACACTACTGGTTTCTAACTCGACCCAAGATATTCAAATAGTTTATGTTATAAGGGATTTGGCACTGTGTGAGCAAATACTGCCAGACGGAATTTATTTCCGCAGGTTTTGGCGGGTGAATTTTTGCTCACTGCCACGGAAGAGGGAAGATTAAGGTTATTTGAAGATGAGTGTCTGTTGTTTTATGATTTAAAGCGATTGTTATTCTTAATTAGGATTTCGTTCAGTCGATATCAGAAATGTAAAACTGATGTAGTTCTTAACGAAGAAAGAATAAAGTTTAATGTTATTGGAGGTCTTAGAACTTGAATGCACCTCGTAGAACTCGCCGCAACGAATAACTCCTTTCTTTCAATGACGTCCACCCCAAATCGTGTATCATTTCCGTGACACTCTCGTCCATATATCGCGATTATAGAAAACGAACTGCCCTTCTCTGAACTTGCACTAAATCGTCTGTCAGTCCCACAGAAGTGGGCTCTGACCTATTAATCTGAATATATCTAGAAAATGCATTATTCTTTTTTATTTTTATATTATTTATTTATTGAGCTAAGCGGAATTGTAATGGGTGATGTCGTGGAAAAAGGTTCAGCTAGTGGGGTGGGAGAGAGAATGCAAAGCAACTTTTTTTTCTCCATTGCTGACATATGTCATAGCACTACTTGTCGACTGAGGATAATACGCAACTTGAATATGTGGACTCCAGGCGCATTCGTCTGAGAAACTCATGCTTCAGTGTTAGAGAATTTGTTATAACCTAGGAAACGACATAATAGTCTGGCAGTCCGTTACCTTGGAAATGAAGGCTGCATCTCTGAAATTGTTGCCGGGTCAGAGGAAAATTGTTGGGCAGTCGGAAACGGAACAGCGGCGTGGAGGCAGAAACGGGGTTTCATTGAGAACACAGCGGCATTCTTTCCATAAATACGTAAATGTCAAGTCAATTCTTCCTTTTTGTTTCTAAAAAAAGTAGTCGTAAGTAACAAGTTAGTTGTTTTCTTGGTTAAACTGAAGTTTATCCATCTGCGGCTATAGCACTTGCGCTCGCTAGGCTAGGAACGGCAGAGTACCCAATCAGGAGTTATGCCGGCCAATTAGATTGCGTGTTTCATGACGAGTAAATGTGTACCACGATGGTGTGCCATTTATTTGCGACTGTGGTATCTAATTTGTTGTGTCTGTGTTACATTGCAGTTCAAGAACGTGCTTCCAATAGTTCGTGCGCGGACAAAATAGCAACTTCTGAAATAAATTACAGTGACCTTGTCATTAAACATTTCAAGGTTTATTAAATGTCGATGTAGTTGGGAGGTGTTTCTCAATCGCGTATCACATGTCATATGTTTTGAAACGGGATGTATTCTGTTAATATTTCAGGGAAATGTAAGAGATGTAATGCCCCAATGAAACTTGTCCAGCATTCCAAAATTAGAGACTATTAAGAATGGCAGTGCTGTGTGAAGGCTATGAAATCTCGTCTTTACGACTCGTCTCTCTTTGAAATATAGTGGTGGCACTCTACGGTGTATCAAGGTAAACGAAACAAGATGTCCTTTTATATATTGCTCTGCACTCAGTAGTTGAACTTCAAGCTAGTGCCAAAAGAATCCCGAAAACAGTAGACTTCTACAACAATGCAAAGTACCATATTGTGTTGATGTGGACCAAATAGCCAAAAAACACACTGTTCGACCTGGTACACGAACTTGGCTGGTTCATTTATTTTACAATATCCTTGACTTGACAGCTGTCAATTCCTGAATCATTTTCAAGAAAGTGACAGGGAAGAAGATCACTTGCTGGAACTACACCCTGAAGCAAGCAGGAGTTTCGTATGGGATATTTGGGCTCAAAATCTAAGGTTGCGGGAATAAAAGCAGAATTTGGAAAGCTTGTGATAGCAAAGAAAATGAGGAATGAAGAAATGCAAGAATAAAACGAATTATTTATGCATAGTACAAGCGGCGAGTATGTGGTTCTTACTCATCTACATCTACATAGATACTCTGCAAATCACATTCAAGTGCCTGGCAGAGGGTTCATTAATCACTTTCACAACTTTTCTCTATCGTTCCATTCTCTAATAGCGCGTGGGAAGAAAGAACACCTAAATCGTTCTGTTTTCGATCTGATTTCTCTTATTTTATTGGGATGGTCATGTCTCCCTAAGTAGGTGTGTGCTAGCAAAATTCACATTCAGAACTGAAAGTCGGTGGTTGAAACTTCGCAAACAGATCACGCCGCAATGAATGAAAGGACATAACAAAGAATGTGGTCTTTATTTCCTTTTACTAAACGTTAACATGTCGAAATACTGTGAATAACAAGTAAGAACGTGTTTTACAAGTATGTTGTGGTGCGTAGGTTTGGCAAAGTCGCTCATGACGCTAATTCAACAAAATAAAGTGATACAGAAATGTTGTTGTTGTGATCTTCAGTCTGCAGACTGCTTTGATGCAGCTCTCCATGCTACTCTGTCCTGTACAAGTCTCTTCATCTGAGAATATGTACGGCAACTTACATCCTTTTGAATCGGCTTACTGTATTCGTCCCTTGGTCTCTACGATTTTTTACCGCAGACACTTCCTTCTAATGCTAATTTGACAATGCCCTGATGTCTCAGAATGTGTCCCACAAACCTATCCCTTCTCTTAGTCAGGCTATGCCAGAAACGCCTTTTCTCCCCAGTTCTGTTGAGCACCTCCTCATTAGTTACATGATCTACCCATCTAATCTTCATCAATCGTATGTAGCACCACATTTCGAAAGCATGTAACATCTTTTTGTCTGGACTCCTTATCGTCCACGTTTCACTCCCATACAATGCTGCATTCCAGACAAAGCTTTCAGGAAGGACTTCGTAATATTTAAACTAATATTGGATGTCAACAAATTTCTCTTCCTCAGAAACGCTTTTCTTCCCATAGCCTTTCTGCATTTTACATCTTATTTACTTTGGCCATTGGAAGATATCTTGCTACCCAACTAATAAAACTCATCCACTACTTTCATTGTCTCAGTACCTAATCTAATTCCTTCAGCATCACCTGATTTTTCTGTCACTGCATTCCATTACCCTCGTTTTACTCTTGTTAATGTTCATCTTATACCTTCCTTTCAAGACACTGTCCATTCCGTTTAATTGTTCTTCCAGGTCCTTTGCTGTCTGTGACAGAATTACTATGTCATCAGGAAACTGCAAGGTGTTTATTCCCTCTCCCTGGACTTCTCCTTACGTTCCTTCACAGCTTGCTCAGCGTACAGATTGAACAACATAGGAGCAAGGCTACACCCCTGTCTTACTCCCTTCTCATCCACTGCGACCCTTTCATGCCCTTCGACTCTAATAATTGCTGTCTAGTATTTGTACTAGCTGAATATATCTCTTCGCTTCCTATACTTGCCCTGCTACCTTCAGAATCTGAAAAAGTGTAGGCCTATTCCAGTCAACATTGTCAAAATCTTTCTCCTAATCCACAAATGCTAAAAACATAGGTTTCCCTTTTCTTAAGCTACCTTCTAAGTCGTAATCTGAGTATTGCCTTGGGTGTTCCTACATTTCTCCTAAATCCAAACTGATGTTCCCCAAGGTCAGATCCCACCAGTTTTTCCATTTGTCTGTAAATAATTAGTTAGTATTTTACAACCGTGACTTATTAAACAGACAGTTTTTTTAAGTTACACATTTGTCTGCACTTGTTTTCTTAGGAATTGAAATCATTATATTGTTATTCAAGTCTGAGGGTATTTCCCCTGCCTCATATATCTTGCATACCAAGTGGAACAATTTCTCCATGAATGGCTCTCCTATCGATAATAACAGTTGTAGTGTAACATTGTACACTACTGGTTTCTAACTCGACCCAAGATATTCAAATAGTTTATGTTATAAGGGATTTGGCACTGTGTGAGCAAATACTGCCAGATGGAATTTATTTCCGCAGGTTTTGGCGGGTGAATTTTTGCTCACTGCCACGGAAGAGGGAAGATTAAGGTTATTTGAAGATGAGTGTCTGTTGTTTTATGATTTAAAGCGATTGTTATTCTTAATTAGGATTTCGTTCAGTCGATATCAGAATCAGAAATGTAAAACTGATGTAGTTCTTAACGAAGAAAGAATAAAATTTAATGTTATTGGAAAGAATAGTTATCTTTCAAATGTAGACATGGACAAAATTTCCAGGTATCCTGATAACCATATCAAGCAACTTCGGATACTAGTCTGATTATAACGACTATTTTCTTTCAATACTAGGTACGGACTAGCCAGACCTTGTGGGAAGAACAGCTTGAATTATATATTATCACCCGAAATGAACAAACAAAGGTATTATTTGTGCTGTGGAAATACTGAAAGAAAAATACACAGTGACAGCACACAGTTCAGAAGGGACATCATCTACTTCAGTGTCCTTTTTTCTACTCAAATCTTTTAGTGCTCTGTCAAATTCTTCTCGTAGTATAGCATCTCCTATCTTATCTTTCTCTATTTCATCTTCCACTTTCAGAATACTGTCTTCAAGTTTATGTCATTTGTACAGGCCTTCCATATATTCCTTTCACCTTTCAGCTTTCCCTTCTTTGCTTGGTACTGGTTTTCATTCTCAGTTCTTGATATTCATACCGCTACTTTTCTTGTCTCCAAATGTCTCTTTTATTTTCCTGTAGTCGGTATTTATCATTCCCCTAGTTAAACATTCTTCTACAGTCTTGCGTTTCTCCTCAAGCCATTCCTGCTTAGCCAGTCTGCACTTCCTGTCAACCTCATTTTTCCAATATCTGTACTCCCTTTTGCCTGCTTCACTTTTTTTTTTATTTTCTCCTTTCATCAATTAAATTCAGTACTCCTGTGTTATCCAAGGATTCCTATTAGGCTTTGTCCTTCGGCTTATATGATCCTCTGCAACCTACACTAATCTATCTCTCAGAGCTACCCATTCTTCTTCTACTGTATCACTTCCCCCATTTCAGACAATCTTTGCCTAATACTCCATCTAAAACTCTCAACCATCTCTGGTTCCTTCAATTTGTCCAGATTCCATCTCCTTAATGTTATACTTTTTTGCAGTCTCTTTAAGTTTTAATCTACAGTTCATAACCAATAAGTTATGGTCAGATTCTATATCTGCTCCTGGAGATGTCTTACTACTTAAAACCTGGTTTTTAAACCTCTGCCTTATGATTATAAAGTCAATCTGGTACCTCCTAGTGTCTCCTGGTCTCTTCCATGTATATAACCTTCTTTCATGATGATTAAGCCAAGTGATTATTAAAACGTGCTCTGCACAAAATTCTACCAGGTGATCTCTTTCATTTCTTTTCCCCAGTCCATATGCATGTACTTCATTTCCGTCTCTTCCCTTTCCTACTACCGAGTTCCAGTCCCCCATCACAATTAAGTTTTCTTCTCCTTTACTGGTCTGAATAATTTCGCCTATCTCCACATACATTTCTTCAATCTCCTTATCATCAGCAGAGCTAGTTGGCATACCAAATTGTACTACTGCGGTTGGTGTTGGCTTCATGTCTATCTTTCCTACAATAATGTATTCACGATGCTGTTCATAGTAACTTACCCACATTCCTATTTTCTTATTCATTATCGTTCCTACTCCTGCGTTACCACCAACTGATTTTGTAGTTATAACCCTGTACTCACCTGTCCGAAAATCCTGTTCATCCTGCCACCAAACTTCACTAATCCTCACCTCACGTATTCATTTCTCTTTTCAAATTTTCTAACTTACCTACCCGTTTAAGGGTTTGAACATTTCACACTCTGATCCATAGAATGCCTGTTTAATTTTCCCTGATGATGACATCCTCCTGAGTAGTCCCCACCCAGAGATCTGAATGGGGGACTATTTACCTTCAAAGTATTTTACCTGAGAGGATGCCATCATCATATATTCATACAGTAGAGCAGCAGTGTCCTCGGGAAAATTATCTACTATAGTTTTACCTTGCTTTCAGCCGTTTGGTGTAACTGCATCTCAAAGCCATGTTAGCTGATATTTCACAGGCCAGCTCTGTCAATCATCGAGACCTATGCCCCTGTAACTACTAAAAAGGCTGCTGCCCCTCTTCAGGAACCACACATTTGTCTAGCCTCTCCACAGATACCCCACCACTGTGGTTGCTCCTATGGTACAGCTATCTGTATCATTGAGGCACTTTAGCCACTCACCTTGGCAATGTCTGTGGTTCATGAGGGTGACTTATTAGATCTTTGCAACTTTCTCTGTATTTTTTATATTGTGCCTCTTGAAACACCAAATACTTTAGGTACCTGGGGTTCAGAAGCCCCCACCAAACAAGAATTAATATTTTTTCCCACATGTGAATTCCTTTTTCTTCATTTTCATGCACTCACAACTAGACAAAACACTATCATGACTATGATTGACACATGCATTATAGTGAGGACAATGCACAATGCACATTGTTCAAGCATCCATTTCTTGGAGTGATTTAATTTTTTCGTCCATTCTCTGTGAATATATGTGTGTGCATATGTTCTGTAGTGCAAAAGGAATCCATCTAAAAGTTTTCAGTTTTGAATTTTGTTTATGTATCTATCATGATTCAATTCCTACACAATTGGTAATCTGTCATCTTTGCTAAAACATATCAATAAATTGTAACTCAGTTTCAACTGAAGTTTCCCATTCTATGCACTGCACAGCGTATTGGTTGCACACAGATTCATGATTGTTCAATTCCATGGTCTGCAATGTAGGGACTAGATAGAAGTAATACACAAAGAATATTGTTTACTTATTTTATTAATTTCCATATACATCCATGATATGTATTACACATAATATCCAGACACACTGTAATCAAATGCTATGACAAATATTGACTAAAATTCAAGGCTCACAATGCAATAGAAAGAACAACAATTGTGACAGTAATTTCTTTGTTAGTTGCTGGTTATTATTATCCTCCTTACTTGATATATTTCCTATGCTTAAAGTTTTATATTCAATCAAATTAAAATCAAAATTCTAATTAATTTTTAACAGATTTGACAGTCTTTGCTTTACATTTCCAACATAACACGCACGGCCAGGATTTGAAAGATGAACAGTCAAGTATGCTTTGCGTGAAAAGACTTTGTTACAAGTGTGACACTGATATTTGGTCACATGGAATTTGTTGTTATGTCGAAGTAACGATGACTGAAATTGGAATACTTTTCCACAAATTTTACAGTGGAAATTCCTTCTTATATTTATTGAGCATTCTGATGTTTCATACTCCCTTTCCAGAAGTAATTCCTCTGCATCATTTTCCATATTAGTGAAGGTAACAGTAAGATCACCACCTCTATCAGACCTGTGTGTCACTCCAACTTTTGAGCTATACTTTAAATTTCCACCATATCTTTTTGTAGTAGGTGCATTTGTACCACAAGAGTAAGAATTCATAAATTCATTTCTTGTGGGCTTTATTAGATCTTGGATTTCGTTTTGAGGGTCACTGAGTAAGGCATCATGGTCACCATGTGCTGAATTGTGGGAGGTCTTGTAGGAATGTGAATTCATCTGTTTGGTTTGCTGGCATAAAGAATTGTAGTTTGGTTCAGATACTTGCAGTTGATCATTGTAGTTGCTATTGTTGTCATAATACTCATTCTGTGATTCATTAATTGCAGAAGAATAGTCTGAAACAGAAAAAAATAGAGAAAAATTAAAAGGTAGTCATTTCAGAATATGAAACACATTATCACTCTAAAATCTATGAAAACTGGTGACATTTGGATATACATTACTCTCTGAGAACAATATGGATAAAAAAATACCAACAATTGTTATTATCTGTATAACCTGAAAATTTTCATCATGAAGGGAATTCATTAATTTAAGTCTTGTCAGGAAGATTTAGAAGTTGATTATGAATTATTGATATGTGTTCTTAATATTTTACACTGCATTTTTTAAACCGTTCACTTTAAATGACACTTTAGCTTGTGTAGGATGTTTACACTGTTAAAACTGAAATTGCACATAGTGCAGCAAATAATGACTTTTTCTGCCATCACAGCATGAGTCTTTATTAAGCATCTAGTCTGAGTGAGCGGGGATGACAGATATAGGAACATCATTCAGTACTGATTCATCTCTATACCATAGTGTGTTACAGTGGCAGGAGAATGGTGTCTCTTGATAACATGTGACTAAATGTTTACAGTGGTTGGGTGAGTGGAAGAACATCTAGGGTTGCTTGATATCCCATATTTCCTGGCTTTTCATCTATTTTGAACCAATTTTTTCCGGCATAGTCATGACAGTTTACAACTCACTGCAAAGATGTGACGACAAGCTGCAAAAGGCACAAAAAAATCATCTTTCAGCCATGGCATCCTTCAGAAAATAGAAACATTCATGCAGTCACAGAGGCATACAACACAGTCACACAATCATCATGTGCAGCTGTCGCTCTCTGAATCACGCTCTGCAGTGTGGAAAAAGGGGAGGGAATAGAAAGGTTCAGTCATGATGCTGGGATGTTTACGGCACGGCCTTGCACATCATGTACAGTTGACAGCAAAAAACGTGGATCACTGCTGAATGCAACCCAACTAACATGGCTGTGTTGCAGGTCCTCCACACACCAAACCCCTGTGGAGTACAGTCGTTCGACTGTTTATAATGGGCGCCATAAGAGGCAGTAGAGAACATTGCTCCTTATGAAAGTCAGTTCACATGTAATTCAATACTGTCATACAAAAAGTATTAGAATACAAGTTATTAGAGACGAGACAGCAACGTAAATTCAATTACATTATGATAAGTGACAAATTGAATACCTTATAAAACTCATTCAATAACATGATGAGTTTTTGTTCGTGCTCTGAATTTGAACCTGCTGTTAACCAAAAAAGCTTGCGTTTCTGCTCGACACTCGATTAGGCATAAAGAGTTGTAAAACATTGACGTTTTCATTACAATGCCAATGTCGGAACCCAGAAATGTATGGTTAACCTTAGCATTGCTTCAGGAATTGCATGAAGTTCAGATTTTTGTCATAAAATTATGGAATAGAACGCAGTACCTATATGAATCGTTAACTATGCACTATCATGCATCAGATATTAAAGAAATTCACAAATAGCCCTATATTTGAACTTGAAACGACGATAAAATTGACTGCTTACCTGGCAGGGACTCAAACCCGGCAGTATTCGCTAATCACCGTTAGGGGGATGTGTACATATTCGGCCAGAAGTAGCGGAATTATCACACACTGCTCAGCAATACTGGAGAAGAGGTGGAACAATTGCAGGGTTGGCAGTCTCCTTGGGAGGTGTTTTAATTTTCTAATGATTGTGTCAATAACAGACCGTTTGTTTGATCTTCGCCAAAACATATATTTTTCCCAGTTAACTTTGTTTTCAATTGTACCCACCAGAAATTTCGTTAGATGTATTATTCTTAAATTTGTTTTGCATGTCGATTTTTTAAAGCGTGACGTAAATTTTCTAGTAATCATATGGTGAACTGTTCACATATTTATGTTTAGGGTTAAGTTAATTGTAACAATTTGCATCGTGAAGATATAAACTTCAGTATCATTTAAAAATTGGCCTTGCTTTTCTGAAGTGTTTACTAGACAGCAGCATAATCTACCACAAATATTTCTCAGTTTGATATAGCAGTTTGTAGCTCTGTCAGAGGGATGGGGGTAAATGTTACTCTCGATCCAGTTTGTAATTGAGAGCTACTGCCTCTTAATCTTTAGAGAGTGTCTAAATTTTCGTGTAGGAAGTGAACAGCTGCAGCGTGAATCGCCTCCCCATTGCCCTTGTGTAGGCTGATGCAGATAATTCAGAAAGTAGGGAACGAGAATAGTTGTACTTACTACGTGAAATGCATCACCATTGTCTGTAATCATATATTTGATACCTATATGACACACCAAAGTTGAATTTTCAGACATTTTAATTGGAATACTATAACGTAGCGCCACCAGGGTTCGGGTTCAAAAACTTTAACAAATCGATCTGAAAAGATCAGGCCCACGCATAAAAAAATCCAAATTAATCTGCACAACACCAATTTTGTAATATGTGAACCTTCTACACATGAGCTTCCCAATGGCTAGCTCTGTTCCCTAATGCCACAACATGAATATATATTAATCTTTGATGGGGAGTAAACAAAGTTATGCACCCGAGAACTATGTTATTACTTTAAGAGGGAAATTTCTGTAATAGAAATTTATTTAAAAGAAAAACAGAAGAGCTCTACAACCGGATGTTATCTGTCGAGTTATCATACGTGAGACAACTGACTTTTAATGGTAATTTTGAGAAACGTTGCACAATGTACAACAGTTTACATTTTTGGTTTAAAATCATGCACTACTTATCTTCAGTTTTTATGATTATTAATTTAATGTTGCCAAATACTAGAGGCTACTGGCAACTGTTTATGAATTTTATTAATCTTTACTTTGTGGTACTTGTTAGCCACAAATGATATCAAAGACTACAGGTGATTGATCTTGTAGATTGGATTTAAAACAAATAAAATTACTTGGAGAATCACGTGGAAGACGTATTCTCTTTTACAGGATCTATTCAAAATTTACTGGGAGGTGGAGGATATCCAACTCTACTAAAGGAAATAGTTTAAACTGTTAATTCAATATATTCTTTTAAGGTTTTGGTACAAAACTAAGAAGGGCTCAATCTTTTAGTATGTCAAAACTAACCTTTAAACTGCTCTCAGCTGGTGTGTCCAATTCAGGTCCGTTAGAGGTCACGTTGCACAACACTGGTACAAAACTAATATCTTCACAACACACTTCAGAGGAGCACAGGCTTTGCTATACTTCTGATGATAAACTGTTAGATTAATTTTTGAAACAACAGCGATGGCTGCGTTACAAAACTAAGAAGGGCTCCGTGGCCATAAGTGCGAGCCATCAGGCAACTGGGCCTTGACGTAAGTGACTATATTTCGCGTCGCCCTGCTCCTCTGGCAGCGCGCGCCAAAGAACTTATTTAAAAGAGAGTCTACTCTGCTGAAGGCACAGCGACTCTTTGGTGTCATGGAGGAGGGTGGATTCCAGTCCTCTTACAATACCACTGATATATCAAGTGAATGCTGAAAGATTCTTCTCTATACATGCAAGTCTATGACTGTTCTTTCGAAAGAGCAGACACCACATAAATGTACATAATTAAGGAGAATGCAATCACAGATCCAGCCTTCAGTGCAGATGCACACTCATTGGCCTCAAGCAGCTTGTGTCGGATTATTTCTTTTAATCTAGATTCTTCTCTGTCATTCCAGGAAGCAGTACAACTATCACAATCACCAGACATGATCCACCATGATGTCATTTCACCATAGTCATACCAGGATGATCATTTTTTTTACAGGCAATGATTTCTCGAGTGATCCAACACCTTAGGAGAAGATCTTGTGCACACCTATGCAATGTCTTAACTACTTCTCCTGCAACGTGATGTCGAGCATTGAAGTATTTATAGTGAGAGACACCACCTTGACGTAGCACTGTCCATGCGAGCGAGGACGTTTGTGTGCTCTGGATCTGGAGGGCTATGCCGGCGGTAGCGTAGCTGCCAGAAGGGTCATCCAAGCCAGACAGGCCGAAGGGGAGGAGCCATACCAAGTGTGTCCCCACAACTACCTGTCGATAACCTCTCTCTTGACCTATCCTGTCCTCTTTCCTTACCATTTCCACTTAAATCGTAGCGTGAAAACGTCAACTGCTTCATGAGCAGAAGAGATCTTCAGTCATTCCAAAGCAGATTTGTTCGAATTCCAACGGTCATCAAGGCGGATGAACCTTCTCAGAACTGAATTGCGTCTGTACTCCAGTGGGCGGCCACAAAAGGCGTCTGTACTCCAGCAGGGCAGCCCGATTATGTCCTCTGGGGCTGACCACCTCAGTTGTAATTACGCTACTGCAAATACGGTAGCCAAAGTCGAAAATTGGGCTTGTGAAGCAGCCATGATGCACGAAGCATTAGCCCCATGGAGCTAATCCCTCGTTGACCTCGGTCAACGCAAGCAGGCTATCGGATTCTGGGGAGCCTACATCATGTGCGATACTAAATGGCAAACCTATCTGTATCTCCAATCTAAATCATGGACACAAAATCAGACCGAAACAGACTTTTAAAATGGAAACCATAAACATACAGACAATGATGAAAGTGGGCAAGCTAAAGCAAGTTCTTGACAGTATGAAAGAACTCGGGATTGGTATACTGGCACTACAGGAAACAAGATTTAGGGATGAAAGCACAGTGGAATCAGGAGGATATGTGATTCTGAAAGGGAAACCCGGTGTTTGGGGGAGAAAGCAACCGTTTATGTTTGGTACAGCCTTTGTAGTAGATCGCAGATACCTGGATAGTGTCACTGCATGGAAGGGCATAAATGAAAGGCTGTCATATCTGAAAATGAAAGTAGGAAAGAATACACATACGATAGTAAATGTGCATGCACCAACTAATGATGTGAACAAAAAAGACAAAGCAGGAACCGAACATTTTTGGTCCACTTTGGATAAGGTAATGTCAGATGTGAACAAAAGTGGTGTCACTATTTTGCCAAGGGACTTTAACGTGTAAATAAACATGGAAAGGACGTTTATGGGCCCTGTGGGATTATCCAGCCCACAAGAGAATAAACAAGAATGGTGAGAGATCAGTGAACCTGTGTAGGAGACACAAGATGAGAACAATGACCACCCATTTCAAAGCTAAGGCAAGCAAGAAAACAACGTGGGTCAGCCCTGGGAACACTATTGGGGAAAAACAGCTAGATCATGTAGCAATCCATGGCAAGAATCACAGCAAGATTATGAACACAAGAGTAAGGAAAAATAGCAGGATGGAATCAGATCATTACCTCACTGAAATAAAATACAGCTGGTTACCCAACAGAACGAAGAAATGAAGGACCATAAATACTCACAGAATCAACCTAGATCTTCTGAAAAAAAAAAAAAAAAAAAAAAAAAAACAGAGAAGAGTATGCAAAGGGAATGGTAGTTCAGAGTGATTGGAAGAGAGTGAGAGATATGATGGAAGAAGAGACACTGTGACTGGCTGCTAACAACCAGAAAAGAAAGCATGAGTGGTGGACAGATGAATGCGAGAATGCAGTCGAGAGCAAGAGGAAAGCATGGATGAAATGCCTATCCTGCAAAAAGAAAGCAGACTGGTCGAATTTTCAGAATGCGAGAAAAATTGCTAGTAATACGATCCGAAACGCCAAGGGAAGTAGATGGAATGAGAAACTTGAAGAGGCAAACACAGCCTTCAACAAACACAAATCATGAGTCTTTTTCAGAGAAATAAAGAGCAGAATTAAGGGCTTCGAAGCAAGAGAACCATTCGTAATAGGACAAGATGGCACTATAAAGATTGGCGATAAAGATGTATGCGAGGAAATGGCTAGGTATTTTAGGGGTTTGCTGAATGCCAAAGTACCTCCAGTAAAGTGGACACATGCTCTAGAGACGAAAGTCAGGATAGTCTAGAGAATACACCCACCAGAGCAGAAGTAATAGAGGCAATTAAAAACCTCAAAAACAGCAAAGCACCAGGAAATGACAGTATCTGTGCTGAAGAGATCAAGTGGGGTGGGCCTGAAATAGAAAGAAGCATGTACAATATAATAACAGATATCTGAAGAAATAAGAAAATAACCATAGACCGGAAAGAAGCAATTATAATACCACTACGCAAGAAAGGGGACAAGAAGATACTGAATAACTACAGGAGCATCTCTCTCTTAAACATAGGGTACAAGATTTTGTCTAAATCACTGAAGAGAGCTGAAGAACAACTGGGGCTGACAATAGAACAGTACCAGTGTAACTTTAGAAAAGGGAGGAACTGTGCAGAACAGATATTTGGTATCAAAAGGATAATAGAGCACAGACATAGGAAAGGGAAAAAGACAATAGTGACTTTTGTGGACTTCAAAAAGGCCTACGATTCAGTTGACTGGAGTATCCTTCTATATGTGTTGGAAGGCAGAGGACTAGATGCTACAACACTTGCAATAATAAAGGAAACATTAAGCAATACTACTGCCAGGATGAGACATCGCAGTACACTGTCAGACAGTTTCGAAATAATAACCTGGTCTTGGATGAAGTAGTGAGACAATGGAGACAACTAAATAGAAGATCAAAGGTGTACAAATAGGGTACAAGGTCAAACATAGTGTAGTTGTGCACTGCCTGGCATTCGCAGATGACATGGCACTGTTAAATGAAACAGAAGAAGAGGCAAGGACAGCACTACAAAATCTACCTGAAGTAGCAGAAGAGGTTGGACTAAAGATTGTATGTAATAAGACCAAGATATTGAATACTGAGTCTGACTGGAAGATAGATGGCCAAATGGTTGAGAAAGTCGAGAGTTTTCGTTATTTGGAAGAGAAGATAACTGGTGGAATACAGAGCAGCAGTAGCGCAATAGACAGGGCACAGCTCTTACAGAAACTTCGGTACACAGTGAAAACAACATATGGTAAGCAAAATCTGTCACGGAATGCCAAATTGCGACACTACACAGCAACTATAAGAAATGCTGCAATGTATGCATCAGAAACGATCACACTCGGTATGAGAGCTTGTATACAGTTGGAGGAGGAGGAGCGTAAAATTTTAAGACATGAGGCACTAAACAAATGGGGATATCTGGTTACACAGAACACGAGAGAAACCGTACGAAAATTTTGAACCTATATCGAACGAGATAACGGAAAAGGAGGTTACGATTTGTTGAGCACATCATGAGGATGGGCGATGTGAGGTTGACTAAGAAGATATGGAATGCAACATGTCACACGGGAAAGAACTGGGTGAAGGAAGTCAGAGATGATTGATGATTGGAAGACTAGGAATAAAAGAAAGGGATCTGCAGGCGCTGGTGCAGGACAGGGAGAAGTAGAAACGGTTGGTGGACGGTCACAGGTGGCCGGACACCAAAATCAAAGTCATCATAACAGAAGAAGAAAGAGGCAAAAGAAGCGAGAGAATGAAGAGGTATTGGAAAGAAAGAAGACTTGCTAAACAAGCCACACATGATTCTGAAGGGTCCTAACGAAGCAGAAGTAAAAAGAAAATAAAAGTAATTACTGAGTTACAGATCCATTGTAGCGATATCGCCATGTAGCAGGACATTTGAACAAATAATTTTTCCAACGTTATGAAATATCTAGAAATAATCACGTATTAACATCAAACCAGCATGGATTTCAATATCTTTATCCTCTTGAGACTTTGGCGATACTAAATTTGTACTCCAAAACTAAGTCCGTATTTCTAGAGTGCCAAACGATTTTTGGTATCTTCAGTCATAATCAAATTCGAACCATATCGCTTTCCTAAGGAGTATAGTCACAGCCGTGCGACTAGGCTCATGATATCCTATCTGCAAGGTAACAGTTTGCAGTAATTGATGAGGAGTCACCTAGTGAAAAGGAAGTGACGAGTGTGATTCTTCCAGAAAGTGAAATAGACTTCTCCTGTTTCGAATCAGACATTGTTCTTAGATTTGAGTTAGTTAATGCTGCCGACTAGTAAACTCCTCAGAAAAGCAAAGCCAATTGCGAAATGATTTTGAATTTATATCTTCATAGTGCAAATTGTGACAATTGACCTCAAACATCAATATGCATTTGGCTCTGAACATAATTACTAAAAGAGTTATGTCAGCATCAGTATTGCCAGATGGCAGAGAGAGATAATACCTACCGTCTCACAAAAATGTACCTACGTTTCCCTACTTTCTCCCTACCACCTCATTAATGCCCCTACATCAGGGTCGTAGGCAGGATTTGCGTCTGGGAGGGGCTGAATCTAGGAGTCCAGCCGACAGAGGTCAACCAATTCATTATGTGACATGTTACAATTTTGACAAACTTTAAAATAAATATTTGACATCATGCTTCACTTGCTAGAGATGTTTTTTCCATTGACTAATATTTACTGACTGATGGAGCCAAGTGAAGATTATGCCGCGAATTCCAAGTGCTCTGTTATAAGAGGATTACTTATTTATCGATCGGACAAGGGTACATCAAGAACCTGTCAACCATAGAGAGGATCAGCATTAATTAGTTTCCCCAAATATGCCGCGAATTCCGAGTGCACTGTTACATGAGGGTAACAAATTTATTGACCGCACAAGGATACATCGAGGCACCATCAACCATAGAGTAGGAACACCAGTAATTATTTAGTTCACAGTCAACACAAAAAAGGAAGTCCGTCGTTCTGCATGATTCGATTTTCAAACAGTAATGCTACTAGCGCTTTGTTCATTTATAACGTTGGCTGTCGCAAATATTTTAGCGTTTTCTTGTCAGCATCTTCTCATTTACAACAACTAACCAGTATATGGTCCTGATGCAAATAAATAACAGTCTAGTCAAGGTAATATAACGTCTTTCGTTCATGGAAACAATGAATTTTCCTTTTGCTGACATTTTCTAACACTATTTCCAAACCGACTCTCCATTCCACCGATATACATTGAAATCATAATATTTAGCATCAATTTTAATGTGCCCGAAACTAAGTTTTCAAATGAATAATGTTTACTATGAACAGAAAACAACTATGCCGTCTAAAATATCATTGGCTACTTAAAACTCTGCCACAATTGGTCGGCTTCATTCCCGCGTGCTGACAACTGTTCTGTTGCCAACATTACCCGCTAGGCCTGTGTCAGCGATTGTAAAATTTTACCAAAGTACCTACGCGTTGGGGACTTTTGGATGAAAATTCCCTACATGATTTTAATGCTTAACCTATTTCTTCCCAGTGTTGCGTACACGCAACACACTATTTAGACTTACAAAATGCAGTCGAAATGGACTTACTGTACTAAACTCACCACACACGTGTTAAAAGGCATTCACGAGCACTCTGTATATGTGTTAAAGTTTCACAATTACCTTAACACTTCGTAAAAAGATGCAAGATTTACAAACGTCAGACGATCTACATACACAAGAAATGTCAAGTTCAGCTTCACAAAGAGTGTTTTTCAATATTTCATGTGTGATACCATCAATGTAAGTCAGAGTTATCATATAATAGACAATATTGCACAGTTTGAACAAATAGAAGAATGTGATCACAAAAAATAAATTTTTCTATTTTTTACTAGGAAACAGCGCAACATTATGGGTGGTGCAAATTACAACACATACTGCTAGTTTGTAATATTTGTAATGTTATTTCAATTATTTTAAAGAGAACCTGATGACTAAATATAACACTTTTTCACAATTTCTATTTTTGGGAAGAAATGGGTTAAAAGTACCTACGTGTAGGGAAAATTCCCTGCGTCTGGCAACACTTGTCAGGATTCCCGATATATATAAGCAAAACAAATTTGAAGGTTATATATATAACGAAATTCCTTGGAGTGCAATTAAAAACAACGTTAATTGGGAGTAACATGTGTTTTAGTGAAGGTGAAATAAGCGGTCTGTTATTAACACAAACATTAGAAGATTTAAACGTCTCCTAAGGAGAATGCCAACTCTACATTTCTTCCAACTCTTTGGCAGAATTGCTGAGCAGTGTGCGATTATTACTTGTCGGGATAGAGAGAGGATGCAGAGTGCTTATAGAAGAGAATAGTTTCCTACATCGTATCATTTTTAGCTAAGTGAAATATTATGTGGTGGCTACGTTTACCATCTTTATATTCTTTAACTTATTTAAATATTTCAATGAAACGTCAGAGGATTATGTGACTGCTCAAGGTTATAGAGAAATAGCTTTAGTTGAATGAGTTTAATCTATAGATCTGGGTAGGTTAGACGTGACCTTTGATTCTGCAAGGGGTGAACGTGGCTTTGCAGCCTGGAGCTGTATTCGCCGTGGCTCGCGAACTACGGGGCAACTGGGCTGGATGGATGATGGGCTGGCCGGCGAGAAACAGCGTGGCGCCGATGCGAGGCAAGGCCGATGGCGGTGCCGTGAGGGGCCAGGCTCTGCCTCTGACGCTCATGTTGACGTAAACGTGTTTGCTTCCTCTCCTGGTACATCAGAGCGACAAGCGGAAATAGATGTCAGGCAGTCAGTGGCAATCTCTCACTGGGAGTGGCCAACTCGGGATAGAGTCACCACTCTTATTGAAGTTGGAGGGTGCTCCAAAACGTTCAAACGTTTGTTAAGCTTATGGGACTTAACTACGGAGTCATCAGTCCCCAAACTTACAAATTACTTATGAACTACCTTATACTAAGGAGGGCACAAATATCCATGCCCGAGGGGGGATTCGAACCCCCGACTGTAGTAGCCGTGCAGACCGTGACTGGAACGCCTCAATCCCTGCGACCACCGCAGCCGGCGAGGATGCTCCATCAGAGAGGCTGGCAGAACATCTGGCATGGTATACCACTGTAGCGAGATGGTGGAGGAACTACCTTGACAGATTTAGGAAAGTGAAAAGGTGGGGTTTAACAGCTTTTAAATATTGGAAGAATGTCATGTTCACTTCAGCTGCTTTATTTAATATCTCAAAGCTAACGGTTTCGGTCAATTAACCATTATCAAGCACCAGCAGAGCTTAACCAATTGGTTAACATGACATGTTACAGTATTGAAAAACTTTAAAATAAATATTTGTCATGTCGCTTCACTTCCTATACAGGGTGAATCACCTAACTCTTGCACCGCAAATATTGCGGTTGCGGAAAGTGCGATTGATGTGCGGTTTTCACAGAATGGAAAGGGGCTCGTATTTTTAGCCAACAAACAGATTGTAATATTACTTAGAAAGTGTATCTTTTATGCAAACATACAGTTTTTTAAATGGAACAGTGGTTGTTTCTATCATGCCCTGGAATTTTTGACACCAGCTGTCTACAAAGAATTTTGAATGACATTTTTATCACGTTTAATTTGGCAGCTACAACCGTTCAAAGAGTCTGGGACGGAGATTGCGATAATGTAACTGACTGGTTGAGTGGCTAGCCCCTGCGGTACAGCCCACTCTCTCATGACCACCATAACCTCCGCCCCCAAAACTTTGAATGGTTGTAG
Source organism: Locusta migratoria (assembly GCA_026315105.1). Taxonomy (NCBI): domain Eukaryota; kingdom Metazoa; phylum Arthropoda; class Insecta; order Orthoptera; family Acrididae; genus Locusta; species Locusta migratoria. The sequence goes on from CM048744.1 coordinate 555,457,407, forward strand.
CTGCCAAACTAAACCTGATGAGAATGTCATTCAAAATTCTTTGTACACAGCTGGTGTCACAAATTCCAGTGCATGACAGAAACAACTATTGTTCCATTTGAATAAATGTATGATTGCATAAAAATACACTTTCTAGGTATTTTTACAATATATTGTCTAACAATACGAATCCTTGACTACCAATCCATTCTGTGAAAACTGCACATCAATCGCACTTGCAATATTTGCGGTGCAAGTTTTGGGTGACTGACCCTGTATATGTTTTTCGGGTGACTGACCGTTACAAACTCAGCTAGTGCTTGATAATGGTTTATTAAACGAAACCGATAGCTTTGAGATAATAAATTAAGCAGCTGTGGTCAACATGGCACTCTTCCAATACCTTGACAGAGCACCACCGATAGAGCTTCTGGCAGAGGCAGGAAGAGAGTAAACTCGCACATTTGCGGTGGGTAACCAACTTCCCAACTTCCCCCGACTCCAGTGACACGAGTCGCCAAAGACTGAGGGATGCTTAACTACACGTACGACGGTCCACTGTGAAACAAGAACCCAGCGAAGAAAATATTACATATCGGCTGGCATTTGTAGAGGTCCATCTCAGAGAGTCGTGGGAAAACGTTATTTTCACTAACGAAAATGTGTTTTCCACCAGTAACGACAGTCCAAGGGTCATTTACAGGCCTCGAGGTTCTCGCCATCGTCGTGAAGAAGTGATGCTTCGGTCAGTGCGGATGCTGTCTGGAGAAGAGGACTTCTTACTGCAAGAGGACCATTCTCCTGTTCACAAGTCTGCATTCGTCCAGCAGCGGCTCTCCACAATGTCGTGGACTGGCTGACATGAACCCCATGTCGGCTTAGGTCGCCAGTCAGTTAACAGAGGACTGGCCACAAAATCAGTCAACTGCTCGGGACGCTCTTCTGGACTGCGTTTTGGGAGCATGGCAGGAAAATGTTCAAATGTTTGTAGAGCTTATGGGACTTAACTACGGGGTCATCAGTCCCTAAGCTTGCAAACTACTTATGAACTAGCTAATACTAAGGACGGCACAAATATCCATGCCCGAGGGGGGATTCGAACCGTAGTGGCCGTGCAGACCGTGACTGGAGCGCCTCAGTCCCCTCGGCCACCGCGGCCGGCAGCATGGCAGGAAGTTGCTTCTCACGCTGTTACATCCGACGACTTATGAGAATCTATGCCAAGATGCATGATAGAAATAAAAATAATGAGGGTTTCTCGATAAATTATTAGAGTCCCTATAACGTTCTGTTATTTCTTATTTTTCTTTTTTACTCAGTGAGAGTCAGTGGAAGACCACTTGGCGACAGAAATAAAATATGAGTTAGTTTTCTTTTTATTTAATTTTTTAATTTGAGGGTTCTTTTCTTACTATACAGTTTGTTTATTTCATTTATACCCTGTTTCCATACATACAGAGTAATTGGTTTACATAAGTGCTGTTAAAAATGTTTTGTTATTTCAGGTGCGTCTCTTTCTTCCCCTCCATTCATTAATACGCTCTTCGACCTTCATAAAGTATGCATATGCAAACGATTTGGTCTTGCATTTATTCATCGTTAATTTCTCCTCCATTCTCTCTCTCTCTCTCTCTCTCTCTCTCTCTCTCTCTCTCTCTCTCTGTGTGTGTGTGTGTGTGTGTGTGTGTGTGTGTGTGTGTGTCACCACTCTTACATTACAACCTCAGTTGCTCTTCTGGTCTATTCCCCCAAAACATTGTAAAAAATAGTAGTTTCCATTAAACCAATACTTTCTCTTTTCATGTCTGCTTTCTCTCCTTGAAGCCGTGTTCTTTTATATCTCCAGTAATCCATCCTTCGTTCTGTAAAACATTCGCTCCTGTTCTCTCGGCTCTAAAACAAACTGTGACATATGTCTAACTAAGTAAGGAGTACTTTGCAAACATTTCACTCTTTTATTATCCAGTTCTACACTCCTATTCATTCCTAGATCCCACACTCCCCTCTACTATCCCTTCCTTGGCGTACTGATCTGCAACTACATGCTGCATTTCACAATGTTGTGCTAGCAGATGTGTGTGTGATGTCTCCATTAAAATGGCCATCTATTTCGACCAATCCCAGTATCCAACCTATGAAATTGCAGAGACTGACGTTCTCCCCCATGCTTCCCAATTGGATATTATGCTTTGCATATAATCGCATTTTCGATGCGAAATTGTACCGGAAACCTCCTTGCTGTTTTTTAACCTCAATATGATTATTGAAGGCAATCACCCGTCGAAGAATAATTGCTCGACACACATTCCAGTTATCGGATACCTTGTCATTGACCATACTAGTAAATCATAGAAACTTCCTTCATCGAAGTCTGTTTGTCTTCCTGAACGTGGTGAATAATAGATCTCAAAACGAAGTTACTTTCCCCATTTCAGAGTCCTTTTTCTAATGCATAATCGACGCTCCTCATAACGTTAAAAATGCGTAATATTCAAGTTATTGTGCCAACAGCTATCCATAAATCTTGAAGAAAATGAGGCCATAATTAAATAAACTCACAGCAAAAAGCCATACCAAATCGTAATGTAGTATGCTACAACATAGTAATATCATGCAAAATCCGCGATAAGGAGCCTCAGACCACGTGGCCATCCTGTGCGACCAAGAATGTCTTACCTAGCCACACACCTCTGAGCTCTTTGACTGGTCGTACCGTCTAATGAGTACTCCATTATGACAAAACATTATGCTAACACATCTGTAATTCGGTTGTACGCCGGGGTGAGGTTAACTTGTAATGGCTAAGGTATGGGTCCGATTCCCGCAAGGGGTAACAGTTTTTAACAGCCACAAAAATATCATCTACACCTTCAGTAAAGCCAAGTAAAGAACGCAGGACTCTGCTTTGTTTCAAATCAATATTGCACATGCCCATGTGCTACTGCGTTAAACAGAGTTTTTGTTGTTTCCTCAAAATACCAAACCTCCACGTCTCTACAAACGGAGCGATCCTAACTACTAGTGACTAGTGACTAGTGATAGTTGGCGCTCCATGGTTTCAGGTCAAGAGTGACGGTACGTGCGGTGTTGGAGTCTCTGGAAGAAACAATAAATACATAAGCAGTATTCCTTCGTATTATACAATAGCAAATGGTTCAGGATTAGAGTCCCTGCCGGAAAAAAATTGTATCGTCGTTTCAGGATCCAGTATAACGCTATTTGTGAACATATTTAATGTCTGACATCTGATTGTGCTGAAGTTAACAATTCATCAATGTACTGCATTCTATTCCACAACTATAGTACATAGCCGGCCGCGGTGGCCGAGGTGACTGAGGCGCTTCAGTCACGGTCTGCACGGCCACTACGGTCGGGGGTTCGAATCCTCCCTCGGTCATGGATATTTGTGCCGTCCTAGTTCGTAAGTAGTTCATAAGTAGTTTGTAAGTTTAGGGACTGATGACCCCGTAGTTAAGTCCCATAGACTACACAAACATTTTGAACTATAGTACATATCTTCAGCTGTTACCTCTCAGCAACAATATGAGCTTCACGCAATTCCTGGTGCAGTGCTAAGATTATGATTTATTTCCGGATTATGACATCAAAAAATATTCAAATGTTTGTTAAGCTTGTGGCACTTAATTGTCGGGTCATTAGTCCCTAAACTTACAAACTACTTATGAACTAACTTATACTAAAGACAGCACAAACATCCATGCCCGAGGGAGGATTCGAACCCCCAATGGGGAACGCCTCAATGTGCTCGGCCACTCCGCCGCGGCCGGTTCTGACATTGGTGTTGGAAACCGATACTAATGAAAATGTTAGTTTTTTACGTCTATTTATGTCAAATCGTGTCTAGATCAGGCACACAACTTTTGTTGGGTTAACAGTGTGTCAAATTCAGATCACGAACAGAAACATACCGTGTCATTAAATAAGTGTGGTAACGTATCTAACTTTTCACTTATTACAATGAAATTTAATTTACAAGTGTTACAGTCTCATATCTAATAATGTGTATTCTAATATATGTTGCACGACTGTATAGTTTGCACCTTGACTGAATGCCATAAAGAGAAATAGTCTTTAGTGTCTTACCTAGTACCTTATGTGGGTAGGTAAATCACTGTAATGTGGAATGATTTGACGACCTGCGACGCAGCTGTGTTATGTTGGTTGCATAACGTCAGGTGCGGCATCCACTTTGCAATTCAGGGGTGACCACTTTTTTTGCTGTCAAGTGTACATATTAGATGGGATGAACGAGATACAGCTTAGGAATGGAGTGGGAAGACAGGTGAGGGGAGGAAAATCGAATTCAATAAAACAAACAAACATGTGTTCCACACATGCACACACACACACACACACACACACACACACACACACACACACACACACAAACGTTCAGGAAAGGTGTTGGTGGATGGGAGGATCCAGATGCCCCGGGCTGTGAAGCAGCCATTGAAATTAAGCATATGCTCTACTGCATGCTGTGCCACAGGTTGGTCCACCTTGTTTTTGACCACAGTTTGGCAGTGGCCTTTCATCCTAATGGACAGCTGGTTGGTGGTCATGCCAATATAGAAAGCTGCGCAGGGATTACAGCACAGTTGGTAAATTACATGGCTGCTTTCACAGGTGTCCTGGCCTCTGATAGGGTAGGATAAGCATGTAACAGGACTGGAATAGGAAGTGCTGGATGGGTGGATTTGACAGCAGTGGGGTCTTCCACAGGCTATCAGGGTGGCATAGGGATGGACTAGGATGTCATGGCGGTTGAGAGGGCAACGGAACACCACTTTAGGAGGGGTGGGAAAGATCTTGGGCAGGATGTCTCTCATTTCTGGGCATGAGGACAGAAACAGCTAAATTGCATCCTTCATCAAGGTTTTGATATTCTGTCCTTATTACTGTAATGTTAATTCCAACCTGAATTATCCATTATTAATTTTTTTCAGTCTCACGTATCACTTATTTAAGAACATTTCTCCCGTATTTCATTTTAATATAATATTGTTAGGTTGAAGTACAATACTTTTTAGATATTTAATTATTCAACTTTGATTATCGAAATTGTCTGAGAGATATATGGGACTGTGTAGTGGCATGATAGCTTTGTGCTGAAGCAGGAAGGGGCCAAATACAATATTGAAAGATTTAAAAAATGAGACAGGGGGTAGAGAAAGCTAGCTCAACCTCTACATAAACTGCCAATTCCTGCTTTAAGGGCAGAGACACAGGTGTCACTCCTTGCAGGAGCCAGACATGACAGTTGTGTGTGAAGTTTATCTGTGTGATTGTATTAATGATACTGTTTTCCTGTGTCAATAATAGAAGATAGATAACAACTCAGCTTAAGGATGACTGCTGAGCTGTGGACAGGCACATAAAATAGACAATAACATCGGCATAACACACATTTTTGGCTGTAGACTCCATCAGAAAAAGAAACACATTCACAGAATCACTCAGACATAAATATGCTAAAAAGTACATTATCTCTGACTGCTCCAGCGCTACAATCATCATGAGAATGACTGAAGAAGGCAGCGGATAGGAGTGGAGGACGAAAGATGACGGGTAAGGGTGTTGATGGAACATTCTGTATTGCATGAGGGGTTGTAAAGGCTCTGATAAGTAGGAATGTGAGATGTGGCATGACATACAGCGAAGGGAAGGCGTGGGAGAGAATAAAAGACAGATGAAAAGGTGTGTGTGGGGAAGGAGGGAGGATTTAAAACTGCAAAAATAATTTTAAAAATATAATAAAGGGGCAACAGTTGGACAGAAGACACAAATTGATGAAATGTAAGGCTAAAACTAAGTCCCACATTCTATTTCTTATGTGCTGCTTAAACCATGGAATCCTTCCCAATGATCTAACCATTACAATTTCTGTCTCTGTATCCCATTCTTTCCTTCACAATGACCTTCACCTTTTCATATCCCAACAGTCCTTGTCAGTCACAAACATAGTATTATTATAAAAGACACATTTCCACTGCACCATGGCACAGACATCCCTGAAACACCTCTGTTCCCCCAAAAGGTATTGCTAATGTGCAATCCCCACTGCATAGATCTCATGTCCCAAACTGAATCCCTTGCACTCCATCAGCTGTAGGAGCATTCCAAATACCATCTTCACAAGTTGTCCAGTTGCTGACATCTTACTGCCACCTTGGTGCACCAATAGCCAACCACCATCCCACCCCTGACCTTGTCCACTTGCCACACCTAACAAAACTCCCCACCAACACTCCATAATACCCAGAGCCGAAACAACCCCAGAACAATGTTTTCAACCTTTCTGCATAAACCATCAACCCACAGAACGTCCAGATCTATCCAAAGGCCTCACATTTGGCCCACATCCAAATTTAATCATGCTGGACTTGTCAAAGACAACCTCTTCTTTTTCCGAGCTCTACAGTGGAAACACTACTTTCTCCAATCCCTCCAATCAAAGGCAGTCTAATTACAACATAGAACCCTGCCTCTCCCAATTCCAACCACCATCCAACCGTGATCCTTCCTCACTCCCACCTAACCACCCTCTAGTTTACTTCCCGGAATTCCTCACCTCAAACTTCGCATCAACATCCTTCTCCAAGTCCCTTCCAAAGACAACCAAACTTTCAGCAGAAGAAAGGACAGCCTTACACAACCTTGAAGCAGTTCCCAGCCTAATCATTGTTTCTGCAGTCAACAGTTCCACCAATGTTTTGATGAATTGCAGTGATTAAGTGGCAGAAGACCTAAGTCAATTACCTGATTTTCTCACCTACAAGTGGTACCAGGATGACCCCAACCCAAAAGTGCAACATGACCTAAAATTTCTGCTAAAATCTTATGGTCCTACCCAGATACTCTCCCCAAAATCCACCTCCTTTCTAACTCCAACAACACACAACACACCTACCTTTTACATGCTCCCAAAAGTCCATAAACCTAACAATCCTGGACGCTGAATTGTGGACACATGATATTTCATACATATGGGAATTGATTTTTATTTATATAAATACAATGTGAAAAAGTTGCAAATCACTGTAAAGAATGTTACTGAACAACAGACAAGCACGTAGAAAAGACCTGGATAAATTGAAGGAACCAGAGGTGGTTGAGGATTTCAGAAGGAGCATTAAGCAAGGATTGGCTGAAATAGGGGAAAGTAATACAGTAGAAGATATTCAGCAAGTGAAACAGGCAAAAGGGACTACAAACGTCTCAAAAATGAGATTGACAGGGAGCGCAGACTGGCTAAGCAGGAGTGGCTAGAGGACAAATGCAGATCTGTAGAAGATAGTATAACTAGGGGAAAGACAGATACCTCCTACAGGAAAATAAAAGAGATATTTGGAGAGAAGAAAAGCAGCTGTATGAATATCAAGAATTCAAACGGAAAACCAGTACTAAGGAAAGAGGGGAAAGCTGAAATGCGGAAGGAATATATAGAGGGCCTGTACAAAGAAAATAAACTTCAAGGTAGTATTCTAGAAATTGAAGATGAAGTAGAGGAAGATGAAATAGGGGATGTGATACTGCGAGAAGAATTTGACAGAGCGCTGAAGGATTTGAGCCGAAACAAGGCTCCTGGAGTAGATGATAATCCGTCTGAACTGCTGATTTCGTTAGGAGAGTCAGTCATGAAAAAATTGTTCCACCTTATATGAAAGATGTATGCGAAAGGGGAAATACTGTCCGATTTAAAGAAGAATATTGTAATTCCAGTTCCAAAGAAAGCAAGTGCAGACAAATGTGAAAATTACAGAACTATCACTTTAATAATTCATGGTTGCAAAATACGAACACGGATTATTTACAGACGAATGGAAAAACTTGTGGAATCATTCCTTGGGAAGATCAGTTTGGATTTAGGAGAAATGTACGAACACAGGAGGCAATACTCAATTACGACTTATCTTAGAAGATAGGCTAAGGAAAGGGAAAACTACATTTGTAGCTTTGGAGGAAGCTATTGACATTGTCGACTGGAATACACTCTCAAATTCTGAAGGTAGCAGCGGTAAAATATAGGGAGCGAGGAGTTATATTCAACCTATACAAAAACCAAACAGCAGTTAAGGGCAAGAAAGGGACGCAGAAGTTGGGAAGGGAGTAAGAGAGGATTGTAACCTTTCCCCAATGTTGTTCAATCTGTACATTGAGGAGAAATTTGGAAGAGCACCTGAATGGAATGTACAGTGTCTTGAAAGGAAGATATAAGATGAACATTAACAAGAGTAAAACGAGGGAATGTAATGTCAGAAAATCAGGCGATGCTGAAGGAATTACATTAGGTAATGAGGCAATAAAAGTAGTAGATGAGTTTTGTTATTTGGATAGCAAAATAACTTCTGATGGCTGAAGTAGAGAAGATATAAAACGTAGAAGGGCTATGGGAAGAAAAGCATTTCTAAAGAAGCGAAACTTGTTAATATTCAATATTAATTTAAATGTTAGGAAGACTTTTCCGAAAGCATTTGTTTGGAGTGTAGCATTGTATGGGAGTGAAACGTGGACGATAAGGAGTTCAGACAAATAAGTCATATAAGCTTTTGAAATGTGTGCTACAGAAGAAGATGGGTGCATAATGTAACTAATGAGGAGGTACTTGACCGAATTGGGGAGAAAAGGAGTTTCTGACACAGAAACAAGTAAGAGAAGGAATAGGTTGAGGGCACACATCCTGTTACATCAAGGAATCCTCAACTTGGCATTAGAGGGAAGTGTGTGGGGTAAAAATTGTAGAGGGAGACCGAGGCATGAATACAGTAAGCAGATTCAAAAGGATGTAGGTTGCCGAACATATTCTGAGATGAAGAGACTTGCACAGGACAGGGCAGCGTGGAGAGCTGCATCAAACCAGTCTGATGACTGAAGACCACAACAACTACAACAACATTTAAACCAGGAGGAGAAGATGGATAGTGAGTGGAGTCAAGTGTAGATGGTCTAATAGAAGATTAAAACAAATAAATACCTGAATGGAAAACGAAAAAAACAAATGTCATTTATCACCAAACATTGTGCTGATGCCTTAAAAACATCAACAAATGACTGCCAAGACAATGAATTCTGATTTAGTCAGAGATAAATAATTCAAATGAGTGAGCAGTGTGTTTTGCAACAGAGACAGCTCACTAATTTCACATCAGATTCATTTCGTTTCAATAAATTCATGATAATACTGAAATTGTTTTGTTTAAAATTTCAGAAAAAAAGTATTGGATGAACATTTTCTAAATGAAATGGCTGGCTGAATGACACATAATTACTGGTGATACAGACATGTTATAAAACATCGTCCTCAATGAATTACCCAGGTCTTGCTTCTCCCTTGTAAGCTACCTAGACATTGGAAACAACACTGAAGTATATCGTTTGTATCAAATGTATGATTATGAATTCTTTCTGATGTTGTGATTAAAAACCCTGGGCCTAGTTATTATGATATACAGTATCCAACTAGCTCTATAATTGAAAACAATGTGTTCCAACATGAACTCAGATATGAAATACTTATATTATACTGAGAAACAATATTAACTAATGACTCATACAAAAGTACCTTCACATCTTGTTAAATATTTTTTTCCGGCTTTAAAATGTTTATGATGTTGATAAGATGGTTCATGCCATTTTACTTAGGAAGATTTGAAATAAAGTATAAAATGGTTGACATCACACTTGTGTAGTTGGAGGTGCTACACATCTATACTACCAGTACAGTTAAAGAAAGGATGGAAATTATTGAATTTGCTGGCTTACCAATCTGCTTTCTTCACTGATAACACAGAGAAACTGCAAATTTGCTTCCATATAGCAACCTCACTCAAAAACTGTCTTATAAGTTAATTGATGAAAATTTCCTTGTTAAGTGGGTCTGAGGTAGTACCTTTCTTATGTTGCTGGAGGTGCTTACTTTAATATGATTGTACAGGAACTTAAATATCACTCTTATTTTATAGCTCTATTCAGAAAAGTTTTACTGAACTCCAGGGCCGCCTGAGATGTCTGATTTTAGAGACCCTTTATTTTTTTTAAATATAATTTTGCTTAGACACTCTGCAATACAATCCATATAACAGGATGCAACCAAGAAAACTTCAAACAGATAGCTCTATATTTCTCAGAGCTACTCAGATGTCCAGTATCACCATCAAAATCTCATGAAGAGACTGCAACATACACAAATCATGGAACATTTGGAGAAGATGGCATAATTGCCTTACTCTTGAAGAGCCTAGGCGCACTTGATGATCTCGCAGAAATCATAACAGACATGTGAGAAACATAATCCTATAAAGAGAACACTATATGAAGGCTAAAAATGTGTAGCGGCACTAGCCACCATTGCGAGCGTTTATGTGTTGCTGGTCGTCGATCATGGTCATGAACCGAGTGTCATATCTGTCTGAATATCTTAGGTTTTTGCTCTTTTTACATTATCTGCCATGTTTAAGTTAAGCTGTGCTTGTTCACTGTGTAGACAAGATTGAATAAGCATTTGTACTGTAAAGGGTGTGGGCATTGGGGTTCATTGCCCCTAGTAACCTCCACAGTGGTGACCCCATACTAAAACGGTTCTACACATACGGTACAGTGTTGTGCTCCAGTTCTTGGTGTATTCTTTCTACCATAACTAACTCACGCTTGTTTCCACACCCAAGTTCGTTATGTCGATGCCTGTGCAACTGCCACCCGGACTTGCACTTCCTCATCAACCTGTGGCTTCCAGCATTTTCACGAGGGTCAGTAGTTCACATGATGCCAGGCTGCTGCAGTTGTCCGGACATTCACCACAGGACATCCTCACATCGGCGCAGTTCAACAATGTCATGCCACAGCAATGTGATTCTGGCTTTGTCACTCCACAGACACTTTCAAGTGCTCCCTTTCATGCCACACCACCGTTCGAGCGCTCTCAGCTCTTCCGTGCTTCAGACAATGCCAGCTGCAATGTGGACTTTGTTGAAAACTCAAACGTGCAACCGCCTGCTGCCATGACAGGAACTCCAGTGTATCACTCTGTCGGTTACACGCCCAATCTCTAACGGCCAGGTGTGCTACGAACTTTTCCCTTTTCGATTGCTGTGCATCAAAGTGTCCCTTATGAACTTTGCCAGCCTAATTACTGTACCCATGTTTGTGCTGAACACTGTGCTATCTTTGCAAGTGCAGCTTTTTGTGCATGCTCCTCTCCGGCAGTTAGTCTACCCACCTCTGTATCAGTTCAGCTGCCTCACTCAGTGCACCCTTTGATTATTCCATGTAACGAACCATCCTAAAATGACCCACAGTTTCATCAACTGTGACAATTCTTCAACCGTGTATGCTACACATCTTGTGCTACCATGTGCGGTGCCACTGGGTATGCCTTCCGTGATGCAAAGTGGTCCCCTACTGCACCCGAACTTTGACGGACTTTCGACCGTTGCTCTGGCGCCTCCGCCATGCCGTGCGACGCTTCTGCACCTTTGCTGATCAACACCACCACCACCGCATTGCCTCTACCACTGCCTGGTTCGCTTCCTCCTGCGCCACCAGGCCATCTGCCGAAGGTACCTCCAGTTTCTTTCGACTCTCCAACCACCTGGTTTGCTCTCATCGAGCTTATATTCGAGCATTACAGTTTGGACGACTCTGCTCGCTACCTCTGCTTAATCACTTCGCTGCAAGACCACGTGGATATGATCTGTGACCTGTTACCTACCCCCCAATCAGGACCGCTATGACAATGCTAAAAAAACAATCCTGGAGTGTGTCACCCAGTCCGTGGAGGAGACTGATCGACACATAATTCAAGATGAGAACCTTGGTGACAAACGTCCATCTGAACTATGGTGACGCCTTTGGCTCTTGGTTAACGAGCAGGTCATGCCTGACCACTCGCTCATGGCCATCTGAACGAGTAAACTCCCTCTGGCTGTGCAAAAAGCATTAATGTACAGTGTGCTCGAGTCCTCCCAGTTAGTTTATGTGCATTGCGGTCCGAGTGCATGAAGCTCATCTTTGAGAATCTCATCTTGCGCAACCCGTCGCGTAGGGCCCCGCACCACAACTACCTACCTTCACATGCTGTGATCAACATGATATTCTTCCAATATTTAAAAGCTGTTAAAGCCCTGTTGATTACACAGTTTTTATTTGAAGCCAAGCCAGTTTAATTTATTTATATAAACAAAAAAGTACACAGCTGTACTTTTGTGTTATACAGGTCACGCACTTCTTCATGGCAGTGTTGCCAGCCTGCGAAGCTCAAAAGTCCCATCTAGGAATTAAAAATATCCCTTTTTAGCGTAAAGTGTCCCACGGCAAACAATAAAACACAACAAAAAACAAACAAAAAACTACAGGACATACCGTGCTGTTTCCTCACACTCCTCTATCGCCTTTTACAACTCCGTCTAACATACAGCCATGTTCAGTGTTATGTTCAAAGTCTTATATCTACAAAATGAGACCGCGCGACCCTCGTACCACTTTTGTGCGTAATTTGCGAGGTACTGACAGAAGCCGAAAAACTTCGAAAGTTCTTCACCAAATCTTTTGAAATTTTGGCACAACTTTTTACTGGAATATGTACATGGTTTTAGCTTTTATGTACCATACTTTTTCAATACATGTATTTGAATTATACAATGGGGAAACTTTGATACAAAACATATAGCCGGCCGAGGGGGCCAAGCGGTATGCGGCGCGCCAGTCATGGTCTGCACGGCCACTACGGTCGGGGGTTCGAATCCCCCCTTGGGCATGGATATTTGTGCCGTCCTTAGTATTAGCTAGTTCATGAGTAGTTTGTAAGTTTAGGGACTGATGACCCTGTAATTAAGTCCTATAGAAACATTTGAACATATGAAAGTTGTATATACCGGGTGATAAAAAGTCAGTATAAATTTGAAAACTTAATAAATCATGGAATAATGTAGATAGAGAGGTAAAAATTGACACATGCTTGGAATGACATGGAGTTTTCTTAAAACCAAAATAAATAAATAAAAAAAAAAAAAAAAATAAACCAATGTTCAAAAAATGTCCGACAGATGGCGCTGGACAGTCAGTGACTGCTACCATGACGGGTGAGAGGTACGCCGATATGTTACAGAATCGCATCATCCCCTGCCTAGCTGATGTCCACCTGCTGGACCGTACGATTTTTATGCAGGATGGCGCTCCACCCCATATTGCTAGTAGCGTGAAAGATCTCTTGCGCACGTCGTTTGGTGATGATCGTGCGCTCTGCCGCCACTTTCGTCATGCTTGGCCTCCCAGGTCCCCTGACCTCAGTCCGTGCGATTATTGGCTTTGAGGTTACCTGAAGTCGGAAGTGTATCGTGATCGAGGGACATCTCTAGGGATGCTGAAAGACAACATCCGACGCCAATGCCTCACCATAACTCCGGACATGCCTTACATTGCTTTACAGTGCTGTTCGACTACAGCTATTGTAGATGAATGATGGTGAACATATTGAGCATTTCCTGTAAAGAACATCATCTTTCCTTTGTCGAAATTTGTTATGTTAATTATTGCTTTTCTGATCAGATGTTTTTACCTCTCTATCTACATCATTCCGTGATTTATTAAGTTTTCAAATTTATACTGACTTTTTGATCACACGGTATATATATAATATTCGAAATTATCGAAGTATGTAACTAAGAACCCCCCCGGATATTAGAATGCAACATTGTGTTAAAATTTCAAAGAAATCGGCAAGAACTTTCGGAGATGAGTGACTACACACACACTCCAACAGACAAATAATGGACATGCAGGACGATAGACTAGTAATGGAGTTTAGGGTGCACAACTACAATATTTATTAGCGCTCTTGTAATATTACATCATATATTGTAAAATCAGGACTTACGTAACATACGTGTTAACTTCTCTTTCCATTACATATAGTTTTCCCTTTGTAGAAATATTGGTCCCCAAACACATACACCTCTCTCTTTTAGTTCCCATCACAAACTTAAACCTTCACTTAATATAAGTTTTTATTATTGTGAAGACTGGGATGTTCGTTTGCTTGAAACGAAGATCTCACAACACATATGGAATTTAAATACTCACTCCAGTTCTGTTCCGTTTTCTTATTTTTACATCAGGCACGATAGAAAATATTCTTTCAGCTTCAGTATTAGAATGTGCATATGAAAGAACCAGATAAGCAAGTTTGCTGATATTCTGAAAACACAGATAATCCCGGAAGTCTTTCAACTTCGAGATTTCGGTCCACATACAGTCCTAATCCATTACTGAAAGTTCTTTCTTCTTATTCTCAGGTAGAAGTGGGAGACTTCTCCATTCACCTGATATATCAAATCCTCCAAATTGTGATGCAACACGCGCTACATCCTTTATCTGGGCCCTTCTGGTAGCTGTTACTGCAATATTTGCCTCTATGAATTTTAAGTTTTCAAAAAAATCATCTTGTAGTGGTAGATTCGCTTGCGGTGATACAGAAATCAAGGCATTTAAGTATGAGTTGCTGAATTCCCTTTTCACATTCTCTTGGCAGAGTTTGTCACAACTGTTCACGTTCGGGGGCAAGGTATACTGATTCTAAAGGGAGGTAATGGCATGGTTGAAGTGGATTAATCGCGCGTATTTCAGTGAGAACAGCAGGCTTTAGAAAGTTCTGACCAATGTTTTGCAACAGACGCGAAGAATCTTCTGAAAGTTTGTGAATTAATATTTTCCTGGATTGGAAAAGGGCGATAAAGCGACAGCCACCAACGGATAATAACACTGAACGGAGAAAATCATAACCATTGAAAAACAACAACAATGAGCTACGTTACAACTTCGTTGCCAACTGCCCTTGCCACTGAGAGTTGCGTGCTTAAAAAAATAATGGTAAATAAATAAATAAAAAAAAAAAAATAAAAAAAATAAAAACGTTTGCTTACAGTCTATCGTTGCTCTTTTCTAGCGCCTCGCAGTAGGAAGCCAAGAGGGGGGAAGGGGGGCACACTGTTACTTTCAGTTATAGATGGGAAAACTAAGACATCTGACGGTTTCGAAACAAATGAAACCGTACCATCTGTGGTTTCGAAACACTGTTTCGAAACCATGACACCGTGAAACAATGTATGTTTTGTCATGAAATCTTCGTTCTAGGAGGGCAATATTTTCCACTATGTGGACAAGGGTACATACAAGAACCTGTCAAGCATAGAGTATATATTTACTTCTTAGTCTGTACGAAACATGTTGATGAAGATTTTCTCCCGTGTTGTTGATGTTGACAACATAGTCACACGAGGCCGCCGGTATGGTTTTACCCCATTAGGAACTCACAAACTGCAATACGGTACGCATACTACAGTGATGGATCATAAATTCTATTTGCTATACATACTAAATAAATTTCAGGAAATAAAGGGCACACTAAATAATCACAAATAATACTATGGAATTCCAAAAGTAATAAAATAAGAGAAAAGTTCACCACTTGTACGTCTTGACCGTTACACCACCGCCGCAATTCCTTTAACATGACTGTCAAAAAATTATAACGACTATAGGTTCAAATAAATGTTCAAATGTTTGTAGAGTCTATGGGACTTAACTACGGAGTCATCAGTCCCTAAACTTACAAACTACTTATGAACTACTTACAACCAAGGACGACACAAATATCCATGCCCGAGGGGGGATTGGAACCCCCGACAATAGGAACTTCGTTTTCGCTCGTAAGAAACTAACTCTTTAACACGAGATTACCTGTGTGATCTACCGTTGTTAGTATAAAAAATGTCATTTCAGGCTTCATGTTGTATCTTATTTTAAAAAATGTAGTTTCACTCGTGTGTTTTTAATATGGTAGATAAACCTAGAATTTAACTGGTTATTTCAATGCAAATACAGAACATTATTTTATTGTTCTTTTACATTTATAAAGCAGACATTATGTCATTTCGGAATACAGCAGTCTCTTTGAAACGAATCTTGATTTCAGTAATCGCAAGCTGCAGACTCATGACTGTCAATTACTATTTGACAGTCTCTAAATGGTTTATATACCAGTAAGTTCTATGTGTATCTGTGTGGAGCTTCAGTAAAATGAAACACCACATTTCGATACCATTAGTCTGTTCCGCCTTTCTGCATTAGTGATTTGAAACACCGGTGTTGTGAAACCGACATGAAATCGTGAAACCGACACGAAACCGTGAAACTGACAGGAAGAAACGGTTTCAGTTTATCGACAATCGACCGTGAATGTGATTCGAAACAGAACGAAATGAAACCGTATGGTTTCGAAACCGTGAAATATGCCGGTTTTGAAACACTGAAACTGTTGTGTGTATCGAAACCTGGTTTCGAAACGATGAAACCGTAGCCAAATCTGCTTTGAGTCATTGGTACTGGCAGCTCAGTAGTGTCGTTTCGATGCTTAGCTTCTGCAGGTAGCCAGCCAATGACGGAGGGAGGTTGTAGATTGCGGATCTAATTGATCTGAAAAGTCCCCTACCACTCAGCACACTGAAACTTCTCTCACAACGTAATTTTAGACTGGGTATAAGCTACATTCAGTGATGCATTGTTTATCCGAGAATTCGACAATGTTTCACACGTGTTTCTCCTTCATAAAAAAAAAAATAAATAAAAATAAAAAAAATAAATAAAAAAAAAATAAAAAAAAAGGTCCATTCGTGAATAAATATAACTACTGCTACTATACAATGGAATTGCGGAATGCTGTGTCGTTTGTTTCACCTTATTATCGTGGCATGTGCCAATCATACCGACGTGTTGTGTAAGCAAACCACAACAGACAAAAAAGAGGCACCGAAAAAATGTTCCATATTCATCTCACTTTTTGCAACAACAAAAAATCCCTTTGTCCCTTTCTGAAAAATAATTGTCAAAATGTCCCACGATATGGGACAAATCCCACGGGCTGGCAACACTGTTTCATAGCCGTCTGTGATCGGTGGAAGTCGGCCGAGTTCGTGTGTTTACGGGATGTTTAAGCTCTCTACCAACCTTACCTCGTAACAGCATTGTACACTGTAGACATCGTCAATGTACTGTTGATTCGTGCTTGGTATTGATTATTATCTTCTACTTTGTTATTTTCTAAAATAAGTTCACATACCCTGACGACTTGTTTTAGAAAAAGGAAGGCTATCCCTGAAAGTGGTGTTAGGAATGTTAATTCCGATTGTTGTTCAGTTCCACGACAGAGACAGAAAGCGTTGCTACACCCTGTCTCTTAAAATATTCATATTTCGTAGATACGATATACGTTCTAGTTTTAGTAATAGAAAACATTAAAGTGATACTTAATTTCGTGTTTCATATGTGACGCTTTCACCCCTCCATCACAGTCCCTTAAATGTTGTTTGTTTTAAAATATGTAAGCTATAGGCTGTAAGTTGGCGGCACTGAGAGTAAGAGGCGGGGCTTGTTCTAAAAGCTATGAGCTGAATGCAAGCTTCAGCCAGCACCACCTCTAGGTGGTGTGGCTTCAGCTCTCAATTCTCCTCTCAGGGGCCACACAAGAGTGCGTTATCTGTACAGCTATCTGGGAAATTGTTATGGAACAAGCGACCTGCTTGGTCATCGGATTTAATTTTAAATTGTGCTCAAAAATAAAGAATGGAAATAATAATTCGGCATGTATCACACGATCACTTTCACTTTGTAGTCGTAATTCTACCACACATTAGTGAAACGAACTTAATATGCCTAACAAGAATACTTTTATTTAAAACTTCGCAAGACATCAAAACCACAGAGAATAATACATGTTTATTGATATAGCAACGTAAAAATCCATAGAAATTATCATCAAAATATAACGGCAAAGATCATTTAACTTACGATCCACCACAGAGGTTACTCACATGCGTACTTGTCATTATGAGAACACACAAACTTAAGATCGCCACACAGCTCCCCCCTTAAAGAGCGGAGCTCCTGAAATGTCTTGATACTTGAACTTGATCTGACGCCCAGCTCTTGTGTGCATCGGACGATCTTGCGGTGGTGAAACTTCCAGCTGCGACGCCTCTGCTTCATTCTGTTGTGGTGAAGTCACAGGAGGTGTCTGAGGTAACGTTTCAACGTGCCCTGGGTTCACATCTTCCTGCTGTATCGGTTCATTGTATGTTGTTGTTGTAGGTATAACCCATGCTGGCTTAATGCGCTCAGTTGACACTTTCGTCGGAACACCATTGTACAATATGTCCATGGTATGTTTACTTCTTGCTAGTACTTGAAATGGACCAGTATAAGGTGGCTGTAAAGGTGCTTTGACAGAATCCATACGAAGCATCACATGTGAGCGAGTGTTTAAATCTTTGTGCACGAATACCTGACGGTTGCCATGACGAGAAGGTGGTGGACAATGTATTTTAGCACAGTGTTGTCTTAACTGACGCACCAGCTGAGGAAGCTCTTCTGAGCTTGGTAGTGACACTGGTATCAAATAGTCTGCTGGATTGCGAATAGCCTCACCGTAAACCATTTCTGCAGCTGATGCACCTATGTCGGGTTTAAATGCTGTCCGCAGCCCTAACAGTACCAAAGGCAGTGCTTCTGTCCACTTGTCTTGGTGACACATTAATGCTGGTTTCAAAGTTCGGTGCCAACGTTCGACCATCCCGTTACTGGCTGGATGGTAAGTGGTCGTGTGAAGCCGCTGAAAACCACACATTCTAGCGAGCTCTAAGAAAAGTACAGATTCAAATTGTCTTCCCTGATCAGTGGTAACATGGAGTGGACAACCAAAGCGTGCGATCCATGTCCCTATAAACGCCTTCGCTGTCGTCTCTGCTGATATATCAGCTATAGGAATCGCCTCGGCCCACCTTGTGCACCTGTCTATGACTGTAAGCAAGTGCCTGTAACCTTCTGACTGCTGTAGAGGTCCTACCAAGTCGACGTGGACGTGAGAGAATCTAGCTGAATTTCCTTGAAAGTCTCCTACTTCCGCGTGCACATGACGACCCACTTTACTTTCCTGACAGGGAATGCATGTACGTGTCCAAACATGTGCGTCTCTTTTCATTGATGGCCACACAAAACGATCTGTCAGCAACTTAAATGTCGAATTGGCTCCGTATGTGCAAGACCGTGAACACTGTTGAATGCTGTTTTACGAAATTTACTAGACACAAATGGCCTTAGTTTGCCTTGTGACATGTCGCACCACAGTCTAGCATCACAGTTGGGTACGGTAATCTGTTTAAATTTAAGCCTAGTTAATGGATCATTTAAAAGTTGTTGCAGTTCTGGGTCTCTGGTTTGCTCTTCTGCAAGTTTATGATAGTCTATAACTTCTGATATGCTACAAATCCGTCAGCAACCATATTCTCTGCCCCATTCACATGTCTAATGTTCTTGTACTCGTTGTTGTAGAGCTGCCCCTATTGCTAACTGGCTTGCGTCCACAACAATAGCCAGCTGTGCGTAAGGAACTGGGTGTGCAAGCAACACTGCACGACTTAAACTCGCCTGCAAGTCATTAAATGCTTTTTTCATCTCTGACGTCCACTTAACAAGGCGCCGACCTGTAGCTTCGTGTCCAGCTAGTGCATCAGTAAGTGATACTTGTACTTTAGCGGTTCCTGGCAGATGACGTCGATAAAAATTTATCATTCCTACGTACTACTGTCTTAGCTCTCGATAGGTTGATGGTTTCGGTAGCGACTGTATTGTTGCGATTTTCTCCGAATTTGGCATAACGCCTTCTGCTGAAACAATATGACCTAGAAATGTGACTTCAGCCTGTTGTATGATGGACTTATCGTGGTTCAAAACTACTCCGTGGTCAGATAATCGGTTGCGAACCTGATGTAGATGTTGTTCATGCACTTGAACGTTTGGAGAGAACACCAAAATGTCATCCAAGTAAGCAAAACAAAATGCAAGTCCCTTTAGTATTTCATCAATGAAACGCTGCCATGTTTGAGCAGCGTTTTTTAAACCAAAAGGCATGAATAAGAACACAAATAGTCCGAAAGGCGTAATTACTGCTGTCTTTCGTACGTCACTCGGGGCTACCGGAATCTGATTGTATGCTTTCTTGCAGTCAAGGACACTGAAAACTTTTGCGCCTGCTAGTGCGTATGTAAAGTCTTGTATATTAGGTAGTGGGTACCTGTCAGGAATTGTTCGAGAGTTTAATGCCCGGTAATCACCACATGGCCTCCATGAGCCGTCCTTCTTGCGAACCAGATGGAGAGGTGACGACCACGGACTGTCTGACCGACGGATTGTTCCAGCCTGTAACATCTCTTCAAAGATAGCCATTGAGTTTGTCAGTTTCTCTGGTGCAATTCTTCTCGCTCGGAGCGCGACGGGTTGCCCTAGTGTGGTACGTATATGGTGCACAGTATTATGTTTAACCTGTTTAAAGTTAACCTGACTTGTCGCCAGGCCATTATCAATTCCTTGCATCTTCTCAGAAGTTTGTCTTTCTCTGTTGCCTGATGTTGCAATGTTCTTCTCTAAATTCAGTAAACGTTTTCCTTGCAAGTCAACTGCCAACTTGAAATGTGGCATAGGCTCTCCTAAATCTGCAATCACGAAAGACCAGGTGAATTTATTAGGAAATCCTACATCAACGTCCCATACTTTACGTGCATATGTATTAATCGCAGAGTTATTCACGGCCTTTAATCTCGGTTGTCCATCTTGCTTGTTGTGAGGTGCGTATCTGACAGGAAGCGTGCTAATATCAGACCCTGTGTCAACTAAAAACTTTGTACCGGTGCGTCTATCTGGTACATACAGCCTTTTCGAATTGATGTCCTCATACATTGACCGTCGATTCTGTTGACTCGTAGAGACTGCGCTGTTATTGTATGCTCTCTGGGTCGTCATGTAAGCACATGGTGATGTGCATCTTGTAGCGTCTCTCCCAAATCGCTTATGATACTAGCAGACTCCGCTGAATTCTCTTTTCTGGCTTCGTGTTTCACGCTTTGTCCAACTTCTCCTTCTGCTGTTTCCATCTCGGTCATTTTGTCGTACACTGGTACTTAGCTGTGCTGCCATTGCCTCTATTGAAGCTTTTAAGCCTTTAATTTCATCTGACATGCTTGATCCGTGACGTGGGCTGACTGCTGCACAGTCTGCAGTGGTTCCACCAACTGAATTATGTTGAGAACGTGTGTTATCACATTTGCATATATCGACGTCATTGCCATTGTAGATTCTTGTGTCAGGTAGACTCTATCTGCTGCTTGTAATAATTCGTCTGTCGACTTCTCTTCAAGTACTGCTAGCGATGATCTTACTTGTACTGGTAGCTGTTGCTGCCACACATGTAACAATAAGTTGTCAGATACAGTTTTACTATCTACTAAACCTCGCAAATGTCTCCAGAATTCAGACGGGGTTGTCCCCTCTTCTCTCTTGGTACAGCACTCGCTTAATTATTATGTCTGCTGACTTCAAACACCGAGAGATAAGCTCTTCTTTTAATCTACCGTAGGGTCCTTCTAATGGTGGGTCGGTTACCACGTCTGATATCAACGTCGTGCTTTGTTGCTCAAGATTACTAATCACCAAGGTAAATTTCTCATGATCGTCTACAACCCTTTGCTGACGAAATATATTCTCCATTACTGCAAACCAAGTGCGTGGTTGTAAAGGCATAAATGGAGGTGCTCTTAATTGCAGCCGTTGAGTAGGTGAACTGATAAAATTGGCAGAATTTTGTCTGGGTGTATATAGTTGTAACTAGGGTTGCCAGATTGAACTCAAGGCAGGCCCAGAGACCAGACGTGCCCCCCCTCCACCTTGGCTAATGACTCACCCCCCCCCCCCCAAAAAAAAAACCCTAATCATCTCCTCCCTGCCAGCAAGTATCCCCACCCCCACCCCCGTTGGAACATTGCTAAGGGTGGCCATCACATGCCGCAGCTGACCGGCCAGGCCGCCAGTTGCTGTGGATTAACAATCGGCACACTTCAGTCTGCGTGGCGGCAGCATCGAAGCTGCTCACATCAACAGCTGCGCCTTCGAAGAGTTGCCGCTTGCGGCTCCGCGCACTGTGAAGGATCGCGCGCCACCGAGAAGAGCTTCTCACTGGCTCCATGTGAAGAGGCACAGTTACCGTCTGCTCCCTGTAACGACCACTTGCTGCCGCGTAAAGAAGTAAACTTGAGGGCATAAAATGATTAAACGTAATATTATTACTGTACTAAAAGAGATGCCTGTTGGTATAAATACATTTACTGAAAAGTACTTATTGCCAAATGAAACTGTACAGTTCCATTATTCGAATAAACCAGTTTTCCGAACACCCACGTTCCCCAATTAGTTCATATAATCGACGTTCTAATGTAATTAAACATTTTACACCGAAGTACAGGATATCAACAACGATCGCGAATTGTATAGTGAATTGATCGACAGTGCTATACTACGTACGGCGAGAGTTGAGCTGTGACAGCTAGCAGCGCAGTTGCCAGGTTCGAGAGGGAAATGCAGTGGCCAGTGACTGGTGCTTCGTTCTCCTTTATGTTGTACTTACGCGAAAATTACTTTACTATCGTGACATAAGTAATAACAGTGCACTGCGGGAGATTTGGACAATGACATTATATCTTAAGAACCTGTCATTACGTTTTACAATACAAATTGATCCATTTACGTTCATGCATCTACCTACCGTGCCCAATGTATAATTAAAAAATACTTCATACAATTTGGTGAGGCGATCCTCGGCAGCAATAAATTTTGAAAAATGCATATTTGTACACTTCGCTGGCCAAATTTGTTCCGCTAACTAGTTTCGGTGATTACACCATTTTCAAAGCGTAAAATATGGGGCAAGTTACATTATATACATTTTCCTAGCTTCAGCTGCACGAAACATCTAATTTCTAGCGTAGTGCAGTGCAGTGTGTTTTAACGGTGTCTTAATTTTTATTAGGTATTTGAGTCAATTGGATAAGATTAGTTTTTTTTTACAGCTTGAGTTACCAAAATGTATATAATGTAACTTGCCCCATATTTTATGCTTTAAAAATGGTGTAATCACCGAAACTAGTTAGCGGAACAAATTTGGCCAGCAAAGACGCGCTTGAACTCGGCCGCCTTCGTTCACCGGCGGCAGTATAGCCATCCACAAGACACTCAAACAGTTGATTTTTTTTTCTGATTGTACATTTGACTAATTGGGGGCAGACTTCGTCAAACAGATCTTTGTGTATCATTACGGTCACAAGTTTTACAAACACAAAAATATTAACTTCTATTACTATATATGATCACCAATCACTAACTAATGCCGCCATTACCTACACCGAAGCAAATATAAATAACAGCAGTAAAATATTACAGTTATAGGCACATACTTTATTATTCATATTTTTCTGATGATCTCGCTGCATTCAGAAGAGTTTTGTTTTTAAGAGCCACGTTGTAGAAATATTCACATCTCATTTTCAAATTCATCAGAACACATATCTCGGCTTTCACAAGTTCAACGGACATTCTGTTTCTAGCATCCGACCATAATGCTCTCATTACACTAAACACTAGTTCAACGTGCGCGTTACTGACAGGAATTGCGAGGACTTGCTGCATTATATTGAACAAGTTTGGTGCATCTGCTTTTTCAAAAAACTCGCTCCACACTTTACAACAATTAGTTTCCTTCCTATCAAGATTTGATACTAGAGACTTCAAAACAGAAAACTCCTGATACAGTTCGTTTCCATCAAAACTAATTTTCAATTTCTTTCCCACTTTGGCCAAGTCTTTAAATGAAAGTAGTTTTGGTTAACATAAGTCTAGCACTGATACAACTTCATACACATTGTCATTCCCACTATAGCTGTACCATTTACCAAGATAGTTTAATAACTTGTCGTAAACAAGTGTGCACTCTTTTACTACAATATTCTTTTCTTCTTCTGTAAGGTGTTCTAAAGTCATATTAACTTCAAATCCTCCTTACGACCCTCTATTTGTTTTTTCACTTCCAACATAATCTCGTGAACATCTGTGGAAAGTGTGTCCTCTTTTTCTAACAGTCTGATTGCTTTACAAAAACAGGCACAGTTGCTTTTAAAAAATACAGAAAGCACTCTGGTAGTGTTAGCGAATACTCGTTTAGTTCGTCTTGTTGTGAACTAATAAACTTCCAAGTTAGGGGATGTGTTTTTTCCTCACCCCGTGCTACATAATACATCTTTAAAACATGCCACATCTTAACAAGACGGTCCACAGCTGACTCCAAAGACAACCATCGCACTACAGTGTGTCGCAGTATTTCACTGTAATCATGCTGAGCAAACTCGCAAAATGTTTTTAGTTCCTCCGAATTTTTTGATCATGAAGAAAAGTCTGAATATATTTTAAGAACTATAGTTTCTACATCATATTTTAGAAGCTTGAATGCAAACTTGGCATAGTTATGTAAAATATGACAACAACAATTGGCTTTGATTAAGTTTTCATTTTCTTCTTTCAATTTAGTGAAGACAGAATTCAAATGTTTGTTAAGCTTATGGGACTTAACTACGGGGTCATCAGTCCCTAAACTTTACAAACTACTTGTGAACTACTTACGAACTAGGACGGCACAAATATCCATGCCCGAGGGGGGATTCGAAACCCCGACCGTAGTGGCCGTGCTGACCGTGACTGGAGCGCCTGTCACCTCGGCCGGCAAGACAGAATTGTGTTTCCCGAAATTAACTGATGCATTGTCAGCTGAATACGAAACTACATTATTTAGTGTCAAGCCATTTTCCAATAAAATGGATTTTAGTTTGTTTGAGATGGATTCTGCAGATTCGTTAACATCTTCGTAAAAATCAAGAACTTCATTACATTTTCCCTTATCTTTGGAGAAGTATGTTACACCTATCGGATAATGTTTTTCGGCCGCATCTTACTTTCGTTGCCACTGAGGAATCTCTAAAAACATAAGGATATAGCTTATTACCACAATCTTGAGAATTGTAAGAATGATTGTGTTTCACCCATGGTAAGTCAAAGTTAATTCCGTTGCAGTGACTTTGTCGTCTTCTGCAGAAAATTGTTTCGGCAAGAATTTAAGAAGCGACTGATTCTTCTTCTGTGTGGTAATATTCGCTTTGTGTCTTTCTGATTGTAAATGCCCATTCACAGCTTTCACTCCGTCGTACTTAACAGTAAATGAGATATTGCATATTCTGCACTTACACATTCATTCATCAGTATCGACTTTTTGTAGCCACTCTTTATAATTTTCTTCCTGCAGCCATTCTTCACGGAACGAACTTAGATATCATCTCTTCATTTCACTACATTTACTCACTAATCTGAGTTAATGTAAGCTTGTCTGTTCACACACGATCCGAGTATTCCAAAAATTGAACGAACGAACTCATATAATAGACGTCGCCAGTTGACACGTTGCCGCAGCAGTGTTTGCTTAATAATGCGCTAGCCGATTACTACCGACGCAACAATAGAAAGTTTTCAGAGGAAGAATAGAAAAGTAGCGTTTTGTTGCAATAAGAAATTGACATTTATATAAAGTTATTCATAATTACTAGAGAGGAGCCGGCCGGGTATGGCCGAGCGCACTGAGGTGTCTTGCCACGGTGCTCGAGGCTGCTCCCGCCAGAGGTTCGAATCCCCCCCTAGGGCATGGATGTTGTGTTCGTCCTTAGTTTAAGTTACGTAAAGTTCGATGTAGATCGTCGCATGGACTTAAAAAGCGTCGTAAAAAAATTAAACAAAAGTTAAGATGAAGGTTACATTCAAGCCCGGAGATGAGAGTCATTGGCCCGTAGACCCGGAGAATTCATTCCAAACCCGGGCACTCCCGGCGGCGCCCGGTGATCTGGCAACCCTAGTTGTAACTCGCTTGAATTAACCATCGTACTGCATGGAAGTTCCTTTCCACCAGATTGCGGCCGAGTTGTCGAATCAACATTTTCTCTATGCATCATTACATGCTTGTTACTCGTATTTGATGAAATCTGTAACTCCAAATTCTTTTTTTCATGTTGAAGCCGTTTGATCTCTTCCGATATGCCTTCGTCGCTCATCATAAAGCCTGATATTAAGTATTTAGACGGAAGGAAAAAAAAATAAATAAATAAAAAAAAGAAGAAGTAAAAGAAAAAAAGGAAAAAATTATCATATTTCTTGAAAACCTTAGTCGGAAGTCACCAACAGAGTTTACTCACATGCGTACTTGTCATTATGAGAACACACAAACTAAAGATCGCTACAACTTTTATCAGCAAATTTTAACTCGTATTGTTACACTCAATTAATTTTTTGTGTTTCTCTGTCTGTATGTGTTACATAGCTTCTTTTTATTTTTTAATTATTTTTTTTCTTTTTTTACCATGTGATGTGGAAATATCATATAGACAAACTGAACGGTCCTTTCCTAGATTCCATAATCGGAAATTGTTCTGAAAACTGCTTCAAAGAAATTTAGTTTAACTTTTTTGGCGTAGATACTCCTTCAGACCGTCTTGATTGCAATTTTTTTTAAATTAGTTAATGACGCGGTTCGCCCTTTAGCAGGGCATCTTCAGATTATCTGCATGACAGAATTTACACAAAATTGCAAGGCGGAATTACAAACGGTTATAATGGTACATGGGCTTATTTTGTGTTAAGAAGACAGTATAAATGGTAAACAAAGCTTACAATGAGCTCTCCGTGGTGTGACACCGTAAGTTGTTATTGCGGTGTTTCTATTTTTCTGGAATAATTTTTCGATTTTCTTGTCATCTGTAGGGCGACAAGAAAATCAAAAAATTATTCCAGAAAAATAGAAACACCGCAATAACAAATTACGGTGTCACACCACGGAGAGCGCATTGTAAGCTTTGTTTATCATTTATACTGTCTTCTTAACACAAAATAAGCCCATGAACCATTATAACCGTTTGTAATTCCGCCTTGTAATTTTGTGTAAATTCTGTCACGCAGATAATCTGAAGATTCCCTGCTAAAGGGCGAAACGCGTCATTAAAAAAAAAAAAAAAAAAAAAAAAAAAAAAAAAAAAAAAAAAAAACCACAATTGCGATCAAGACGGTCTGAAGGAGTATTTATTCTAACTGATTGCTGTACACCATGGATTGGAGATCATTTTTGGCGTTGTGGAAAACATACCAACGAATAGAAACCACACGATCACATAAAATAGCCGTAAACACGAAAATTGCCGTCCTCAGTTCCCGTGTCAAACTAACACATAACTATCCACTCGAAAAGTCTCCACTCAAGCGTCTTCAATTACAAACAAGGGCACATTCAAACAAAGCAAAACACTGAAACAGTACGTGTGAACCTGCAAATGCGTGAGAAACAGCAGAAATAATCTATATAAAAGTTGCGCGCGTTTCCTAATTTCTATTAATTTTGGTAACTGATAAATGGCCAAAAGAA
Source organism: Locusta migratoria (assembly GCA_026315105.1). Lineage (NCBI taxonomy): Eukaryota > Metazoa > Arthropoda > Insecta > Orthoptera > Acrididae > Locusta > Locusta migratoria. The sequence goes on from CM048744.1 coordinate 555,484,786, forward strand.
TTGCGGTTTTTTTAAACGAATCATAGGTTTCAAGATAAAAGCTAAATATCGGGAGAAACAATGGCAAAATCGGGAGGCAGATGAAAAAGTGAAAAATCAGTAGACTATCGCCTAAGTCGGGAAAGATGGCAGGTATGTACTATTTCTCATGTACTGCCTAAACCATGTAATCCTTCCCAATGACCTAACGATTAAAATTCCTGTCTTTGGAACCCATGCCACCTTTTAAAATGACCTTCACCTTTTCAGATTCCACCACTTCTTGTCCTAAACTTAGTATTACAAAAACACATCTTCAGGGTAGATACTTTCAAGAATCAACTTTGCTCCTAGAAAAGATGCTACTATTGTGCAATCCCCACTACATCCTTCCCATCTCTCAAATTGAATCCTTTGCTTTCCAGCAGCTGGTGGAACATTGCATACAACACCTGCACAAGTTAACCAGTTGCTGAATCTTACTGCTATCTTGGTGTAGCACTCACTAGCCAACCCTTGTGAACCCTTCACAGCACCGGGATCTTGCCATTATGACCTTTTCTGCTTGCCACTTCCTCCAAACTCCCCACCAACACTTCACAATACCGAAAGCCTAACCAACCCCAGACGACTGTAGTTAACCTTTCTCCCAAAAAGTCAACACTTCACCATGTTGGATATATGAAATTTCCCAACCGGGCCAAAAACTTGACAGTTCTTGCCCCCAACTTGGCTTTGCTTAGTTAGTGACACTAAAAGTGGGCTATTTTCAATGGCGTTTCGACAGCTCAAAATTTAATTGCAAATAGTGCCTCAACCTCTCATTTGAGGCAGAAAGTGAATAAATGGGTTTGTAGAGGAGAAGATTTTCTACAACTCTCTCTTAAGACTTTTCCATATGTCCAAATGCAAAAATAACATTCCCAATTTTTAGGTCATACTGTTTAACTGATCGGTACCAAATTTTACAGACATATTTGTTGGTTGACAACAATGGCAGAGCTCTATGAAGCTCCCATTGTCAACAAAACGCAACAATTTGTAACTAAAAGAATAACGTATGATGACAACATAAGCAGACTAAACTGCATATTAACACATATAAGATGGTTTGACAATAAGAGCTTTTCATATGATAGTTTTTTTTTTTTTTTGCTGACTTCTGTTACTGTTTTGATACCACATGTCCAGTTGTAACCACAAAAATGAAACAAACAAAAAATATAAACAAAAAGATTTGGATTATTAGTAATTTCATAGAAGCTAGGGAAAAATTAAAACTACTCCACAGTGCAATGCTGAATGATAGAGAGAATCCCAAGCTAAAAGAAGCCTTCAAAATATATCAAGCAAACTATAAGGACTTACTTACTCAGACCAGGAGCAACTATGTTGCAAATAAGCTTAAAAACTCTCACAATGTCACTGTTAGCATCTGGGCAGTCATAAACAGTTTTAGAACATGCAGTGACAAATCCTATATGGACTTTATTATTAATCACAATGACATGCTCATAAAAGACCAACTGCAAATTGCAAACATTTTCAATGAATATTTTTCTTTAGTAGGGGAAGCCATAAATGACGAAGATAAAAACATACAGTACAGGTTTAGAGGTAATGCATGTGATCATAGTATATACCTAGCCACCACAAACTGTGAAGAAATAATGAACATCATTAACTCCCTAAAACCCTCCAGGTCAGTAGGGCATGATGGCCTAAATGTTAATGTTTTAAAAGCCTGTAGCCAAACTATCTTTGTACCTCTGTCTGTAATAGTCAATAATATAATAGAATCAGACACCTTTGCAGACCTACTAAAATAGCCCAGGTGACACCCTTCTTTAAAAAAGATGACAAAAACAAAATTGAAAACTACTGACCAATCTCGATCCTTCCTGTCTTTTCGAAAATAGTTGAGAAAGCTACATATAATAGGATTATAAAATTTCTTAACAAACACAACTTGACATTTGAAAATCAAAGCGGATTCTTAAAAGGAAAATCAACCAGCACTGCAGCTGCTCAACTAATCGAAGAGGTGTTAGGGGGTATCAAGAGCAAGGAACATGTTGCTGGTGTATACCTAGACCTTGAAAAAGCCTTTGATAGTGTGGATGTTGACATCCTACCAGATAAACGATGGAACATTGGCATCAGAGGCTTGCTTATAACCTAATAAAGTGTTACATGAGTAATAGGAAACAGTTTGTTCTGCTCAAAACAGAAAGTGGTGTCTACAAATCAGAGATCACTTACATAAAATATGGCGTGCCCCAGGGCTCGGTGTTGGGACCCCTTCTGTTTCTGATTTATGTAAGTGATATTCAATACTGTACTGTCAATTTCAAAATAGTTCTGTACGCCGTTGATACATCCATCACGTGTAAAAATGAATCATACAATGAACTAGAAGCCTAGTTTAATGTGACAAAAGAAATTGTTCAGTTCTTCAATGATAGCTACCTAAATTTAAGCACCAGTAAAACATGTTTTATGGAGTTAAACGAAAGCAATTTAAATAATTTAATTAAATTATACATTGGCAACGAACTGGTAAAAAAAGAGTCTAGTGTAAAATTCCTTGTTTTAACGATCCAAAACAACCTACAACGGCACACAAGTTGACTCTCTAGAAATTAAATTGTCTAAAAATATATTTGCAATAAATACTATTAGCAAATTCTGTAAAGACACTATAGGTCCTAAAGTTTGCCTACCATGTTCTTTTTTCATATCACTTGAACTATGGTATTGAAATATGGGGAGCAACAACCAAAGGTAATCTAGAAAAACTATTCAATCATCAAAAACGAGGTATGAGAATAATCTCTCGAGTAAAATATAGGGAATCGTGTCGCAACTTGTTTGCAGAAACTGTTGTAAACACGTACATTCTGAAAGCTATTTTGCTAGTGAAAAGACTGCACCCAAAACGTATGTGGATTTCCACAAATACAATACTAGAAATAAAGAAAAATTTTATATCAGAAGTCACAGAACAGCACTCTCTGACAAGGGGCCACAGTATGCAGGAATAAAATTAGCGAATGCACTGCCCAGCAGGGCCGGCGCAAGCCCAAATGCCGCCCCGTGCGAGCTGCTTAATTGCCGCCACCGCCCCCCCCCCACCCTCACGTATTTATTTTTATTTTAACTTTTTTTACAAAACGTTTGTGGAATTTTATTTAACAAATCTGTAGGAAATGTTAGCAATCAGTCGCAATTTTTGTTTTTACTTTTGAGATCTACCTAGGTTGCGGCCACTAAGTTTTTGAAGTAACAGATTATAAGAAAGATAAATTTTCTTATTCTTCAATCTTGAAGGAGAAAATTCTAACTTATGAATAACGTGCATGCGCAATACTAATTGTAAGTTATATGTAAAGGACTTGTAACGATACACTAACAACCAATTTAATTTCGTTCGTCATTTTTTACTTCCGAACAAGCGAGAAGTCGGAACCGTGATAGAAGTGTTACTCACTCTCTTGTTTGTATCCGAACCGGGAATACGTCTTTCATACCTGTATCCACTCATGTAATTAAGAATAATGCAAGCTGTTGCTGAAAATATGTTATTTAAATTTAAAAGCATTCCCTCTCCTTGGTTATCATTTAAATCAAACTCCTCCACGTCAAATATTTAATTTCTTAATGTTTTCAGCTCCTTCGCAGCCGTAATAGTTTAATGTTCAGACGCCATTACAATCGCTTCGCATTGTCTGCAAAATTTCAATCAATCAATCATCCTTTTACAATACTTTGCTTGATCTTAGAACCTGCAGTCATTTCTTTTGTAACTTCACAAAGTCCAATCATTTGTTAAAAATTATTTTATCATTACCAGTAACTTCATGTTCCACCCACGGTCACACAACAATGAAACGCGAAGTGAACAGTCTGAACATTGATCTCCTAGGGAAAGTATCTCGAACTTTCACGTATTAAATAAGACGTAAAAGTTATCATTTCCAGCTTCTACAATACGAAGCGCAGGATCCAGCGAGATGCTTTCCGTAAGATCAAAATGTTCAAACGTTTGTTAAGCTTAAGGGACTTGACTACGGGGTCATCAGTCCCTAAACTTACAAACTACTTATGAACTACCTACAACTAAGGACGGCACAAATATCCATGCCCGAGGGGGGATTCGAACCCCCAACCGTAGTGGCCGTGCAGACCGTGACTGAAGCGCCTCATTCCCCTTGGCCACCGCGGCCGGCTTTCCGTAAGACATAACGTGCTGTTGCTTGTATGGTGCCCGACTTTAATATGCAACCCGCGATTTATTTGCATTAATGTTAATTTTGTGCTGTACTTTAACTAAATTATTTCAAATTCAAAAATTCGGTACCATCAATTCCTTGTCCAAAATATAATCGCGGAAATCTACTTTAACAATTATGGCATTATACTAAGCAAGGCAATGTTATAGACTTACCTATTACATCCCACGTTGCAAGAAATTCGGACGCACCAATTCTTCTGTTCTTACGAAACGCAATGAAAGTGCTTCTGACTGTCCTGACTCTCTCGGCCAACTATCGAAACGAATTCTGCAGTTTTCGCTATAGAGAACGCAACAGAACCTATTGGCTGATAAAGCAGTGCCAGGAACTAGGTCACGTGACGAGGTACAGCGAGGCTACGGTTAAACTAGCGCCCAAGAAGAAGAACAAGAGCTCACAATAAGTATGTGACCGATAATACGGTCAAATGTATTATCAGGCAGCAGTTTCTATGGCATTACGAAGAATAGAAATACGAACTTAGCGAAAACTGCACAACTTTTGGCAAACAGAAATGAGCTTCAAAGCTAGCAAGGAAACCCTTAGAAGCAACTTTCTGTCCATGGATTTTCGTTTTAGAAGGTGTCAAAATTAACATTTTGTTTTGTGCGGAGGACAGGACATTGTTGCTAAAAGATCATACTTCCTCAGGTTTCCATCAGAATCAAAGCGAACGGTAGTTCACACGCATTACACAGTAAGTAAATGTTGAAAAAGTGATAGTGTGTGAGTAGTACTGTCAAACAAAAGTGCCGGTAAGAGTTTAATTGTTGTTCATGTAGGCGGAGACAGGTGTCCGACTATCACTCAGAATCGCATAGCAAAAATTTTCAAAAATACGTCGAAACCCAACTTACGCCAGGCTTAGTACCGATGTCTTTATCCCTTGTAATTACTCGCAGCGTATTTACCCATTAAGAATATTTCTAGCCATTGTAGATGTTGGGCATGTTTGACTGTAGTAATGTTCAATCATTTTTTTCTCCATAAAGCAGGAAGAATAAAACACTCGGAAACTGCCACTGAAGGGTTTAGCAAAATTGCTTCAGGCATAACATGTAACCGCAGAATTCAACATTGCATTGGAATTTCCAAATTAGATTTGGTCTTCTGCAAAATTAGCTGTGAGTAAACGCAGGGCGCGTAACATACGGACAGGGCTCCACCCACAAGAATACTGGCGTGTACGCCAGACTGCTTCCCCCTCTGTGTTCCTTCGGCGTAAACACGACGGTTCTGCCACAGTGGCGAGGAAGAAATCAGTCCTCCTCCCTCCCCTTGTTCAACAGGGGCGGCCGGCAGGTAGTTGAGGCACCCTGCCACAGTTCCTGAAGCCGCTGCCTCCGAGGTTGTTTCGAATCCCCTCTTGGACAAGATTATTGAGTTTGTCCATAAAGAAAAAAAGCGGGAGGGGGGGGGGCAGATTTGTTGTTCATGTAGGCGGAGACAGGTGTCCGACTATCACTCAGAATCGCATAGCAAAAATTTTCAAAAATACGTCGAAACCCAACTTACGCCAGGCTTAGTACCGATGTCTTTATCCCTTGTAATTACTCGCAGCGTATTTACCCATTAAGAATATTTCTAGCCATTGTAGATGTTGGGCATGTTTGACTGTAGTAATGTTCAATCATTTTTTTCTCCATAAAGCAGGAAGAATAAAACACTCGGAAACTGCCACTGAAGGGTTTAGCAAAATTGCTTCAGGCATAACATGTAACCGCAGAACTCAACATTGCATTGGAATTTCCAAATTAGATTTGGTCTTCTGCAAAATTAGCTGTGAGTAAACGCAGGGCGCGTAACATACGGACAGGGCTCCACCCACAAGAATACTGGCGTGTACGCCAGACTGCTTCCCCCTCTGTGTTCCTTCGGCGTAAACACGACGGTTCTGCCACAGTGGCGAGGAAGAAATCAGTCCTCCTCCCTCCCCTTGTTCAACAGGGGCGGCCGGCAGGTAGTTGAGGCACCCTGCCACAGTTCCTGAAGCCGCTGCCTCCGAGGTTGTTTCGAATCCCCTCTTGGACAAGATTATTGAGTTTGTCCAAAAAGAAAAAAAGCGGGAGGGGGGGGGCAGATTTGTTGTTCATGTAGGCGGAGACAGGTGTCCGACTATCACTCAGAATCGCATAGCAAAAATTTTCAAAAATACGTCGAAACCCAACTTACGCCAGGCTTAGTACCGATGTCTTTATCCCTTGTAATTACTCGCAGCGTATTTACCCATTAAGAATATTTCTAGCCATTGTAGATGTTGGGCATGTTTGACTGTAGTAATGTTCAATCATTTTTTTCTCCATAAAGCAGGAAGAATAAAACACTCGGAAACTGCCACTGAAGGGTTTAGCAAAATTGCTTCAGGCATAACATGTAACCGCAGAATTCAACATTGCATTGGAATTTCCAAATTAGTTTTGGTCTTCTGCAAAATTAGCTGTGAGTAAACGCAGGGCGCGTAACATACGGACAGGGCTCCACCCACAAGAATACTGGCGTGTACGCCAGACTGCTTCCCCCTCTGTGTTCCTTCGGCGTAAACACGACGGTTCTGCCACAGTGGCGAGGAAGAAATCAGTCCTCCTCCCTCCCCTTGTTCAACAGGGGTGGCCGGCAGGTAGTTGAGGCACCCTGCCACAGTTCCTGAAGCCGCTGCCTCCGAGGTTGTTTCGAATCCCCTCTTGGACAAGATTATTGAGTTTGTCCAAAAAGAAAAAAAGCGGGAGGGGGGGGGGGCAGATTTGTTGTTCATGTAGGCGGAGACAGGTGTCCGACTATCACTCAGAATCGCATAGCAAAAATTTTCAAAAATACGTCGAAACCCAACTTACGCCAGGCTTAGTACCGATGTCTTTATCCCTTGTAATTACTCGCAGCGTATTTACCCATTAAGAATATTTCTAGCCATTGTAGATGTTGGGCATGTTTGACTGTAGTAATGTTCAATCATTTTTTTCTCCATAAAGCAGGAAGAATAAAACACTCGGAAACTGCCACTGAAGGGATTAGCAAAATTGCTTCAGGCATAACATGTAACCGCAGAATTCAACATTGCATTGGAATTTCCAAATTAGATTTGGTCTTCTGCAAAATTAGCTGTGAGTAAACGCAGGGCGCGTAACATACGGACAGGGCTCCACCCACAAGAATACTGGCGTGTACGCCAGACTGCTTCCCCCTCTGTGTTCCTTCGGCGTAAACACGACGGTTCTGCCACAGTGGCGAGGAAGAAATCAGTCCTCCTCCCTCCCCTTGTTCAACAGGGGCGGCCGGCAGGTAGTTGAGGCACCCTGCCACAGTTCCTGAAGCCGCTGCCTCTGAGGTTGTTTCGAATCCCCTCTTGGACAAGATTATTGAGTTTGTCCAAAAAGAAAAAAAGCGGGAGGGGGGGGGCAGATTTGTTGTTCATGTAGGCGGAGACAGGTGTCCGACTATCACTCAGAATCGCATATCAAAAATTTTCAAAAATACGTCGAAACCCAACTTACGCCAGGCTTAGTACCGATGTCTTTATCCCTTGTAATTACTCGCAGTGTATTTACCCATTAAGAATATTTCTAGCCATTGTAGATGTTGGGCATGTTTGACTGTAGTAATGTTCAATCATTTTTTTCTCCATAAAGCAGGAAGAATAAAACACTCGGAAACTGCCACTGAAGGGTTTAGCAAAATTGCTTCAGGCATAACATGTAACCGCAGAATTCAACATTGCATTGGAATTTCCAAATTAGATTTGGTCTTCTGCAAAATTAGCTGTGAGTAAATGCAGGGCGCGTAACATACGGACAGGGCTCCACCCACAAGAATACTGGCGTGTACGCCAGACTGCTTCCCCCTCTGTGTTCCTTCGGCGTAAACACGACGGTTCTGCCACAGTGGCGAGGAAGAAATCAGTCCTCCTCCCTCCCCTTGTTCAACAGGGGCGGCCGGCAGGTAGTTGAGGCACCCTGCCACAGTTCCTGAAGCCGCTGCCTCCGAGGTTGTTTCGAATCCCCTCTTGGACAAGATTATTGAGTTTGTCCAAAAAGAAAAAAAGCGGGAGGGGGGGGGCAGATTTGTTGTTCATGTAGGCGGAGACAGGTGTCCGACTATCACTCAGAATCGCATAGCAAAAATTTTCAAAAATACGTCGAAACCCAACTTACGCCAGGCTTAGTACCGATGTCTTTATCCCTTGTAATTACTCGCAGCGTATTTACCCATTAAGAATATTTCTAGCCATTGTAGATGTTGGGCATGTTTGACTGTAGTAATGTTCAATCATTTTTTTCTCCATAAAGCAGGAAGAATAAAACACTCGGAAACTGCCACTGAAGGGTTTAGCAAAATTGCTTCAGGCATAACATGTAACCGCAGAATTCAACATTGCATTGGAATTTCCAAATTAGATTTGGTCTTCTGCAAAATTAGCTGTGAGTAAACGCAGGGCGCGTAACATACGGACAGGGCTCCACCCACAAGAATACTGGCGTGTACGCCAGACTGCTTCCCCCTCTGTGTTCCTTCGGCGTAAACACGACGGTTCTGCCACAGTGGCGAGGAAGAAATCAGTCCTCCTCCCTCCCCTTGTTCAACAGGGGCGGCCGGCAGGTAGTTGAGGCACCCTGCCACAGTTCCTGAAGCCGCTGCCTCTGAGGTTGTTTCGAATCCCCTCTTGGACAAGATTATTGAGTTTGTCCAAAAAGAAAAAAAGCGGGAGGGGGGGGGGCAGATTTGTTGTTCATGTAGGCGGAGACAGGTGTCCGACTATCACTCAGAATCGCATAGCAAAAATACGTCGAAACCCAACTTACGCCAGGCTTAGTACCGATGTCTTTATCCCTTGTAATTACTCGCAGCGTATTTACCCATTAAGAATATTTCTAGCCATTGTAGATGTTGGGCATGTTTGACTGTAGTAATGTTCAATCATTTTTTTCTCCATAAAGCAGGAAGAATAAAACACTCGGAAACTGCCACTGAAGGGTTTAGCAAAATTGCTTCAGGCATAACATGTAACCGCAGAATTCAACATTGCATTGGAATTTCCAAATTAGATTTGGTCTTCTGCAAAATTAGCTGTGAGTAAACGCAGGGCGCGTAACATACGGACAGGGCTCCACCCACAAGAATACTGGCGTGTACGCCAGACTGCTTCCCCCCTCTGTGTTCCTTCGGCGTAAACACGACGGTTCTGCCACAGTGGCGAGGAAGAAATCAGTCCTCCTCCCTCCCCTTGTTCAACAGGAGCGGCCGGCAGGTAGTTGAGGCACCCTGCCACAGTTCCTGAAGCCGCTGCCTCCGAGGTTGTTTCGAATCCCCTCTTGGACAAGATTATTGAGTTTGTCCAAAAAGAAAAAAAGCGGGAGGGGGGGGGGCAGATTTGCCGCCCCTCGGAAAGTGTCGCCCCGCGCGGTCGCACGTTTCGCACGTGCCTTTCGCCGGCCCTGCTGCCCAGTGCACGTATAGCTCTTCCTATAATTATACTGAAGTTTCAACTTAAGAAATTTTTATTAAAACACCCTTTCTACACATTAGATGAGTACCATACTTATATGAAGAACAACAAATGATTTGTAAAATTGTGTAAGTAGTAATCAGTAAACATCTTATTGTAATATATTGTTTGTAAATGAATAACATATTCAGAAGAATCTATCATTGTTTATTGTACGAATAACTCATCATTACTGTTGTCTGTCCATGTGCAATGTACCATTCGATGTTGAGTAAGGTGTTATTATTATTATAAATTGAAAATACGTTTTCATGAAATGTTGTTAAGAATTTAATGTTGAGTAACTTTTCTTTGTAATTTTTTTCAATATTTTGGCTCTGAAATTTGGTTCACACATCTCAAGATGGCCCTACTCTTGTATTAACAACAAGCTTAATTCCCACTCCTTCGCACGCATAGTCAAGATGGTCTGCATTGGTGTTTTCCTCCTCCAAATTTTCATAGATTTAGCTTTTAAAATGCTTTCCTAATCAAATATTTTGATAGAAATTGCCACCCCCTATTGCACCATTGATTGCAGATTTCAGAACATCCTGAAACACATTTTCTAAAATGACAAATATTTTAGTTCGATCTACGTCTTGCAGAACTTTGTGTAGTCGACCGTTGGTTTCACTACGTGACCATATGTTCTAAAAAAATTTGTAAACACTAGAGTACTTTTCTCACTTGAAATATTAGTTTTATAAGTCATTTGTAATGTAATTATACAAAATACAATTGTTTCACAACTCAATTTGGTTCCTTGTGCCACAAAGGGTTAAACTGTCCACAAACAACCTCATTCCCTATGAAATTTCCATTTTATCAAAATGTCTTACCTTCAGCCCTATACCCAAATTAAATCATGCTGGCCTCCTCAAAGACCTTCTCTCTTTTTCCCGATCCCTGCGATGATCCGTAGCTAACCTAATCCCAACATTCTTTCGCAGTCAATGTGTGTCGCTTTGGATCGGAAGAGATCCTCTCTGGTTTTGAGCGGCTATCAGAAGTGGTTAAGACTGCCAGTCTTGCTTGCAAGATGAAAGCGGAGCTCACCATCTGCAGCATTGTCGACAGGACTGGCTGCGGACCTTTGGTTCAGAGCCGAGTGGAGGGTCTAAATCAGAGGCTCAGACGGTTCTGCGACCGTGTGGGCTGCAGATTCCCCGACTTGCGCCAAAGGGTGGTGGGTTTTCGGGTTCCGCTAAATAGGTCAGGAGTCGACTACACTCAGGAAGCGGCTACACGGGTAGCGGGGGCTGTGTGGCGTGGACTGGGTGGTTTTTTAGGTTAGATGGCCTCGGGAATACACAAAATGGGTTTCAGTCTCAAAGGGGGCAGGTCAGACACGGGAAGTAAGCAGACCTAAAAACCATTGGTGTAACAGTTGTAAATTGTCGTAGCTGTGTTGGGAAAATTCCAGAGCTCCAAGCGCTGATAGAAAGTACTGAGGCACAAATCGTTATAGGTTCTGAAAGCTGGCTGACGCCTGAGATAAATTCGGCCGAAATTTTTTCAAAGGGCCAAATGGTCTTCAGAAAGGATAGAATAAATAAAACAGGGGGTGGCGTGTTTATTGCTGTTACAAACGGTTTATCCTGCAGCGAAATTGAGGCAGATACTTCCTGTGAATTGGTTTGGGTAGAGGTTATACCTGACCACCGAAATAAATTAATAATTGGATCTTTTTATCGGTCCCCTGACTCAGACGATGCGGTTGCAGAAATGTTCAAAGAAAGCTTGAATCATATTTCAAAAAGGTATCCGAAGCATACTGTTATAATCGGTGGCGACTTTAATTTACCCTCGATATGTTGGCATAATTACGTATTCAAAACCGGGGGCAAATATAAAACATCGTCCGAACTAGTTCTGAATGCTTTTTCTGAAAACTACTTCGAACAGTTAGTTCATGAACCCACTAGAATAGTACGTGGTAGCGAAAATACTCTTGATCTCCTAGCCACAAATAATCCCGAGATAGTAAAGAGCATCAAAACAGATACAGGGATTAGCGAACATCGAGTTGTAGTAGCGAGACTGAATATCGAAATTCCCAAATGCACCAAAAATAAACGAAAAATATATCTATTCAATAAAGCAGATAAAAATTCGCTTCACGCTTTCCTGAGTGATAGTCTCCAGTCCTTCAAAACTAAAAATGCGAGTGTAGATCAGTTGTGGCTTACTTTCAAAAGACATAATATCAGTAGCAATCGAGAGATTTATACCAAATAAATTAATAAAAGAGGGGGCTGACCCCCCGTGGTACACAAAACAGGTCAGATCACTGTTGCAGAAACAAATAAAAACGCATGCAAAATTTAAAAAGACACAGAATCCGCAAGACTGGCAATCTTTTACTGAAACTCGCAACCTAGCGCGGACTTCAATGCGAGAATCTTATATTTGTTTCCACAACGAAATCCTGTCTCGTAATCTTGCAGAAAATCCAAAGAAATTCTGGCCATATGTGAAGTACACTAGCGGCAAAACACAAACAATACCTTCACTACGCGATAGCAATGGTAATACTACCGACGACAGTACTGCTAAGGCAGAATTACTAAACACAGCTTTCCGAAATTCTTTCACCAAAGAAGACGAAGTGAACACTCCAGTATTCAATCCAAGAACAGCTGCCAGCATGCGAAACTTAGAAGTAGATGTTCCTGGAGTAGTATAACAACTTAAGTCACTAAACAAAAACAAATCTTCCGGGCCGGATTGTATACCAACTAGATTTCTCTCAGAGTATGCTGATGCAATAGCTCCGTACTTAGCTATAATTTACAACCGATCACTTAGCGAAAGATCCGTACCCAAAGACTGGAAAGTTGCCCAAGTTACTCCAATATTCAAGAAAGACAATAGGAGTGATCCCCAAAATTACAGGCCTATCTCATTGATGTCGATTTGCAGTAGGATTTTGGAACATATACTTTGTTCGAATATTATGAACTACCTCGAAGAGAACGACCTATTAACCAGTAGACCACACGGATTCAGAAAGTATCGCTCTTGCGAAACACAGCTTGCCCTTTATTCACATGAAGTGTTAAGTGCCATCGACAAGGGATCTCAAATCGATTCCATATTTCTGGATTCAAGGAAGGCTTTTGGCACTGTACCCCACAAGCGGCTTCTTATGAAATTGCGTGCTTATGGAATATCTCCCCAATTGTGCGATTGGATTCATGATTTCCTATCAGAAAGAACACAGTTCGTTGTAATTGACGATAAGTCATCGAGTAAAACTGAAGTGATATCTGGCGTTCCACAGGGAAGCGTTATAGGTCCCCTACTCTTCCTCGTGTTTATAAACGATTTAGGAGATAATCTGAATAGCTCCCTTAGACTGTTCGCGGATGATGCTGTCGTTTATCGGTCAGTGAAGTCAACGGAGGATCAAAAGCAACTGCAAAAAATTTCTACTTGGTGCGAAAATTGGCAATTGACACTAAATAAAGAAAAGTGTGAAGTAATACACATGACCACTAAAAGAAATCCGCTGAACTTCAATTACGCGATAAATCAGTCAAACCTTAAGGTCGTAAATTCTACCAAATACCTAGAAGTTACAATTACGAACAACTTTGACTGGAGAGAACACATACAAAATATTGTGGGGAAGGCGAACCAAAGGTTACGTTTCATTGGCAGAACGCTTAGAAGATGCACCAGCTCCACCAAAGAGAGTGCCTACATCACACTTGTGCGTCCTCTCTTGGAGTACTGTTGCCCCTTGTGGGACCCTCACCAGGTGGGACTGACGGAAGATATTGAGAAGGTTCAGAGAAGGGCAGCTCGTTTTGTTTTATCACGTTACGGGGGGGGGGGGGGAAGCGTCACGGAAATGTTGCACGAATTGGGGTGGAAATCATTAAAAGAAAGACGTTATTCATTGCGGCGTGATCTGTTTGCGAAGTTTCAATCACCGACTTTTAGTTTTGAATGTGAAAATATTTTGCTAGCACCCACCTACTTAGGGAGACATGACCAACCCAATAAAATAAGAGAAATCAGAACGAAAACGGAACGATTTAGGTGTTCTTTCTTCCCGCGCGCTATTAGAGAATGGAACGGTAGAGAAAAGTTATGAAAGTGGTTAATGAACCCTCTGCCAGGCACTTAAATGTGATTTGCAGTGTATCTATGTAGATGTAGATGTAAACCCACCATTAAACAGAGATCCCCCTCCACTCCCACGTAACCATCCTCTGGTTACTCTCCAAGAATTTCTCACCTTCTTTCAAAATGTTCAAATGTTTGTAAATCTATGGGTCTTAACAACGCTGTTCATCAGTCCCTAGGCTTACAAACTATGAAAACTAACTTATGCTATGTACAACAAATACATCAATGCCTGAGGTAGGATTCAAACTTCTGATCACTTGCAGTGGTGGGCTCTAGACCTAGGTGCCTTGGAACACTTGGCCACACCACCGCGGTCAGCATCTTTCTCCAAGTCCCTTCCTAAGGACTTAAACCTTTCAGCAGAAGAAAGGAGTGCCATCCACAGCCTCAAAACAAATCCAAACATAATCATCCTTCCCAGAGATAAAGGTCCCACCACTGTAGTTATGGACCACAGTGACTACGCCAACTCTCTGACTCTTCCACCTACAAGTTGCGCTGGAATGACCCCATTCCCAAAGTTGAACAAGATCTCCAATCCCTGTTCATATCCTACAGCCCCTCCCAGAAGCTCACTCCAGAATCCAACTTCCTCCTCACTCCAACAGCACCCCGCACACACACCTTCTAAATGCTCCCCAAGATCCACAAACCAAATAATTCTGGACTCCCAAATATGGCTGGTTACTGTGCTCCTACTGAAAGAATTTTAGCTTTTGTTGACCAATACCTTCATCAATAGTCCAAAAACTATCCTCCCATATCAAGGATACCAACCACTTCCTTCACCGACTCTCCACCATCCCCACTCCTTTACCTCCTGGATCTCTACTTGTCACAGTGGACGCCACCTCCACATCAAAAAATCCGTCCCTTACAGCCTTGCCACTCATGGACGGTATATCTGTTGTGACAATAACTCCATTTCCCAATATTCTGAGGGTCTCACAAAGGCTTTCACAGAGAGAAACTACCCCACAGATTTAGACCATAAACAAATCTGCTGAGCCATATCCCCACACATTCTGAATCCTGCCTCTACCACCAGTAATCATCCACAAAAGAGCACTCCCCTTTTCACCCAGTACTACCCTAGACTCAAGCAACTAAATTGCATTCTTCGCCAAGGTTTTGATTTTTTGTCCTCATGCCTAGAAATGAGAGATATCCTGCCCAAGATCCTTCCCACCCCTCCTAAAGTGGTGTTCCATCACCCTCCCAACCTCCATAACATCCTAGTCCATCCCTATGCCACTCCAAAACCCAGACCACTGCCACAGGGATCATATCCCTGTGGAAGACCTGTCCAATCCACCCACTCAGCACTTCCTATTCCAGTCCTGTTACAGGCTTACCTACCCTATCAGAGGCTGGACCACCTGTGATAGCAGCCATGTAATTTACCAACTGTGCTGCAATGACTGAGCAGCTTTCTGTATCGGCGTGATCACTAACCAGCAGTCCAGTAGGATGAATGGCCACCACC
Organism: Locusta migratoria; assembly: GCA_026315105.1. NCBI lineage: Eukaryota > Metazoa > Arthropoda > Insecta > Orthoptera > Acrididae > Locusta > Locusta migratoria. Next base: position 555,500,162 of record CM048744.1, read on the forward strand.
AAACTGTGGCCAAAAACAAGGTGAACCACCCTGTGGCACAGCAGGCAGTGGAGCACAAACTTCATTTCAATGGCTGCTCCACAGCGTGAGCCATCTGGATCCTCCCACCCACCACCAGCTTTTCTGAACTACACAGATGGGAATTATCCCTACTGTACATTTTCCGATCCCAAAATTATCCAGGCCTCAATCTACGATAACTTCCCTGTTTTCCACACCTAACAGTTCTTTCCCCTCTATCTTAAACCTCTCCTATTTCGCGTGTGTTTGTTTATTTGTTTGTGTGTGTGTGTGTGTGTGTGTGTGTGTGTGTGTGTGTGTGTGTGTGTTTTGAACATTGTATAGACTCATTATTAATTCTTGACTGCAAACACAAGTATTTGCCACTCATATTTGAAACACTATCATATCCTTCTCCTCTGAACTTTCCAACTGTATATTCATCTTCTCTAAATAAGTTATTGTTTCTCTTTCAAAACTCTCAGTATCATGACTCTTTACTTCACAGAGTCCTAACAAACTCCATTCTATCTGCATTATGTAAATCAAGGAGCAAATGTTTTACATCACTAAATTGGTCCATTCTTGATACATTGAGGGGCTGTGCTGACAGTAAGTGAAACGAGTGGGTTCTGATTAATATCAGCAATGAATGTCTCAAAGTCATAATCATGTAACAGGTGTATGATATTGGCTTGAATTTGTGGGCTCAATTGTTTTTTTTATTTGAAAGATGGGCCTTTAGAAGAGCATCATATCTTTGGAGGTGGTCTATTACATTTAAGAAAGTTCACTCTATTACCCTATATCAGTTTCATGATGACCACAGAAAGCAGTCTGACATTGAGCTATTGTCTTTGTTACATACATTATTCTAGAAGTTATTGCTTTCATTTGATCATACCCTTTATCAAAAAGCATATTGGTTTTGCCATGTTTTCAAATGATGAAAGTAATACACACATTTAAATATGTAGTGCAAGTTTCGGGCACTTCTATTTTCTTGCTTAGGCATTGACAGTAATTTATTTTTCCATTACACATTTCAGTTTCCCCATGTCTGAATAATATGCTAACTGAACTTAAAGTACGGGAATAGCATAGCAAACAATGTTCAATTCTCTTTAACTTTCATGGCCTGCCATTTAAAATTTTTAATTTGGTATTTTTATTTTATTTCTTATATCACATTGACCTTAACACACTAATACAAGTGTTCAGACTTCCACACACCTATCTTCACCTCATGATCTAGGTCACGAATAACCTTCGCCTTACATTTTCTGTTCCCTTTTTCTTTCCTCCTCTCCTACTGATGAAGGAACACAGTTCCAAAAGCTAGTGTCCTATTTTTTGTCTCCATTTGCATTTATTTTGTGTGACTATTGGCGGTACACCACTAGGGTAAGTACTGGCCCGCCAATCTATCTATTTTGAAGAATATTTTAGGACCTCAGGGGAGAATTTCTGTCATTAATTGAATAAGACAAGTACCTGTATTGTAACTCATATGTAAGTGTATTTCCAGTAATTAGACATGTTTATGCAGGTTTAAATGATATCAAAAAATGGAGACCGATATAAAATTGTTTTACAGAATATAAAACATCATTAATAATATAGCAATAAGGACAGTTTACAACTCACTGCAAAGACATGGTGATGAGCTGCAACAGGCACATACAAAAGACACACACATACAACACTTTCAGCCATCGGCCATGTCCTTCTTCAGAAAATAGAACATTCACACAGGCACACAACACAGTCATACAACCATCACCTCCGGCTGCCGCATTTTCGAAGTGTGGCAGCCGGAGGTGATGGTTGTATGACTGTGTTGTGTGCCTGTGTGATTACATGAATGTTGTATTTTTTGAAGAAGGACATGGCCGATAGCTGAAAGTGTTGTATGTGTGTGTCTTTTGTATGTGCTTGTCACCATGTCTTTGTGGTGAGATGTAAACTGCCCTTATTGCTTTATTATTAATTCCAACCTGGACTTTCCATTATTACAAAATGTTATTAAGATTGAGAAAACTGATTGTAAAGTTAATAATTTCATAATTTTAACAGCTATAACAATGTACGGCACTGATGAGAATTATATATAAAAAGGGCCCACAGAGGCCATAAGAGCGCAGTTTTTACTTACATTTCAAGGCATGTCCATCAGTACGTAGACTTGTTATTATCGAAAGTGATTATTGTAAAAATGTTATATTGCCAGTTTATTTATAATGTAGTATGAAACTACTGTTTCAGATACACGTGGCATTGCTCTGCATAATTTGAAACCAATAGTGTACACATTAACTGAATCTAGCTACTTGTTTTCGACATGATCCAGAGGTTGATGCGTTATTGTGATTCCAGATACTGAGTTACCAGAAGTTACACCAAACACCAAGATAACAAGGTAATGCTTTCAATGCACCATATAACAAGGTAATGCTTTCAATGCACCATACAGAACAATGAGGAGGCCAAATAAAATGAAATTTTGTGTCATTTGGCTGTTAGAGCAATTGAAAAAGTCAAGTTACAAATGTATAGAAATATACTGCATATATACTAAATTACTTTATGTAGGTTAAACATAGTATTTTGTATTCTTCAAGATAAAATTTCCGATCTTAGTTCTGTCATTGACATCAAGTTCTGAAAATAATTCTGTTACCCAGATAAAAGAAATAAAAGTCACATATATTGATTCTTTGGTTTACTACCCATGATGTTCATGTCACTAAAGTAAACATAATAATTACTAGCTGAGCAGGCTCCTAAAATTTTAATGTACTTATTCTTTTTTCTGTGACACAATATTGATAAAATAAAGTGCGGCAACAACATCTAAAATCTCAGTCTTACACAGTTTTTATCAGCTTCCATGTATGCTCTTTGGCACTTCAACACCTGCTTTTCATTCGAGTTATGTTCTACAAGTGACTTGTTCACTCCCTCTGTATCTGCTTTGTTATTGAATGAATGAGTTTATGTGGACAATATTACTACAAGTCCAACTACTGTCAACGTAGATTTCCAAATTCATAAGGCTCCTGGTTTCATTGCCTCTGCACTGCCAGGATTTCCACTCATCCATTCTGCCACAGCTGTTATGCTACATTATGTTGATGTACTGCCTGTGCAAAAAGCTGTACAGGACACAACCCCTAACCTAACAACAGACTCAGATTTTCTCTCTTCCATCAGTGCTCTCCACTGTGTGACATTCAAATGTGAAAAATGAATCAAACAATATAACTGTGTTCTCCAGTGCAAACAGCCCTCTGGTTTACACAAACTGTAAATTTCATGCCTTCTGGCCATGTGGCCATTAGTGTAGTTCCATGCACACAGTTGGCCTCTTCCTGATGTCCCACATCTAAAGAACACTCTGCAGCTATGTTTGATAGCAGGCTACCTCGCCAAGACAGTTACATGGTTATGTAACATCAACATTTCTATTTTGAGCCAGTGATACTTTTCTCAGATGACTCATACAAGTGTTGAGTATGGCTTAACAATAATTAAGAAAAAGTTCTTGCACCAAATACATTGTGGCTCGTAGTATCCCTGTTACCTACAACATTTAAGCTCGAATAATTTCTGGGCTTGTGTGTCATAAAATGACAAAGATGGCACATTGAGAGCATACGGTAGTGGAATACACAATATCTCTGTATTATCTTGACGCAAAATTCAAAGTTGAGATGGTTTCATTGCGTTAGAATATGATTCCCACAAAGGTAGAAGTCCAGATTTTAAGCAGACAAATGAAACTTAGTAATAGCCACAAATTATGACTTTATTCACTTTTTAACTCACAAAACAAAAGACACTAAACATTCTGCCATCTTGATTGTTGCACTCTCAAGTACATAATCTTTGCGACCTCAAGTTCTTTGGATACTACTTTTGCAAACAATACAGGCTCCTACCACCTCTTCGAGATGTCAACTGCAATATGGTTTTATATAAACACAAAAATCCTAAATTTTATATTTGTTTTACATACTAAAAATATATATACAAATATTTATTTTTGACATGAAATTAATAGATATGACCTTTAGAACCATTGAAACAGAATGACAATAACAGTTAAATTTATAAACAAGTAAAAAGTGAAAATGACAACTTGAAATGCGTGTTTTAATAATTCACAACAGCATCTCTTTTGTATTCTGTGGTGCTATTTGAAAAATAAAATAAAGCTCAAATACTCTAAAATATGATCAATTTGCTTCAAATGAGTAATGAAATCGGTATAAATCCATATCAAGTGAGTTAGTGAACTAATAGGCTTCAATATCTTTTACATAACAAACCAGATCACAAAATATGCAAGGTGACCAGTTTACTTGGATATACAGTATTTCTTTTTACAAGCTATTAACAGAAGATTTGCATATCTACAAGGTGTTAAAATACCATAAGTAATGTACTAACATATATCTTATATGTGAATATAGAATACTTCATGACAATTCCCAAAACAATGAAGGTTATGTAATTGTATTTCTGTCAAAATGTGTGTCACAAGCTAAAATTAAGTATTTGGTGTGTCAAGTTACTGGTATCAAATGTTTCAATCGAGTTTGATGGTATCTGGTTCTTAATATTTGGTAGTTCGATTACTTGTTATGTTACAAGTTGTGGATCACTACTTGAAAACAACCTTGATATCAACAATTACCAAAAAATACTTTTCAGCACCTCTCGCAAGCTACTGCTCACCTTCAACACCTCCTGCAATTCCGTTGCTTCTGTATAAAAAACACACTTTGGATAATGATGAGCAGCAGCCAGCACTCCATTCTATAGTACCACCCCCACTAACAGCATACCATTACTGCTGTTACCTTGTAACATTCAGGGACATGGCAAAAAATTCCAGTCACCCTACTTGCAATCAAAGAGCCTGCCATGATGAAGTACCAACAATCCATCACAGCCATACAACAGTAAGGATAGGTTATGCTGTACTTCATCTGTCTTTGTTTAGATCAGAGATAGTGATGTTTATTACCGTCAGTTGTTGGATGGCCTTTGCTGAGACCACAGCACAGCACAATACGGAGCACACCACCACTTGTAATTGTAACTGTTCTGTGAGGTTCTTGCTTCAGTTTATTACATTTATCAAGTGCTTGTGTATGTATTAGATTGATTTTGCTGAAGTATCAGGTTAGTGTATTCTTCCACCATGTGAATTGGGACCTTCTTCTGTTTTGTTTTCATTGTAGTAGTACCAGCTCTAGTCATCTTTGTTTACCTTATTTACCCTCTGTCGAGTCTACATTGCATCTCTTTAGTCGTTCATTTCTCTGAGCACTTTAGTAATGTATAGGGACTGTGACTGCTGTGTGTGGATGGTGGCTGAGTTGGTGACACTTCACTCCCAGCTCGGCTGCATAGCTTGAGGCTGCAGTCAAGGGGCGCTGTTGTTGTTGGTCAGCTGTTGGAACCAAATGGATGACTATCATGGCCAGTGTGTCCATTGATCAGCTCGTGGCCATGACAAACCCTGTTACTGTTCGCAATCCCAACCCCACCCACGGTCGCATAGGAGGTCGCCCCAGTGAATAACAGGAAGTTAAAGACTTCCTGGGGGACCAAAGTGAGGCCTTCCCACTTAGTGCCTTGATCCTGTTGGAAAGACTATCTGTGACAGACAATGTTCATGAGACAGATGGTGTCACTTATCATGATATAGCTGCTAGGGATGGGAAGAGGGCCAATGTGCACTCTGTGTACATACCAAGCAGAGTCATTCCAGATATGGAATGGGCCCTTGTGAATGCCATGAAGAGTATGGCATCCAGCCCCCTGAAGGTGGTGGCTTTGGATCTGTAGAGATTATGGTTTTGAGTAGCTATCTGAAGTGGTGAAGACTGCCAGTCTTGCTTACAAGGTGAAAACAGAGTTCACCATTTGTGGCATAGTTGATAGGACTGACAGTGGACTTTGATTCAGAGCTGAGTGGAGGGTCTAAATCAGAGACTCAGATGGTTCTGCAACCATGTAGGCTGAAGATTCCTCACCTTGAGCAATTGGGTGGTGGGATTCTGGGTTCAACTGAATAGGCCAGGCATCCACTACACATAGGAAGCAGCTATGTGGGTAGTGAGGGCTGTGTTGCATGGACTGCCTACTAGTGCCTACTAGATACATGTACTGACTACTGGTCTACTGAGACACAGTGATTAGCACAGCCACGTGAACTATTCCACCACACTTCCTGTCTGATGCAGATTCTCAACTTATGCAAACACTACTGCCCATTATTACTCAGTACTCATGGCATGTCTCCTAGTCATGTAAGAATTAAATTGTGATGTGCATCTGCAGTGATAAAAGGCTGTCATCACCTTAATTATATAAGTTATATGTATTTATTTCCTGTTCTTTAAAACATGACCTAAAGAATGCACACCACAAACACATATATTTAAATTGTATAAACGTTCATATTGTGCAAGATTGTACAGAATTATTAATTCAAAAACTCAATTTTAGTAAATGTGTTTTAGTGGTAGTCAAATCAAATGCTTTGATACCCTTCATGATGTACTGGTGAAAAATAATCTTTCTTTCAATTAAAATGTCAAAAAATGATTAAATTACATTCTCTTCAGAGAATATTTACCTGTTACTTCCAGTAGTAACAACTGGACTTGCAGTGCATTCAAAGAGTCAAGAATTTTACGGTACACATTAAGAGTAAATAAAATAGAGCACCTTCTTGAAATATACATAAATTTTCAGTTTTAAAGGAGATGCCAGTGTTAACAAATAAAGCCATAATAGCTTTATAACACTTTTCATTTGCATATTTATGTGAAAAGCCATTTGAGACTTTATTCAGCTTCCATGGTTCCTGACTTCATAGCCCTGTGACATGGAAAGCAGATTCAGCCTTCCCACAGAATTCTAAGGAAGAGGTGATTAATTACAATGCAATTTTGTATTTATTATTGCAACTAGGCCTACACATTGTTTAACTTTTAAGCTGTAACCAGAGTAACTTCAGGTTTGAACCATTAAGGGTTTAAGTTAATTTAATATTGCTTAGAATTAAATTGCTTTCAAGACTACTGAATGTATATTTAAGAGTTGGTTCATGCAACTCTCACCTCTTCCTGCCACGACCCACTCGCTCCTCTTTGAAGCTCCACCAGGTATGACGGGTTCATCAAGCTCTCTCACAACACCACAACATGTCTGCGCCAACACCTCGAATGATATTCTGGAGGCACCACTGTCACCGCCACCTGGGCGCCTTCCTAAACAGCTGCCTTTCTCCTTTGAGGCTCCTACAATGTGGTTTGCCCTCACTAAGCAGATATTTGACCATTACTCACTCAACAATTCAGCCTGCTACCTCTGACACATTTTCATGATGTCAACTAATACGACCTCATGACCCCTCCTCCTGTGGCTGAGCGGTATTCTATCACCAAATTAACCATCCTTGCACTCTAGAAAACATGATCAGACACATCATTCACGAAGAACACCTGTGGGACAAGAAGCCATCACAGCTCTGGCACCGCCCACGCCTTCTCGTGAATGAACACGACTTACCAGATTCTACCCTCATGGCTGTTTGATTGGGCAAACTTCTGCTCGCTGTCCATATTGCCCTCACCTATAACATTCTCCAGCTTCCAAGAAAATGCATCCACATCACAGATAGGGTGTACAATTCCCACCTGTGTGAAGCACGCAAGCTGCATCCTTCATCCAGGATCTGCCTCTGCGCAGTAAGGACACCGTAGGCAGGAAACCAGGCATTAACATTTCCCTGCATGCAAATTGCGTGACAGCTTCACCGTCTCTGCCATGCCCATCAGTGCTCCCTGTGAGCAGCTCCTCTAACACCAATGATGGACAGCTTCCACTCACCTGCTTCCCACAAGAGCAGGCTCCATATTACACCACAATCACTTTGGTGACACAGCAAGGAAGCATTGTTTGCCAGGTCACCATCCAAACACTAAGCGCAGGATGGTTCAGCTGCCACCTCCTGCTCTGACAGAAATAGGCGCCTACATATGTTTTAATGGGTTTGTGATACTTCTCTGTCATGTGGTCATTTGTACCTACGTGACTGTTCTTTGAATGATCTATTCCTTGTTGACACTGGTGCTGATGTATCTCTCTCTGCGACTTCAATGGCTACCGGCCCTCTCTGCCCTCACAGTGCTACACATCGTGCTGTAAATGCCACTCAGCTGCCGTGTGCAAGTTCAATGACTTTTACTGTTTGCTTGTCACTGAAGTGTAAACTTTCATGGAACTTTTCAGTAGCGGATGTGCCAGGACAGATTTTAGGCATGGATTTCTTAACTCATGATAAACTTTCCCCTGATGTTGTGCGACATTCAGTGTTTCACCACCCCACAACACACACTCGTTTCTTGTGCTGTGTTGAGCTCTGTCTCTTTCTCCAAAAACGCACTGACTGTACGTGACTGTTTTCAGACGATTGTAGAGTTTGACACTCTGTTTTAAAAGTTATGATGTGAACATGAACAGGTGATCAAACTGTGCTGTGAAAAAAAAAGATTATCCACAAGTGCTTCAACACCATTAAACAATCTGAATTGCTCTTGTTAGATTGGTTGAGCGGACATAAATTTGGTGCTCTGTCTACATCATGAAATTGAAAACATTGCACGTCCCCTTGCAGACAGGGAATCACGTCTGCTCTGCACCAACTGTCATCTCTGCATTTGATTTGGAAGGATTGTCACTCCAAAGTTAGTACGAGTGTTACCTCAGCAAGTGTTTTTGGTGCCATTGTGCCCACATGCAGTGTTAATAGTTTTTGTGACAGTTCTCCCCCTCTATGCCGCTCGTACATGGGTTTGCAAACAGAACTCGGTTTCCATGCTAACGCACTACCAGGGGGCTCAACCTGCATGGTATCCCACTCCCACCTCTCCCTCCCACCTCTAACACTTCCTCTTTTTCTCACACCTCGCGATCATTACTTGTTTCCACACCACTTGTCGAGCAGTCTGTTACCAAGATTTTATTTCACCTGAAGTTATGTTATGCATACCTCAGTGATATATTAGTGTTCAGTAAGTCCATCGAGGAGAATAAGTAACATTTAGAAATGCTTCTTGACACCTTGGCTGCAGCTGGCATCAAACACCATGCAGCTGGCAAACACCAACAACATCAATGCTTAGTGCATTCCTTGGTTTCACGGTTTCTGCTGATGGGATAACAACCCTCCCCTCTGAGAAGATTGATTACATCAGGAACCTGCCGCTTCCTTCAACCTTCAAAGAATTATGCCATTTCTTTGGAACTATTAATTATTATCAATGACACTTGCCGGCACTGCTGAGCTTCAAGGCCCGCTCACCGATGCTTTGACTGGCAAACACACCTCTGGCAATCGACCTTTCCCTGGACAGATGCGAAGTCTTCTGCATTCTCTGCTCTCAAAGACCTACTTGCTCGAGCTGCCACTATCACTCACCCTCATCCCAATGCTGAACTTCTTATTACCACAGATGCGACTGACACTGCAATCTGCACGGTTCTGAGCCAATCCCTTTGATCAAGTACTCTTGGCCATCTTTGAGGCTATCGAACTTTTCCGCTCTGCCATAGACGGCATTCTCACTGACCACAAGTCTCTTGCAGCTGCTATCATTAACCCCTCCAGCAGACCTTCTTCCCTGTCGGTTCCACTATTTTGACTACATTTCTCAATTCCCCACAGACTTCCGCTACATCAAGGGCACAGACAATGTCCTTGCCGATTTTCTCTCGCACATTGATGACATTTCGTTTCTCTTAGATATCTCTCAGCTTGCCATTCTTCAAGCAACTGATGATGACACAATGCAACCCATTCAGGACTTTTCCTCTTCTTTGCAACCTATCTGCACAACCTTCCCTGATCTATCGGACAAGTTTTGGTGCCATGGTTCTATGGCCAATCTCTGGCCCTACATTCTTCAGACATGAGATTTTTAATAAACTGCACAGTCTTGCTCATCCTGGCATAAAGGCCTCCACCAAGTTAGTCACTGAGCAGTTCATCTGGTGAAACATGAGGTGTAATTGCCAAGCCTGGGCTCGCGCTGGTGTTCCCTGCCAAGAAAGCACCTTCCCTCCACTGGCCTCTTTTCCTATCCCTGCTAGCTGCTGCCAGCATCTTCATATTGATCTAGTCAGCCCCCTTTCCTGTGTAAATGATGATCGTTACCTCCTCACTTTGACTGATTGCACCACCCACTGGGCTGAAGCTATGCCCCTTTCGTTGACAGTTCGAATCTGCTCTAATTCAAAACCTGTGCAACATGGAAATGTTGGTGTGTTTGCATGTGGATATGTATGAATGTGTGTGTATTTGTTTACCTTCCTTTTTGTCCCCTAAGGTAAGTCCTTCCACTCCTGGGATTGGAATGGCTCCTTTTCCACTTCCATAAACCCATATCCTTCCCTTTCTCCTCTCCTTCCTTCCTCTTTTTCCCGAAGAAGCTGCCATTGGTGGCGAAAGCTCGAATGTTTGTGTGTTTTTGTGTGTGTTTTATGTTTCTGTCGATGAGCCTGTACTTTAGGTAAGTCAAAAATCTTTATATATATATAAAGCATTCTATGTGGGAATGACCAGCAACAAACTGTCCATTCGCATTAATGGTCACAGGCAGACAGTGTTTGTTGGTAATGAGGATCACCCTGTGGCTAAACATGCCTTGGGGCACGACCAGCACATCTTGGCACAGTGTTACACCGTCCGGGTTATCTGGATACTTCCCACCGACACCAATCCTTCAGAACTCCGGAGATGGGAACTAGCCCTTCAGCATATTCTCTCTTCCCGTTGCCCACCTGGTCTCAACCTCCGCTAAATTCGAATTCGCACCCACCATCTTAACATCTGTGCCTCGGTTCTCTGGACAGAGCCTCTGCCTCAAGTGGCATCTCTGTCTAACTTCTTAACTTCTTTGCTTTCTACAGTATGTCTGCCTAAGTGTACTTGCGTCTGTGTAAATGTGTGGGTGTGTGTGTATTTGTTTACCCTCCTTTTTTCCCCCCAAGGTAAGTATTTTCTGTCCCGGGATTGGAATGACTCCTTATCCACTCCCTTAAAACCCTCATCATTTCCTTTTCCCTCTCCTTCCCTTCTGCCTAACGAAGCAGCTAGGCTGCGAAAGCTAGCATTTGTGTGTGTGTGTGTGTGTGTGTGTGTGTGTGTGTGTGTCTGTGTGTTTATTTGTTGCTATCACTGCCTGTGCTCCTTCACCTGGCAAGTGGACTTCATCTATTTTTTATATATATGTCCTTCATATAGAACACTCACGCAATCACACAGGCACATAACACAGTCATACAACCATCATCTCTGACTGCCACACTTCGAAGTGTGGAAGTCAGAGGTGTTGGTTGTATGACTGTGTTGTGTGCTTGTGTGATTGCGTGAGTGTTCTATTTTCTGAAGAAGGCCATGGCCGATAGCTGAATGTGTTGTATGTGTGTGTCGTTTGTATGTGCCTGTCGCAGCTCGCCTCCACGTTTTTGCGGTGAGTTGTAAACTGTCCTCACTATATTATTAATTCCAACCTGGATGAAATAGAGATATACAAAAACAACATTTTAGTTCTCTTTATTGCCAATGAAAACGAAATTTGACAAGATGTACAACAATAACCTATACCTGGCATTATGTAAGAAGGCACTTCCACACATAGAAGCGGAGCAATAGAGAAAGCGAAGAGGGGAGGAGCTACAGCCAAACACCAACAGTTGCACCTGTGGCAGGAACATTGCGTAACTCACAGCCAGTCATACACCTACAGAATGAACATTATTTGCTGTCATTGCCATAATGGAGGGGGATGCGTAGAATGGCTGAAAACTGGGCCGCCTTCATACATGATGCCGACTATAGACATTCGTGTGAGTACCCCCAATACCCAGTAATGCATCATCTCGTACTGATGCATGCCTGTATTCATCATGCCATACGGTCCAATAGATCATAAAAGGAATGTTGGTCCAGATTGTCCCACTCCTCAATGGTGATTTGTGGCAGACCTCTCAAATCGGTTTGTGAGTCACCTCATCCAAAATACAGCTCTTTTTAATGTGTCCCAGACATGCTTCATAGAGTTCATGTATGGAGAACGTGTTGGTCATTCCAATCTTGTGATGTCATTATCATGAAGGAACACATTTACAAGATGTACTTGACAAGAGCAAGAGTTGTCGTCTGTTAAGAGGCATCTTTCACTGAAATGCTGCTGATATGGTTGCACTATATGTTGGAAGATGTCATCCCTGTATAGATTTTATTGCCTTATACACCCACGAGTGGCATATGGTGTTCCCACATAATGCCACCCCAACACAACAGGGAATCACCACATAGCTGCATTTGCTGGATGACGTGTTTAAGATGTTCAGGCTAACCGGGCTGTGTCCAAAAATGTCTCTGATGATTTTCCAGTTGAAAGCAGTTGTGAGCCTCATCTGTTGGCTCTTGATGCCAGTTCTGATGAGTCCATTCAGCACGCTATTGAGCCTATCTGTACTGTGCTGCATGGTGTCTATGAGTCAAAGCAGGACCTCACCATGGACATTGGAAGTGAAGCTTTCTGTCATGAGTTGAAACATGATGTCCTGTGGTTGCTCAAAAAAGATTATTCTGCATGTCGTACTTCCTTGCAAGGCTCATCTGAGCTAAAATTTGTTGGGAGCAGTCATCAGCTGCTATGGTAGCCTTTGACAACTTCAGAGTTCAGAAGACTTGGAAACAAGGTGATGTAACATTTATTTTGATTTGTGTATATTGGGGATTAGTGAAGTCTCGGGTGATAAATCAAAAATCAAAAAGTGGTAAATCTGGGGTACCTCTAAGAGTGAATAATAAAAAAGGAATGCAGGTAAGCTTCTATGAAGTAATACATCCCATAGAAGGTTGTTCTCTGCACATTGCGGACACTCATGCCATCATGCAATCCTTCATTGCCGTCATCCTGATGGGTTTGGTGAGTCATTAGCAGCTAACATTTTTCCTATCAAATTTGTTAACTTATTACTTTGCAATAAGCCTTGCTAGAAATTGAACTTGTGTCCATTGTGGATATTGAATTATTTCAGGACACCTCAGATTTTAATGGTATAAACACATCCTGTGTTCTGTGGATACTGAAATTCACATTCATAAATATTTGTCTGATGTGTAACAAACCATGATGGGATTTATTTCCATCTGCTTGCATTACTGAACCTCCCAATACCAGTGTTGCATAATAATAGGTACGAATGTAATTAGACTATTATAATTTTCTTTTCCAAAACTTTTGTTATTATGTTTCCTAATATGACTAGCTGAAGTTATTTTCTATTATTCGACATTGCAGAAGTTTGTTTAATTAGTAAATATTGATTAGTTCATGCAAGAGACATATTGTTGGTCATATATTAGGCTGATTAGTTTCTCTGATAAAACTAAATAAATTCTTTTCTCATAATATTAAAGTATGTATTATTATATTTCACAAATAATGTTAGGAAAGTTGTGTCCTCATTAGTTTCTGTATAATTACATTTATTACATGAGTATTGTTGACAACCCTATTAAATTTTATTTGGGTACAAAATACTATTAATAGAACAAAGTATCTAAATTGTATATCAATTTACTCAGTATTATTTATGCTATCTTTTACTATAGCCATTTGCAGGTAATTGTTTACTTTTTCACTATAATGATTTTAATTTACTTAATTAACAATATGTATTTTTCAGTGTCATTGTTTGGATGATATAAATAGGATGCTTTCACACAATACAAAGGAGTATCATTTCATCTTTGTTAGGACACACAATCCACGCCAGTATAGTTTCGAGTTTGACTGAGAACACAATCCACGCTAGGAGGGAGTATTGTTTCGAGTGTAATTTCGTTATTTATCTGGGGTTTAGTCCATGTCACTTTGAATTCCAATTATGAACAATTATCTAAAAGTTCCTCAGTGTTAGTCATGTGGAAAGTGTGTGTACCGGTATTATAAACTGATTATTAATATTTGTTCCACACTAGATGTACACCTTGAACTTTTGTATTCCACACACAAATTGAAAATTTGTGTTATTGGTGTGTGGAATGTGCATAATGGTTTGAAGTACCTGTTACTAGTGAGACTTGTATGTTAGCCATAAATGGGACAATTGGGAACTAATAATTCATTAAAGAGTCAATGAACTGCTATTCTACATATCGCCTACATTGTTTGTCGTAGACTAGTTCTACCCCATGGAATTTCAGCCAGATGTTACCGAGAGTGCCAATCAACGAGAACTTCAAGAGACAATGAACGACAACCCGGTAACATCACAGATGCCTCAAAGATTTTTCTTTGAAGCATCAAAACATATATCCAGAAAAGTGTAGTACAGAAATGGTGCTTTGTAAAAAAAGAGCACTATAACAATTGTTTCAGGAATCATCTAAAAACGGAAACTTTTGACTACTATGAATTGAAAAAGAACCTATACTTAAGTAATACATTATTTCCTTTCATTTTGAGGCTTTTTTAAGATATTTTATTGAAAGTAAGTATATTCATATTCAGTAACTCATATGTTTGAAACATGATGTCAGATATAGTCACAATAGTTTTTTAAATACTTTTATTGGCACAAACTACATGTACATATGCAAAGACAGTTTCACACAGATCTAGTTTTTATGGTTAGTCATTTCAGTTCTGTAAATATAATCTATAATGACACTATCAAAATTATTGAAACTTTAATAAAAATTACATTTTCCAATTAAAAGATTTTTCATCTATGGTATAACAAATTCTTTGTTTATAGCCTGATTTTCAATGAAAAATATGTTAGGTAATTAATAATAATCAGTCAAAACACTCTTACACATTAAGGAGATTGTGAATACTGTTAATACTACTTATTCTTTTTAAACATCTTTTCCATATATATGATACAACTATAAAGCTAAAAAAGCCTCCTCACTAAGTGGTAGCAGGAAAAAACACACATAAGGTTTATAGAAATGTGTAGGCTAAAACTTTTGTTTGGGCCCAGTGATTCCTTCTTCTGGCAATTGAGTTGGATGAAAAGGTAAGAGGGTTGAAGGAGAAAATCTGATTACTGAGACCTGCACTGGAAGAGATTTGAAACCTGAGAGCATGAGGTCTTGTTGTAGAACATGCTTTGCAACAGGGGATTGTGTGTTGCCTGTATACTTTATCTATGTTCATTCATCCCAACTGCTAAGATTCCTACACGGTGATGAATTATAGAGTTCATAATAGTTAAAATTGAATATAAATTCACAATAGTGAATTTCTCCCAGCAGCACTGTATTATGTACAGATGTACTATCAAACTGTGTCATTAAAAAATATGAACTGGACGTAAATCAAAGCTGGAGTTACCACTTTTCACAACACACTCATAAGCCACAGTGAGTACATATATGACAGTTTAGGTTGGTTATGTAAATGTTTTAAGGTACCCAATTGGTAATGCAACTGCTTGCAAAAAGTGTGAATTCTGAGTTTGAGACCTGGCTTGGTACAAAATCTCATATGACATCTTTTGGTAATACAACCATACCTAATACAATGGAACTGAGAGAAATTTGGTACTGTGAGTAAATATACAATTTAAATCAAACTGATATATTTGTAGTAGTTATAGCAATGTAGAAATCAAAACAGTGTTCACACAACAGCTGGAGCATGAGATATACCATTTCAAGGGTGTCTCTCCTTTGGTAATACAAGATTTTTCAGTTACAGGGCTAATATAGGTAGTAGTAAGGAAGAAGCATAGGGCAAGTCTTACTTCTGCACTCATTTCCCTACCCAAAGATCCTCCTAACGTGACTACCTGTGGCAAGACATTGATCTATACACCCTTCTACGAACACCTATCCCAGCCATATAAATGTCAAAAATAATGAGAGTCCACAGTAAAATGACATGATGTGTACCAGCTGTTGTGTGAATACCATTTGGTCTTCTACATTAACATGACTGTTACCAAGTTAGGATGAATGGGCACAGAAAGTGCAAGTTTACTGGCATCACACAATACCCCCTTACAGAGCAAGCTCCTGTGCCACCCAAACATGCTGTATGTATTCTTCCTCTCGACATTCCACAAACTGATGTTACAAATTGCAATTGATTTTGCACACACCTGGCCTTTGTTTATGTTTTTTTTTTTTTTTTTTTTTTTTTTTGTTCTCACTATTTCTTTTCGGTAACTATTCATTGTCTTTGCTCCATTTTGATGTTCTATATATTTCATTTTCTAATCCATCTATCCCCCATTTCTTGTCTAAAACTTTATAATGCACTTTTTCCTGCTCTTAACTCTTCTTCAATATTTTTTCATTATCTCTGTCTTGCTTATTACCCTATTTTCTGCCTTGAAGCTCTCAGGTTATCAAATTCAATATGGTGTGATATACAACAGTCAGTTTTGCCACCTCATTTCTATGTGTGTGTTTTTTTTTTTTTTTTTTTTTTTTTTTTTTTTTTTTTTTTTTACCTTTCACCATTGTGCTTATTCACTCTTTTTCCCTACCCCTCAACTCTTCAGCTAGAAGGAGGAGCCACTGACTCCAAATGCTTGTACATTTATATAACTTGCACGTGTGTTTTCTCTTGTGGCTGCATGTTAAGTAGAGTTGTATCTATATAATGATATATTTCCAAAACTTTTTTTCTTTCGTTTTTTTCTTTCGTAAATACTTTTAATAAAAAAGATGTACATGGATAATTTACTGACACAGTCTTGGTAATTCCTGTCCAATAAATTAAAAGCAAATAGAAAAACTCACCATGTACACCTATACTACATGAGCTTAAGTACTGTCCTTAGTTTAGAGTAATGATGTCCTATTAATGTAAATTATCTACACCATTAACCCTAAATAGTACTCACTTTTTAAAAATATCACAGACATTTCACAAATTCCTTATTTGAGTATTCAAACATGTGTACAAAAAATACAGATTAAAAATTGTTTAATGTTGAAGTATTTTAGTAATTATATTTCAAGATATCAAAGGAAAGAAACATTATATGTACTTTCGTTAAGAAGCTAAATTACAGTGTTCAGTTGACTTTTGAGCTAGAATCTCTCTATGCTTCTGACGGATGTGGCTTCGTAATGTATCAATGCGGCTATATGATGCAGAACAATATGGACAAAGTGATCTTTGTATTCCATGACTGTGATAGTGATGCCAGCGATTTGTAACTTCCTTCCCACAGATCTGACATTTCCACAGATTAAAGTGATTTGGGACAGCATCATATATACTGTGATACAAAGGAAGCTGATGACCTGTATATGGAAAGAGACACATTTACACATGTCATAATTTTTAGTGATATACTAGCATTAAAGTACAAAAATAGGACTATCTTAATTCTACTGAATAATAGAATAGAAGTCAGTTAAAGTTGGTTCTGATTTCAGATGCTTAATTTCAGAATTTTGTGTATACTTATGAGTGCATAACATAATCTATAATTAAAATTATTGTTGAGAAACTAAAAACATTATACAGAAATAATAATTGGTTGGGAGGTACCTAATGTAACTTTTTACTCTTTAATGTTGTCTAATTTTTGGGCTAACAAGCAAGTAAGTACAACAATTGACATCTCATCAGATTATTTTGAGCTTAAGTATCTGTTAATATTGGTATACTGATCATTTCTTAACAGCTTATCAACTTACAATAATATTTACTTAGTGCAATTAAAAAATATGCCAGAATGTCACATGAAAGCATTTACTACCACACTTCTTTGTTTGTAGTTAGTATCTAACTTCTATTGTATTACTGATAATGAAAATACTTCAGATGATAATATAATAATTGCTTAATAGGTAGATCTACTGTCAATAACATCAGTGTACAAATTATGGATGGGAGAGCCAAAAAATGCCCTGAGAAATGTTACATAAATGAGCACCAATATCAAATTCATTACAAAAATCATAGCAACTGCTGTTTTTCTCAAAATAGTAATGAATTAGACCATTCTCAAACAATTGAGACTCTAGATTGGAATGTCAATAGTAGGTGACAGATAGCAAGACACAATAAAGACAGTTGCTCAGCTGCAGACAGAAATGTAGAATAAACAATCATATTCACTCAAAGTAACATTTCAGCCACAGACTTCATCAGGATAAGAAACACATACATTCACACATCATTCAGACATAACTCAAGCACATGAGCACCATTCACAAATACTCAAATGGAAGTTTAGTTCATACATAACCATTACATGCAGGGAGATGGATGAACAAATCTACCACCATGAAGAAATAGCATAATAATAATTCCATGTGGCTCATTGGCTGGATGCCACTTCGGTGACTTGCGTGTCCCTAGCCTACCCCAGTTATCCACTGGGGAAAGGGGACTTACAGCTTAATGTGGAATCTGAACCACATGTCCTTTCTGGCAACTCCTCACTCATTGAGAGGTGAAGGGTTAAAACGCACACTGAAAAAATCTGAGGTCCAATCGGATTTCAAACCCATTGGTTTCCAGTTGAGCATCGGGTATGACAAGAAATAGCATGAGAAGAAAGAAGAAACAAAATGTATCAGTTGTAAACGTGGATCTGCCGCGACAGCGACTCCTCTGCTGCTATGGCGCCCAATGACAACAATTGTTAAGATTCCTCCTACACAGCTATAGATAGCTCTGTGGCTCCCATCTCCACCCAATCTGACGATGCGCTAACAGCGTGAAACGCGTCATTGGATAATAAAATATTGCAACAGAAACTGAACATTTTTAATTATTCAACACTGTTGCTGCACCAGCTGCCACCACCACCTTCATGGAATGGAATGAAATGTGTATCATTTCACATGTGTTTTACTCTCATCTGCATAAGTGCACAACAGTATAGGACAGAAAATACATCGGTGATATCTTACGGTCAAGGACTTTACCCCAAGACCAACGGATCTGACAAGAAATAGCATGAGAAGAAAGAAGAAAGGAAATTTATCATTCCACATGTGTTTTACTCGCACTTGCAACATTACACAATAGTATAGGGCAGGAAAGCACATCTGTGACATCTTAGTCCTTCGAAAAAGACTCCTAAAGAATCCACCACATGATGCTAATGCTGTGGAAAACAGCTTATAACTACTGCCTAACAATAAGCACATCACTGGATCTCACACATTACTTCAGTTGTTGTTGTTGTTGTTGTTGGTGGTGGTGGTGGTGGTGGTGGTGGTGGTGGTGTGTGTGTGTGTGTGTGTGTGTGTGTTTGTTCATACATCTCCATACATGTAATGTTTATACATGAATCAGCCTTCCATTTGTAGATTCTGCATTTTTTTGGTTACCATTTTCAAGATAGATAAAATACTTGCCATTACATTTACAATGATACTCGTATGTAGCAAATTTATAATAAAGTTCTTTTTTCTCAATGTTTTCATGTAGGCCTATTATTTATACATTCATATTTACATGAAGAGCATCAGTGGATAAAATTGATTTTGATGCATTTTTATGTAGTTTCCATAACAATCTCTCATGTTGTGAAATCAGCATGTAGCATATTATATTCACTAATAGTGTACATAGAGTCTGGAAACTAATAGATGCTTCACATCATATGCTGTCCTGTATAGTGAGTGTTCCAAATCAAACTGTGTCCAACATAAATTCTATGTACAGCAGGTTCAGTTCATATTTTGGGCGAGGACTGAAGTATGAGTGACTATGAAGCACTGGGTGAACATTTTAAAAGATGAGCAGTATCAGTGACATGAAACAATTTATGTTATTGACATCAATCAAACATGAAAATATCAGGAGTAAATCAAAATGTATTCCTGAAATGATTCATTCAAGATGTTCTCATAAAAATAAATAAAAATGGAAAAGAGTGTGTTAAATAGCCAGACTATCAGTAATTTCATCACACTGTAAAATGACTAAAGGAAAGAAGAGTGATGTGAATAACTTACTGTGTAAAATATTTAGGTATGATTGGAAGAGCAGAGAAGACTTTGATGCTATGCTAACATCATTGATGTAGTAGTTACTGATACTGGCAGCAAGGAAGAATGTGAGCTTGTGGTTTCTTGGAATAAAAAGGAGTGTTGTACAAAATTTGAAATGAAACCAACAGGGTGGTTATCTTGAAGATTCTATAAATCAAATTTTTTACCAGAAGATTTAGACAACAGATTTTGTTTGGTAATAAAACAAAAAGACTTTAAACAATACCAAATATCATTAAAAATTAAAGCAGAAATTTTGATATAAAATGATTAACATAAATATTTTAATTACAATCAAGGATGTCATAGACATTTTAACTGCTTATTGTGGGCTATGGGTTAAATTAAATGAGATGGTTGAAAATTCATGCTCAGACCCAGGATCGAACCCAAGTATTCTACTTACTAGGCAGATGTTCTATCCACTAAGCCACCTGGATACAATAGATATTGCAGCTGAAGGAACTACACTGGCACCTAGGCTCCCAGCCAGACAAAAATTCTCAAATTATATCCTACATTACTGTTATAGTGTCCCCTGCCCATTATTCATTTTATTGCTGCCATCATTAGCTGATTTCTGTAAAGAGATTGAACGTAGTGTGCATCAGCACTGAGATGAAAGAAGTAAATAAGAATAATTGGTGAGGGACACTGTTATACAAGTGTAGGATATCGGTTGAGAATTTGTGTCTGATTGGTAGCTCTGAGAGCTTAAATATCCACAATATTCACAAATGTCTGTCTAGGTGTGTTTGCGTTTGGATATGTGTGAATGTGTGTGTATTTGTCTACCTTCCTTTTTGTCCCCTAAGGTAAGTCCTTCCACTCCTGGGATTGGAATGACTCCTTTTCCACTTCCTTAAAACCCATATCCTTCCCTTTCTCCTCCCCTTTTTTCCTGAAGAAGCTGCCAGTGGTGGCGAAAGTTTGTATGTGTGTTTGAGTGTGATTTTTATTTTTATTTGTGTCTATCGACGAGCCGGTCCTTTTGGGTAAGTCATCCGATTTCTATTTTTTATATTTGTTTATCCCACCAGGATAGTTTCCTTCTATACTTTTCGTTATTATATTTTATTGTGTAATAAAATGGTTTTCAAAGTCAGTTGATACCAAAAACAACATTATGAAAATGCTATATATATATATATATATCAGATTTTTGTGTTGAAACTTTAGTTTTGTACAGTTTTATTCTATTATAATAAGAAAAACATCTTCTCTATCTTAAATAAAGTTTTTACCTTCCTAGTAAAATATTATTTGATGCCACCATGTATTAAACACTTCCTCTCAGCTCCCCAAATAAATTTCCTAGTGCAAGCTGCAGACAGGTGGAGAAGAAAGAATAACCAGGAACTGTATAATCTGAAGTGGCACATAAATCCAAAAAATGAAGTTAAGTATCATAGGTGGACATGATGTACCGAAAATGTGCTTTTGGATGAAATAACCTCATGATAGCTAGGTTAAAAAAAAAACTGAATGCAAACATCTCAACAGTTCAAAAATTGAAGATATAGTCTGAGGCCAGCTTACAGTTTTCAAAGTTTATAAATTGCACTTAAGCAAGCAAGCAGTGATAAACAGAGTTTTGGGATCTGTCAGTGAAATTTCTGTGATCTTTGTTTGGTGTTTAAATGTGTATATTATAACATTAGATATTGTTTCTGCAACATATCACCCATGGAGAGAAGATATTGTTCGCTGATGACAGCAGTATATTAATCACCAGCAAGACACAAGCACAAATGCTGGAAAAAATCTACTGAAGTGCTGAGTGAACTTTACTAATAGTCACAGAAAAATAAAGTAACCCTCAACATTAAGAAAACAAATACAATTTGCTTTAGAATAAATAGAAAAATGAGTCCATTAAATTTAGCTCTAGATAACATCTCCATAGAGGATGTACATTCAGCAAAATTCTTAGGGTTGTTCATTTATAGCCAAATGAATTGGAATGAACATGCCATAAAACTCTTGAATAAGTTATCCACAACATGTTATGCTCTTAGAGTCCTTGCATCCACATGCAGTGATAAATGCCTGAGAACTGTCTATTTTAGTTATTTCCATTGAGCTGTCAGTTATGGAATAATTTTCTGGGGAACCAGTGCTCAGAACTTGCAAACTGTATTTAAAATGCAAAAGAGAGCAATTAGAATCATAACAAAAGCAGTAAGTGGGCCCACTGCAGAGTGCATTTCAAAATGTTAGAAATTTTTACTGTTCCTTGTGAATTTATATTCCAAACCATAATGTATATAAAGAAAAATATAGAAAATTATAGTACAAATAGCAAATACCATAACTATAACACAAAAACAAGTCACCATCTTCACCTAGACAGAAGAAATAAACAGAAGACTCAAAACAGTTTCTTGTATGAAGGTCTAAAACTGTATAATAAACTGCCACAAAAAATAAAATAAATTGATAAAATGTATTGCTTTAGGAAACAGCTTAAACTATATTTGCAGGAACACTGTTTTTACACTGTAAGCAAATATCTTAGTAATAAAAGTTTGTAAATAGCTTGTCTTACAATGTTGAGTATATATAATATTTTATAAGAAGAAAAATGATTAACAACATATGAGTCACAATGTTAAACTAGATGTAACAAAAAAACCTGTTGTGAATGTAAATGAACTAGAGATAAGAAATATAAAATATGTAAATATATATAAATATGTAAATGTAAATGAACTGACAACATCCATGCATTTTAAAATGTCTGCGGATGGCTAAAATAAATAAATAAATAAATAAAAATAAATAAATAAATAAATAAATACATGTAAACTCTTTGTGCGTATAAATATTTACATATGGAAAGTCGAAATCTGAATAAACAAAAATGTAAATTTTCATTTGTTCAAAATTGTTAAACCACAAAATACTCAACCAATTGCTTTGAAATTTTGACCCAGTATGAAATTCTAATACAGGAGAGTTTTATACACATACTAGCCTTAGTTCTTTCCATTGCATGTGTGTGTATGTTCCATTTGTATGATAGTCCAGCTCCTTCCATCGCCTTCTACCTCACTCTCTATTAATTTGAGTTTTGCTTTCATGCATTCAATCTTTATGATATCATATCTCCTGCACAATATGTCCTACTATAGTGTAATTTTTCAGGTACATAAAGTGAAATATTATGATACAGCCGCTGAAAGCATTGTGAATAGTGTTGGTAGTCAACATAATAAATTACAACCTCTTGCATAAGGGGTGGTTATTTTAGACATTTCACGGTCTCACACAATAATACAATTTAGTAGGTAAAATCAGTGCTATATGTGAAAACTGTGTGTAAATTCAGAGAGTAGAGTAGAAATAATAAATTATAATGGCCCGCTAAATGCCATAGTATTACAGCATGAACATCAGAAAAAGAGTAGTGAGTAAACATCTTTTATTTGATCATTTTGTTGCCGTTCCCAATAATAGGTTCTGTAAAGGTCTGAAATTATGTGTTAAGTGTTTTTGAAGCCAAAGTGCTCTCATTCTCACATAGTGCATGAATACAGTGTCTTTATTTACATGTACCTGGTGTGGCAATTTTTTGCATATTTAATTATTTATGATGAGATATCTCCTGTACAATATGTCATTTGCGTTTTTACTCCAAAAGCAATTGTTTCCTACAGGTAGAGGTTATTTGTAGCAAGTTTGGCTGAAATTGATCCATTACTTTAGGCAGACATGTGGAACATTGTTGCATGATATCACCATATTTCATAAATTTAATTCTTCATGACGTCATATCTCCCAAACTATCTGTGTTAGATGGTTCTTATCCCCACAGAGATTATTGTTTGATAGTAATGAACTACATTTGGTTGAAATATGTCCCACAATTCAAGAGAAAATGTGGAACATATATACATGAATTTTATATTATTTGTGTGTTTGTGTGTGTGTGTGTGTGTGTGTGTGTGTTTGTAACTTTTGCAATTTTTTTGTAAGAACTTTCTCCATTATAAAATTAACATTAATTTTTTTATGAAAATAGAGATAGTTTAACTTACAAAAGCACAGGCTCATTTACAGATACACATATAAAAACACACACAAACAAAAATTCAAGCGTTCACAACCGTTTGTTGCTTCATCACGAAAAGAGGAAGGATACAGGTTTTAAGGGAGTGGATGAGTAGTCATTCCAGTCCTGGGAGTGGAAGGACTTACCTCAGGGGAAAAAAAGGAAAGGTAAACAACACCCACACACATATACATGCAAACACACCAAGGCAGACATTTGTAAAAAGCAAAGAGGTTGGACAGAGATGCCAGTTGAGACAGAGGCTCTGTCCAGAGAACAGAGGCAAAGATGTTATTGAATGGTGGGCAGGAATTTGAATTTAGTGGAGGTTGAGACCAGGTGGGCAATGGGAAGAGAGAATATTCTGAAAGGCAAGTTCCCATCTTCGGAGTTCTGAAAGGTTGGTGTCGATGGAAAATATCCAGATAACCCGGACGGTGTAACACTGTGCCAAAATGTGCTGGCCATGCACCAAGGCATGCTTAGCCACAGGGTGATCCTCATTACCAACAAACACTGTCTGTCAGTGTCCGTTCACACAAACAGACAGTTTGTTGCTGGTTATTCCCACATAGAACGCTTCACAGTGCAAGCATGTCAGCTGGTAAATCACGTGGATGCTATTGCAAGTGGCTCTGCCCTTAATTGTGTACACCTTCCTGGTTACGGGCCTGGAGTAAGTGGTGGTGGGAGGGTACATAGGACAGGTTTTGCACTAGGGGCAGTTACGTGGGTAGGAGCCAGAGGGCGGGGATGGTGATTTGGGGATTTAATAGGGATGAACTAGGTTACGAAGGTTAGGTGGGTGGCAGAAAGACACTCTTGGTGGAGTGGGAAGGATATCATGAAGGATGGATCTAATTTCAGGACAGGATTTAAGGAAGTCATATCCCTGCTGGGGAGCTACATTCAGAGTCCGATACAGTCCCAAAAAGTATCTGGTTACAAGTGGGGCACGTTTGGGGTTCTTCTGTGAAAGGTTCTGGGTTTGGGAGGGATGAAGAAGTGGCCCTGGCAATTTGCTTCTGTACCAGATCAGGAGGATAGCTGCAGGATGTGAAAGCTATTATTAAGTTATTGGTCTACTGGTTTAGGGATTCAGAACTGGGGCAGACTCTTTTCCCACAAAGACCTAAGCTTTAAGGAAGGGAACATTTGATGTGGAATGGATGGCAGCTGTCATAATGGAGGTGCTGTTGTTTATTGGTGGGTTTGATGTGGACGAATGTGTGAAGCTGGCCCTTGGACAGATGGAGGTTGACATCAAGGAAAGTGGCTTGGGATTTGGAATAGGACCAGGTGAATCTGATGGAACGAAAGGAGGTGAGGTTGGAGAGGAAATTCTGTACTTCTTCATTGTGAGTCCAGATCATGAAGATGTCATCAATAAATCTATACCAAACTTTGGCTTGACAGGTGTGGGTATCCAAAAAGGCTTCCTCTAAGTGTCCCATAAATAAGTTGGAGTATGAGGAGGCCATCCTGGTTCCCATGGCTGTTTCTTTTAGTTGTTGGTAAAGGTGAAGAAGTTGTGGGTTAGGATGAAGCTGGCTAGGGTAATAAGGAAAGAGGTTTTAGGTAGGGTTACAGGTGGTCGGTGGAAACACTCCACCACAGTGAGGCCCTGGGTGTGTGGGATGTTTATGGAAGTAGCAGCAGTGGTTATAAGGATGGTTTCCGGAGGTAACAGATTGCGTAAGGATTTCAGGCAGTCGAGAAAGTGATTGGTGTCTTTGCTGAAGGATGGGAGACTGCACATAATGGGTTGAAAGTGTTGGTCTATGCAGGCAGAGCTTCGCTCTGTGGGGGCTTGGTAACCAGCCACAATGGGACGGCCTGGATGATTAGGTTTGTGAATTTTATAAAGTAGGTAGAAGATGGGGGTGCGGGGTTGTTGCTGGGATCATGAGGTTGATGGACTCATGTGAAAGGTTTTGTAGGGGGCCTAAGGCTTTGAGGATTTCTTGAAACTCTGCCTGGACATCAGGAATGGGATTGCCTTGACAAACTTTATATGTAGTGTTGTCTGAAAGCTGGCACAGTCCCTCAGCCACTTACTCCCGCCGATCAAGTAACCACAGTTGTGGATCCCTTGTCGGCTGGGAGAATGGTGATGGAACTGTCAGCCTTCAGATCATGGATAGCCCAGGATTCAGCTATGGTGATGTTGGGAGTTGGATTAAGGTTTTTCGGGAAAGATTGACAGGGAAGGTTGGAAGTGAGAAATTCCTGGAAGGTTTGAAGAAGGCGATTTTGAGGAAGAGGGGGTGGGTCTCTCTGTGACAGAGGACGGAACTGATCCAGGCAGGGTTGGAATGACTCCTCATCCACTCCCTTAAAACACGTATCCTCCCTTTTTTACCTTCCTTCCTTCTTTTCTCTTTTCTTGCTGAAGCAACAAACTGTTGTGAAAACTTGAATTTTTGTTTGTGTGTGTTTGTATCTGTAAATGAGCCTGTGCTTTTGGTAAGTTAAACTATGTCTATTTTCATATATATTTTTCCAAACAGTAGTGTTTCCCTCTATAATAGAAATAACATAAAATGTTGGAGTGTGCAGTAGTCTTGGTAGCTATTGGTTGACAGTGTGTCTGAACACATTATCAAAGTTGTTGTCCTCAGGAAATGAGAGTATGTCCTGCAAGACTTCTTTGAAAATGCCAGCTTGCTGCTGTTTGTCTGTTGTTGGTTAGTTGTTTGTAATTAGCAAGGTGGTGGTGGATTGGTGTTGTCCTATTAGTGTTTTAAACTGCTTAGAGCTTTCCTCCATTTTGGTAGTTAAGCCTGGAGCAGGTCTAATTCCATTGTCTTTTTCAGAAGTTCAAGACAATTCGATTTATTCGCTTGTTTAATCTGATCCAGAGTTGTTGAAGGTCACGGTTGCTGGTTTTTTGCATCTCTCTCCCTATTTGCTTTTTGTTGTATCAGGTCTAGGGCTTCTCTGGGTATGGTTGGCTTCCAGTTGTCTAAGGTAATTTGGGGCATTGCTGAATTTTCATCTCTCAATCACTAGTTCGAGGTCACATTGGTCTGTAACAGTAACTGGCACAATCAGTTCTTTCATTATAACTTCTTTTTATTGGTGCCAGTCGTCTTTGGTGTATTGTTGGATTGTTCAGGTGGTGGTGATGCAGAGGGGGAGGGGGGGTGATAAGGAGGGTTAAGGACATCTGTGGATAAAAGGAAGATGGTCACCCGCGATGGAGCTTCCTACTCTGGAATATGAGATTGTGTCGCTCAGGCCAGGGCTATAGAGGATGTGATCAGGGGCGGAGGTACCATTATGGCCTTTGAAAGTCGGTTTGTAGATGGGTAGTGGGTCAATAGGTTCGGTCGTGAGTAAGTCAAAGAACATCTGTCCATTGTTGTTGTCTACCCTGTTGCCAAGTCTATGGTGTCACATGTTTAGGTCAGCAAGAAGAATAAAATGGCATCTTGAAAGTAGATGTCAGATTGTTTGGACGGGGAGAGAGCTTCCTGGTGTGTTATAAAGGCAAGCTATGATGACTTCCCTCACACTGCCGTCTTTCACCTTGATCATGACCATTTTTAGGTTTTTCAGCTGCACCAGAAGGGGGATTTCTGTGGCTATATCATGAAATGAATTGCAAAATTAAGTAGCTCAAAAGCAGAAAATATTTATGGTTTATTTAATTTTGCATTTAAAAAAGTAGGAGACTTAATAGCACACGCACTGTGTTTACTAGTAAATTGGATATTTACTAGTGGTTGCCTCCCTATATGTTGGAAAATGTTAGTAGTCACACCACTACACAAAAAGGGAGATAAGTCTTGTCCTAGTAATAATAGACCAGTTTCTCTGAATTTGAATCCATAATGACAGTAAATGCCACACTTGTAGACCTGAGTAAAGCATTCGATTCCATTAGTCACCGAAATCTATTACATAAGCTACACCTTTATGGTGTTAAAGGCAAATTTCTCTCTGACCATATCTTACCTCAACAATAGAAATCAAATAGTACTTTTCATAAATCAAGCACTTTGAGTGTCACATGAAGGATACCATATGGTCTGTACTTGGTCCTCAAATTTTTATAATTTTTGTAAATAATTTACCCAATATAATGCCATGTAAAACCATATTATATGCAGATCACAACCTTTGTAACAGCTGAAAGGTCCTTGGATAAACTCAAGAAAGAAAGTGAAGAACAACTAAACCATCAGCTGTTTATTATTTTTCAAACTTCTACCAGTTTCGGTTATAAACCATCTTCACAGAAAACTATTAAATAGGATTATCTCATGTGCTTGGATAGGCATAATGTTCAAATTTTTATTGAGATGTGGTTCTACAGCCATAAGATATTTGAGGAAATGCGTACTGTAAACCATCAGCTGTTTTATTTTTGCTTTCAGCCATTCACTGTAACTGCATGGCAAAGCCATGTTAGCTGATGTTACAAGGCCAGCTTAGTCAATCATCCAGACTGTTTCCCCTGTAACTACTGAAAAGGCTGCTGCCTCTCTTCGGGAACCACATATTTGTATGGCCTCTCCACAGATACCCCTTCACTGTGGTTGCACCTACGGTAGGGCTATCTGTATCGCTGAGGCATGCAAGCCACCCCACCTCGGAAATGTCTGTGGTTCATGGGGTTGATCTGATCTATTAAAACTGCTCTCTGTTCCAACAAATCTATTATTTAAGTTTATATTAATGTATTTATAGTGCCTCAATGTTAAGCTTTTTATTTCAGATATTTATTTGTTAACATGTTTCAGTCAATATGTATTTTCATTCAGAATACTGTATTTATACTTAATGTATTACATAGATGTAGGCTACATTCCACTAACAAGATCAAATATTAGACTTAGATGCTGAAGGTGCAGCCTGCAGTTTTTTCTATTACTCTTT
Source organism: Locusta migratoria (assembly GCA_026315105.1). Classification (NCBI taxonomy): domain Eukaryota; kingdom Metazoa; phylum Arthropoda; class Insecta; order Orthoptera; family Acrididae; genus Locusta; species Locusta migratoria. The sequence continues at coordinate 555,529,180 of CM048744.1, forward strand.
TTTTGTTTTTTTGTTTTTTTTTTTTTTTTTTTTTGTTTCTGCGACACTATTGGCTATCCACATTATTTAGGCAATATTTCTGAGTTACCCCTAATCCCCATGATCGTCCAGCAAGGTTAAAAATATGTGGAAGAACCAGTACAATTATGTGCATTGAACAGGATAGGTTATTGAGTCAATATGAAAGACAGAGTTGCAAGTAAATCTACACCAGATGCAGTTAGTACATTTTAAAGAGCATGAATAGGATGCAAATTTGAAATGTGAGTAGACAATTATTTCTATGTATTTTATCTACTTAGAAATGAAAAATAACTGCCAAAAAGAATCACTGCAGTACACATCTAACTTAAAACTTATATAATTAAATAATTTAACAGTTTGTCAGGTATTATACACCGCTGAAGATCGTTACCACTAAATGGACAAAACACGTATAGTAATGATAAATGAAACAAATTTCAGTCAAAAGATGGCAATTTTCATATCTTTACAATAATGCATACTTACTTGAATCACTGAGGAATAAGACTGCAGATGTAAACAATATGAAGGCAATTTCTTGTCATTAATTCAAAAGAATTTTTTAAATATTTCTTTAAATTAAGGTAAAGTAGTTAGTTACACTAAAGACTTCTGCACATTACAGAATCAATTATCATAAAAAGTGAATTATGTGTTCATAAATGTGAAGAGGGAAAATATCACTTGCTGCAGTGTTGTGTGTTGTCTTATAAAAAATAAAAAAGTGAAGTGCATGAAGCCCATTTATAGAATAAGGACCATTTCAGAAAACAGATTATGAGTCATTAGTGGTTCCTTTCCAGATTAGGCAAGTTAGAAGTGGGTTGTAAATGAAGGCTCCGTAGCCGTTGTCACTGTGAATAAAATTATTCTGAGCATTTGACTACATAGTCAATAAAGCAAAATCCAGCAATGTTTGCAACCCATCTTCTTCTCAGTATCATGTTTACTTTCGAACTTAAGTACTGGTGGTAATAACTATGGTCACAATGTGATTGGATGTTATGGGAGAAGGGAGTAAAGCTTTCTTTATTGGTGTTTGCTTTATTTTCTGGATTGGTGTCGGCACATTGTCATTTGCTATTGGTTGCAATTGGCAAATGAAAGGAAGGTAGTAGCTGTAACATACTAATGTTGCCTAATGCTGGCAAGGGTGTACTATTTGCTGTGTGTGCGTGCAGCTGATGTTGTGTGCGTGCAGCTGATGTTGTCTCCATGTGGGCCTGTATGGACTTGAGTGGAGTGCACATGCCATTGTTGCCCAGCACTGCTATTTCAGGGAGCAGAGATGCCAGAAGTCAGTATCTGTGTCCTCTTTTCATATTTCCAGGATGCTTAGCTACTTCTTTAGCACCACTGATTTTCCTATTCAAAAAATGTTAAATGTTTGTATAGCTTATGGGACTTAACTACGGGGTCATCAATCCCTAAACTTACAAACTACTTATGAACTAGCTAATATTAAGGACGGCACAAATATCCATGCCTGAGGGGGGATTTGAACCCTCGACCGTAATGGCCGTGCAGACCGTGACTGGAGCGCCGCAGTCCCCTCGGCCACTGCGGCCGGCTTCCTACTCAAAGTGAGGGGTTGTTTTTCCAGTACAATGACTTCCCATAAACCTATCTTTGCCGCATTATTCCTGGTGTTCTGCCACTGCCGATCCCAGAGGGATGTACCTATCTTGCTTGGTTATCCTTGTGTCAAATGGCTGCCCAGTTTCTCTGATGTACATTTCATCACATTGACAGTTGAATTCATAGACTCTGGCTGTGTGCGGCCTGTCAATCGGGTTCTTCACTAAGCCAAGGACATCTCTTATTTTGTTGTTGGTGCTGAATATGGGTTTCATAGGTACTTGACACAGAATTTTGTCCATCATTTGGTAACTCCTTGTACAAATGGCTATAGGTTGATGTGTTTTGCAGCAACAACAAAACAAGAGATGTCCTTGACTCATTGCAGGATCTGATGAACAGGTTGCACAAAGTTCAAAGTCTATGAATTCAACTTTGAATGTGGTCAAGTGTACATTGGAGGGACTGGGTGGCTAATTAACACACAAGGATTGCTGAGCATGACAGGTACGTCTGACTGGGACAGCACACCAAGAACAGTGCAATAAACTGATAGGTTTATGGGAAGTCTGTATACTGGCAAAACAACCTCTCTCTTTGAAAAGGAAGCTCAAGAGGCAATAGAAATAACTAAGTGACAGAAAGTATAAACATGAGGACAGGACAGACTGCCAGTGTCCTGCCTGCCAGTAGTAGCAGTGCTGCATGATGACACCTCACCCAATGCAATCTTTATGGGCCCACAGAGAGACAACAGAGGCTGCATATGAATAGAGTAAATAACATGCCCTAACCAGTGATAGGAAACAGTGTTGCATCACAGCTACAACCTGCCCACGATTCCCCAATTTCAACCAATAGCAAATGAGAATGCAAACACCAATCCAAAACACTATTTCCCACCATTAGCAGTAAATAAAGCAAACACCAATAATCAAGCCTTATTCTCTTCTCTCATAACCAAAACATCCAATCACATTGTGAGAACAGTTACTACCCCCCCTCCCCCCAGTATTTAAATTTCCCAGCTTCCTCTCTCTTTCAGCAGTTAACGAGATACCCAGAAGAAGGACACTTGCAACATTGGCCAAAATGGTGGTGGATTTTGATACATTGATGGTGAGGTCCAGCACCCAGAATAATTGTATCAATAGAAATGGATTTTGACAGGTTTAATTCTGAAACATTGAAATCAGTAGAGTAGATGACCAAATTATTGTCCCTGCATCAAATATAGTCTGTTCATATTTCCAAGCTGCTATGCATGTCATCTACAAGTTTCTGTAGTAGCTTCAGTGGGTTTACCACATCTTGTGCTAAGTGCAAGCTTCCTAAGAGTGATAATGGAAACAGTAGGGCATCTGAAGTGTTGGAGGTTGTGTCAATAGTTTTTACTGTAAATTGAGGGAGGTACCGAGCAACTGTTTACTTATAACAATTTAGTTTATACCACTAAAAAGGATTTCAATCATATTATTAATAGCTATAGAAGTTGCTTTATAGCACTGACACATGTATGTTTGTGTGAATTGAACTGTGTTCGAAGTACAGTCCACTGACTGCATCATATAATCACCCCTAGGTGATATTGGAGGCACCTATTTTAATTTTTTAATCAACCCATATTGCAATTTCTCCCCATCTTTTTTTGTCAATTCTCATCTGCTTCCACCACACTCCATCCAGTAATCTCACCCAAGACATAAGAGCTGTACCAAATTTTCCACCAGTATCTGACTGTAGTATACATGTTTGTTATTTAGTGCCCGAAATACCTTACATGAATGAAAAATATGACTGGTGACAGCAACCAGAGACGGAGGCCGTGAGTGTGTGTGTATCTTTCTCTGACAGACGAAGGCTTTAATGAGCAAAAGCTTTTCAAAGTTGTGATGAGTAGCAACCTATCCTGCTCAAAAATATTTTTGAATCCTTCCGTGAATCTCCATTGTTTGAAATATAACAGAAATAACAATATAAGAAAGTTTTAGGTGGTAGTGTCCTCAAATATGACTGCATATGCATGCTAAAAAATCTGATTTTCTTCACCTCAGAATACTAGCTTCACTGTTAAAACAACAATTAAAAAGTCTTACTTGTCTCCATTATAGATAGGACAATGAACATTTCATAATTCCGGGTATGATTTATAAAGTAATCCTTGCCACTGTGTACCAATACTTTTTATCCTTTTTGAATGGGACTAAATTCTTTTTATTCGTGTTTGGAATAAGTAATTTCCTTCACCTCAACCAGTTCTTACTGAAGTATATTTTCTTCAGATACACCAGAATTCAAAGGAGAAGCTTGACCTAGCAATCAATTGGTTTGCATCTAACAAATTAGTATGCAATCCAGAGAAAACCCAACACCTACAGCTAGGACTAATTCAAGAAATAGAAACAAAATGTGTAAAATTGCTAAAATTGCAAACACATTGATTCAAAAATGAACTGGGAACCCCACATCAACTATGTCTGTAAAAAGTCATCACATGTGACATTCCTCACATGGAAATTAACTGATTTAATAAGTAAGAATTATTTGAGAACAGCATACTTCGGTCTTTTCCAGTCTCATGTATCTTATTGTCTGTTACTATGGGGACACACTTCTAATGTGAATGATATTCTACTAATACAAAAAAAAGGTACTGCAAATAATGTGTAAGGTTGGACCTAAGAAACACTGGCATCCTCTGTTCAGAAAATTAAAAATATTGTCAGTGATAAATCTTTATATTATGTCTTGTTAATACATGTTAAGAACAACATAATAGAATTTTACACTAGAGACTGTATATACCATCACAACACAAGAGCCAAAGCTAACATTGATATTCCTAGGCACAGACTGACAAAGACAGGAAACTCACATAAGATTAACTGTCTTAAATTCTTTAATAAGTTGCCACATTCTGCTTTTACCACAACCTTTGGTAGTTTTAAAAATAAGCTGTATAACTGGTTAGCTGAGAACGTATTCTATAGTATGAGGGAATTTTTTTTATATATATAATAGTGATTTTTAAGGACCTGTCCGCTATATGTGGTCAACGGCGAATAAAGAATCTGAATCGTGAGAAATGCTGCATATACAGTGCTTGACCTCAACACATGGGAAGACAGTAATACAACATTCCTATTGTGACATCTATGTACATACTGTAATATATATACCAATGAGGGGACTGATGACCTAGATGTTTAGTATGTTGACTACTTTTGTTTATGAGAAAACTGGAAACCTTTTGTGCTTCTAAGGCACAAAAAATTCCAATAAGGCTGCAAGAGGTGGAGCAACATTAAGAATCTTACCACCAACACTAAGAGGAAAGTTAAAAGAATGTGTAAAATCTCAAGTTTTTCTCAAAGTGAGGTTGCTAATGAACCTCTGTCACTGTAGTCTGAGGATACTCTTGATCTGAATGATAATTATGATTATGAAGAAACCACCAATGCATTTTCTGATAAGAAGTTTTATGACACTTTTGGTGGAGAACAATGGCTTATATGCTCATTGTTGTTCAAATGGAATCACAAATTTTGTAAAGCAGCTCATGGTGCTAAACCAATCTGTGATTCTCCATTTTTATGGAGGTACTCCTAACTTTTTAATTGGAACAATGCTAGGTGGTTTTAGAAACACAGTCTCAGAACATTTACTTTCAACACCTTCCAGATTTTCAAAAATATTTCAAAGTAGCATATCTTTAGAAGCAATTTGCTTTATGGAAACTGAAGGAGGTTAGTTTCTAGCAATATTCACTAAGTTTCAGTCTTCATTTCACAAAAGAGGAGGCTGATAAATAGGGAAATAAATATGGTAAGCAATATTTGAGGACCTTACTCTTCTCATCATTCCAGTTGTGGCAAAATGAGGCTGTAGCATTACTACACAGGAACGGTGTTAGTCTTACATTTATCTCCAGAATGACTGTCGTTTAATAAAACATCAAATTGTATCTCAAAAAACTATTACAAACATTTTTATCTCATTATTAGGTAGAAAACCTAGTTTCCAAACAATTAGTATGTTCATGAGATGTAATGACTCAGCATTACACTCTATTGGAGAAAAAAGAAACCTAGGCAACTATTTTATGTGACAAAACTATGTAGAACTTCTGTGGGTTACAAAGTTTTCAATATAAACTGATGAAAAGTTGTTTATACAAGAAATATAGACAAACTAATTGTGTGAATTCCTCCATGGTTAATGAACACATTATCACTTATATAAGTGAGTGTTTCCAAAAAGCTCTCAGATTTTCAAACATCTCAAATTTATACAAATTTTTAATCCATCTTACAAATCAGTCTTGGCCTACATGTGATGTCCTCAGAAGCAAATGTCAACTATTGTCCTTTAAATGTACAGACATGATAATATATGACTATGACCTTTGCATACCAGCAATGTCATCACTAGTTAGTTTGAGAAGACATACCAATGTAATTAAAATGGAACAGAGTAAAAGTTATATATCAAGGTGAGTTTCTGGAAAAGAAAGAATTTGCATTTTTGTCAGTATTTTCTGAGTGATCTCAGATAAAAATACCCGTAATGATTTAAACTCACATAACTAACAAACCAGAACATTGGTAACATTCATTAGTAGACATATAATTACTTTGAATTCTACATCATAAGCTGGTATCCCTGATGTGATCCTGATATAAGTTTTTGACATTTCTTTTTCAACATCACCCATCAATGGTTAAATTCTTATGAAAGGTACATAAGGGGAAAAATTGAAGAAGAGCATTTTCAGTATCTGTTACATGAAAGATTTCTACAATATACTTCCAGTTTTTGTAATTACTGGGTGAAACTGTACAGATACAATGGGCATGATAATATGACATACTTTTATGTTGATATTTTTCAAAATATTCTTGTTATACTTTGCTACCATATGTGGTATTTTCAAGATATTTACACCTTAATTAAAAAAGACATCATCCTAAAAGCTAAGTACAAATTCTTCAGGGTATAATATTACTTGAATTAGATGAAACTGTGACCAGTTTACTTTTAAAATTAACTAACCTTCACAATATCTCTTATGGAGAAGACTTAAATTTGAAGTATGTAAGGCAGAAAACTAAAACTTTCTAAAGACAACAGTCTGAACATCAGAAAGGCTTGACAAAATGAATGTTCACTTAAGCTTTCAAAAAGCTTACATCAACATTCTTTTTGTTGTGTCTGTTTCTTGCTTGGTGTGTTGCCTTTACAGTCTTCACAATATAATTGATCTTTCCTTTGCTTTGCTTTGCTTTGCTTTGCACAATGACTGGCTGTCATAAATAAAACTTATTCTATTGTATAACTGTAACACTGAAGATCCAGACATGAACATTGATAATTTAAATGCATGTTTTAAACATTTACAAAGACAATTGTAGTATTGACATAAACAATGGTAATCATGTTAATTAAGTCTAATTGTCTAGCAAACATAAACTACAGAAGTAGCCTGGCAAAGAAATGTTGACAATGGTATCTATTGTGCCCTTGACTGTTGTGAACTATTTGTATTTATATAAGAAATACATCTGATATTTGCTCTTATAACATTCTTTAATTTATCAAAAAACATGGTGGTGGCTATACATGAGCCTTGAGGTCATGATCTAATTATAAATACAGAAAGATTAGACTCCAGACAAAACAAACATTTATGACAAAGGTTTTTACATTGATTCACTGCAGACACTGAAAAATAGGAATTATTTATTGTTCACTAGTAATAACTAACACTTGCAAACTGCACAGGGAGTATCAGGTGCTTTGTCCGGTAGTGGTAACGAAGTGAATCACTCCGTGAAAACACACTGGGGCAGTGTGTACAACGATATTGGCCAGGGAAGTGAACATGATAGTGATTCCACAGATGTGACACAGCTTTACCACACAGTTTACATGTGTGAGTGAGACTGCCTGCCACTTGCTCAAACAAATTCCTATAGTTCCAAGCCCTTACTCCTGCAATGAGGAAACACTATTTCAGACAGGTCAAGAAGTATTTCTCTTCCATGAAAATGCATTCAGTCTATATAACTAACTACTGTCCATAAAACAGTAATGATATTATCAAATTATAAGATCTGTTTTGTGATCATATACACATCAATGAAAATATGAAAAGAAACTTGATAATTATAAGAAAAATAAATTCTCTATGTTTTGAGAAGTTATGTACATTTTTTTACAACAGAGATAACACTAAGATGTTTGAATTCCCTCGGTTGAAAGAAAAACCTGAATGTTACTTCCAAGAGGGGAGAAAGTGTCAAAACCACACAAAAGACACATGAGTTATACAACCTCCACTGATAGAGTTTGGTGAATAATCCTGTAACATTAACACAGAAGATTTATGAATTTCAGTTACCTTAATGTCCTTTGAAATAGTCACTTCCCATAATTATGCACTGCTGAGCTCTGTATACATCTCCTGGAAACTTTGCACAAAGTCTTACTTTGGGATGCTGTTCAAAAGTCTCATTACATTTTGTTGGATGTCAGGAATATTGCCAAATATCATTCCTTTAAATGTGAGTTTGAACTGAGGGAATAATAAGAAGCCTAAAGGACTGAGATCTGGTGACTACAGTCGATGTCCAAGGTTTCACAACAACACTCACCCACATACAGCCAATATAGACAAACAGTTCCTGGCAAAAAAGGGGGTTCATCAAGTTGAACATCCACCATACTCACTAGATCTCAATCCTCCAGACTTTTTCCTCCTTCCTTGATTCAAACTTGCTTTGAAAGGAAAGAGATTTGACGATATTCCTGACATCCAACAAAATGTGAAGAGGGTTTATGAACACCGTGCCCAAAGAAAAACTTTGTGTGATGTTCCAGAACTTGTATTGCAGAGGTCAGGGGTGCATAGTTCTGGGAGGTGACTATTTCGGAGGAAAGTAAAGTAAATTTAGTTCATAGTTCTTCTACATTAATGTTACAGGACTATTCACCAAACTTTATTGTCAGAGGCTGTAGAATTACCAACAACACTTGGTAAAAGAAGTTAACATAACAATCATAGTTCCCGGACATGGACTCTTACATAGAGACAGAATTGTAAGAGAACCTGAGTTTGTAGATCTAAAACCTTACTAGTGCTTCCCCCTCCCCCACCACTCCCCAACTTTGGGCATGTAGCACGACACATCCATGGCCAATTTATATGCCAAAATAGAGATTTTATTTTTAGGCCACTGCATAATGTTATGATAAAGATTCAGATTGCAATGTTAGGTATCTGAATATTATAATTAAATAATAGTATATTTTAAATAATTTAATCATCCTTTTGGATGACTTAAGCAACATAAACCACCATTGTTCAGGCAATTTGTGTGAAATATTTATGAATCACCCCATCTATTAGTGAAAACCATATCAAAATCCCTTTGGTAGTCCCTGAGAAAAGCAGTCACATACAGATATAAAAATGTATTGGGGTATTTAATTGATAATATGTTGTGAAGTGCAGTGTTCCTGGGCAAAGTTTTACAAACTATAGGATTCAAACAAATGAATGTTCAGGAAGGATTATAACAATATTTTAAAAAGGATAGATAGCTACTCACAACACAGAGGCTATGATGAGTCAGAAAAGGTACACTTCCAAGACTTCTCGATCATCTGCTGTTGACACAAAGAGCCTTTGTTACAAACACACACACACTCACTCACTCACACACACACACGCACACTCAACCACCATCTCCCCACTATGATGAGACACTCCACTGTGGCAGGAGCCAATGGTCACATGTGCATGGGTGTTCTCTCTCTCTCTCTCATTGTGTGTGTATGTGTGTGTGTGTGTGTGTGTGTTGACAAAGTCTCTGTGAAGCAAAAGTTGATGATCAAGAAGTCTTTCAAGTGTGTCTTTTTGCATCTCTTTGTGGCCTCTGCATGGAAATTAGCAATTAGCAATCAACACCTTTCAAGAAGCATTCAATAAACAAATATTTAACAGTTGTTAATTTTATCTGCATCATCAACAGCATTAGCCATGGGGCATCCATTGATGGATGAGTACCTTCTTGGGATTTCTTCATGCATTTTTTTCTTAGGTTGTGTGTCTGCTTGCTGTAACAACATGTTTTCTACAGTCACCTACACATTTTTAATTAAGGCTGGTCTCTCTTTTTCTCTCTCTGTCACTTGCACTTCAATAAACTACCATGGTCTACACATGGTCCCCTCCTCAACAATGACTGGAGAAGACTAATCAGTCTTTTATTTCAGTAATTTTATTATTGTGATGTCCCTACGGTAACATATTTTATAGCTCAAGGACATTCCAATTTCAGTGACGGTGATGACCTCTAGTTATATGAAGTGGTATGTACTTTTATGAGTGGTATTGTTTATATGCAGAATGTGTTCCTTCTACATAATTGTAAGGAGATTAATTTATATATTTATGTTACATTATGTGCACATTGTAGTGAGCATCTGAGGATGGCAGCTTGTTCTGCTAAAATTGGTAATAAAATAAAATAAATTGTCTGAAAGTAAGCAGTTCTGTAAATCCATATAACAAGTCACACAAGATTCCCCAACATAATATCTAAGTTATACCATAATATGTAATGTGTACACCACTCTGACTAAGGCATCCCATGTGGGTACTGCTACTTGTGATCTCTTGCTCTCAGCTCAGTGACCCAAGTGGCAGCTTGTGCCTTAGACTGACCATGCAAACTTCAATTCACTTACATTAAGGAAATAACTGTAAGTTGCACTTAACTGTGGTCTTTAGTCCATTTTTTTCTATCTGTTAGAAATTGCTATCATATTTTCACAATTTTTATTAAGAATTTCTCCATTTTTGAGTGATTTTTACAGTGAAAGTTAATGACTCACTACATATAGTTTTGTGGATAGGTCACTACTCACCACAGAGATGTCTGATGAGCCATGGAAACACACAAATAATAGAAAATAACTGCAAATCTTACGGCCGATACGGACTTCATCAGTTGAAGAAATACAAACACACTCACACAGACACAACCGCCATCTCTGGCCGCTGTGGCCCATCTGTGGGACTCAGCATAGACAAGGAAAGAGCAATCAGTGGTGGGAATGTGGAAGTGGCAAGGAGAGAGAAGCAGGAGGAGAGAGATGTAGGGCAGGGGTGGGGAATGTGCCAATGCCATCTGGCAGATAGGACTGAAGGAAGGAAAGTGACTGGAATGTGTGGCGGGATGGGAGACGTACATAGGATAGTGTGGCACAGGGAAGGGGAAGGGAAGATGGTGGAGGCAGGAACTAGTAAAGATTTAGGCCTGGGGTTGTGGTAGTGTAGTATATATAGTACGGGCAGTTCCCACCTGCACAGTTCAGAAAAACTGGGGAAGGATTCGTATGTGACAGGCTATGTAGCAATCACTGAAGTGAGCCACATTATGCAGGGCTACATGCTCTGAAGCAGGATGGTCCAGCTATCTTCTGGACACAGTTTGACGATGGCCATTCATAGACAGTTTGATGCTGATTATGCCCACATGGAAAGCTGCACAGTGGTTGCAGCTTAGTTTGTAGATAACATGACTGACAGGATGCCCTTCATATTATGGGATAGGAAATACCTGTGACAGGACTGGAGTAGGTGGTGGTGTGATGGTGGATAAGACAGGTTTTGCATCTTGGTCTTTTGCAGGGATATGATCCAAGGGGTAAGGGGTTTGGAAGCAGGAATGAAGCATAAATGGACAAGGATGTTACGTACGCTTGGTGGGTGACAGAAAACTACTGTGTGTGTGTGTGTGTGTGTGTGTGTGTGTGTGTTTTTGGGGGGGGGGGGGGGGGGAGGATATTGGGTACGCTATTTCCAATTTCAGTGCAGGATGAAAGGTAGTCAAAACCCTGGCAGAGAATGTGGTTTAACTGCTCCAGTCCTGGGTGGTACTGGGCCACGAGGGAGGCTCCTTTGTAGCTGTACAATGGGTGTGGGGGAGGTGGTGGGCAACTGGACAGACAGGGCCTGTGACATCTGTTTCTGCACCAGGTTTGGAGGGTAACTGTGGTCAGTGAAGGCCTCAGTGAGTCGTTTGGTATATTTGGAGAGGGACCGCTAGTCACTGCAAACCGTGAGTGGCTAGGCTGTTTGGAAGGGACTTTTTGGTGTGGAATGGGTGGCAGCTATCAAAATGGAGGTATTGTTGATGATTCATAGGTTTGATGTGGACAGAGGTACTGATAATGCCATCTTTGAGGTGTAGATCAATGTCAAGGAAGGTGGCTCGTTGTGTTGAGTATGACCAGGTGAAGTGAAGGAGGAGTAGGTGTCGAGGTTTTGAAGGAATGTGGATGATGTGTCCTCACCTTCAGTCCAGATTATGAAGATAATATCAATAAATCTGAACTGGATAAGGGGTTTGGGATTCTGGGTAGTCAGGAAGGATTCCTCTAGTGGTACATGAACAGGTTGGCATAGGAAGGTGCCATAAGGGTGCCCATAGATGTGCTGTGAATTTGTTTGTAGGTGATGCCGTCAAGGGAGAAGTAATTGCAGGTGAGGATGTGATTGGGTTTGTGAACTTTAGGGAGCGTGTAGAAGGTGGGGGTGCAGGGTGTAGGAGGGGTGAGCAAAGAGAGAACTATGGGGAGAGGTCCTGGGATGGTCCTATGGATATGAGTGAGGAATGGAGATTCTGTTAGGTCTTGAGGACGGGATCATTGTGGCGGGGTGTGTAGGTGGAAGAATCTGACAGTTGGTGGAGGCCGCATGCGACATAGTCACTTCAGTCTAAAACCACATTGGTGGAGCCTTTGTCAGCAGGTAGGATCATAAGGTCCAGATCAGTTTTTAGGTGGTGGGTAACATTTCTTTCTGTGGGTGTGAGGTTTGTAACCATTTTGTGTGGTTTGGGGAAAGATGGAGAAGCCAGGCAAGAAGTTAGGAAATTCTAAAAAGTTAGAAGGGGATGATTTGGGGGCAGTATGGGTGGATCTCGACTGGATGGAGGAGTGAACTGATCCATGTAGGGTTCAATATTCGAATTGGTATGTGTCTGAGTGGTGGGGTTGGTGGCAAAATGATGTTTCCATTGTAATGATCGGGAGAAGGAGAGAAGAATGTTAACATGTCAGGTGTGGTCTCAGTCCCACAGAAGTGTCAATCCTTTCCAAAGGGCTAACCTTTTGCCCCATTCCCACATTTAATCACGCCAGACTCGGTCGTGTGATACATAGCTTACAGCAGCTGTTAACATCATATAAATACTACAAAACATCTTAAAACTTTTCACTCCTTGGCACATTCTAAAGTGTGACTGGAAATGAAAAAGGATTGTCATTACTGGGTGCGAGCGTTCCTAAGGTGCCAACAATAAACAATTAGGGCAATGTGTGCCAGGTCCTTTGAGAAACTTTTATATGCCGATGGCTCATTTTATGCTTATGCATTTTGGCCTGGTTGGGCTACTGCAATGCTATAAGTCGAGTATATATTGGCAGTAGTAAAAATATTCACACAGCTTTAGTGCAAAATTCCCACCAAATGACAACCCCTCTGCTTGCAATTCCAGCTGCAAATCACCAGCACCACCAGAATAGTGAGATACAGATAAGATAAATTAATCCATTTGTTTGATCTTTTGTTTATACTCTTTGACTATTTTCTCCTCCACTTTCTTTGGTTAATCTTGTGCTGTAAAATATGTTTTATTTGTGAAATAAATGTGGATTTTCATGTTTTGGGGATTTCAGTTAAGATTACCTCTCATGTCCATAGTAACCATAAAAATCATATACCATCTGTCACAGCCAAATATCCACATTAATTCTATACTACAGCTCTAGGATCATTCATCAAGTAGCATGGACATACTATTACTGCAAAAGAAGTCAGCAAGAAATACAGCCATTAATAGACGAGAACACTGCAGGACATTACTCATGAAATAGGAAGTAATGATTGTTTCCTTCACAGCAAATAAAATATTTATTCCTTCAGAAAGAGACATGAGATATATGACAACACATAGCCAAGCGGTCTAAGGTGCCTTGCTGTGGAGCATGCGGTTGCTCACTGTCGTAGGATTGAGTCCTCCCTGGAGCATGAGTGTGTGTGTGTTGTCCTTAGGTTAGTTTACCTTAGTTTAAGTGGTTTTTAAGCTGATGACCATGCAGTTTGGTCCAATAGATTTACAAACATTTGAACATTTGACAACACAGAAAATAAAAATATACCAACTTGGCAATATTTTCCTACAGAATATACAAAGAGTATGAAGTGGCCTTTCTTTGCACAAAGGCCACTTCATAAAAATAAATATTGTTGTGCCTACAATCATCAGGTTAAGCTATTGTTTGTCTCCCACTGTTTGTTTACCATTGTATGAATAAAAAATAACTCTTGAAAGATGAAATTGATCTGTTTAGTGAATGGAAGCCTACATCAAGATACAAGTAATCAGATAGCTTAATTAATGGAATGAGTGACTCGTAACATCATGACTGGATTTCCAATTACTTGCCTTATACCCATGTTCTGCCTGTTAAAATTTTTCAGACCATAGTGTAAAATTCCAAATGAATTTGAGAGAAGAATAGAAGTTAACTTGAGAACATAAACATATTAGTAAGCAACTGCAGAGGCAGGTTTTTAGGTGACTGTCTGTCTAGATGATTGGACTAAAATGCAAAGCAGTAGAATAGTATAAAAACTAATGGGATTATATTTTTAATGTGGTTGTACTTCAGCAATGGTTATAGAACAGAAACATTAACATTGTATAGACACTCTTACCTACAAAAATTTGTGTGAAAGTCACTTATGTCTTGAAATATAACCAACAGAATAAAAACTGGAACATACTAAAACTTCATATTGGAAAACTATCAAGTAAAGATGCCACACGACATTTGTCCAATAAAACATATCAGCATAAATCTATATACAAATTAATGAAAGTGATAGCAGCTATAATTAAGATAATGTCAAATAAAATATTAAATGTGCCATTGTTATGTATCAACTGCTCGACTGCATACAGACCAGTGCAGTTTCGCTGAAACAAGATATAGAGGGCACACCAACACGCACAAATTGCAAGCAGGTGCATGGCCACACCCTCGGCCAATGCATGGATCATTGCTCTCTACAATGCTGATTTAACAAGTCGCACATTGCTGATTGGCCCATTGGATGTCATTTCCTGAGAGCAGCAGCAAGAAGAACTAACAAAGTTTTGTTACACTTAATATTGTGGTATTAGAACAGTTTGCAGCTACCATAAGTTAAGTATGTCTTTTCTACATTTAATAGAAGTGTTAATTTAATGAAATTGTTTGCTTCAGACATGGATCCATTTCTTCATTCTTGTTTGTGAGCCAGCTGCTGTTTCAACATTGACTGTTTAGTGGATCAACACAGCCTTCACCCTATCACTTCATCAAAGTGCGGCACTAATTAATTTTTCTTTCCATTATTTATTTATTTATTTTTACAGAGGTGTGCTTTGCCGTATTATTATGTTCTTGCTTGCTTTGTGGAATCCTAATACTATGACCACCATGTCTCCAACACAACATGTGCAACTGCCTCGGGTGGCTACTGGCTTGATCTAATGCAGTTTATTCAGCTTCAGTCAAACCAAAAGCCTCGCGGCGGCCCAGAACCTGATCATCATGTAAACTGCTGCTATGTGCACTATGCTGCCTCTGACAGCTTCAACTGTGGCATCACCTGCATGCATTCCACTGTTCAGAGCTTTCTCTAGCCAACACGAAGATTTCAAATGAGTGGTATCTTTAGTTAGATTCCCACTCAACACACAACCCATTCACTGTGAAATTACATTACTTTTTATCTATGGCAGGAACAAACATCTATACGCTTGTGCAGAAGTCGCTTCAGTTTGATGAATTAATTAGTTCCCTTATCCAACCTTATTTTATTTTATTTTTTTAATTTTTTATTTATTTATTTATTTATTTTTTTATTATTTTTTTTAAATGAGAGAGGCTTGTACCAACATACTGTCAGTGAACAGTATTATGAAGATGCTATGATCCACATTGCAATTTAATACACTGTGCTGGATAGTCACATTTGCAAACAGATTCGCAAGCATGCAGATCCGACTTTGAAATAAGTGTTACAAATCACAGAACATCACAATTCATGTGACAGTGGAGTGGAAACTTTGAGGCAGCTCCTATTTGTCATATCATGGACGGTGACAAACATGGAAAGCTGCTGCACTGCATAAAGTGTAAAGAAGACTCGCCGTGTTCCCAATGTTTTTCTAAATGCAAGAGACAGGACTGCCCTTCAAGGAACAGAAATTGTTTTCTTGTGTAAAAGCTGTTCATATGTATGTGTTTGTGATATACACAGAACTCTAAAACCACTCGCTCACATAGGCACCAAGCACCTTCTCATTCTGTGCAGACTGTTTTTGCAAAGCCAACAGTCGAGCCTAGTGATGTACACATACAGCCTGTGCCTTTGTCCCTCCCAAGTGCAGTGCAATAACAATCAAACAAACTGTTTGTGACCTTAGACATTGTCAGATGCTGCTTGCCTCTTCTCTATCAACTACCTGGCCTGGTATTGTTTCAATGGTTTGTATAATACCAAAAGTGTGCCAATTTAAGCCTCGATTGAAACATATTCTCTAGTTACAGAGTGTCTATGATTATTTCATGTGATTCAAAAGAACTGTCAACTGTTTCAAACTGAATGTTATCAAACTACATTCTGCTTGATTTTGATTTGAAGAATAAGTAAACAGTCTATTAACAACCCACTTTATTTTTTAAACATTAAAAGTGCATTATAAAGCAAACAAATATGTGAATAGGATTAAGAAAGTAAGTAGTAAAAAAAGTCAGAAATGATAGTTAAATACATTGTCAAAAGCATAAGGTGAATACTCTTAGAAAAATTAAATGATACAGTGATCCAAATACAATTCTCCTGTTGTCAGAATTGGATATCAATATACTAGTAACATTTATGAAATCAGTCTCATCCAACAGCAAATTGTGTACATAGCAAATTGCCTCTGCTGTGTTATTGTCAAACACATACATTTCTTCAGTTGTCACAGAGCGGAAAAACTGCCTCCTGCTTCACAGCTTGACACTGGACAAACTAGCAAAAGTGTCACCAGCACTTCATCGTCATCAAATAACTCTTCCTTTTTCGTAGAAAGCAAAACATCATTTGCCTCTTTCAGGCATTTTACTTTGCATCATAGATGAAAGAGTCCAAGTCCTGTTTTCAAAGACTGAACATGTGTTTGTGGGTATGTAACGTATCACCCCCCCCCCCTTTTTTTTTTTTTTTTTTTTTTTTCTTGGAACACTTTCTCCAAGGAAGCCTGCACTAGACTGCCAAATCAATGATTTCAGAATATTCCTGCTTGTAAAGTTCTTCAACCAATAGAAATTTATGTGGATCCCTGACCTCAGCCAACCACTGGGGAATTCCTTTTTTCCTTAGAAGTTGCAGCTGTTCTAAGCCAAGCTTGGATATCTAAACATTACATTCTTTGAACACAGAAGAAAATTTTTTATTTGTCCTAAGCTTCTTAAGGATCTCAATTATTACAATTTCAACTTACGAATAAAGTTTTGAATCAATTTTTTCTTCTTGAGAACTGTGACTGTTTCAAGCTCAAGATGAAAGCTACCAGTATCAGTTCTCTGTCCTTAAAACAAGTGCATGGCTTAAACTGCTCCTATTTGCATACACTTCCTAGGACAGAACAAAAGGAGTTTTAAAGCATTAATTTATACAAATGTACAGTACATGCAGAATGTTTTAACAACAGAAAATTCAATTGGAATGTCAATAATGGAGGATAGATAAAAATCACCATATAGAGGCTCGCTGAACTGGTATCAGGCACAAAAATTAGACAATCACATTCCCACAAATTAAATTTATGGCCATAGACTACATCAGAAAAAGAAACAAATACATTCCAACAATCACTCAGACAACTATACACATGCAATCAGCATATCAGGCCACTCCAGCACCACAAGCATCTTGACTGTGACTGAGGTGGGGATTGGAAGGGTAAGTATGCCCTGTAAGGGTGGGGATGGAAAGTTCCATGTTGCATGATGGATTGTAACAGCTCTGATAGGCGGGAATGTGAGATGTGGCATTGAATATTGTCTAAGGAAAGGGTGGAGGACGATAAAAGGGAAGTATAGAGAAGTGCGGGAAAGGAATGGGAGGATTTGAAAAGATAAAAATAACAAGGTGAATTTAAAAAAAGGGAAAAAATAATAATTAAAAAATTAAAACATTAATTAATTAAGGTGATAATGTAAGGGGTGGCTCACAGTTGGAAGAAAGAGCTGAAATGAAGGGATGCAGGATAAAATGGTTGGAGGTGTTGGTTCACGTTCAGGTTCATTGATGATATTTTCATGATTTGGACTCAGGGACAGGAAACCCTATCCTTGTTCCTTCAAAACCTCAACTCCTTCTCCCCCATTAGCTTCACTTGGTCCTTCTCAACCCAGTAAGTCAGCTTCCTGGATGTTAACCTCAACCTCACTGATGGCTCCATCCACATAAACCTACTAATTACCAACAATACCTGCACTTTGACAGTTGCCATCCATCCTACATTGAAAAATCCCTCCCATGCAGTCTTGCCACTCGTGGACAGCAAATTTGTAGTGATGAGAAGTCGCGTAGCCAATATGCTTAAGGCCTCAGGACGGCCACCACAAAATGATATTACCCTCCTGACCTTGTCAGCAAGCAGATTTCCTGTGTCACATCCTCACACACCACCAATCCTCCATCCAACCTCAATAACCAGTCACAAATGAGTGACCTTGTCACCAATACCACACTGGACTGGAACAACTAAATCACATCCTTTATCATGGCTTCGATTATCTGATATCGTGCCTTAAATTAAAGACATCCTACCCAAGATCCTTCTGACTCCTCCAAAAGTATTGTTTCATCACCCACACAAACCTCCACGACATCCTACTCCATCCATATGCCACTCCCAATCCCAATCCTTACCACAGGGATCATAACCCTATGGAAGACCCCAATGCAAAACCTGCCCAATGCACCGACCCAGAATTTCCTCTTCTAGTCCTGTCACAGGTTTATCTTACCCCATCAGAGGTCAGGCCACCTGTGAAAGTAGCCATGTGATTTACCAACTCTGCTGTAATCATTGCATAATGTTTTATATTGGTATGACGAACCAGCTGTCCTTCAGTATTAATGGCCAATGCCAAACTGTGGCAGAAAGCAAGATGGACCACCCTGTGGCACAGCATGTGGTGGAACACAGCACTCTGGATTTCAGTGGTTGCTTTATTACCAAGCCATCTAAATCCTCCCCTCCACCACCGGCTCTTCTGAATTGTGCTGATGGGACTTGCCCCTTCAACACATTCTACAGTCCTACAACCATCCTGACCTCAACCTAAGATAACTTGCCATCCCTACACCCTATGCGTATCATTATTCTGCTTCCCACCCTCCTTCTTCCCACTCACCATCCTGTATCCCTTCAATTTATGTCTTCCTTGCAACTGTGTGTTACCCATTACAATAGCCTTTAATTAATTACTTTTTTATTTTTATTATTTTTTCTCTATAATTTTTCCTTATTATTTTTAAATCCCCACATCCCCCCTATTCCCTCCCCACACTCCTCTATACCTCCCTTTTATCTTCTAATGCCTCTTCCCTTCACGGTATTCAATGCCGCATTTCACATTCCTGCCTATCAGAGCCTTCACCACTCACAGTCAGGATGCTTGTGATGCTGCTGCAGGCAGACATGGTGGTTTTGTGTGCATATAGTTGTCTGAGTGATTGTATGAATGTATGTGTTTCTTTTTCTGATGAAGGCCACGGCCAAAAATTTAAACTGTGTGATTGTGATTGTCTATTTTTCGTACATGCAGAATACACACATTCAAACTGTAGTTTCTTCTACATCTACATATATACTCTGCAATCCACCATAAGGTACAGTAAAATTACGGCATTCGGCACAATGTTACAGTTTACTATTTGTACGGTACAAACTGTGTTCTCAACATATTTTACATACGGTATGGAAATATACTACTAAATGTACCTGCAAATTATATCATATGTGGCAAGTTTACAGGCGACACAGTACAGTAGGGTCGGCGAGAAAATCACAATAAAAACTTCAATGTAAACTACAGCATGACTTCACAACTTCAACATCACATATTCGACTAATACGCCAATAGAAACCCACAGCAACTGGTTACCAACACCAACACAAAAATCCATTGATTTTGGGTGTATCACTGAACTCGCTATAAATTGTACAAGTGTACAGCTTTGATTACAATTCATCTACACCACCACCTCTTAAAATATTTCCTGTTCATCGCCAAACACCATGTATATTTTCAAATGTCACAGTTTTGTTATGATGCATAATGTATAAGGTATGAGGTCATGTACAATGAGGTGCATTAAATAGCGTCCCATTAGGCTTGTTGTTTTAATTTCATTACTAACTTTATTCGCAACACATTTAGCAGAAAGTTGCCTAATTTTCTAATGAAGTACTTGGAAAATTCTGTTATTAAAATGTATGTTGTTCAGGAGATGTGACTTCACGAGATTTGAGCTGCTTGAAAAAGAAACTTCACACTGATATCCCCTACAGACAAATATGAAGTAGAAAGGAGCAGAAGACAATGGACTGAATGGGAAGGAGGAGATGGGTAACAAAACAATGGAAAAAGTTCATATGCATGCAATGCCAGGTGCTGAGGCTCGTTTTGTAATAAATACCTACTTACCATCATTCTTATGCTTATTACTGCACGACAGTATTGATGAATTGCCTTTTACTCTCTTCATAGCTGTATCTCTTTACATGCACTGACTGTTACTTTACACCAACACTTGACAAATGAACTGCTTATAGCTTCATTATTAAGTGGTGCCCAGACGGTGTGATTTAGTGAGACTATCGAGTGGGTTTGGTCAAGCCATGTATACAGCAACCTTGTTGGCTGATAGCTCTCTCGCTGGCTGGCCGCGCCACTCGACTGCTTGGCCCATTGTGTTGTCTGCAGCACTATTGTGTGACAATGCTATATACTCATTCATTGTAATATTTACTGTTGATTTACTACCACATTTCTAATTCATGTAAAAGATTAAGTTACAGTGATGAAGAACATTTTGTATGTGTGATTAGTTATGCTTGGATGCATTCGTTCAACAGTCATTTTTTGGCTACTAAGACAAAGAAATCAAAACTGCTTTTCAAAAAATTTTGGGGGGACATGTTGTCCCCCCCCTCCCCCCTCCTGAGGTGATACCCATGAAGAAACTAAAATGTGCTTTGTTGAGAGACAGATGCCTTGTTCATTTTGAGCCTACTAAGCCAAAAATTTTGGCTGCAGGTGCTTCTTACAGGATCATAGCTCTGCTCTTGCACAGAAGTGGTTCACAGGATAGGCCAGTTGCCTTTGCCTCAAAGTTGTTCACAAAGACTCACAGTAATTACTCTCAGATAAAGAAGAAAGCTCTAACTCTTGTCTATGGCATGAGTAAGTTTCACCAGTATCTATTTGGTCAAAAGTTGTACCTGGTGATGAACCATAAGTCACTTCAGTCATTGTTTCATCCATCCAGGCCTATTGCACCATGCACTGTTCAGAAATTGCAATGTTGGGCTTTGTTTTATTTTATTTTTTCCTCCTCACAGTACCAGTATAACATATTGTACTGGTCCATGTCAAAACATGGAAGGGCTGACCCCCTTTGCACCTTACTGTTGACCCTCATTCAGAACTTGATACCACCGGATTTGTTGTGTTGTCACATTGATGTGCAAGACAGTGAAATGTTACACTACAGTTAACTACTGGAAGAGTGCACAGGCCACAGTAGCGGACACTGAATTGAAACATTCGTTGCATTATATCCACACTATTTGGCCTCATTCTCTGAAACACATTTGGAATTCTTTTGTGTGCCATTATTTTGCTTGACTGCCTAGCCTCTCCATTCAGCATGATGTGTGCGTGTGTGTGTTTTTCCATTATTTTATTTTTCCTTCCAAAATTTAACTTTAGTGTCCACTATTCCCCAATGACCTTGGTGGAGCAATTGCAACACAACATTTTCCAACACTTTTGGAATATGGACATGTGACTGGCCACTGTCATTTTGAAAAAAATAAAAAATAAATAAAATAAACATTGAGTAATTACTGTGAGTCTTTGTGAACAACTTTGAGGCAAAAGCAATCTGCCTCTTCTGTGAACCAGTTCTGTGCAGGAACAGAGCTGTGATCTTGTAAGAAAGTGTGTTGACAGTGCATGTGGCTGGCATGGACACCCCTATTGAATGGAGGACATCACAGTGTCACACTTGTGTTGAAAATCAATCCTTGCCACCAAAATCATTTTCAGCCAGGCTGACGTCTCAGTCTCCACAGCAACTGGTGCATGTTCATTTTATGGGACCAGGTTGGAGCACTCGTTGGGTTATTATGGTTGTTGTGACATGAAGTCAGCACCACATGCCAGCCACAAGAGAAAGATCGTGGAGAAGGCAGCGGATGACGTCCGACAGTCTACTGCACGCCAGCGCCGCGCCTCTTGGAGGGAGTAACCGTAGACGTGTGCCCTCTACAAGCTACTATATCTAGGCCGACACGCATCTCGAAGACCCATCAGAACACGACTACAAACTAAGCAGTAACTATGTCACAGCGCAAATGGCATCGTACAGAAGACCAAGGCATGAGAAGAGAGAAGAAACAGACATATGTTCTGAAATTGAATACTGTATTCTTCAGTCAATAAAACTTGTAATACTAATATCTATAGAACTGTTTTAGCTCACCAAGGTCCTGCACCAGTACCTTTCCTGACAACTAGACCAGGACAAGTATCCAACAAATGGCAGGTAGAATGATACAACAATGGTAGACTCTTTCAGCAACTATCTCTTTGTGGTGCCCTTGTCTTCATCTACATCCTGTAGCACCATTCATTCTCTAACACTTTTTTTTTTTTTTTTTTTTTTTTTTTTTTTTTTTTTTTTTTTTTTTTTTTTGCTTAGAGAGCTTGCCTGAAGTGATGGTTTCATCTGCAATCCAGTGGAGCAACTGGACATTTTATAGGTACATCTAAGCAATAGATGGCAGCCTAACATGCCTCCCACACATGGGAGCAAGTTCTACTGCTGTTCCTGTGGACTCACGATCCATCCAGGTTGCTGCACCGTCATCAAAATCAAATGGGCGCTTGTCGAATGTGAGATGTTTTTTTTGCAGAATTTCTATCTTCAAACGTGGTGGCCAGACCAGTCACCCTAATGCCATCTCGGCACTACCTGCAGAACTGATGGAGCTGGATACATCATTGCCACGGATGCCACTGCCACTGCCTCCCGTGCAGGCACTTTTGGTGCTGCAGCAGCTCAATTTACAGGGTCCGTTCCACTGACCCCTGCGGATCCTCCAACCCCACTGGTGTCACCTTCATCAACATCATGTTCTCACCATCCTTTGTTGGACTGACTCAGAAAGAAGGCATGCATTCTTCCTTTGGTATTCAGGCCGATGTTTCAATTAGTTGGAGCTCAGAATGGCTAGAGGAACTCAGTGTCGGTCCTAGTTGTAGCCCCCTGCTCCTCAAGATGTCCAGCTTCCTGCCTCCTCCCTGTTGCTGTACAAGCTCCCTACACAATAACAATGTGGCATTTGGGGGGGGGGGAGTTTGCTATCCTAACATATCAACTGATTACTGATCAATGCAGCACTACCAGAAAAAGGTATAGAAGGTGCAGCAACACATGCCAGTTGCAAGTAGCTGCATGGCCACACCCTTGGCCAATGTGGAGATCAGTACCCCCTACAACACTGATTTAATGAGTCACATATTGCTGGTTGGTTCTTAGAGAGCAGCTGCAAGAAGAACTAGCAAAGCTTTGTTATGCTTAATATTGTGATATTAGAACAGTCTGCACTTACCAGAAGAAATTATTTCTTTTGTACATTTAATAAAATTGTTCACTTAATGAAATTGTTTGCTTCAGACATGCATCCATGTCCTCATCCTTATTCGTGTCAGCTGCTGTTTCATCTCCCAGTAGCCGATACAACAATGAAAACCACGAATAAAACCAAATCAATAAACTGACAGACCATGTGAGGAGTTTTATGCTAACTAATAGGAAATGGGCAGCATGGTTATCAGGTGGCACCTTCCCCTGACAAACAAGTACTCTTAGTGGCGTAAGTAGCCAATAATTGGAATTACTTTGAATTTGATAACATATTAAATAAATGGATAAGGATAATAAAAAATGTGTGTGTGTGTGTGTGTTGAGTGGGGAGGGGGGTGGGAGAGGGGGTTGCTGAGGGAGGGTGTAGAATGAAATGTTAACTTATAGTACAAGTCACAAATACCTAAAAGTCTGAACAACAGTAATATGAGTACATAAATCTTTTAGTTGAATGTAAATAACAATATTTCAATTACTGATGGAAACTGTCCACTGAGATGCTAAAATATTCTACAAAAGAGATAGATTGGCTGGCCAGTATTTACATTCCTTCTGTACCTCTGACAGTCACACAAAAATGGAAATGAAAAATAGGACACAAGCTTTCGAATATATTATCCTTCATCAGATATACGAGGAGGCAAGAGAAATGGAACAGAAGGGAAAGGTTATTCATAACCTAGACCATGAGGTCATGAATAACCTTTCCCTTCTGTTCCCTTTTTGACTCTTCTCATACCTGATGAAGGATAATATTTCCAAAAGCTTCTGTCCTATTTTCATTTCCATTTTTATGCGTTTGTGTGACTGTCTGTGGTACAGAACTGAGGTAAGTACTGGCCAGTCATTCTATTTCTTTTGAAGAATATTTTAACAACATATTGACATAATATTCAGATGGTAAGAGTGGGTACAAAAAGTATTCTCAAAATATAAATGGTGAACAAAAACACTACTGGCTGTTAAAATTGGTACACCAAGAAGAAATACAGATGATAAATGGGTATTCATTGGACAAATATATTATACTAGAACTGACATGTGATTACATTTTCATGCAATTTGGGTGCATAGATCCTGAGAAAACAGTACCCAGAACAACCACCTCTGTCCATAATAATGGCCATGATACGCCTTGGCATTGAGTCAAACAGAGCTTGGATGGCATTTACAGGTACAGATGCCCATGCAGCTTCAACATGATACCACAGTTTATCAGGAGTAATGACTAGCTTATTTTGATGAGCCAGTTACTCAGCCACCATTGACCAGACTTTTCATTTGGAGAGAGATCTGGAGAATGTGCTGGTCAGGGCAGCAGTCAAACATATTCCATATCCAGCAAGGCCCATACAGGACCTGCAACATGTGGTCGTGCATTATCTTGCTGAAATGTAGGGTTTTGCAGGGATCGAATGAAGGGTAGAGCCACAAGTCTTAACACATCTGAAATGTAACGGCCACTGTTCAAAGTGCCGTTGATGGGAACAAGAGGTGACCGAGATGCGTAACCAATGGCACCCCATACAATCACGCCAGGTGATAAACCAGTATGACGATGACGAATATATGCTTCCAATGAGCGTTCACCACGATGTCACAAAACATGGGTGCGACCATCATGATGCTTTAAACAGAACCTGGACTCATCTGAAAAAATGACATTTTGCCATTCGTGCACCCAGGTTCGTCGTTGCGTACACCATCACAGGCGCTCCTGTTTGTGATGCACAGTCAAGGGTAACCTCAGCCATGGTCTCTGAGCTGATAGTCCATACTGCTGCAAACGCCATCGAACTGTTTGTGCAGATGGTTGTTGTCTTGCACACATCCCCATCTGTTGACTTGGGGATCGAGACGTGGGATGCATGATCTGTTACAGTCATGCGGATAAAATGCCTATCATCTCGACTGCTAGTGATATGAGGCCATTGGGATCCAGCACGGCATTCCGTATTGCCCTCTTGAACCCACAAATTCCATATTCTGCTAACAGTCATTGGATTTCAACCAATGCGAGCAGCAATGTCGCGATACCATAAACTACAATTGCGATAAGCTACAATCCGACCTTTATCAAAGTCAGAAATGTGATGGTACGCATTTCTCCTCCTTACACGAGGCATCACAACAACGTTTCACCAGGCAACACCGGTCCACTGCTGTTTGTGTATGAGAAATCAGTTGGAAATATGTCAGCATGTTGTAGGTGTTTCCACCAGCACCAACCTTGTATGAATGCTCTGAAAAGCTAATCATTTACATATCATAGCATCTTCTTCCTGTCAGTTAAATTTTGCATCTGTATCACATCATCTTTGTGGTGTAGCAATTTTAATGGCCAGGAGTGTATATTTGTGAGGAAATGAACAATACACAGAAGATAGCAGCAGCAGTAAGATTTTCTGATCTGTATGGGTTTAGAGCCCCCAAATATTGTATACAAGCATGATGCAACAGGTAATTTACTAAATATCCATACATGAGCTCCAGATGTTTGAAGATTTCCAGTTATTCCCAAAGGCCTAGCTTTCAATCTTTAATTTCTCTGTGTAAAATAACTGTACATTCCAAATTTTTTGGATTGTGGTTGACAAGGTGTTCATCAAAGTAAGAATTGTGTATTTTTGGTCATTTCTTTCCTAATAACTAATAAGTGCTTGACTTCACAACTCTGTCTAACTGGCCAATGTAATAGTGTGGGAAATAATCACAGGTAAGTTTCTGGATGCCTGAATTAAAAAATCTATCATCATTACTTTCCACTGTATGCAGAAGGTTTCACTTTAAACTGTTAGCTCTAGAGAAAGAGATGTTACAGGTATAATTATTTACTAGAAGACTAGAAGATGCTTGAGCCTGTAGTACACACAGTATAAAGTACTGATGATTGGTTTTCTAATCCAGGCACCTACAAATTAATCTGCAACAATTGTTCTTGTCAGTGGTGAAGAAGGGGGAGTGTCTTTGATCCCCAAACTGCATCTGATTTTATGTAATTAAAACGATAATAAATTATTTTTCAAAAGAGATAGATTGGCTGGCCAGTACTTACCTTTGTGCTGTACTGCCGATAGTGACACAAATGGAGAAAAAGAGAAAGGACAGAAAAGGACAAGCTTTCAGAACACAGTTCCTTCTTCAGGTGGGAGAGAAGGAACTGTGTTCTGAAAGCTTGTCCTGTTTTGTCCTTTCTCTTTTTTTCGTTTTCTTCATTTGTGTCACTATTGGTGGTACAGCGCAAAGGTAAGTACTGGCCAGCCAATCTATCTCTTTTGAAAAATAATTTATCATCTCTGTGGAGTTTTTCCATCATTAATAAAATGATGATAATAATAATAATAACAGTAAAATAAAGTGTTTGGGGGGGGGTGGAGGGGGAAGGAATATAGATTTTTGATTGATTTATTTTTTACACAAAAGGTTAAGAAAAGGCAAGTGTAGTCCTGCAAGGGGAGGGGATGGAGACCCATAAGCCGCCCCCCCCTCCCCTACCCTAGCTGCACCACTCACCCATGCTACTGCAATGGTCAAGATAGAAGAAGCATTTATTTAGGAAAGAAAGGGACAAATATACGTAATTCTAAATTTGCCAGAACACCTACTGATTGCTAACTGCACCCCAAAACATCTGAAAGGTACAGTTGTTTCACAAAGATAAGTTAAATGGTGAACGCTAAATCTTTGGGTAGGACTGGAAATCTTGTGACATGTAGAGCTAAGGGATTGAAATTTAGTAAATGATCATTCACATCTTGCCTGTAGACAAGTTTTTGAAGTCTTTAAACATATACTAATCACATAATCTATTTACGGCTGCCAGTATCCTTCACATGTACATTTTCTCAAGAATCTATTTGACTTCATTTGTGTATATTATACTTTCATTCTCCATTTATATCTTGACAACCCATTTTATACCCAATCTTATAACACGTATATTATGTCACAATACTATGACTTATGTAAGTTGATACCTTGATTGTTATTTATTTTCTTTTTAGAGGTTTACACACAGATATTATCCTCATTTTATAATGATTCATTGCAAGAGCCCCTTTTCTATATTTTATCCCCCCTCCAATCATCCTTTTTATTCTTTGGTTTGATTTATGTAATATTGTAGCAAATTCAATGTAATTCTACTTGTTAGCAGTAAGAATCATCGTTTTTAATTAGTGTATATATAGATTTGCACTGACATGTTTATTAGTGAACTGAGACCAGCTTCTTTATCTTTTCTAAAACGAAGTTATTGTAAACACCAGCTTCCAGCTTTTATTCTGTTGATTACATGGAATAGGTATCAATATATGCTCGAAGACTACTTAAGTAATTGAATCCATCATGTTGACCTTGAAGGCGAGCGTTCATCAGAGACTAGGGAGCTGTTGGGACATCTTGTGAGCTATGAATGAAGGGCAACAGGCAGATTCTGTTGTTCTCAATTTCAAAAAGGCGTTTGATGTGGTGCCACACAGCAGACTGCTAACGAAGATACAAGCAAATGGAATAGGTTTACAGATTTGTTACTAGCTGGAAGACTTCCTAAGTAATAGAACACAGTACATTGTTCTCAATGGTGAGTGTCCATCAGAGACAAATGTATCGTCAGGAGTGCCCTAGAGGAGTGTGATAGGACCGCTATTATTTTCTGTCTATATAAAAAATCTGATGGACACACTAACTTGTAATTTGTGGCTGTTTGCTGATGATGCTGTGATGTGTGGGAAGGCTTTGTCATTAATTGACTGTAATAGCATACAGGATGACTTAGACAAAATTTCTGGTTGTTGTGAAGAATGGCAGCTAGTTCTCAATGTAGAAAAATGTAAGGTGATGCACGTGAGTAGGAAAAACAATCCCATAATGTTTGAATACAGCATTAGTAGTGAGCTTCTTGATGCAGTCACGTCATTCAAATATCTAGGCATAACATTGCAGAGTGATATGAAATGGAACTAACATGTAAGGACAGTTGTGAGTAAGACAGACAGCTGACTTCGGTTTATTTGGATGTACTTTATCTGTAAAGGAGACCGCATAAAAAATGCTTGTATGACCATTCTTGAGTATTGCTCAAGTGTTTGGGATCCCTACCAGATCAGTTTAAAGGAAGACATTGAAGCAATTCAGAGGTGGGCAGCTAGGTTTGTTACTGGTAGGTTCTTTCAATGCATGAGCGTTACCGAGATGCTTCGGGAACTGAAATGGGAGTTGCTTTTCTAGAAACACTATTTGAGAATTTGAAGCTGACTGCAGAATGATTCTACTGTTGACAATTTACATTTTGTGTAGTGGCCACAAAGATATGATCAAGGAGATTCAGGCTTGTACAGATGCATTCAAACATTTGCTTTTCCCTCATTATATATGGGAGTGGAACAGGAAAGCAAGTAATCAGTAGTGGTACTACATGTCCTCCGCCACACTCCTTTGGATGGATTGCAGGGTATGTACGTAAATGTATTGTATTTCAAGATATATCTAACATTGTCACACTTTTTATAGGCAAGAATCTTCATATGATGCATAATATTGAATACTTATGAGTTTGTAATTTGTGCTGGCACATTGTCTTCAGGTTACATATATTTCTGAAGAAAATGATTTGACATCCATCAAAATCACAATTTACTAGCTGACTGGTTCTTATTAATTTGCTGGTGGGATTAACTAACCTTTTAGTACACATATCTACAATACACCAAGTGAGAGAATATGCTGTTAATTAATATTACTTATAACATCTTTTGTTATTATCCTGTCACTTTCACCACTGCCTTTTGGGTAGAATTTGAAAGTTATATAGCCTGTAATAGCAATTTTTGTTCTCCCAGCTCCAAAAGGATATTTTTCTCTGGTCCAAAATATTGTACAGTTGTGCATTCTCAACATACCCTCTGTTTTGAATGAGGCTACATCACAGTATGTGAAGAACTTTTAACTGTTCTATGCAGATGTTACTAGGAATCATGGGTTGAATAAAAACATTTGAAAGAGTATAAATAGCCACATATCTCTCTCCTCCCCCCACCCACAATACACACACACACACACACACACACACACACACACACACACACACACACAAACACAAACAAAAAGAGGCATTTCAGTAACTACAGTATTCTGTTCAGTTACACTGGCTGGACCTTAAATGGTGTGCAACTTGTGTTAGAAGGGATACAATAGAGAAAGAAATATACTGTGGAGAGGAGGATGTGAGTGTAGATCAATGTGATGAGAAATGGGAGACTTGTGGAATTGGGTGGATATGGCACAGTTAGGTAAAAAATTATTTCGTAGTCACGCATGTATTCCACACTACCAGTGGAACACTATCAGTATCTGCTCATTGCCTTGAATGGAGCACTTACCACCCTCATCGACATACACCATAGTGTGGCTCATGTCCTTATACACGTTTTTTAATATGAGATTCAGTGTTATGTACTGTTTTACTATTCAGCATACTTGTATATGACATGGGTGTTTGCCTATCAAATTTTGGAAAGTCAGAGGCAAAATATCATTCAGTTAAGAAAGAACATACAGTAAAACCTCGTTTTTACATTCCTGGTTTTTACGTTTTCCCACCATTTACAGCAATTTTTGTCGGTCCCATCAAATTTCCTATGTTCACAATGTTAATTCACCCTCGTTTTTGCGTTAACATATTTACACTTTTCCTGCGTTATGCTTTTCGAAAGCATGTTCATGAAGAAAAAATGATGCAATCTTCATAAATTGACGTTGGCATGGCTTTCCCCTTAAAGTATAGTGCTTAAAAGTTATTTGCAGTCGAGTTAATTGACACCTTTTATTTATTCAGACGTATATTTCGCGTTTCATTCTTGGCAGTACGCGGCTAGTAAACTTACGATGCGTCGATTTCTGGCGATGTAGTTCCTCTTTCCACCAGCTTCTTTGCCAGAGCACCTGGCATGTACTCAAACAATCAGAACCAGTTGCTTTGTTGATGTGAGAATAAATAATTGCATTGTGATACATATTTCTGATTAATAAATAATGTTATCGGTCAAAGTTGGGTATCATAATACCCACAACTTCAAAAAAATGATAATAGTGTGAGATGCCGATCCTATGCAAACGTCACAAAAATACTAATGCATATATTTGCACCCAAGAATGCGAATGAATTTTCTAATATTGTCGTGTGAAACATTAAAAAATAAAAACAAACAAGGGACTTTAGGAGTTTTACTATGTAAATAATTAATGTCGGTAAAAGGCAGTAATTTTGAAGATGTGTTACATGTCAAGAAACTACAATATTTGAAATTTACCTGTAGTGGTAGAGATTAAATTTAGAACTATTGAGTCTAATGGCTGATGTGTTATTCCTTTCATTCACCAGCTCCACTACTAATGATATTTTTTATTTTTTAAATATATTTTTGTAATAAAAGAATTGCTTCTAATTTCTCAATGACAACAAATTTTTAATAGGAAATATAACCTCATATACATACAAAAATGATAAACAGTTGGGAAACCTTACATTAACATTCTACAAAAATACCTCAGAGCTGCTCAAGAAAATATCTACATTTCATCCAAAATACACGTGATATTTATGAATGACAAATATTAATTTATTATTTCACAAAATGAGGTACAATTTAAAAGTAATAAATTGAGGAAAGCTATTTCTTAATAGCTTCAAAAATATCTGTAAGGAATCCCTACCCAAATGTCTGTGTTAAATGTCTGACTGTTCAGGAATGTCAGTTGTCAACAGATTTAATAACTCTAAAATGTTTTGTTTTGAAACAAAAACAGTTAAAGTTAGGAGAATCTGTAATGACTTGCTGAAATTACTGCATATTTCAGCTTATGATCTATTTATGTTGCCTGTTGCATCAAATGAAATTTTGTACCAATGCTGGCACTTGTACAAATTTTCATCCAATGTTTCAGTCTGTATAAATAGCAGAAAAATGTCTCAGAATCATATAGTAGAAAAAAATAAAAACCAGCTCATATACATAATCAACAGCCATTTCAATCTCTTCAAGTCCATCTACCAAATCACGTATTTATTGGCATTAATTGCCACTATATTAAAAATAAAGTTGAAGAATTTGTGACAATTCACAAAGAGATGAAGAACAATATCTTTGTAAGAATCTTTTATTAAATGTTATATTAAAATTGTTACAAAAATTTTTGCTATTCAGAAATACATTATTGCACATTTATCGATATTAGCACCCATCCAGGATTATCACATTCTTGCACATTTATATGTGCACAAATTCAACACAACAAAATAGTTTTAAGAAATAAATTCTGCAATATATCTTGTAAACTGAAATATCACATAATCTGAGCCATTCAAAATGGAACAATCAGAAAAATGCCAGTCCGACAGTTAAACTGTCTCTTTCATTTAAAAATGTTTCACCATATCAGTTTAAGTGATATAAAACACAACCTTGAAATCAAAGCTCATTCTTATACCTACAGGTACAGTTATAATAAAATTATAAAGATGATATAACCAAAATAAACATTAACTTTCAATAAAAAAATTACAAAACTTAGGTACAACTCAGTACTGGCAGAAAAGAGAACATAAATATGCTTTATAAATAAATTATAAAGTAAGTATAATTGTATCAATAATGAAACAGATTTTTGCACCAATTTATTCATGCTGTCTATGACAGCAGTAAGCTGGCACAAAATAAACAATTATGATCTATGAAATAACAATTCTGTGTACCACAAGGAAAATAACACAGACATAATACTGAAATAGAAAGATGTTTTTAATGTTCAGTTTGCTAAAGATAAGATGACAACAATTTGTAAAATACACTGTGAACAGAGCAGTCATTCACTCTTTCACAAGAGAAATTTTTTATTCATGTTTTCTCCAAAATCAGTCTATAGTTATTATTTATGTAAACAAAATATACTGTGACTGAAGACACATGTTTAACACACAGATTATAAACACATTTAATTTGAAAAGCAAGGGTTTTAGCTGCTAAACAATTATGCCAGAAGATTTTGCAATTAGAGGGGAAGAAATCTGGAACTAGAGATATTAAATGTAACATTGATCATTATTTTGAATCAAAAGGAAGGAAGCAGTAAGTATTGATGCTTTTCTTCTCTGTCTGGGAATCTGTTGCTTCTATGCAACTGCATTTTTCAACTTTTATACTTCAAATGTTTCACATTTGCCTGCTATTTCAACAGCTCATATTTTATGTTAGTATTGAATTCAATGACATAATGTTAAATTTCAACCCGGGTTTTCCATTGTTGGTAATATATTCAAATATTATTTATTCTCATCTTTTCAGTTTGAAGTAAAGTGTGACTTACAGAATGTACTAACAGTTACAGTTACCTAGTAGTCAGTCATTGACATTGTGCTGCTTCCTGTAACATTTGAACAGAACACTAACACACTGAATTCTAAGGGAGAGATGAAGAAAAGATATTTATTTTTTAACATTCCACTGATGAAGTAATCAGAGATGGAACAGATGCTCAGATTGCAGAAGGAAAATGACAGAAATCAACTGCTTCCTGTCACATAGGAACAGTCCTGGTATTTGACCTCACTGATTAAGAAAAACCATGGGAAACTATAATATGGATGCATAGGCATGAATCGGAACTACCATTCTCCTAAATATGAGTCCAGTCCCTCCCCACTGTGCCACATCACTTGATACATTTTCAGAACATGGCACATAGACATCTAAGTTTATTAAGCCATTTTGTGACAATACCAAGGAAATTGAAATTGTGGTGAAACAGGCAACAACCAGCAAGTCAAACAGAGAGTACAATATATATTATGGCCAGCAATCTATTTCTATCATTTATTTATCTCCCTCTTTGTCCAACAATGTGAATTAGACTAGAGTGCTACTCTTCTCAATGAGATAACATTGTGCAGCAGACAGGCATATTTAAAAGTAAACTATTGGACACACACACACACACACACACACACACACACACACACACCTGACACAGCTGCTGTTATTGTCTCCGGACACTGTAACCTTATGCCTGGTTGATAGTGGTGATGTTTCATGTGTGTATGATTTTGTTTGTTTATGTATGTGGGTTTCTTTGACAGGTGAAAATCTTTATTGGCAGCTACATGATATCCAACAACTTTTAGAAGTGCCCCTGTCACTCCTTCCTATTTGATAAGTAGTAATCTTTACTAATTCACATTGCTTGTTTTATTCCATCCTTGATTTTGCTCTCTTTGCTTATCCTTCTCATCCAAACTACACATGGGTCCCTCTCATTTTGGGTTCTAAGTGATATAGCTGTCCTTTTTAATCAGCTCCACTCTGTCCCTTTCTCCTCCCTGAGGGAATAAGTAGTAGTTCTGATAGCTATGCAAGCTTAGCATTTGCTGATGACTTGACTGTACAAGTGAACAACATGTAAGAGACTTTTATACAACTCTAAGCCTTGGTTTACTAGCAGAGGAAACAGATTGACTAATCAACATTGGAAAGAAAAAAATTCATTACAAACATTAAAGATGTTCCTACAACAATAAGAGCCACAACTACCACAATATCAAGAGAGCCATATCAGTAAAGTACCTTAGAGAATGGATCTCAGATGATCACAATAAAACTGTGGCTCTCAAATTAAGAAAAACTAAAACTACACAGGGGATACTATGCTTGCTGAAAACATCTGATGTTGAATCCTCTTAATACAGTGGTAAGACCACTGGTCCTCTATCTAGCTGAATCACCATCTCTAACCAAGAAGACACTATTATGGTTCCTTTAATTTCAAGAAAGGAAATTTCCTCAAAGGCTGTGGCTCCCATATGGGAAATGATGGTACAAAACCTAAGTGTGAACTCTATCAACACCTATGGAGAATGGACTCTCATATACTGTCCTATAAGATCTTCAAAGTAGCATAAAAGAATGGAGTCAATGGATCCCTGTGGATCAAACAAATAGCGAAAGACCTTGCAGAATTTTTATATTACAGAAGACTTAATAACTAATAGGGGTGTCTACCATTTAGTTGTTGAAACCAATCCATACTGATATCCATTACAGAAGTTAACTGTTAAGAAACTATGGAATGGTCTGAGGAATGCAAGACAGATCAGCAGAAAAACAAATGAATATTTGGATAACAAAAAGTCTTAGTGTACTAACAAGACAACAACAACTACACTTTATTGAGAACATTAAATGTGGTGCACATTCCAGCAAAACCATAAGAATGTTAACTAGTAACTTAAATAATGCTTGTGTTTTTCATGTGCTGTTGTCTTCGCCCACTTCTAATATTTTGAATCAATGAGAAACAATAAAAAAGATAAGCCACAGCAGGATTATATTAATGCAAGTCAGGACACTTCAGGCAGTGATCTGCCATCCATGAACAGGCACAACAAATTGAGACTACATCCAAAGCAAGACAAAGAAACAATACAGAGATACATTACTTTGCACTGTGTGGCATACTATACAAAGGAAACTGACAAAATATATCTTCACAGAATTTTTGATTGGGAAAAATTATGTGAGCAATGTCTGAAAATACAGATGTGTCTTAGTAGACAATGTTCATGACACATTTTTAAAATAACTGATTATTACATCAGAGGTAGTACATTATGCTGTGAAATAATAATAATAACAACAGTTACCTTCATTAGGTACACATCTCAACATTGAAAATGTAGGAAGAAGACAAAAATTATAGTTATATATCTGATGCTTCTGAAGTTACAGGCAAATGTGAAAACTTGAAAATAATATTAATCTCTTGACCACACTTAGAAATATATTTATGCCTTATACGTTTCGACTTTCGTCATTTTCAAAGACTACAACTATCAATATAATAGAAAGGCACAAATAACAGTATACAAAATTAGAGCTTTCAGCCGTTAAAGACCTTCATCGGTTAGAGAGATACAAACATTCACACAAACATAACACCATCTCCGGCCGCTGTGGCCAATCTCTGTGGTGAGTAAGCAACCTATCCTCCTCAAAAATATTATTTGAAACATCAGTTTTATATGTAATGATGTATGTCCTTGAGACAAATTATTTTAAGGGGGAATATATTTTTAACAAAGCTTTGGTAAGTGTAACGTTATTTGTTAGTTGTTCTTGATGTTTTAACAAAATATGTGATGGAATACTGATACTTCTGTCCTTTCGTAGTCTTTGAAAATGACAAAAGTCGAAAGGCACAAGGCATAAATAAATTGCTTAGTGTGGTCAAGAAATTTATATTACTTTCAAGTGCATCCAAATGGCAACTTAATTCACTGGAGTCTGTTGCAGAAACAGCTGACTGGGAGATAAGAGCTATAATGTTGAGTACAGTAATAATAAGATGGTTTTAATAAGTGATAAAATACAGTGCTGCACTTTCAAGATTCAGAATCAGATGTGATGGGAGATGATACAATTCAAAGTGAGAAAACTGACTGCATCAAAACATCAGCATTTGTGTGAAAAGAGCAGGATACTACTAATTTACAAAGATGACACACAGAGCCATAGACAGGCATGATAAAAAAATTGTTACATGTAAACTTTCAGCCAAAAAACATTCTTGCACCAAAGAACATAAACAAACAAACACATTCAAATTGTTATGACCATTACATATGGTGCTCTGAGTCGAGTGCAACTACATTGCATCAAACGGTGACAGCAATCAGAAGTGATGCTATGGGGAAGGGCAAAGACCAGCAGGGAAGAGGGGTAATTGATAGCATTTTCTCCTCTTTTGATCTTTGCCTCACTTTCCTGCCTCCCCCCACCCCTGACAACCTTCCAACACAGCACCTAACACAGCCATCATGCATCCTGGTGCCTTCATACTACACCAAGCATTATTGAGTCTGAGTTCTTCTCCTCCTCCCCTTTCCTGCTCCGTTTCAAATTGCTATATTAGGCAAATGACATCAAGCAGTTGCCCTTAGACCAGAGCAACTGTATACAGCAGTCAATGGTGCACAAGTTTTTGGAATATGTGTGTATACTCTCTTATTGTAGAAGGTTGTTTTGTCCAAAAGCTTGCATGTAACAAATGTTTCCATCACATCTGTCTGTGACTTAGCATGTTGTCTCTGAAGTGAGTAGCACACTATTCTTTTCCTAGTATTATTAAATGTGGTCATTTCTTTTCTGTTAATAGTCTCTGAAGTTATCAAGATAAAAGATTATATACATAAAAAAATACAGTACTAACTGCATAATTTATATGTACCGGTACACTCCTATTTCTGTTAAAAATCATTGTCATTAGAAAAAAAATTTATTTAAATAATGCATCACTAAATGGGTTTCTTTTTTATGTTTATATGAAGTCTATTAAAATATATCTAATATAGAACAGTGTAAAGGGTAACATAACATCAAAATCAATTTTCTTTGTATGATCATAATAAAATATCTCAAACATTAACAATTGTTGGCATAAATATAAATATACATTGCTAGCAACTTCATAAAGGAAAGAATATTATTAACAGTGTTTAAAAATCCCATCAATGTCACATAGTTTTGACAATGACTGCTTACATCGGATGTGTGTTACCTTCACAGAGTTCACATGAAATGCAAGACTGGACTTGAGAACTATGAGAACATAATTGTAGGACTTTCACATATTTATCTCACAACAACTATAGGTTTCAATTTAATCCTGATTAAAATGTTGATTAATTACTTGAACTTATGCCAGTAACAACAAACATATAATTATTTTAATATAATATACAAGTGTACCTATGTTAATGTTTAGATGGTACACTGGTAAAAATTAACAACTGAATACAATAAGTCTGCATTTACTAATAAAAACTTACACAACAGATACACTATTTGTAAAAATAATGTTTATCACAAATCTAAGCTGAACTCTTAGTTGGTAAAACCTATGCTATTCAAGAAATGAATGATCACACTAATCATGACACCAAATCAAATGTGCCAAAACATAAAGCTGAAATGTAACCGAATTGTCTAAGTAGTGCCGCTTCTGTTAAATGCAGTGATATGCATAGCACAACCCTAAAAACACTGTTTAAGAAAGGCTCGAGAAATTTCTTGTCTACATATGTTAACAGCAATTCAGATAAACTGTCCCTAGAAGCCTATACTCAAAATCACAAAGGCAGGGCATAATTTTAAAAAATGGGAAATTATTGGAGAAAGTGTATGAAATGAATGGAAACAAAACTTGATAAATGTAAAAGCCGGGGCCAAAGCAAACTAATAAGGGAA
The DNA here is from genome assembly GCA_026315105.1 of Locusta migratoria. Taxonomy (NCBI): domain Eukaryota; kingdom Metazoa; phylum Arthropoda; class Insecta; order Orthoptera; family Acrididae; genus Locusta; species Locusta migratoria. The sequence continues at coordinate 555,567,139 of CM048744.1, forward strand.
ATTTATGTAGTTTATACATAATGAATGAATGTTAGGAGGCACATATTGTGGGAAAAAATGAATGAGAATTTCTTCTGCCCTTTTTTGATTACATCACCAAAATATTTTAAAGACATACACCGCAATATGCAACAGTTCCTTAATTTTTCATAGTTTTATTCACTCAGTATAAATGAAACACAGCATACACAAAGGTTTCAAGCTATGCCTGTACAACAAAAGATGAAAATGAACACATGAAAATGTTTTGAAGGTGTGTCTCTGAAAGGTGGCAGAAATTAATGTGACATAAACCAGTAAGAGAAAGTAAGTAGGGCTCTGAAAAATGGCCTCATTGGCCAGGAAACTGAGAACAAATATTTCCATTAATATGTTGGGGGAAAAGTTGCATAAGTGCCCATGAAATGTAAATATTGTGCAAACAAAAAGCCTGTAGTAATTGACAAATATGAACAATAAAGGATCAAGACAAGTTCAAGATAACTGTAACCCATGAATGGCAAACCAAAATCTTACATTCCTAACACTAATTAATTCTTTAGTACAATTAATACATATAAAAATATTCAGAATATATATGACACTCTTCAAAACTTGCAATAAATGACAATATGCCATTTATGAAATGCATTTTATTAAACCCTTGTCCACAGAGGATGAATAGATATGAAGTTTAGAAGTGCAGTACAGGGAAAGCTACACTGGGTCTTGTATCTGACAAAAATCAATTAATTATTTGTATTGTGAGAGATTCCACTCATGCCCTTGGTGGCTTTATAACACATTCTGATACTTTATTGCTGTGGTTAATCTTCACATCAATTAATGATAGCATCTGAATAATGGAGGGTGATTATCATCAAAATAGGAAAAGTTGATATATGGAAAGTCGTGTTATGATAGCCTGCATTTCACTAGAATGGAAATATAATAAATGAAACCTTTTTTGAATTCTACTTGCAGAAGTATTTGTAGATCTCATCATCATTTGTAAATATATTCATTTCTGTCACAACATAATAATAATAAAATCAATTTTTGTTTGTTGTAAATACTATGAGTATGGATAAACAACAGTGTTTGATACATCCATGACAGGAATGTGGGAATGCCTCCATTTAATGTGTTGTTTAAGGTGGTCTGGTCGTGACAAGACACTTAAACAGATTGGGCACTGATACCTAGCAGGGTTATGGTAGAGGTAGTGATTCTTCATATTATTCACAACTTTACCACAGACTTTGCATTGTCTTGCAGTTCCTGTTAGTTTCACAAACAACATCTTATAGTTGGTTATTTCATTCATAAGCACCGACTCTGCTCTCCCTGGAAGAAGAAAAATCAAATGAAAATCACTACCTCTACTCATTTGTTGTACACTAACTCTCTCAATTTTAAATAACAATACACAACATTTAAAAGATAAATAAAATATTTCTCATTTTTTTCCAATGCCATTATTCACATATTATCCATAATATTTCTCTTTTTCACAACAATCACTTAAAACTTTTGCAGACATGAAATTCATGCATAGTGAGATAGTGAACTGAAGCATAAAATAGGCTTCTGTAAGTACCAATCATGGTTTCTCAATATTCCTGTTCAATGGGGCAGCTTTCAGATCAGAACTGCAAGGTGGTGACTCAAACTTTCTAGTGTCTGGATTAAACATCGGATGTTTAAATCGACAATGAGTACGTAGGTTATCACTGCGCGTGTAAGTGGCTTGGCACAGAGGGCACTCAAACCTCCCTGGGAAGTGAACATGATAATGGTTGCGAATATGTGTAACAACTTTGCCACAAAGTTTACAGCGATGGAGGTTGGAGTAGCCAGGGATCTTGTCAAACGTTAGCCTCATGTGCCAGGCTTTTGATCCTGCAAAAGGAAAAAAATAGTGTGTGTCACTTAAAGTAAAACAGAAGTCTAAAACTGAGACAATTTTCTGATTAACAGAAAATACTGTTTATGAGTTCTTTATTGTAAATATTTTTATTTTAGGTTTTCTGATGTTTATTCATGTAACTGCAATTACATTTAAAGTAACATATTGCTTAAAAGTACTGTGACACATACTACTTTACAGTAATGTATTACACAACCCAATGCACTTATTTTGGGATAAATTGATATCACTATGTTTTCTTTAATGCAAATATGATTTTAAATATACAATAATGTATGAAAAATAACATTACTTTAATGTTTCACACAAAATACCTTTAACATTCACATTTACATTTGATTGTCTATCAGTATACAAATAAAGTAATTTCTTTTGACAGGAAAAAGTGAGACAACACAAAGGTGTAATAGAAATAAAACTATGTAAAACAATGAATAATAGTCTTGTTGTAAAATATATTTTAATTAAATATGTTAGTACAAATAATTATTTTGGTAACTAGGTAGTTGTATTTAATCATAAACAGACATATATGGTTATCTTATGGTGAAGATTAAATGCACTATTTTTATGCAATAAATCACCAATTTTTATGGCCTACAGGAACACTGATTCATAGCTTTTTGTTCACAATATTAGGCTCTTAATATGTTTACTAAGTATGAAAGAAAAAAATTAAACTGAAATCAATGGTTACATACTTTCAATCAAAAGCAATTCTCAAGATTAATTGGATAAACAATTGGACTCTATCACTCAATAACAAATAAATTTGACTTGTTCACAAAGAAGCTTACATACAGAGTGAGTCACGTACAACATAACACCCCTTTTATATCATGAATTGTTACACATATGGAAACGCGTTTTGTGGCACATGCTAGAGCACCAAGAGGGACATATATTTTTGTTTGATGAACAGTTTTAACGCCATTATTAACTGAGGTATTGAAGCAAGTATGTTTTTCTAATGGAGCCACTCACTTTTTATAAATGCATTCAATAGCTCTTGAGAATATAATTACAGTAATACATCATTTGTTAATATTGTTTGTGAAACCAGCCAGAAGGAAAAAAAAAAAAAAAAAAAAAAAAAAAAAAAAAAAAAAAAAAAAAAAAAAAAAAAAAGAGAGAGATACATCCTAGAATTTAAGGGTGCAATCGCTGTAACTGGTGTTTGCAATGCCAAACACTACCAAGCAGGCATCCCAGACCAGATTGTGTAATTGTATATAGTGAAGTAGGTCTGCGTGACGACAGTAACCCTTTTTCCCCTTGAACCAACTTTAGACCTACATTGGATGCAGACTGACCTGCGAATGTTGTATAAGTACATATGACATAGGCTAGAATCTGCCATATCACAAAGGGCTTAGGAAAACTAGTTTGCATTTGTTTATCTTCACGGATGTACGTGAGCCAAAACAAAGAGAAATCACCTGTTTATTCTTCGAAAATAAAGAGATCTTATATGCTGCAAAAAGCAACTTCTCTGTATGAAATATCTAAAATTATAGAAGGAATAACTGGGCTATTGTTTAACCTATTTGTACATGACTGTTTGCTTCTATGAGGCACAATACACGCTGTCAGACAACTAACTCATGCTACACTGCTCTAAATTGTATCATATGGGACACCTTTATTGAACTAAACATTTTATCAAAAATAATTTCACTACCACCTGTACACTGCAAAATAAATATTATTCTTAAATATCCATGCTGAATGTAAATGTGTGGTGACAGTGTTACCACCTAAATGCAATACATGTTGTTAATTATTTGACGCTGTAATGCAATTTTGTACAAATGTAATGTAATAAACAGTTTAATAACAATGCTTTGATAACCACCTAAAGCACATAACTGTCTCCTTTATTTCAATATGGGTTCAAAATGTTGACTGTGGACTCAAAGGCATATTATCAATCATAATTTGAAAGAATGATGAACAAATGTAATAACAGTGGATGATATGTTAGAGCAGTGTTTTCAACCTGTGAGTCACGAATCCCAGGGGGTTGCAAAGCCTTCTTTAGGGGGTTGTTGTCACAGGAGGAAGTTCTTGCACCATAAAATAACCAGTGGTTCAGTAATACAAAAATGTATGCCCAAGTGAAACTTATCTAATGTTAAAATTATGGAGTTCCTTGTGTAACATTAATTATAGATTTATGTAAAAAAAAAAAGGTAGATGAAGTCTACTTACCAGGCGAAGGAGCACAGGCAGTGATAGTAACAAATAAACACACAAGCACATACACATATACAAACACTAGCTTTTGCAGCCTAGCTGCTTCATCAGGCAGAAGGGAAGGAGAGGAAAAAGGAAATTATGAGGGTTTTAAGGGAGTGGGTAAGGAGTCATTCCAGTCCCGGGATAGGAAAGACTTACCTTGGGGGGGGAAAAAAAAGGAGGGTAAACAAATGCACACACACCCACACATTCACACAGACACTTTCTACAGTATGTCTGCCTAGGTGTACTTGTGTCTGTGTGAATGTGTGGGTGGGTGTGCATTTGTTTACCCTCCTTCCCCCCCCCCCCCCCCCCTCAAGGTAAGTCTTTCCTGTCCCGGGATTGGAACGACTCCTTACCCACTCCCTTAAAACCCTCATCATTTCCTTTTCCCTCTCCTTCCCTTCTGCCTGACGAAGCAGCTAGGCTGCGAAAGCTAGTGTTTGTATATGTGTATGTGTGTGTGTTTGTTACTATCACCGCCTGTGCTCCTTCGCCTGGTAAGTAGACTTCATCTATTTTTTTTTACAGATATTTTTCCTGATATGAATTTTTTCCTCTAAAATATTCGTATAATTAATTATAGATTTTTTTATAATACAGTATGTAAATGATTAATAAGCACAAAGTCTAAAAACTGTTTTCAGGAACCAGTCGATAGGTAAAAGAATTTTATACAATAATTAATTCTGAAAAATTCAAAAAGAGATCTTCTTCTTTACAAATCACCTACGCAGTGGGACCTTCCTTTATGAGCATACTTTGCTTCTGAGTCTTGTCTGAAATGCAAAATGGTCATCATCATCATCATCATTAGAGACTGATTATGCCTTTCAGCATTCAGTCTGGAGTATAGTACCTCTGATAAAATTCCTCCATGATCCCCTATTCAATGCTAACATTGATGCCTCATCTGATGTTATGCCTTTTACTTCAAAATCATTCTGCACTGAATCTAAATACTTTCTTCTTGGTCTATCTTGACTCCTCTTACCCTCCGCTACCAAGCTCATGAGTCTCTTACGTAACCTTGCTTCTCCCATGCGTGTAACATGAACCAACCATCTCAGTCTGTTCGCTCTAACTGCTTCATCTATGGTGTTCATTTCCAGTTTTTCTTTGATTTCCTCATTATGGACACCCTCCTGCCATTGTTCCCATCTGTTAGTACCTGCAATCATTCTTGCTACTTTCATATCTGTAACCTCTACCTTATGAATCGGTAACCTGTATCCACTCAACTTTCACTCCCATACAACAAAGTTGGCCGAAAGATAGAGCAGTGCACTGCTAACTGAGTCTTGGTACTGACTTCCTTCTTGCAGAAGAGAGTAGATCTTAGCTGAGCACTCACTGCATTAGCTTTGCTGCACCTCGATTCCAGTTCTTTCACTATGTTGCCATCCTGTGAGAAAATATATCCCAGGTACTTGAAAGTGTCTACCTGTTCTAACTGTGTTCCTCCTATTTGGCACTCAATCTGTTTAAATCTCTTTCCCACAGACATTACTTTCGTTTTGGAGATGCTGATCTTCATATCATAATCCTTGCACCTCTGATCGAGCTCTGAAATATTAGTTTGCTACTTTTCAATCGAATCTGCCATTACAACTAAGTCATCCGCATATGCGAGACTGGTTATTTTGTTTTTACCTATTTTAATCCCGCCTTGCCAGTCTACTGTTTTCAACATATGATCCATGAATAGTATGAACTACAGTGGTGACAGGTTACAGCCTTGTCTTACCCCTGAAACTACCCTGAACCATGAGCTTAATTTGCCATCTACCCTAACTGCTGCCTGACAGTCTTCGTAAAGACCTTTAATTGCCCGCAGAAGTTTGCCTCCTATACCATAATCTTGAAGAACTGACAGTAGCTTCCTCCTAGGAACACGGTCATAGCCTTTTCCAGATCTATGAAACATAAATACAATTTCCTGTTCCACTCATACCACTTTTCCATTACCTGCCATAGGCTAAAGATCTGGTCCTGGCAGCCTCTAAGAGGCCTAAACCCACACTGATTTTCATCTAACTTGTCCTCAATTAATACTCGCACTCTCCTTTCAACAATACCTGAGAATATTTTGCCTACAACACTAATTAAGGAGATACCTCAATAGTTGTTACAATCTTTTCTGTTTCCATGTAAAATCTACTGACCATTTTCTCCACTTTCTCAAATGGGATCCTGTTTCCATCGTCGTTCCTATCCCATTCTACCTGAAAATCTGACACATCATTGAATGTTTCACCTACATTGAGCAATTCTTCAAAATATTCCCTCCATCTGCTCAAGGCATCCACAGGATGGACTAGCAGCTTTCCTGACCTGTCCAAAACACTTGTTAATTCCTTCTTCCCTCCCTTTTGAAGATCACTAATTACGCTCCAAAATGATTTTTCCATGGCTTGACCCAGAGTTTCTAGCTTGTTTCCAAAGTCTTCCCATGATTTCTGCTTGGAGTCTGCAATTATCCGTTTGGCTTTGTTTCTTTCTTCAACATAACTCTCTCTGTCTGCCTGATTTCTAGTATGGAGCCATTTTTGAAATGCCTTCTTTTTCTTTTTACAGGCTGCCTTGACTGTGTCATTCCACTAAGCTGTCTGCTTCTTCCTGCCTTTACACACTACTGTTCCAAGACATTCTCTAGCTGCTTCCAGTAGTGTGTCCCTGTACCTTGACCATTCCTCTTCCAGTGACTGTAAATCATTACATTCAACTTTCCGAGATAATTTTTATGTATTTTTGTCTAATTTCCTTGTCTTGAAGCTTCTCCACTCTTATCCTTCTACACATGGACCTGACTTTCTGCTCTTTTGGCCTCACAAAACCAATTTCACTGCAGATTAAATAATGATCAGTATCATCAAAGAACCCCTTGAAAACACGTGTGTCCTTGACTGTCTTCCTGAATTCCTGGTCTGTTACTATATAGTCAATGATAGATCTGGTTCCCCTTCCTTCCCAAGTATAGCGGTGAATGTCCTTAAAGAATGAGTTTGAGATAACTAAGCCCATACTGGAACAGAAATCCAAGAGCTGTTTTCCGTTCCTGTTGGCCTCCATATCCTCTCCAAACTTACCCATAACCTTTTCGTAACATTCTGTTCGATTTCCTATCCTGGCGTTGAAATCACCCATGAGTAAAACACTATCCTTATCCTTCACTCTAACAACTATATCACTAAGTGCATTGTAAAATCTGTCCATCTCATCTTGATCTGTCCCTTCACAGGGTGAATACACTGCCACAATCCTAATTTTCTTGCTGGTGATGGCCAAATCTATCCACATCAGTCGTTCATTTACATACCTTACTGCAATTATGCTGGGTTCGATTGCTTTCCTGATGTAAAGTCCTACATCCCACTGTGCTCTTCCTACTTTGACTCCTGACAGGTAGACCTTGTATTCTCCGACTTCGTCCTCTTTCTCTCCCCGTACTGTGACATCACTAACAGCTAAAACATCTAACCCCATCTTACTTGAAGCCTCCTCCAGCTCTACCTTCTTTCCATTGTAATCCCCATTGATATTAATAGCTCCCCATCTCATTCCAGATCGCTTGCCAAGTTGTATCTGAGTTGTATTAGAGGTGGGACTCCATCACCTCCAAATGTCCGAGGCATTTTGCTCTGATTGTTGTCAGCATGATATTGAAGTACCTGGGAAGCAGGTTGCTAGGCTTACTTGCCCAGAGCCCCACTGGGTTTTACCCCTAACGGTTGAGGGACTAACTGATGGATTTGGTAGTCTTTGCCGTCTGAGCACAAAGGTGGCCACGCCTCAGAATATGTCCAAGATGCCCAACCTTATTCCAAAGTAACTGGTATCCCAACTGTCAGGACCACTTACTTGGCCACTCATACGTTGCCCGTGGTTCATGAACTAGGACATGACTACAGGAACCCACACCAAAGCAGTCGTTAAAAAAAATATACTCTTCTGCCGGAAATCATGTAAAAATATGTTAATGCATTCTATTCCGAAAATTACACAAAAAACTACATTTAACAATTTAAAAGAAAGCTAAAACAAAAGGAAGAAGATCAAATTTGTTGCCTTTGAGATAACAGAGTTTTGTTACGGTACATGAGGAGGGGGAGGGATGGTCGCCAGAATACCTTTACTTGGAAGGGGGGATGCATATTCGAAAAACACTGGGTTAGAGCATGCACTGGTGATTCAACAACACACACCTTCTGTTGTAGTTGGGACATTGTCAGACTGCATCTTTTAGTGCCCCCGAAGAGAGAAATCCAGGGGGGAGGGGAGGGGCTCAGATCGGAGAGCCTCGCAGGCCATTTTACAACAGAATTTCATCCTATCCAACGTCCAAGAAATTTTTCCTCCAGTATTTGCATTGACACAAGGGACAAGTGATTACATCATTGCTGTTGCAACCGCATACACTTTCGGATATCCAGTGGTACCTCTTCTTGAATAACTGGCAGAATGTTCATAGGCAAGTGTGTACACGAATATCCATTCAACACACCTGGGATGAAGTAAGGCTCCACAATGTATTTCCCTATGCTGCTGCACCATACATTTGCATTCCATGGCTATTGATGTTGCATCTGATGAAGCCAATATGGATTTTCAGTTGCCAACTAGTGCATGTTATGCAAATTTACATTACCGTGGTTAGTAAATATTGTTTCATCGCTAAAGACCACATGTTGCAAAAACATAGTGTCATCTATCAGCTGCTGAAGGGCAAACTGATAAATTTCTGTATGATGTTAAAAATCATAGTTGCAGAATGCCTGATGTAGTGACAGTGCGAATGACACTTGTCTGGCTGATACCACATTATTTGGCAACACGTCTCATACCACTATGCGAATTCAACAGTGTTGTAGCCATGACAGCTTCTTTGTGTTCTCTATCAGATGCAGTCTTCTTTCTTGTTCTCATTTTCACATTCAAGCACCCTGTCCGCACTAGCATCTTCATGATTTGTGCAATTGCAATTATTATTGATCCCGATAGATAATTTTGTACCATCGTATTGTCTGAACAGCATTTCATTTACATTCACCATATAAAAGAAGTACAGCCAACTTCTGTTCATTTGTGTATATATCTGCACATAACTATTGAAGTGGAAATGAGCGGCTGGCTTGCAGTGCAGACAAGTTGACAATCAAAAGTGTTGACATTCTGACGCTACATAGCACGAGAGCTCCAGTTGGCAGTGTTTGCCCAGGTAATGCCAATTCTGGCCAACATATCCTGTAATTTTAGGGCATTTCTGTCCTTTTTTTCCAACATCAACAGATGCTATATCACTGTAATTGTCCTATCAAGAGCTATCAAATGCAGTTATTTAAAAAAGAAATATATATATATAAATAAATAAAGTGTAACCATTCATGAAATAAGAGGGGTGTTACATGTCTCGCCCTATTTGTCATGAAACAGCCAACAAGAGACAGAGAGAATTTAATTTATGATAATTTTAAACAGAAAACTTGATAATGAAACTTTCACTCTGCAGCGGAGTGTGCGCTGATATGAAACTTCCTGGCAGATTAAAATTGTGTGCCAGAACCGGGACTCGAACCTGGGACCTTTGCCTTTCGCGGGCAAAGGTCCCAGGTTCGAGTCCCGGTTCCGGCACACAATTTTAATCTGCCAGGAAGTTTCAGAAAACATCATGATTAGAAGTATGCACCAAATGTATACATTTTGCAGGAAAATGCCAACTGAAGAATCTCAGCATGTTCATGGTCCACCCGAAAATCTTTGCTTTTGCCAGTAACTCTCTCCTACTTTCCAAACTTCATAAAAGCTTTCCAGTGCAAACATTGTGGGACTAGCATTCCCAAAAGAAATTATATGCAGAAAAATGGAAGATGATGATGTTTGGATGTTTTAGGTGGACTAAACTGCAAGTTCATTAGTCCCCCAAAAAATGGCAGAGTCACAGTGTAGGGTAATTTTTCCAGAATTAATTATCACTTTGCAGTAAAGTATGTGCTGATTTGAAACTGTGTACTAGAATGGCTTTGATTCCTGATAAGAGTGCACAGTTTTACTTTGCCAGGTAGTTTGGAATGAACACACACTCAACTGTAGAGTGAGAATTTGTTTTTGGAATTAAGACTTCTTGCCAGATTGGGCCTCAAACCTGAAACCCTGACTTTTCACCAAGGTATAAGAAGACTTTTTAAGTAGTTTTTAAGGTACTTACAAATATGGAGATGTGGTGGTGGATTATGAGTGGATTGTGAGTCTGAGCTCTGCCAGAAACAGAATTCTGCATGAAATACAGGATTCTTGGTTTGAATCCCAGTCTGGTACACAATTTAAACCGTCATGGTTCTAAAGCTGCATATACTCTTTTGCAGATTGGAATATTCATTCTGTCATTTCTATATTTTTTATCAAATTCAACTGTGCTCTGAGTCATAGATGAGTAATCAAATCATACAGGAATCCATGATTATATGTAAATAGTTATCTGATTAAGAATTGTGATACAAACATCTGGGAATATTTTCATGTGATCCAGTGCCTGGACAGTTTAATATTCCAGATATGTATAATTCCATTAATACAACAATCAAGACAGCAATAGAAGGATGTAGGCCACAAAACTTAACTTTTTTTCAACTCTGAATTACACATGATGGGAAGCTAAACCATTTGCCCTGTTTATCTTCTCTAAGAAAATTTTCTTATCTGAACCTAATAGATGCATATATTTCTTTTTCTAAACTTGGGTTGGCTCTGATTATGCTTCACATTCAGACATAGATTTTGAACATTTGTACAATAGAAAACATGTAAAGTGTATACATTTATTACTACCTGAATGAAATAAACAATAACCACTGTAGTGCATGCAATGTAAACTGTCTTGTGTCTGGACAGAGTGTCGCAGGTAAGGCTGAAAGTGGTATATGGGCATTCAAGGCAGCTTCAAAACAATCAATTTGCTTTAAACAAAACTGAGTCTTCCAGCTCATATTTAATGACATTAAACACAATAAAACAAATGTTACTCCCACATCATCTATGATGTGTAATGTATATACAAGTTAAGACTTTGTACAGAAATGATGTACTAACTGCAGTACATTATAATTAGCAGTTCAGCTTCATATTCTGTATTGGATTTCAGAATACACTTTCATTTGTGTGAAGAAGAGGAAACCTATTTGATACATACTTTATAATTAGCAGCATTCTCTTCCAGCATTCCTTGGAAATTAAGTCCACGAGTCAAGACTTTTTTTTGTTGGAATATATTATCTGGTTAAACACTCAAAATTTTACCATATGGTGGCCAATATTTATTTCAAGAAGGAAAACACAAGGCAAAGAGGATAATTTAAGGAACTGAGCTGATGTCAAGTGATCTAGCCTAAGGCACAAAATAGGCAATTCAGAATGGTCACATGGCAAGAAACCAAGTTCCCAAGGGCAACAGAAAATCTACATCAAGAAAATTATATAGCTACAAGCAGCATCTATTCTTATTGAAATTTGGCATGTAATTCTGGACTACAAGAATAAATTTAGAGGTAAATAATAATAAGAAGCCTGAGTTAACAATGTAGAATTAAATTTGTAACGAAGAAAAGACAAATCAATGGAAGACAAATTTTACAACAGAGACTGTGGCAAGAAGCAGAGCTACTGCTGAGGTATGGCAACACATGAGCTGAATGGTGCATTCTGGAACATCAGTCAGCATTTTGTTAGATGAAATACTGCATTGTGTTGCAGTGACCTATCATCCCAAACAATGCAGACAACAGAGTGCCAGCAGACCATCAATCATCACTGCCACATTCTCAACACAACACTACATGCCTGTTCATAATCTGAAGAACAAATTTGTGTATTTTACACACTTTTCGTAAAGTGCTGAATGTAATTGCTTCATGATCAAAAAGTGTCAATGTATAAGGTGTTAATTTGTTGGTAAGACAATGTATACATATAATTGCTACTTTACAGATGAAATGTTTGTAGAGTCGTGCAATCAATCTAAGTGATGGTAGTGTATGGAAAGAGAAACGACTGACAGTGGACCGTGGCAAGCAGTTAGAGCAGGGAGAGGCATATGAGTGCTGTTAACTGAGCGTTTCTTATGTGTCTGGAGGACATCTGTGAGTTACACATGCTAGTAATTTACAATAAAATAAAATAATCTATAAAACTGTTTATTGTCAACATTTAAGACATATACAATGTTGGAATAATTAAGCACATCTCATAAGTCTAAAAATAACGTAAATGTCTCAAAAATTACAAATGTTTAAGATTACTAGATCATAATAATAATAATAATAATAAACTTTTGAATGTGTGATGCAATTTCAACAAACTCTGCTTTAGATGACAGATTATTGTGTCTAGCTATCACCTTGAAAGTATCACACTTGTAGATATTTATTTAATGACAGATTTTAACTGATATAAATTTATAATGGAAATATAAGCAGATCATCATTTTCTCTTCACTGAAAATGCAGGCAGCATCATTTATTTACCTATTGTATTTTTAATTTAGTGTGTTCTTTTATTGTATAATTTTCCAGTAATTTATGTAAATTGGTATGAGTGGTCAAACTCATGAAAGCTGGTTTGTCTATTTATTTATTTCAGACTTTATGTAATACTGATTATCAGTCTTTTCTTGTATTTAAATGATGTTATATTTGTAAGAAAGTGGTTTCAAAAGGTCAGTATTTACTTATAGATATCTCATGTTAAGATGTATACAGTTTTGGAAGGGATAAACTGGATGACAGGAGTGATTCAAGTGAATAGTGTGCTACGCAGTGAACGGTCGCTTCTCAGGACTCTAAATTTAGCATGAACAAGTGTACATCAGTGCAGCTGGTATGTGTTTCTGTTCATAAACACGAACTTATGAGTGTAGAAATGGTGTTTGGGGAACTTAAAACTATTTTGAACTGTTGACAATTTCATGTTGAGTGTCTTAAAGTTATGATTACTTAGTTGGGAAAAGTGCTATGCACCTGTTTAACCATTTTAGTCTATTTATGTTTAATAAGTCATCTGACCACTTCCAATAAGGAACCAAATGAACTCGATAAACCTTATTCAACTAAATCTCTGACTTTGCATACATCATTTGCTAACGTTAGAATAAAACCAATTATAATAATGAACCAGTTATTTTATGTACTATTTCTTATTTGTTTCGCACACTACGGCCTATGCATAGATTGTTTTTAACTACAAGATCACTGATAAAAGATAATATGTGCAACTAAGGTAGTTGTTAGGGCATGAAAAGAGACATGTTCGGTACCACCCTCAGATAACATTGAGCAGCCCAATAAGTCAGTTCTTGCAGCGTATAGTCACACGTGCTTTAATCTTAGCAGTGAAAATGCAGTGAAGGATGAAGCTTAAAGTCACATTATCTACATTAGTTAGTGATTCATGCCCATCATAAAATGCAATATGTCAGTGGAACAGTCAGTTTCCTTGGAAGAAATCCTTACTAATGCTGAAGTAAGAATAAATGCATGATTGCATACACAAAAGAACGATTTACCTCGAAAGCTGATACAAAAAAGAAATAAGTAAACACTGAATTGATTAATAAATTGGAACACCATATCCAGGAATCAAGAGATGCGATCTTGTTTTAGATGAACACACATAAAATAAAATAAGCCCTTTCAAATTTACCTAAAGGATTACATGAATACATTGCAAAACATTGTGATTTAATTCCTCTTAGGGGCAGGGAACAATTTAAAGAAGTTACAAACAAGTAGAACACAATAATTTTATGAAACAAAAATTGTCAAATGTAAATAATCATATTTCAGAAAAGCACAAGAATGTAGAAGACTTAGAAAACTATAGTAATTTTTCAGAATTAGCAGGTAATCCTACTAGTAATCCTTGTCTGGAAGAATGGGTATTGGCGTTAGTAGAAGAAAAGTCAAGGCAAAAGTTGATTCTGTTGTCTCTATTTAATAGAGAACAAACAATATTTAAATGCATCTGGAGAACTTAATAAACTTTGGGGAGAAATAGACCAAACAAAATGTCACTAGCAAAGAAGACACAAGACATGATTTAGTATTAGTTAAAGATTTTCATCACTATTCACATATAAAGAGACAAATAAGTACATTTTTCCTAAGGTACAATGAACCATACAAAGTCACTCTGTCGCTCACCCAAAAACTACTTTTTAGTTGATCCTGACACAGATCAAGATAAAGGTTTATATAATGTTGACATTAACCCTCAGGGGAAATTACATACCTGAAATAGAGCAGTCACTTCTATACTAATTTTTTCCCTCCATTTAGATGAGTGACAGACATACATTTTAGGGTAACATATTAATGTTTGACTTTTTTTTAGGGGTTTTCCTTCTGTGTCTACCAACTACAATAGAAGTATTCCAGAGTCAAATTTTGGAAAGTCTGTGATGGTGAAGCTGTAGCAATGCTATTCTCTAGGAAATGCTAAACATCTCCCTTCTGCACTACACTGAAGTTCATCAGCAGAAAGGATTCTTTGGGATGAGAGGTGCTAAGACCTTTTTCTTTTTCTTTCAGTGCAATCTTTCTTTGACTCAGACATACACAGTCTCTTTAGTCCCTTCATACTACTTCTTCTGAAGTATCAATCTAACCTTCCTCTTGTCACATGCTTCCATTTCCATTGCTGTTATTGTTATTATTTTTGTCCATGTTTTGGAACTACCTCCTGTTTTCACAAATATGGAACTAGTAATAGCTCAACACAGACTAAAAGACATTGAAGACATTAAAAAAAATACTTAACTGTGCTTGGCACAGGATATAGCCTAAATAAGTGAAGGTACTGTACTGTGCAGACAAGCAATTAACAGATTCCATTTAGTTACAAAACTTATAACATCACAAACAAGTGAATCAATAGTAACAGATGTCAACAAGCTGCCATAGTAGGTACCTTGATAATATGGCTTATCGTTTCACCAGCTGCAAAATGCTTCTGTCGGAGCACAAAAAAGGCAAATATCTTCCTTTGTAATCAACACTGACAAAAAAAGTGGGAAACAGCTGCCTCAGTACTCATTCTGCCTTCCTCACCAAAACTTATGTGCTAGAGAATATACTGTATTTGCACTCTTCCTTTTACTCACTCACTCATTGTAATGAAGGCTTCATACAGTACAACATCCATTCACTGCCACTGTCAGGATATGCCTCTCCCCTACTGTCTAGTTTTCCTCCCAGTAAAACTTTCTTCTGTCTGCGTCTCCCACTACCACTGCCTTAATCCCTTTCACTCCATTTTGCATGCCTTCTTCTGTCATTGTCTCTGTCCCATTTTTTTCTCTTATATTGCCAATGCCTCTTTCTGTCTCACAGTCTGTTCCCTGTATCATCAATCATGATTATCTTCTTCTCTTTACATTTACACTTGTGGATTCTTTGCCCGGTCCTAACTCCTCGACTGAGAAAATATCACATAGGTTTTTCAGATGGGGGAAAGCGAACAAAACTTTTGGTATTAAAGTTTGTCAGCTTGGAGGATTCAGATCCCCAAAGATTATGTAAGCCTACATTCATCTCTCTTTCTCAATTTCCCCGACTGTTTTCTCTTTCTTTTGCTCTTGCTGTTACTGTGTCAATGCATTTATGTTTTTTATTGTAACTGCCTCTTTCTTCCAATAAATATCCATTCTCTCTTTTCCCCTACTCAGACTATCTTCTACAAACCACTCTGCTACCCTCTTTCAGCAGTAAAATGTGTGAATATGTTCGCATGCCAAAATTTTTGATGGGGATGGCGGAATGAGGACTGAGATGTCTGGTTCCCACTTTTATGTTAGTGTTGTTCAAACAGGAACATATCCTTTTTTGTGCTCCGACAGAAGCATTTTTCCTTGGAACAGTTAGGTATGCTGCTTATATAAAAAAGTTATTTGTATCAGTAAATATGTGACTATTTCTTTCTATGCCTCAATACATTTACGTACAGGGTATGGCAAATAACAAAAAGAAATTCAGTAGCTTAATGAGAAGAGACATGAGAAGTTATGATATCTAAATAAAATTTGTCACTGAACTGTGTTCTTGAAATGCAATGATAAGTATTTCGCATTAGAAAGAGGATGGCATGCCATGAGGGTTCACCTGACAAGTATATGAGATTATACTGTGCTCTCAATTGTTAATAAAATTTCTATATCTTCTCTGAATTTGATATGTTGCTATGTATAAGCTGAAGTAAAACACATGTAAAGTCTATGCCCTGTTTGTTTACCTCTGTAAACTCTATAAAATATGTTGCAATACTTGACTAAATAGGAAGCTGCACATTAACTGTGATGAATAAGATTCTTTCAAATCTCATGATTAGTTTCAAAGCAGCCTGAACGCAGTCTTTCAGCAATAAACACACTTTTGCTAGTGAAACATCACAGTTTTTGGTTGTATGTTGATAATGGAGAAAGATTTTCAGAAATGAAAAAATTCCTTTTCTTGTTAAATTTCTACATGATGTACTGTAAAAATTTGAACGATTTGCTGTGGTTATTTATTTAGATATTGGTGACTCATACTGAAGGAAAGGCTAAAAATTGGGTTTTTCAATTTTGTGCAAAACTATGACAAATTTAAACTTCCGGATCTTGGTAACGGATAAAAGATATCTAAAAAATTTTAAACGTGTTTTGAGAATATCATCATAATAACCTTTGGTGAAAATTTCAATGATTTGCAACAAATAGAAAGTATTGAAGTGACTGTCCCCACAACCCGACATTGTACTGTGTGATAGATATATTATTCCCATTTTTCTAACATGTATCCAAATGATCACCAGGCCAAGGGCTACCCATAAAACTTTACTCTTTACCTCTGTGATCAATAGAACCACAGATATGGGACCATACATAATTGTGAATTCTCACGCAGTGTTTTTGAACATATTAATACCATGCACTGCTGTGTGCGTTTGATTTTTACAAATTGTAGACGATTGTGAAAACATATTTTGAAGTACAATCTTATTTCTTGTTTTATCTCTATACTTATAAGGCACATTTGTTGTTCGTTTATCTGTTCTCTTATAACTCAAGATCCAGACAACCAAATAACGTGAAATTTGGTACACATACACAAAATTACATGGGGAAGGTTCTTAAACAGGTTTCGTTACATTTTTTGGAAAACTAACTGGAAAATTTGAGAAAAAGTGAAAGTGTGTTTTCAATGTGTCTGAGTAAATCTATATCTTCACATTGATCTTGATGAAATTTTTCACAACTGACCTTCAAAACAAGAGGAAGGACACTGTCTACATAAAATTTCGTTCAGTGCATGGTGGAGGGTACTTATGGATTTCACGAAAAAACCACAGTTTTGCTCTGATCTTGATGAAATTTTGTACACTTGACCTTTTAAACAAGATGAAGGTTACTGTCTACATGAAATTTTGTTCGGTGCATGGGGAGAGTAGTTTACTTACAGTCTTCAGTTGCAATCTCTATACATATAAGATGCATTTGTTGGAAAATCTCATTTTAAGCCCGGGCAAAGCCGGGTACTTGCAGCTAGTTTTTATAATATAGCCTTTAATGATCATTACACCTGTATAGAAAACAAACTCAGAAGTTACACTTTGACACCTGAAGGAGAGGGGCAATAGGACATGTAAGTTTTTATTTTATTTTGAGATAGTGTGCAACTCACCACATCGAGCCATGACAGGCACATAAAAAAGACACTCATATACAATTAACTTAGCTTTTGGCCACAATCCTTCTACATAAATAAAGACACACACAATCATTCATAGAATCACTTAGACACACTTCACAAACATACAACCATTGTCTCTGGTTGCTGTGTACCAATATGACAGTTCTGTGTTTGTGAAGTGTGGCTGTGTGATTATTGTATGAATGGTAGTCTGTATCTTTTTTCTGACGGAGGCTATTGGCCGGAAGCTCAAATAGGTACCTTTGTATGAGTATCTTTTTTATGTGACTGTCACAGTTCAAAGTAAGTCTTTGTAGTGTATTGCACACTATCCTCATTATACTGTTGAATTACACCCTGCGCTTTCCATTATTAGTTTTCTTTCTTTCATTTGATGAGAAAATATTTCCTCTAGCAGAGGAACAAGCCAGTATATTGTTGTGCATGTGGACCACAACTTGCAGAGAACAAAGTAAGTATAGTTTAGGAATATGACTATAGGTGAATATGTGCAGACCAAGCTTCTATTCACAGTTGAGGATACAGTATTGGGATGCTCAGGAATAAGCAATCAAGAAACTATGTGTAGGAATGTACTGATGGGATATATGAATTTGTGTATTTATTTATTGGTTTTTCTGTTCCATAGGACCCAATTGAGGAGTGAGACTCCAAGGTCATGGAACAAGTCAATACATTAATTGTTACACAAGAATGGTAATAGAAAATTTTTAAGTAGTCCTTTGCACACAACAATCAATAAAGAAAAAAATGAATTAGCTTAATTGTTTAACTTTTCTAGGAGTTCCTCGACAGAATAAAAGGAGTGAGCCATGAGGTAACTCTTCAATTTAGATTTGAAAGCGTGTGGATTAGTGCTAAGATTCTTTAGTTCTTGTGGCAGCTTATTGAAAATGGATGCCGCAGAATATTGTACCCCATTCTGCACAAGTGTTAAGGTGGTGTGATGCAAATGCAGGTTTGACTTCTGTCTAGTATTCACCGAGTGAAAGCCACTAACTCGTGGGAATAAGCTGATATTATTAACAACAAACGACATTAAAGAAAAAACGTATTGTGACGCCAGAGTCAAAATTCCCAGACTACTGAAAAGGGGTCGACATGACGTTCGTGAACTTACACCACATATTGCTGGAAGCACCCGTTTTTGAGCCAGAAATATCCTTTTTGCATCAGGCGAGTTACCCCAAAAAACAATGCCGTACGTCATAAGTGAGTGAAAGTAAACGTAATAGACTACTTTTCGTGTTGAAAAATCACTTATCTCAGATATTGTTCTAATGGTAAAATATAGCAGAATTTAGTTTTGGAACAATATTCTGAACATGGGCTTTCCATGACAACTTACTGTCTATATGAACACCTAGAAATTTGAACTGTTCAGTCTCACTTATCACATGCCCATTATGTGTAATCAGAATGTCAGCTTTCGCCAAATTATGTGTTAGAAATTGTAAAAACTGAGTTTTACTGTGATTTAACATCAACTTGTTTTCTACAAGCCATGAACTTATCTCTTGAACTGCATTATTTGTTATTGTGTCAATATTACGAGCAACACCCTTCACTACCAAGCTGGTATCATCAGCAAACAAAAATATTTTACAGTCACCTGTTATCATTTATATAAATAAGAAACAGCAATGGTCCCAAAACAGACCCCTGGGGCACCCCATACTTAATTGTGCCCCATTGGGATTGCACGTCATAGCTATTTTCTACACTGCGGAGAATTACCTTCTGTTGTCTGTTATTAAAGTAAGAGGTGAACCAGTTGTGGGCTACTCCCCGTATTCCATAATGTTCCAACTTCTGCAACAATATTTTGTGATCAACACAATCAAACGCTTTTGTTAAATCAAAGAAGACGCCTAATGTCCGTAGCCTCTTATTTAACCCATCAAGTGCCTCACAGAGAAACGAAAATATAGCATAAGAGGATAATCTATTCCAAATCAAGGGATTCTATGGCAAAGAGACTGAGTGGCTATGGTGGCTAAATAAGGTTTGGTACAGAGATGACCGCCCCCCCCCTCCCCGTTCTATAGCCGTGTACACAGCCAATGTCTACATATAAACTCAACAGAGGAAGCAATGACTTACCAACTGTACAAAAGGTCTAATGAAAGGACTTTACTCCATTTCTGGTAGATCTGTGATTTTTAGTTTAGGTTCTTAATGCAACCCAGTGTAAAGTTAGCTTTATTGTATGCCTTCTGGTAAATAAATAAATTCAACTGGTAGAGAACTTGGTAGGACATATTCATTACACACATATCTAGTGTACATAAACAACTTTACAGTGTTCTGCCATGATGTATTTATTTATTTATTTTATTTTTTTTACATTTTCTTCAGTGGTGTTTTGAGAAATGGCAATCTACATTATTGAAGGTTAAATCTAACTTTGGCACAGAAGGGGGTGAATTATGCTGCCACAAAAGTCTATGGTCACTTATCTGGCGATGACATCAAATGTCTGACAGATAGCCAACCAATATTTAAAAACAAATTGAAAAAATTTCTGAATGACAACTTGGTCCAAACTCAGTAGATTAACTCTTACATAGAAATTTGCACTTTTATCAATAAGTAAATAAATAAATAAAAATGTATATCAAGTAATGTTATGTTTTACTAAACTGACATGTTCCACAACATTGTATTCATGATCTATGGAACATGTATTAATGTAATCTAAACTAACAGCCATGATGCTGATGGGACATTAAACCCTAATCTTCCTTCCTATCTTCTATTACTTGAGAAGTCTTTCATTACTCGCATGTCGGGGAATCTATTCCATTGCCATCTTCATGACATCAGTGGCACCCAGCTGACATTTCACATGCTACTCGAGGGTCAATCACCTTATAACTCCCACCACTTCCTGCATCTGACCAAACAAGGTGGCACTACAGTAAACACACCGAACTCAGATTTGGGAGGATGGCAGTACAAATTCGTCTCCGGCCATCTAGATCTTGATATTCCATTACTTCTCTAAATCATTGCAGGCAAATGTTGGGATGGTTCTTTTGAAAGAGTAAGTTAGATTCCACACCCAATACTTAACAAAATAAAGTGAACTTGTGCACACTTCATGTGCTACCCCACCCAACTTAGTGCTCTGTTCCTTACTGTGGGAACAATGTTCTTATGTCCCATTTGCTACTGCACCTACCACTGCCCTCCTGACACAATCATTTTTCATTATACATGCTTCTGAGCCTGTTTCTGCCTTCAGAGCCTAACAATTTTCCTTCTTAATTGCTTATGCACTCACCTATGTGTACTCGGAGCACATTTACACCCTCTGGAAACCGTTATTTTTCTTCCCAATTTCTTCCATGCTCATTTCACCCTCTGGGTATGACTTTCTGACATCGTTTCCAGACTTCATTCATACCATATTCAGCCATTCACATCCAGTATGTATATTCCAGTGTTTGGTCTCTGTGCAAATCACTATCAAAGCTCACTCCTTGGCTGCTGTTACTCTTGTTTTTAGCTCCAGGTCCACCCACACAGCATGTGGAGTCAGGACCCCAGCCTAGGAGCCTCACCTCCGGACACCTAAAATACATCTACTACTAGGCATTACTCCCACTGGATGCCAGCAGTAGTTAACTGTATGTTGGGTCAGTTCATGGGAGCAGTGATGCGTATGATCAATCCCCAGGCCACCAACTAAATCAACACAGACAACTCAGAGGTTTGTCACAGACAAGGGCTTTTTCCAGCCCAGTGCCTGGGACAACACTGACCTGTTCCCAAACGAACAGGACATGTGGCCCACGGCTTTCAAGGAAGGTCTGCCCTTCTTAGAACCCAGCTCCTATGCTCATAGATGTCACCCACATTCTGATGGTTCACCAATTCTGTGGGCAGTTACACACTTCCTGGAACTTCAATTGTGCACTATCCTCTTGTCCTCATAGTCACATGACCATTAACCCTGCAGGCCAGCAACCTCTCACACAGTGCTCTTATATGAGTGACCTAAACTGGAACGGCCTACATAGCAGATGACAGAGTTATGATAACATACACTGAGTAGACTAGTAAGTAGTAGTGAAAGAGACACTTGGTCCTATGGACAATATTGGTACAATATTATCTTCACTTACACATTAACTAAACCTTTTATCCAGAAAATACAACAGGTAAAAAAAGATCATACCAGCTTATTTCACAGGATAGGGGTGTCTCCACATTAGTTTATTGATATGACAAATAATTTTCTCTGTTTTCTCTTACGTATGCTTTTCCAGATAAACAGTTAATGAGAACTGAATTGGTGTGCCTGCAGTGATAAGAACCGTAACACATCATCTTAAAAAATAAGTTATTTAGTTACAATTTGGATTCCAAAAGGATATCTCCACTGTTCACACATTTTTTCGATTCACATATCAGATTATACAGAACATAAATAATGCAGCATCCTAGATGGTTGTGTGTCTTTGAGACGTGTCTGTGTGAATGAGGGATTGTCCTTTTTCTGATGAAGGCTATGGCCAAAAGGTAAGTTGCGTGTCCATGAGTGTCTTATTTTATGTGCCTGTCGCAGCTTAATGAACATCTTTGTAGTGAGTTACAAGCTATAATCATTATCTTGTTGACTTCCAACCTGGACTTTCCATTGTTGAATTCCAGCCCTTACTTTACATTGTTAAATAAAATAAAAAATACAAATGGTATTTTCGGGACCTATCAAAAGAATATGATTGTACAGTTCACAGTATTCTCTGACAGAAGCTAAAATACGAGGGTTGGGATAAAGTCATGGCAACTAATATTATTATTATTTTATTTTTTCCAGATACCAGTCCAGTTGGAAAATGTAACATATACAGACAAAAGGACAATGTGTTAACTACATGACTGAAATATTGTAACACACTAATTTATTACAGTAGCACATAGGGCAATATGGTCTTCATGGTGCAAAAGAATAACAACACAGTACACATACAGTTGGCATGACAAACCTGCTCCACAGACCCTCAGAGTAGCCCCCTGCTACTGTCACCACACACTGCCAACAATGTGGGTGGCACTGATTACCATCTGGCCTCAGCATTTGCTGCACCACGTCTGAATCGGGTCTCCTCTTTGTGCACAGCATAATGTCCTCTCATGTTGCAAACCGCCTACCACTTAGTGGTTCCTTAATCTTTGGAAAGAGATAAAAGTCACAGGGCAAAATCTCAGGAGAGTTCAGTGGAAACATCAATTCTTGCCACCCCCAACATCACAGTAGGTGCCCTACACACTCTGCTTTATGTAGTCTTGCATTGTCAGGCAGGATTATTGCTCTGTCCACAAGATCTGGACGTTTCTCCGTAACACCATATCATACCTGTCACACCAGGAAGCTCCTGTAGTGCTGTGTGGTCACTGTTCTGCCATGTGGAACAAAGTGGCAAACAAATACATCACATGTGAGGATCATCACGAATTCGACTGGGGAAGGCTTTTGGCGGAACTTCTGCCTCCTTGCTGATCGGGCATGTCCTCACTAAGCGAACTGATGTTGCAGTTCTGGTTTGTGTGCCCTGGCGCAAAATTCATTGATGGCAATTTTGCGAACTTGCAACTCATTATGCAATATCCTGTGAATGGCGCATTTCTCAATGCCACTTGCCCTCACTAACTCCAGCAGCGTCCACTGCCTGTCTTCATCCAGCAGCTCCTCGATGATGGCACAGGCCACTTCAGTGCGCACACTGACATGTTGTCCTGAACAGTACTCATCATTGGTTGACTGACGCCCTCGCTGAAACTTTCCTACCCACCTTACTACTGTACGGTATAGTAGGACATTATTCCCAGGGGCTTCCACTAATTCACAGACATTCCATTGCATTTCTTCCTCAGAGTACAGCTATTTTGATGTAAGCGCTCTGCTCAACATGAGTTACTTCCATCTCTCACGGTACATACCAACTGACTGATTTCGTAGTCCTTGCTGCCCAATTACCAGCTATTACAGAGCCATCTGTTGCTCTGCATACACACTACGCCTGCAGATCTACCACACAACATATATATGATTGTGATTCATTCACATGTCTATGAGAAGGAAAGCAGTTGCCATGACTTTTCCCCAACTCTCGTATTATGGTACCAAAAATTTTTTTAGTAACTGGTATTCATCACCTTTAACTAAAATAGTTCAAAGTGTTGCACTAACAAATCCAGGATGTACAATGAAACATCATTTTCATAATGGGGATTAATAATTACATGTGTATCTCAGTATTCAAGTGATGATACATGGGGTAGGAATGAGGAATGTTAAGGAGAGAAGGATAAATAATTTTCTTTTTAATCTAAAAGTTGTAATATTTTTTATTTTTCTTAAAATTTAGTAGGTTCAATTTCTATAATAATCTCCAACACATGATAAAAAGATATTGAAATTCAGATAGAGTAACTGCATAAAATATTTCTATGATCATTAATAATGTCACTGAAACAAAATAGTAAAATACAATTCTTTTGTTCAGAATATAGTTGAATAGTCTAGTCGTTTCCTGTCTATTGTCAATTGCAGATGTGTTGTACTGATTCTGTATATCATTTTGCATTACTGAAAAATAAATGACTAAAGTTTAATGAATGTGTTTGAAAGTTATTACAATAGTGCTCGCAAGTGTGTACCTTCACATCAGGTCATAAATGGGATTGCATGGCCCATTAAAACAGCAATCCCCATTAAAACAAAAGTTACATATTGCTGTTAACAGATTAGAATTTTAATAGCTAGGCAGGAACATTCTAAAATATCATAAAATCATCAACTGCTAATATTTAATGATAAAGGTGAAGCAATCTTCCACAAGAAAAATGTGTATAACTATATGTAATTATTTTTTATTATAATCAGTGCTGGCTCCAACTTGTATTTATTATATATAATTATGCAATCTTCCATCAATAAATAGTTCTCTTTGCTGGTAACATAAATTATAATTAAGCCAATGGAGTCACTTCAGCACTTAAACACACACACACACACACACACACACACACACACACACAGTTTCTCTGCAGGCTGTCACTGAATTTTGATAAAAAACAATCCATGCACATAGCCTGACCAAATCATTAAAAACAATGTATGAAGTAAAATTCTTGGTTATTTGTATTGGCAAGTAAGTAGCAAGTCAAAGATCTCATTAAACATAAAAGGTCTGCAACTTTGGCTTACAGAAAAATCAGATGTTCATTGCACACAAACACATATTAAAGATATTATGTGATGTCCATTCAACAACTTCCTATAGAGTACAACTCTAAAACTGGCATTCCAACAAAAGTATCACAGTACATTTGGTCACTTCTGAAGTTTGTTGTGAACAATATTTCACAATTGGAAAAAAAACCAGTAAGATTCATAAACATAGTACCAAAAGGAGTTCCTGGAACTGGTGACGAAGAATCGATGGTGAAACGGAGGCTTTTGAATCCCGGGAAAAGTCCAACCTTAGCTGCAGACGAGGAATACAACAAGGAGGTGTACGGAAAGAGTAGTGGAAAGTGGGAGGGAAGGGATTCAAGTGAGGAGAAAAGGGAATGGACACAGAGACCCAACCGAGGCCATCTTTGTGGGTACGGGAGTGCAGCAGTTGGAAAGAGGAGCCTGTGATTCGGATGATGGACTTAGGTGTGTGGACGTGGGCAACATACAAGGCCAACAGCTGTAGCTGGCAGAAACGCAGTGGGGGAACCCTAGTCTCAGCAAGGTGGTTTGTCACCAGGCTCATATGAAAAGCTCCCATTGCCAAGCAAACACCAGGTGGTTTGTCACCAGGCTCGTATGAAAAGCTCCCATTGCCAAGCAAACACCAGCGTGTAGGATGGGGTCTAAGACCTGAAGCGCAGAAGGGGCTGCCAAATCATACAGCTGGCTCCCATAATCCAGGCATGACTGGATGAGAGCCTTATAAATCTGTAAGAGGGTTGGAGAGACGGCTCCCCAAGCAGTGTGGCTGAAGAAGCGCAGTATGTTTAAGTACCGCCAGCACTTTTGTCAAAGCTGTTGTAGGTGGGGGACCCATGTGAGCCAGGCATCAAATAGCATGTCCAAGAAGTGATGCGTATCTTCAACATGAAGTAGGTTGGCACCCAAATATAGTTCTGGGTCTGGGTGCACTGCCCAAAGGCAACAAAAGTGCATAACCCGAGTTTTGGAGGCAGAGAAGTGGAACCCATGGGCTAAGGTCCAGAAATGCACCTTCTGAATGGCTTCCTGCAGTCGCCTTCAGTGACACCAATACTAGCAGAACTGTAATACATACAAAAGTCATCAGCATACAGTCAGGAGGAAATCGATGATCCTACTGCCACAACAAGTCCGTTGATTGCAATGAGAAATAGCGGAACACTAAGAACAGAGCCCTGTGGGACTCCATTCTCCTGGGTGTGTGGGGAGCTGACACGGGTGCCTACCTTAACCCGAAAAGTGCGAAGTGAGAGGAAGTTCTGAATGAACAGTGGATGCGGTCCTCTCAAGCCCCAGATATGCAGCATAGCTAGAATATGGTAGTGCCAGGTAGTGTCATAAGCCTTTCGGAGATCAAAATAGACTGCAACCAGGTGCTCACACCTGGCGAAAGCAGTGTGGATGGCCGATTCCAGCGGTACTAGATTGTCTAATGCAGAACGGCCTTGGCGGAAGCCCCCCTGTTGTGTGACGAGGAGTCCACGGTCTTCAAGAACCCACATGAGCCGCTAACTCACCATACGTTGCAACGAACGTTTGTGAGGCTAATCGGGCGGTAACTGTCAGTCACCTATGGATCAGTGGATTCTCACAGCCACTGCCTCGAGCGCCATGTGAAGTGGCACTGGTGAACTGGGCACAGTGGCAAGAACATATAGACAGACACCTCTGGATACCCTGTCGTATGCTGTGTGGCTTTTACAGTAGCCCCTATACCCACAAAGGGCAAGAGTCCGCTCAGCAGGAAACCAGATTTCCTGTAGGGCTATACAGAGAGAGGGTCAGTGACACAGTAACTACTGTAGCTCGGCCAAGTGGCGGGAGAAAGCGCCACAGTTCCATTGCAACACAACACTATCTCCTGACTTACAGGGCATATTTATGGAGATGTTAGAGGAGGATCCATAGGACTATCTGCAGTCACTGACTGACAAAGCCTCAACATCCATTGCTTCCAAAGTCTTGACAATTGGCAAGTCTTCAGGGGACACGAGGATCTCCACCACATTCTCGGAAGCAGACTTTTGTTGTGGTGGCATGGTAGCCACCTGTGATTCTTTTATTTTACTCTTTTTCTGCTTTTCTCGCTGATCATTTGGTTTCTCATGTTGGAAGGGCTTGGCTGACTCAGTCTCAGGGACTGAGGTTGTCCTTGAGGCCCTAGGAGCAGCTTTGGGAGGCACTTTGTGCCACTCTCTGGCATCCACTGTGCAAGTGGGAGAAACCATGGGAGAATGGGATTCAAGTGATCCCTTCCTCGCGAGAGGAGCCAGAGCAGGGTGTTGTGGCTCTGGCTCACATGTGGGGATTGATGTCCCTGTTCGTGCGGGGTTTTTGCTTCCAAGGCAGGGGCTTTGGAAGCAACAGAGTGAAATGAGCCCCTATCACCAAGGGGGCAGAAGGTGACAGTTGGACTTGAGGGCCCACTATGACTGTCTGAACATGCAGCAAACTAGTCTACTGAAATGGTATTGTAGCTGCTGGATAGGAAGTTTTGGTGCTGAGCGGGTGGAGTTTTTCATGTTTTCTTTTAGCCTCGGAATAAGACAGCCTATCCATGATTTTGATTTGCATGATCTTCCTTTCTTTGTGCAGTACGGAGCAGGTAGGCGTGCAAGGTGGGTGCTGTTGTCAACAGGTGACACAGATGGGAGGAGGTGTACAAGGGAGGTCTGGGTGTGATAGATGACCACAGTCAGAGAGGTTGAGTTGGCAGTACACCTGGAGGACACGTGCCCAAACCCCCAGCATTTAAAACAACGCATACGGGGAGGAAAGTAGGGCTTCAAATCACAATGGTAAATCATCACCTTAACCTTCTCAGGCAATGAGACACCCTCGAAGGCCAAGATGAAGGCACCGGTGGCAACCCTGTTGTCCTTTGGACCCCTATGGACTCGCTGTATAAAGTGGAATCCTCGCCGCTCCAAGTTCTTCCGGAGTTTGTCATCTGACTGCAAAAGGAGGTCCCAATGAAAAATCATACCCTGTACCATGTTCAGGCTTTTGTGAGGGGTGATAGTAATGGGAACATCACCCAACTTGTCACAGGTGAGCAATGCCCGTGACTGTGCTGGGGATGACATAGTTATTAAAACCAATCCCAAAGCATCTTCAACACACCGTCTACTTCTCCAAACTTGTCTTCCAAGTTCTCGATGAAAAAGAGGGACTTCATGTTCATGAAAGATCCACCATCTGTCCTGGCACACACTAAATACCTTGGAACATATTGTTGTCCTTGGCTTCGAGCCCTGCGTTCCTCCCATGGCATGGCCAAGGCAGGGAACGATTGGGGGTCATATTTCTCAACACTGAAGTCTACCTTGCCTTTCTTAGAGATGGTTGTTAAATGCCCACAGGCAATACTCTCGGTTCTTTTCATGGTGTTCCAATCTCAACAGCCACGTATCTCCTCAGCACGTAGCATACCTTGAGATTGAGGTTTTTTTTATAGAGGTTTGAACCGTCTTTGTGACCCAGGCGATTAAGCCAAGATCCCCGAGCTCTGAAACGAACAACATTCAACCGTCACACCGAACAATGCTCGTTGAAGCACACAGCTCAGGACCCCAGGTTCGCCAAGCCCGTTCTCAGCAAATTAGTGCTGAGCTGCTGAGGGGATGATTAAACAATTCAGTTTAATACATTCAGATTACCTACAATCATTTCAATTAATTAACATGACTAAACAGTTAATTTTCAGATTTTGGCAAAGTTTCGAATGAAATAAAATTTCTGAAAATTCTAGCAGCTCTCTCTGGAAGTTATGTTACATTTTTCAGAGTGATAATCATCATAGAAACATGTAAAACATAAATATTGTTCACCCCATGTGGATTATATGTAAGTAATTTAAAGTAAGAATTTTTTTAAAATATGCTTCACTGGAAAGCATACTTCATTCATATTTTTAAATGATGGTTTTTTTGGCTGTCAGCTTTGATGCATACCAAGCGTACCGAATCATTGGGATGAAAACACCAGCAGAAGGAATTTGTTGTTACCAATATATAGTTTTAATGTGACTTTGAAAATAAATACATAAATAAAAAATAAAAATATTGGCACACTGCACCTTCAAAACAACACTTCATTGTCTACTTAAGATTTCATTTTGAGAGTAACTTGTAGTGAACTTAGTCAACACTTCACTGAACACCATTAAAAGTAACACAGTTATTTAATTATTATGATAGAAAATGACTGATCATCTGCAGTTAAGCATAGCCACAAAGAAACAGATAAAAACACACTGTCAATGTGTAATGCCATGAGTACTCCAGTGCTGCAATGTAATATATTACAAGGGCTGAAAGCAAGTGCAAGATGCACAAAAAATTCCAAATTCTGTCACTCAGTTCAGCACAGAAGTGTGGGCAGAGGGGGGTGGGAGGGTACACTTCAAATATCAAGGGGGAAATTTTCTTTGGGTCACACAATGCAGACACAAAGTAATAAGTAACAAATAACATAGGAGAAAATGCTTTTTTATTGAACACCCAAATACTTAAGTACTTCTATGTAACATTAAATGTATTAATATTGGGCTGCCCCAAGACTTATGAAAAAGAGAGAAACAACTATTTTCATCACTCTACATTTACTTTTAAATGTCTTTACTAGCATTTCTATGTTAGGATGGAGAATACTGGTAATCAAATTCTTTGCTACACTCAGATAATTACTAAGACAACTACAATGCTTCAACAATCTTAACTTCATTGTTAGGAAAACATTTTCACACAAAAATGTTACCTAACTCTTCTGCAGAGTCAAGAAGCTATTTGAAACAACTATGAGAAGTTCGTGTAAAACCTTTTTGCAATATGAAATGTATTTCATCCACCATCCCAATGAATTTCAGGAACTGCACTTTGAATGCCCATTGCAAAAATACTAAATCAGTCTGAAATTGATGTAAGCCACTAAATCCAGTATCAACATTTTCTAACAAAGCTTTTAGCACTGTATAAAATTCATCAATCTGTTCACTCAGTGACTCCTGCTCAAGATTTATTTCGTTTGTAGGCACTGTTGTATTTGCCCACAAATGACTGTTCTTGAAATTTGCTCTAACTACAAGAACAATTTTCTCTTAAAGCCTAAAACAGCATGGAATACATTGGGAATTTCTAACACTGGAAGCCATAAGCAAAGTTGTGTGTATGGGATTGTCATTTTTATGTGCCTATTTGCGGCTGGATGATTGTCTTTGCAGTGAGTTGCAGGCCTTAATCATTAATTGTTATCATTGACAATGAGTAGAAGAGTACCTTGCAAAGTTGTACTCTGAACATTTATATGTTTTGTAAGGTCAGTTAGAAATGCAAGATCTAATATCCATGGGGGGAGGGTTATCATTTACATTCTGTGGATCTCAACTCCTTTTCCATTTGAGTCCCTCTAATCTGTGTAACATGTTTCGGTTACAAGTATATGATGTTTTCCATGTGTGAGTAATTCTGAACAATGAAGGAGGCATAATTCATCACAGCAAACTACCAAACTCCGAGATCACACTTGCAGACATCACAATTATAATTATGTAACCAAACACATCACAGCATAATGCTGAGCATAAAAAACAAGTAAGTGTTACACTTTTCTTTGTATAAATTGTGAATGACACAGATGCAGACAGTCAAAAACATTGTTCATGATGAACAAAATTAAGCACTGATTATCTATTTTGAAAAAGTATAGGTTGTGAGAAACAATAAGAAAGGACAATCAGCATTGTAACTACTACGATTTGAGACAAAGTTTCAGATGACAAACTTTGAAAGAGGATTCATTCAACAGATTGCTGGAAAACAAATACACAAGGCTCTCTCTAAACCAGCCATTCCTGGCAATTAAGTATGCCACATTGGCAGATATGCTGGATTATTGACAGCACAGATACAAATATGATTCTATACAAAGCGTTTGAAGGAACACGCTCCCCTTCTAGCAGCAGTGCATCATAGTCTGTGATAGAGTGAAGTTACTAAAGATAAAAAAGAAAAACTATGTGTGAAAATGGCGGAGCAGCCTATTGCTGCAGTTCGCCCCAAGGAACACGACATGAAAGATACAAAAGTTCAGAATTTCTGTCCATATCGATTTCCTGGCGTCGCCACAACATACAGGTCATTTCCATTTACATGTAGGGTCACTGGAAAGATGCATGCAGGCGGACCAAAGGAAGGGCTAAGATGCACTATGGTCAGCTTTTGGACTTGGCAGAGGCGACGGAGGGAGTGGCCGATGAACAGTTGGGCCCGCCAGCCGGAAGTCCTGCAGATGGGCAGGCTGCTGCACCGGGTGCTCCAACCAACCATCGGGGCGGGGGGGGGGGGGGGGAGAAGGGATTGGGGGACAGGGAAGATGATTTGTACTGAGCCCGAGGGGAGGAGGAAGGCTCTGGCCTCCGAGAAGTCGCAGGGGGCGAGGAGGAGGGGCCGCAACAAACTAGGTCGAGGCGACACTGTTCGGGGTCGTCAGAGAGCTTAAGTGCCACATAAACAATGAAAAGTGTGTCGCCATGAGCAAGGACCGACACATCTGGCGAGAGGGAGGCAGGCATGGGAACCTCGTAATTAGAAACAGGAGTTCGAGGGAGGGGAGAAGGAAGAAACCATGGAGAGGAGGAGGGAGAGGTTGATGTGATAGAGGAAGGTGCCATGGGCAAGGGGGTGGAGGAGGGAGCACTGAGAGGAGAGATCGATCGGGAGCATGTGGGGTCGCGGAAGGGCGTGGGAGCAAATTGCGGAGAGCTCGAACTGTTTGGCGAAAGAGCGGGAGAGGAGGTGGGGGAGGATGGGTAGGTTGTCGACGGAGGGGCCAAGCCGCAGGAAGTCAGAGGTGGGACAGGAAGAGGAGGCCTGCTGCACATAAAACACTGGTTAGAGCAGGAACAAACATTTATTAATGCTAACACTACAAAGAACAAGCCCAGACTGAATTGTGAAAATGGTGGAGCAGCCTGATGCTGTGTTCCGCCCCAAAGAACATGACATGAAAGATATAAAAGTTCAGCGTTTCCGTCCATATTGTGACGATACTGCTGGACCTCTCATCTCAATGTCATTGTACGATACTCTCTGCGTCGGACCCGGAATGGTGTGGTTCAATAGTGATACATGTTGCGTATGAAGATAGTTAAAAACGAAATAGCCAGCCTAGGAATCAGTGTAGGACAGTGTCTCAGTGATACTGCGATTAAAACAAGTGATAGATTTCATTAATTAAGAGATTCATATATTTTCTTTCCAGACAGTTCTATAAACAATAGTTTTGTCATTGTATGTTATTTCAATAAATAGACAGACAGATACTAAAAACTTCTGTATCTACAAAGACATTAAAATAAATAGCATTGTAGCAAGTTGTGTAGACCAGCTAATTGTGTAATTAATGTAATAGTCAAGATTTGAATACTATAATTCTCTGTATATATTGACTGACGTGAGATTTTGAACTTATTTTGAGAATTGCCAAGATAATTGATAGTTCAATATATATTAGGAACATGTATGATGTACTCGTTAACTAATTAATTGACATTTAACATTTTGGTTTGTTGTCAAACAAAAAGTAGTGTGATTAAAACTTAAAAAGATAGGTGCAATCTAAAACTATTGTGTGTATAGTTTTCATTTTATATTGTGATTATTTTTATGTACATGAAATGTTTTCTTTGTGTTTGTTAATTGTAAATTAGTATATTCAATTGTTATGAACAATGGATAATGTAATGTCATTATTGTTGATGTTATATATTTGGCTCACCGCCTTGCATGGGGGAGTTCGAGTTTTGGCTTTTGTAATGTGCTTTGGAATCTATGTCAGTCTGTGTTTTGAAATGGAAATACTACCAGCTAAGTTCTGGTGCATTGTATACGTTTTGAACTTGTAATGTTTTCGTGGAGAAGAAGTTTGATTCAAATTAAAGAAGAAGTGAAAAATTGTACCTACGTGTATTTATTTCTACCACGACGCCCCAGGAGAATAATGTTGCAGCAAGCAGAACCGCCATGTTGAAAAGCTGAGTATTATGTTTGAAAGTGGTAGAATGAACTGTAATTACTTATATAACATGTAAATATTACAATATCAATTTACAGGCGTCGCCACAACAACATACAGGTCATTTCCATTTACAAGCTGGATCATCAAAAAGATGACTTGGTCTGATGTACGCTTGTATTTTGGTTGTTATGGTGACAGTGCCAAACTCTGTTGAATGCTTGCCTGTTTGAAGAAGAAGACAGCATACACCTAGGTTCCTCCATATCTACCGATTTCTAGGTCTTGTTTACAAAAACAAAGAGCTATATTTGACACTATTCTTGTCATCACAATTGACTTTCATTCCTACATATTACATTTTACATCTGCAAAAATGTCATAATACGCTAGATTTATGAAACAAAATGTGTTTCTTTTTAAAGGACATAATATGGAACTTAAATAATGACAATTTGAAATACAGATTGTATAGAATTGTTTAACCCAGCATAGTTTAACGAACAACAATGTTGTGCATGTTAATTCATTGTTGTATTATTGTTTATGTGC
The DNA here is from genome assembly GCA_026315105.1 of Locusta migratoria. NCBI lineage: Eukaryota > Metazoa > Arthropoda > Insecta > Orthoptera > Acrididae > Locusta > Locusta migratoria. Next base: position 555,600,824 of record CM048744.1, read on the forward strand.
ACCAGATTACTGAGAGGTGAGACTGGTGAGGGCCAGAATAGCGAAGTTATAGTGTACCGCACGAAGTTATAACAAGAAAGAACTAAAAGGCCATGATGCTACAGCTGCAGTGAAACATGTAGGGGTAAAAAAAAAAGGTATTTTACACAATGCAGACCCCTGCAATTAAAAATCAATGTAAATAATGTTTATAAATGTGCCATTAAAAAATCCAACAACATACTAAGGAGATAGAAGACCCCTGATTGTCCGAGGCTGATGCCATTGTAAGTCCAGAGGTACTTCACTTTTCAGTGAGAATAAATGGTGATACTGCCGCAAGACACCACGTAAACTGACTGCCGGCGTGGCGCAGCGGATAGCATCACCGACTGCGGTGCTAAAGGTCACCGGTTCAATCCCGACCACTGGCAAAAATTTATTTCTTTGTAATTAACAATTCCAGAATGTTCTGTATCTTCCTTATGTTCACTTCTAAATTCTACCTGTTTCTTATGTTAACTATTCTTCTAATTTCTGGTACATTCTGTCTGTGTATAAATAGCAGAGCACTCTGCCCGAGAGGCAGTCTGTGCTGCTTGTATGTTAAGTTCGTAATAAATGTGCTTTCAGTATAAGTGCTGTGTTAAGTTGCCTTCTAAGTCAAGCCTGCTTCCATTTCAACGTGACAATATTAAATGGGTGTAGCTATATTAGCTCTACCTAGTATACATAGTTACTGACTTTCTAAATTTCAATTTGTAATTAATGCACAAGATGTGTAAACTGTAAACTCCATCCTACAAGCCTTGAGAGACCCACCACGTATCATCCAGCACCTGTGTCACCCTCTGCCCAAAGGTGTCAATGGATGCAGTATGGAGGGTGACATGGTCAGCACTCCACACTCCCATGGCCACTGTATTCCTTTTTGTGACTGAAGCCGCTACATCTCAGTCAAGCAGCTCTTCAGTAGGTCTCACAAGGCCTGAGTGCAACTGACTTTCCAACAACACGCATCAGACATGGACGGTGACCCATCTGAATGCTAGTTAAGCTACAAAATGCTTTACTTTGATGATCTACCAGGAATTGATAAGATGTATGTACTCAGACTCATAATTCATTATACTAAGGAAAGTTTTATTTTGGGAACAGATTCATCAGAAATTTCAGAGTTCATGAAATTCAACTGTTTGAGACATTGTTTTTTCACACTTCATAATTTAGCCTGCAATTATACCCCTCCCCATGTTTTTTTTGCAGTCTTATGTGGACTTTCTTGTACTCTCAATTTTAATTTGTAACTTTTCAATCTGATCCTATGCAATATACCAAGCTTGCTTGCTTGTTTGTTTGTTTTGTCTGGCAGTTTTCAGGATGAGTAAATGAGTAATGCAGCCTGATTAAGTGATTTACTAATCTTCCAGGGTACATGAAATTTAAAATTTTAAAAATGGATTGCAGTGTTATTGCTAAAATTACACATTGTCAAATGTTCTGGGGCTGTTTTGCATGAGTTTGTGTGTATATATTATAAGGCAAAACCAAATACGTTAAATTTAACCTAAAGACTGGCCTATGACAGCAGAGACAATAAGGTATAAATGAGAAAGCTTATACTTTTTATATTCAAACTTATTCACCTAATATTAACAATCTGTAGAAAATTATCAGAAACAAAAATATTGCCACAAGTCTTCCGACAGAATGCATGGTGCAGTGGTTAGCATCGTAGATCGCTGTGCTTGCGGTCCCCAGTTCAAATCCCGCCATGGGCAGAAAAAAAATTATTTCTTTGTATTTACTACTCCTAAAACGTTCTTATATAATAATGGAAAGTCGAGGTTGGAATTAATAATATAGTAAGGACAGTTTACAACTCATCGCAAAGACGTGGCGACGAGCTGCAACAGGCACATACAAAAGACACACACATACAACATTTTCAGCTATCGTCGTCCATGGCCTTCTTCAGAAAATAGCACACTCACACAATCACACAGGCACACAACACAGTCATACAACTATCACGTCCGGCTGCCACACTTTGAATTCGAAGTGCGGCAGCCGGACGTGATAGTTGTATGACTGTGATGTGTGCCTGTGTGATTGTGTAAGTGTTCTATTTTCTGAAGAAAGCTATGGCCGATAGCTGAAAATGTTATATGTGTGTGTCTTTTGTATGTGCCTGTCGCAGCTCGTCACCACGTCTTTGCGATGAGTTGTAAACTGTCCTTACTATATTATTAAAACCTTTTTATGTTTGACGTACTTGCAAGTTCCAGAAAATTCTTTCTATGTATAAATAGTGGAGCACTCCAAGCAGAAGGCAGTCTGTAGTAAGTGTATGCTTGTGTTAGCAATAAACGTGTTTTAAATGTACAGTGTTGTGCTCTATTCACAACCAGCCTTCGAATTCCGGAGCCCCTGCAGTTTTCAACAAGGCAATATTTTACATCTTTGCTATACAGAGGCTTAGCCTTTTGCATACAAGTTGCCATCCAGGTGTACCGTTAGTGCGGGCTCAAAATATTTGTCTTTGTCAGTGCACAAACAAAAAACTATGAATTCGATAAAAGGATGTAAGTACTACAAACATAGTTCTGTGAAATATGTATGGGCACAAGGAAAAGAAAAATTGCTCAAGGCAAACACTATGAAAAAAAATCGCACTGACGTGTTTTACGGCCCACTTTAGATTTTCTAGTTTTATAAGTTTTTGCAAACATTTTGGATCAAAATAATAATAATAAATTAATTAATAAGAGTGCCTGAAACCCTTGTAGGGGGGGGGGGGGGAAGTACTGCCGGGTTACGAACCACTGACCTTCAGCGTCACAGTCCAACACATTGCCCACTACGCTACAGCTAACAGTTAGGAATTGCATTCTTTAATCTCATAATACTGATGACCGTTGTTAACTGATGCTAATAAGGCATTTGTAGACACTAGATTATCATTTATCATATGAAGAACGACGTATTTTGTTAATTCTTCAGTGCGCGATTGCTTTGAAATGACAACATGTAAGTTACAATAAGAAAATCATATATGAAAAAAAAAGAAAAAAGAGAGCAAAGTTGTAGAGAATTTTCTCCTCTACAAATTCGTTTATTTAATTTTCATGTCAGATGCATGGTTAAGCCGTTATTTTAATTTAAATTTCAAACTGTCAAAAGAAGATCACAAAGGCCCACTTTTAGTGTTACTACTGTAACCTAAAGTGGGCCAAAAATTAGAAAAATATACATCACTAAATATTTGCTTTGCAAACATAGATAACAAGAGCTTCAAAACTCAAAATGAATATACAAGGGCTGGATAAAGAGCAATGAAACTATTAATTTTCTCTGAAATGACTTTATTGACAGAGGTACTTATAGATATCAATTTTCAATTTCATGGTCCTTTTATTTATGACATTTTGCCAAATGTCCAGAAGGTATCATACATCACTTGCATTTGCATTTCTGCTGATGTCACTTAAGTGCCCTATGACAAGGATAATCTCATCTCTGGTGTTACATTGGAACACTTGCAGGGGTTCTTTGACTTTGGCATAGGGATCGTAATCACAGGGACTGTTTGTCATATGTATACGGTGGATGTTCCAGAATCTCCCATTTACAACGGCGTAAGATGTCTCCAACACCAACACCCGTGCGGCATCATGCAGAATGAATGGGTGGTGTTCCATAAAACAATCATTGCTTTCACCTTAACAATGGATGAAGGAGGTTCTGCAGGAAAGTGTAGTAGACAGCACCTATGGTACTCTTGGTAATACTGTGTGATGCAGTATTACCAAATCAGTGCCATATACCAAAAGGAACATCACCTATACAGTACTTAAGGTACTACTCACGTTCTGTTGACAAGAGGAACTAGGGTGCCTCCAATCACTGATTTGACATTTAAAGTTTGGTTCAAGCGAGCATGTGTAGATCCGTTGACAGGGACAATGGATTGCAGAAAGTCATTACCTTCTCTTTGGTACTAGCCCCAAAATTCCTGTGTGACAGCATAGTGGTGTCATTGTTTTAGCATGGAAATTTCATGGGGTTTCCAACATGCTGCAATTTTGTGGTAACCCACATGTCAATCACAATGTGCATCATAGTAGTGTGGCATACTCAGACTTTTTCTGCTAACTCACATGCAGTCCAGTGCTGACTGACATTCAACAAGAAAACAAGGAGTTGAACTGTATTGTTCCCCACGCAGGGTCATTCTGTACCCGGGTGATCCTTCTACATGTACATTGTTGCTCTACAAGTCACTGAAGTGTACAGCAGAGGGTTCATTGAATCACTTTTATGACATTTCTTTATAGTTCCATTCTCTAATAGCTCATGGTTTAAAAGGAAATTCTCTAATAGCTCATGGGGAAAAGAATTTTCTTTTTTTTTTTTTTTTCTTTTTTTTTCTTTTTTTTTTCCTTTTTTTTTTTTTTTGTGGTTTTAGGGCGCACAACTTATATGGTCATTAGCGCCCAGCCAAAAACATAGATTCGCTATGATCTCAAAAAAAAAAAAAAAAAAAAGGTAACTGTCAGAACATCAACAAGAGGCTAAAAACGAAAGATAAAAGACAATTAAAAGGGTTAAATATCCTTGGATAAGTTGGCCAAGTTGATAAAACGCAAAACTCTAGCAGCTGCTCGTGTGTCATCAGCTAAAATTTCCTCCAGAGTAGACGGAAAGTGAAGGGCTATACGGAGATGATTAAAAATTATGCAAGACAGTAAAACATGTCGCACGGTCAGCAGTTCACCGCAGGAGCACAGCGGTGCAGGGTCGGCGGACAGCAAGTGATGGTGGCTGAAACGGCAGTGACCGATCTGCAACCGGGCCAGGATGACCTCCTCCCGCCGAGAGGGGTGTGAGGAGGTCCTCCAAGCGGTCGGGATTGGTTTTACAGTTCGCAATTTATTGTTGGACATTGAAAACCACGCACTGTGCCATTGCGACACGATACTCCGGCGGAGAGCCCGTTGAACATCGTCCGATGGGACGCAAAAGGTAGCCACGCAAGGCAAAAGAGCTGCGGCCTTGGCCGCTATGTCGGCGGTCTCATTCCCGGGCACACCTACGTGGCCAGGGACCCACAGGAAAGAAACATGACAGCTGTCATCTGCTAGCAACTGGAGGGAGCGTTGGATCCGATAAACGAGAGGATGGTTCGAGAAAGGGTCCTTAAGACTCTGCAGGGCACTAAGGGAGTCCGAACATATGGCATAGAAAGGTTGACGGTGGCGGCAGGTGTACAAAACGGCCTGGTGGAGGGCAAAAAGCTCAGCCGTGAAGTTAGAGCACCGGTCAGGGAGCTTGTATTGGAAACGGTTGTCCTCGACGATGAAGGCAGATCTGACACCGGCAGTGCTCTTGGAACCATCAGTGTAAATAAATATGGCGTTATCGAACCGCGAACGGAGTTCGACAAGCCTCGAGCGGTATACCAAATCCGGAGTGCTCTCCTTCGGGAGCGAACTAAGTTCAAGGTGAGTGTGAAACTGGGCCTGATGCCACGGTGGCAATGGGCTTTCGCTCAACCGAAAGGTGGAAGGAAGGGTGAAATCGAGCCGCTGTAGTAGGCGGCGAAACCGAACTCCAGGTGGAAGTAAGGCAATCGCAGACAACTGATATTGGCGATCAAGTAAGTCATCAAAAAATAATCGGTAAGATGGATGGTTGGGCATCGACCGCAAGCGGCATGCGTACCGACACAAGAGTATGTCACGCCGAGTGGTCAAGGGTAATACAGCAGCCTCGGCATACAGACTTTCAACAGGACTGGTATAAAATGCACCGGTCACCAGACGTAATCCCAGATGGTGAATAGAGTTGAGACGGCGGAGAATCGACGGCCGTGCAGAAGAGTATACAAGGCTACCATAGTCGAGCTTCAACTGAACAATGGCCTGGTAAAGGTGAAGCAGGACAGTAAGATCTGCTCCCCATGACGTGCCGCTGAGGACACGAAGTACGTTAAGGGATCGGGCACAACGGGCGGCCAGGTAGGACACGTGTGTGGACCAGCAAAGTTTACGATCCAACATGAGTCCCAAGAATTTCGTAGTCTCCAAGGGGAAAAGAAGCAACTAAGCCTTTCTGTTTTCAATCTGATTTCTCTTATTTTATTATGGTGATCATGTCTCCCTATGTACGTGGTTGCTAACAATATATGTTCACAAAAAGATTTCGACGCAACAAATAATGCCTTTCTTTCAATGATTTCCACCCCAACTTGTGCATTATTTACATGACACTTTCTCCCCTATAATGCGATAATACATAATGAGCTGCCCTTCTCTGAACTTTCTCTAAATCTCCAGTCAGTTCCACCTGATGTGGATCCCACAATGCACAGCAATATTCCAAAATAGGATGCACAAGTGTATAGTGTAGGCAGTTTTTTTAGTAGAGCTGTTGCATCTTCTTTCTAAGTGTTCCGCCAATGAAACATAGTCTTTGGTTGGCATTCCCTACAATATTTTGTGTCTGTTCTTTCCAATTTAAGTTGTTTGTAATTGTTATTCCTAGGTATTTATTTGAATTGACAGCCTGTAGATTTGATTGATTTAATGTGTAGTTGATGTTTAATAGATTTCTTTTAGTAGTCATATGGATGACCTCACACTTGTCATTATTAAGGTTAAAAAGCAATTTTTGTACCATGCAGATATCTTATCTAAATCATTTTGCAGTTGCTTTTGATTTTCTGGTGACTTTTCTAACTTATAAATGACAGTATCATCCGCCAACAGTCTAAGAGAGCTAGTCAGATTCCCTCTTAAATCTTTTGTACAAATAAGGAACAGTGGGGGCCATAATATACTTCCCTGGGAAACACCACATATCATTTTTGTTCTAATTGATGACTTACCATTAATTATAATGTAAGTACAACTTTCTGACAGGAAATCACGAATAAAATCACACAACTGCCTCAATATTCCATAAGCACGCAATTTGATTAGAATATGCCTGTTAGGTACATTGTCAAAAGCCTTCCAGATATCTAGAAATATGGGATCTATTTGACATCCCTTGTCAATAGCTTTTATTGCATCATGCAAGTAAAGAGCTAGCTGTGTTTTACAAGAGTGAACTTTGTGAAGTCGTGTTGACTATGGGTCAATAGGTCCTTGTCTTTGAGGTAGTTCATAATATTTGAGGAAAGTATATGTTCTAACATCCTGCTGCAAACTGACATCAATGATAAAGGCCTGTAATTCTGCAGATTACTCCTATTGCCTTTCTTGAATATTGGTGTGACCTGTGCAACTTTCCAGTCTTTGGGTATGGTACGTTCGCTGAGTGTGTGGCTGTATATGATAACTAGAGCTACGTGAAATTAGCAAATAAATTTTGAAAATTTAGCATTTTGAAACTCAAATTTAGCATTTATATTTTTAAACATGTTTAAACATTTAAATAAGCTAAGGTTTTTTAATTATTCGAGACATCAGTAACTAGCACTTTGAGGTTTCTACATTTTCATTCTCCATGAACCTTATTTCAGATAGGCATTCGTCACTCCTAAAACTCGTTCATGCATAGCGATTTTTAACACACTCAAGTCAATGTAAGTATAGACTTCTGCGACCATTATCATTGTCAATACAAATTTTTAGGTAATGTGACCGCATTTTTAATTTATGTTTTGGCCAGTATTGCAAGTAGCCTACCTCAAAGTGCGGAAGAAAGAAACTTGCATAATGGCTGAAATGCAGCTCGGTTTTATAAATTGAGAATAGGAAAAAAGCAGCCATTCAAAAATTTAAGTAATTGGTACATATATTTGCAACTTTTGTAACAAATAGTTCTGTGTTTAGTGCAAAGTTTTTGAATTTTTATCTGTGTAGGTAATGAAGCAAATAAATGAGAAAGAAAACATTGATTAGGATGAAATTCAAAAATTCTACACTATAAAACATCATTCACAAGCAACAAAGCAAGATAATATACCGTTTGAAGTCTTCCAGTAAAGATTGGTGTGTTTTTTCTTTTCTTTCCTTCTTTTTTTATACCTCCAGGTATGAATGAAATACCTTTGGCCTTTCAGTGATGTTAAATATCATAAAATGGTATCTCATCTCTGTGGTAGCTCCATAGTGCACAAATGTCTGTTGGAAAGTTTAACAGAACATTGTAGTCACACAACAAGTACTCATTACCAATCTTAATGTTCGCTCTTTTGGTCTCTTTATCTGCTGATTTCCCATATAATTGTACACATATTATAATCAGTAACAGTCTGTTTCCTGTATATTAAGATGTTTTCTCAACTGAACAATAAATTCTGCTGAAATAACTAATTTTAATAAATGTCATTGACTTAGTTTTTTAGCATTTATAGCATATAAAAATTTCACGTAGCTCTGATAACTAGGTATGTGTCTGTTGCATCAGCATACTCTGAAAGGAATCTAATTGGTATACAATCAGTACCAGGAGAATTACTTCTATTAAGTGATTTAAGTTGCTTTAATACTCCAGGAGTACCTACTTCTAAATTACGCATGCTGGCAGCGGTTCTTGATACGAATTCTTGAGTATTTGCTTTGTCTTCGGTAATGAAGGAATTTTGGAAAACTGTATTAAGCAATTCTGCCTTAGCAGAACTATTATCAGTACCATCACCATTTCTATAACTTAGTGACGGTATTGATTGAGTTTTACTGCTGGTATACTTTACATACAATCAGAATTTCTTAGGATTCTCTACAAATTACATGCCAGGGTTTCGTTGTGGTAACTCTTGTTAGCTTCCTGCATTGAAGTTTGGGCTAAATTTCTGTTTATGTGAAAGAGTGCCATTCTTGGGGATTTCGTGTGCATTTAAATTTGGCATGCTATTTTTCTTTTCTTTTGCAAGTGATCTAACCTGTTTCGTATACAATGGCAGGTCAGCAACCTCTATTGTTAATTTGCTTGGTACAGATCTGTCAATGGTTGCTGATATTAATTCTTTGAATGTTAGCCACATCTGATCTAAAGTCCCATTGTTAGTTTCAAAACACTGGAAATTCTCACTTAGGAAAGCGTTAATCGAATTTTTATCCGCTTTTTTGAATAAATATAATTTTCTTTTAATTTTGGTGGATTTGGAAAGACCGATGTTCAGTCTCGCTACGACTGTTCTGTGTTTACTAATCCCTGTGTCTGCTTTGATGCTCTTTATTAGCTCTGGATTATTTGTTGGTAGGAGGTCAAGTATGTTTTCACAACCATTTACTATTTTAGTGGGTTCATGAACTAACTGCTAGAGATAAATTTTGGAGAATGCGTTCGGTACAGTTTCGGATGATGTTTTATGCTTGTCTCTGGTTTTGAACCTATATTCTTGGCAACATATTGGGGGTAAGTTGATGTCGTTTCCAATTAAAATTTATGCTTTGGGTGCGTTTTTGGAATCTGATCAAAGCTTTCTTTGAATATTTCTACAATCGAATTGTCTGAGTCTGGAGGTCAATAAAAAAATTACTAAATTATTCTGGTTGTCAGGTATAATCGCTAACCATACCAACTCACAGGAGCAATCTACTTCAATTTCACTACAGAAAAATCCGCCTGTGACAGCAATAATTATGCCACGACCTATTCATTCAATCTATCTTTTCTAAACACCAACTTGGCTTTGGAATTGGATATTTCAGTCATCAGAACTGTCAGTCCTTATGTGTTTGATGATGAACTTAGCTTTGCTTATAGATTACACATTTTGTATCTCAGTGCCCTAAAATGGTGATGTGGGGACCAATGACTAAAATTAGTTTGGTACTTTTATAACCAAACCAAAAGTAGCAACGAGTTCAAACCCAGACATGTTTATAGCAACATGTTTGCAACCAGTACCAGTATTATGAATCCTAAGTTTTTGGAACTTGGGCAGTAAGAACTGACACAACAGTAGCAACTATATTTATAGCAACATGTTTGCAACCAGTACCAGTATAATGGATCCTATGCTTTTGATCTTGAGCAGCAAGAACTGTCACAGCAGCAGCAACTATTATAATATCAGTAACAACAGTTACACCACCACGAGCAACAGTTTTTAGGTCATAAAAATGGCATAATCATCAAAAATGATTGCAGCAGAAATTGTGACCAGGCTTCTTGTGGCATATTAGTTAAATGTTGCATTCATATCCTAACCATTAAACTCCTTGCACACTTCGCCCATCATCCATGCCCTACTACATTTCTCCCTCCCCAACCCATTCCAGACTATTACTTCTGTTTGATGGGTCCCACTAGTAGTCTGGCTGAAGTGGCTGGAGATGTCAGTCATGTATGTGCAATTAGTGCTTGTATGATTGTACGAATGCATGTTTGTTTTATTCTTCAGAGAAAGGCTTTGGCTGAAACCTAGGTTTTGTGATTTCTATTTATCATGCCCGTCTGCAACTTAGCAAATCATTTTACAGTCTGTCGGAAACTATCCTGTTCAAAACATTTTTGATATTACAATCTACACTTCCCATTGCATGCTTACACTATTTTCATAACATTTTTGTTCAATTATCTTGATATTTGTCATCTAGCATAAAGCAACTCTTGCAGATTTACTGTAATCTAACTGTACTGTGTTATCACTCCTAATAGATAATTTAAAAAATATCAATGGAAGTAAAAAACATATTTATTTTTATTGTGTAGCTGAAAGAGTGGTTTATAAAATGTGCGATGTTATGAGTATCACTCTTTCAAATTTCAGCATGTTACTAATTCTTAATATTTGTAAATAAAAGTCTAGTGGACTTTTGATCTTTAAACCACTGGAAATTTCTTTTTGAAATGGCATTCATGGGTACATCCCAGATAATATTAAGTACAATTCTTTTATTATTATTATTATCATTATTTTCCTTCATAGTTGTCATTGAAAAATCAATAACAAAGAGGTGTGGATTTGGTTAGTACTGGGACTATATGGTTTGTTTAAGACACTGAGTCATTAAGATGCCTTAAAAGTATTTTGATACCTTACAACATAACTGAATTTTTATTGGAAAACAATAGAGAAACATGATTCCTACATATACAACGTTCTGATATTAAAAACAAAACTGCAATATTTTCAATTACATTCTTTATTCTAGAAAGCTCATGAGAATGATTTCGTGATTAACAATAACATGGTTATTTTCTTTGCAACCACTGTTTTTAAAAAAGAGGTATACCACTCATGATGACATTAGGACTCAATGGATATTCAGAGCTGGCAGTGCATTTTAAATACAATGTGTCTTTCAAGTGTTAACTATAAACTACAAAAATAATAAACAAGTAATAAATGCAGGTATATGATAATGAGGTTTTAGTAATTCACAATTTATCTTGGCTATATTAAGACAGTGTTATTTGCTTCAGTCTCACTATACACACATAGTGTGCTTTAAAAGAATACATCAGGATAATGATACATCATTGGTATAATTATTTATAACTGGTTGAGTGTAAAGGGAATTGGTTATATGATATAGTGACATTGCATCTGCATTGTGCTTCCATTTGAGATGTGCTTTCATATTGTCTTTCCTGGTGAATATTTGATGGCACAATGGGCATTTAAGGTTTTGTGGCTTATGACTCCTCAAATGATGCCATCTGTTGCTGACTGTTTTGCCACAGAAACGACACATATAGAGTGAAGGGTTATTAGGAAGTCTATAATACATGAGCTCGTAACTTGGATCCGACTGCGCATCGTTGAATCCTGAATCTTTCTTATGTTCCCGATTTGCTGGAACAGAGAGATGAGGAACTACTTAAACAGCCACACATAAAGTGGATAACAATACCAGATTCAACAGCTGCAGAAAAAGCTGTTGAAAATTCAAATAACACTTCTGACACGACAATTGCAAAATTTCTCTACTTCAAAATTATCTAAACATGTGGAATGGTTGGTTCATGTAAATAAAGTCAATGATGTGTACTGTTGGGCACAGTTAGTACTGCTGCTAGTGAAAAAAAGGAAGCAATAGATGTTATCTAAATATTCATAGCCGTGGTATCTAGTTCATTAGCAGTCACAGTTGGAAACTAATAATGAAGTTCATGATAACAGTAATAAAGTTATTTGGTTTTAAATGTGTGTAGTATCAACAGTCTCTTATATAACTTATTACCTACTTCTGAAAAACATAAGTGAACATATTTGGAACTTCGAACGACAAACATAAGTTATTAACTTGCTTTTTTACATAATCAATAAAAAAGTTTTGGAATTAGGAGGCAGAATAATTCTATCAAGAATGTTCAGTTAACATTCTGGATTCTGAATTTGAGGAAAAATCCCCAGAATATCTTATATAATGATGTAAGTAGCATGCTATAATTTTTTATTTTCCATTTAACACAATCCACTGTTGATTTTCAGAGTAGACATTTTACAGATAGAGATGAAATTGATTGTGTAGCATTGAGCTACTCTGGAGTTCAGTTTACCTTTGCATTGGGAAGCTAGTATTTCTATCATAAGAACTTACCAAATAAAAAACAAAATTATCTTTCTTGTGTGTGTGTTTTTATGTAATGATGATGGTGTACCAGAATACAAGTATACAAAAAGATTTCTGGGAATGTTGTAGAAGATATACTCACTAAAAAATAAAAATATTGTAACATTTTGTAACTGTGATATCATAAATGAAATAAAACGAGGCTGCCACCAACAAATGGGTCATACTTGAGAGAAATAGTAAGTGCAAGTATACCAATACAAAAACAGCATGTTTGCTACATGTAATGACCACAAACTATATTTTAGGTTAGGATTATGAATCCTGACAACAGAGAAATTATGAACTGGCTATAACTAAATCCAGAGACTATGGTAATCTTAGCATATGTCTGGGGTGCTTTAGGAAACTCTGTGATCTCTATACAAACTGGATGTATAACACTGGACTCTTAACACAGAACTGCAGCTTACTTGCACAGTCATATGTTTTGCTCATGATTTTGGAATGCTCTCCCATGTTGTAATTGGTATGGGAATGGTATCAACACATATTTTCTTTTAGTTTTCTATTAACATCTCATAGCAGCCATAATGTGATTTGGAAATAAACAAAATAGGAACATCTATGCTGGCACACTCAGACAGCTGAAGTTCAACAGCCAGGTAATGGTGAAACTACATAAAGCTGTTTGCCACCAACATGAAACACTTCAGTCTGCTTGAGTAAGATCTGAACATTCATTATGGTGGTGGTGATAATTTCTTATGGCTTACTGGGCTGATACAAGTCATTCAACACAATACCAATTAAGCAACTTGCATGCCCTTAAACTACCCCAGATACACAACCTCTCAGTTTCTAACTCAGCTCTTTACCACTACACCAGACACTCATCATGGTTTATATTATTTTTCTACACCAGGCCAGATGACCTATGTATTTTGACCCCTTTAAAACAAGGAAGGAAAAAAAAAAAAAAAAAAAAAAAAAAAAAAAAAAAAAAAAAAAAACCAAGTTACACATTCTCTTCAAATGCAATATCCATAATTGAATGTTATAATGTGGGAAAGAAATGGCACTTCAAACTCTTGTTTCCCCATCACCCTCCCCCTGTGTGAGTCAAACATAATAACAGTTCCCAGTGTTCCATGACAGAAAATTTGTTTCCTCCTAATACTGCTCCTTTGCAACACAAAGCAGAATTGAGTTCTTGTAAAGTTATGGATGTCTTCTACAATGGCATATGCCATGAATATACGTGTATATCTTTAGACTCAGTTATCCATCAAAGACTAATAAATAACATATTACTATATATTTTTGACACATACAGCATTCATTTTTAATGAAATAAATCACTATTTGCGATCACTTATGGCTTCACTGTACTAGGTTTAGATGTAATACCAATGTGCGGCGAATGAAAATTTGTGCCCTGCAGGGATTCGAATCTGGGATCTCCTGCTTACTAGGCAGACGCGGTGACCACTCCGCCACCAAGGACACAGTGACCAACCCAACTGCAGAGGACTCTTCATTCGCCGCACATTGGTATTACATCTGAACCTAGTACAGTGAAGCCATAAGTGATCGCAAATTACGATTTATTTCATTAAATAACATATTTCTACCAAATATCAAACTGCTTCAAGAACATAAACATTAAAATATTCAGTGGAAATTCCTGACTTAAATAATATGTAAAATAAAGGAAAGGCAAACACTCATTTACAGTTGACAAGAAGTGTAACACATAAAACACGCGACAGAAAACAAAATTTATACTAAATTTCAAACTCTTTCTGTAGTAGAGGTGTGTGCACATGCACACAAACACACACACACATATGTAGTGAGATTGACAGTTGATGATTGATACCAGCTTTCTGGATGGATGAAGGTGGAGGGGGGTTAGAGGAGGACACATGAGAGATAGATGGCGTAATATGATAGGTGTGAGTCAAGTCTTTTGGCAGATGAATCAGCATTGCACAAAAAGATGAAAGAAGTTCAGAAGGTACATTGGCATAGAACAGCAAGTGTGTATGGGTAATTTTTGTTACCATGACCAAAATGCCTTCATCACCATCATGTTAAGTAATTAAAGTGGAGTCCACTTGTGACAGATGACAGTCACTAAACATATTTTGAAATCAATTACATATTTATCAATATCGATCTGGAAGAAATAGTCATTATTTGTGAACTCATGAAATTTAAAAGAAAGTATTGTAAAAAAAAAAAAAAAACACATTTAACTGCTTACACCCTCTTTGAGTAAATTTCAACTTACTAACCTGTCCAATATTTCATAGTCCTTGACACAATCTGGGAATTTTTCAGTATTTTAGAATGAGTGTTGAAGAAGGTAGGAAGAGTATGGTTTAAAGGTGTTAAAAGTCATCAATACAAGCAGAATATTTCCCATTAATCAATTGTATCTTCTGCATTGAGAAACATGACTAGAGTGTTTATTTCTATTTATGAATGGTCTTTCAATGTTGTATGATTTTTGAATTTTCTGTTTAATAATTTATCATCAACAGTTGTATAATAGCGATTGAAATTGTTTGCAACTACCTTAAGATCTCTGATGTTTCTTTGTCATGTAATAACATAACTTTTTTGTGAATTGTCATCTTACATTTTTGTTGGATCACTCCATAATATATTCATAATTTGACTTTATTTTTATTTCTTTTATGATATATCTTATGGAATGCTTTGTTTTTGAGAGCACAAAATTTCTCTGCTTCTTTATGAGAGGCCCTAATGTTGGATGTATTCCCACTATTGAATATGTCCTTCATGGAAATTACTTTCTTTTTGGGAATGCTTTAATACAGTTAAGCTTGGGGGGAAAATCTGTCCTTTTACTGGTAATTCTGTCCACTATTGTTCACTGATTAGATATCACATGAGTTCAATATTTTTCTCACTATAACTCATATTACATGTAACATTTTGCACACTGACAAAATGTGATTAACAGGTTTGATCAGTTATTGTGAAAGTCGTCACTGTTACCTGTATTACAGTATTTTTCAACTTTATCTATAAGAATACCATTATCAATGTCATCTTTTTGCATAGTCACATCATGTGAATACACTACTGCAATGTCTGTAGATGTAAGTGTTGACAGTTAGCAAGCATATGGGGAATAGAGAATGCACAGAAAGAGAATGTTGTCAAGGGCTTACTGCAGTTCGGCAGACAAAAGTGTCACAAGGTCGTCATGTTGTAGTAGGTATAAATTTGTTACATACACTAAACTGAACAAAGTTGTGCTATAGGTACCTGCAAAAGCTGGACTATTTGGAGAATCAATGTAAAGCTGAAAATAGATTATGTCCAAGGACAAATCCATTTTACATTGGATCATAAATATTAGGTGATGAGCCTAGAAAAGACAATAATGTATATACGGTAATCACAAGAAATATGTATCATATGTTATTAGAAATTGTGTATACATGATATTGTGTTACATAAGAGTAATGTTAGTGACTAACTAAAGGTTTCTGTGAACAGTATATATCTGCTTTCATAGCACCCAGTATGACTGAAAAAGATGGGTATACAACTTTATTGCAATAAACTTGATTACTTCTCTTACTGTGTTTGGAGAACTGTGGTATTACAACCCTAATGTTAATCAGGTCATTGCAAATTTCCGAGATGCATATAGACATTATGAACTAATGCCAAATAGAGTTAGGTGCACTAACCAATATTACAATTTTAAGATTAGTATATCTCTGGACAAATCCATAGACTGAACAAGAGTGACAGAACAGTCACAGTGACAAAAATCACCAGTGTGTGTGCTAGCCCTAAGACTTAGCTGAGGGAGAGAAGGGGAAAGGAGGGCCAAGAAAGTTAAGAAATATTTCCTATAATATAAAAGGCAGGACTAACGTGAAAGCAGCCCTGCAATATATCAGCTATTCTGCCAACACTCCAGCATTCTGTGTGAGCATGACAAGTAACTAGTGTTCTTTGTAAGCATAAGTAACCAACTGCCTATTTTTTGAATTATCACTCACAAACTGTGGCAAATTATGAACTTTATCATGCAGTGGTTATACAAATGTGCATCATAGCACAAATGACTTCAACAGGTACTTATGCACCATTTGGATACTCCCTTCCAGCAAAATTTTCTCTGAAGTATGCGTGGAAATTGGCCCATCATCACATCCCATGGTCTTGCTATCTCCCTGGCCTAAACCTTCCCTCACATTACCTTTTCCCTTTTGATGACACTACTTCTTCCCTGTTAAAATCTGATACTGTCTTCTCCCATAACTTTACTCATCTCCCCCTCACCCATTTTAAGTGGTCATTCTCTCTCTCTCTCTCTCTCTCTCTCTCTCTCTCTCTCTCTCTCTCTCTCTCCCCCCTCTTTTTCCACCCCTTTGCCTACCTGTATCCCTCCTAAACAGTCACATGTCTTCCTCTTCCCATCTCCTTCATATCTACATCTTTTATGTTGAACCACCTGAAATCATTTGATGGTTTTGTGCAGCCATAGAGTCATCTGTCTAAAGACACACATATCCCTCTTTGCTTTTTGCATCCTTCACTACCCACTTTCCAACTCTAATTGTACAGGCAACTAATGTTGATAATCAACAGTCAGTCAAGCCGTGGCTACTGGTGTGTTCTCAATGATTTGAGAAAAGGCATCAATAAATATCCTACTTACATGAATAATGAACCAGTCACTAACACACACCTTTACAGGTTCACAGCTATTACACCTTCCAATATATTTAGCTCACATACATAACTGCTAAATTCACAATTTGTTACAGGCTTTTCTTGCTATAACTCTTTATGAATATTATTTGGCTGGAAAAAGTTCATTTTAACACAAATAATTACATTTATTTGAGCATGACATTACATCAACATCCATAAAATGACATCAATCAACTGCTCAACAACCTTTTTGACATTTAGATATTTTTAATGTACTTACAAGAAAAATTACAAAGTTTTAATTTATATCACAATATTCACATTACAAAAGATACAACTCATGCCAAAGTTATAAAGGCACTAATTACATTCCACAATAGTATAATAAGAGAAAAACAGATTTCACTATACAAAATACAGCTGAACAGAGGCTTCCAATATTCCCTAAGCTTGTGTAACTCTCATGATAGACTTACTGTCTGTGACAGCAATTTAAATGAGATGGTAATCCTTTATTGAAATCTACACAATTTATAAATGAAACTGTACTGGGATTGCGAAAATAAGCTATAGACCAATGGTCCCTGCACATGCAAACAGGAGTGTGCTCTCTCTCTCTCTCTTTCTTTCACAAAAACATTTCCAGGACGGAATAACAAGATTATGAAAAAGATAGATTGCTATCCATGCCCGAGAGAGAGAGATAGATAGATACAATTAAAAGAGAACATAACTTTCACTTTTTGGCCCTAACATACTTCTTCCTTTTTCTAAAACACACACACACACACACACACACACACACACACACACACACACACACACACACAGAAACAGACACATACATACATACACAGGGCTGCAGGAGCGGCCACCCAGGCAACATCTACGGATGTGTGAAGCACTTTTTATACAAAATCTAAAATTTTCATAGTGTTTTGATAGTATCTGTCTGCAACTGAGTGCCACCAATGTGTTAAGGTGAGTAGCAATCTATCCTCCTCATATTATTTTATTTCAATGAAGTGGAGAAAAATGACAAAGCATCAACAAAAAGAAAGAAATAATTAAATTCCTGAATTAAGGCAAATAAAAGGTGGAAATTGCCTAAGACAATATAATGAGCAATTTAGAGTCACATTTCATTCCTAATACTGATCAGTTACTTGTCTGAACAAAATTATTACATGACTCATCAGAATGTTTCATTCGTATATGACGACGTAAATTATCAGCTCTTGTAGTAGTTGCAAAGCAAATGGGGCACTGATGTCGTTCAGGTCTGTGTTTTAAGTAGTGGTTTCTCAAGTTTGAAACTATTTTTCCACATACATTACATAATGACAAACCATTCTGCAGTCTATGAAATATAGAACCAAATGTTTTAATCCCATTCTCAGCATCTGGAAATGACATTCCTGCAAAAGAAAGGAGGTACCACTGTGATACATTTTCTGTAAGAGTCCTCAAATACTAGCAAGATCTACAACACATTTGACTGTTCTTAAGGATGTATGGAAAAGTGCATATTTTTTTGCATGTAGCCTGTAAAAGCTATAAATGTGTGTGTGTGTGTGTGTGTGTGTGTCAAAGAGAGAGAGAGAGAGAGAGAGAGAGAGAGAGAGAGAGAGAGAGAGAGAGAGAGAGAGAGAGAGAGAGAGTTATGTATGCTACCTGTGTTAGAATATCTAGCATTACATAATAACAATAAAGGAAATTTCTGAATGTGTGTGCTTGTGTTAAGAGGTAGATCAAAGGATCAAAAACCAGTGTAAACACTGTTTTCTGGTGTGTGAAACACACAGTTTTACGTGAGTGGATACCTTTCCTTTATTTTATGTATTATAACGTAAAAGAAGGGTAGATGTACACACTTCCAATGCTTTCTCTAAACATCATGGTGTAATTTATTTTTAAACACAGACAAAATTAATTGTAGTTGGAAGTTAATAGCTTAACTCCTGACTTAAAAGCCACACTTCCATTCCTATAACTTTTATACCGAGATACCCAAAAGTTCATTGATATTTTCATATTCACTAAGTTGCAGAATAAAGAAGGAGAAAGATAAAAATTGGCACACACTACTGAAATGACACGGTATTTTATTGAACCTACAAATGTGCTCTATCAAGCCAACGGATGGTGCTGGTATCACATCTTCTCACAATTCTCCCAATTAACAGTCAACCATTACCTTCTCCACAATTGTTTTTGATGATAATTCCATTTGATATCACTTTGCAACTTTACTCCTAGATACTTAATCAATGTGACAGTGTCAAGCTGCTCACTATGAATACTGTATTTGAAAAATATGGGATTGTTTCACCTAATCATCTGAATCACCTTACACTTTCCTACATTTAGAGGCAGCTGCCAGTCTGTAAACCAACTAGAAATTTTGTCTACGTCATCTCATATAATTCTACAGACACTCAATGACAACATCTTCCTGTACACTATAGCACCATCACAAAGCAGCCATACACTGCTACTCAGTCTGTAATTTCATTTATGTAGACAGAAAGTAATTGTGATCCTTTGATACCTTCTCATCTATTTGACACTCAATGCTGAGAGCAATTTACTGATTACTATAAATTAAGAAGTCTTCGCACAACTCATATAACTGGAAACCTATCAAAGAATATGAAGTCTGTCTTTTGCCATTCATATAAGGCTCAGGATACATCATGTGAGCAAAAGGCAAACTGAGATTCATTCAAGGAATGCTTTCTAAATCTGTATTGATGATGGACAAAAGATTTTCTGTCTCAAGCAAATATATTCAAACTGAAACTAGGTTCAAGAATTCTCCAGCAAAGTGACATCAAAAACAATAGTTTGTAATTTTGTGGGTCAATTCTGTTACCCTGCACTTTTTCCAGACACTTTGGACTTTGTACAAAGCCAAAAATTCATGATAAATGTAAGCTGCCAAAACTGTACAATACTCTTTGTAAAACTGAATTGGGATTCCATCTAGAGCTGGCAACTTATTTGGTTTCAGTTGCTTCTCTACACCAGGGATAACTACTACATGTACTCTATCATAGAGTATGTACAATGGTTAAACAACAGCACGTCTGTACAAAACATTTTTGTTCATTTACTCGGCACTAATGTCTTTGGAGTGTGAATTAAAATGCATAACTCTTTGCCCGTAATTCCAATATGTACATCCTACCCGAACTAAA
This sequence comes from Locusta migratoria, assembly GCA_026315105.1. Taxonomy (NCBI): domain Eukaryota; kingdom Metazoa; phylum Arthropoda; class Insecta; order Orthoptera; family Acrididae; genus Locusta; species Locusta migratoria. Next base: position 555,621,192 of record CM048744.1, read on the forward strand.
TTATGTCTATTACTTGAATAAGTGAGATGTTAACAATTATGTAACAGCTCTTTCCAGTAAAAACACTCCTAGCCGATTTGACTGATTTATTAACTTTAATAACTATCATCACTACAACAACATCATGTTCACTAACCTGTCTCTACAATTACACCATTGATAAGGGCAGACCTATTTGTATTACAAATTGTGTATGAGCTTTTGATTTAGTTGCTCAAGAGAAGATTTGGAAAACTTTTTCAAAAGTAGATCACAAGACTGCTTACCTGTATGAACAGTATTTAATCAAAAACAAAAAGTTGCCACCAACATTTCAGCACTACTGAGCATAGACTTCGATTGATTGGCTATTATGGTGAAACTGGGTGTCCAGTAAAAATATCCAATAGAGTTTATTCCCCTGGACCTATTACATGATTCCTGATCACTTCACAGTCACACTTAACTTCACATTGAGCACTGACAATATTTTAGTCAGCCTCAATGAACGTACGCCTCCCTATGACACTCACTCTCTCTTTCCGATATGCATTCCATGTCTTGATAAATGTTTCAAAAGCACCCTATCTCCAGATCCAGCCAGCTGTCAATCTTGAGAATAACTTGATTGCAACACATTCTTGCAACAGGATTTTTGTTACAAATGCTTTGAAAATTTACTGCTAAAAATTTTGCACCTAAAGTGTCTTTACTTTAAATATGGCCTCATTTCAGTATCTGTGTGTCAAGTGGGAGTATTCATCAGAACACCTCAAACAACCACCTCGGCTAAAAATATCGCCATGTATTATGGTCCTGATTAGCTCCTTCCATTGCGTAATGCAATTTTGAGTCCTTTAGTTCTCAATACAACAATGCATGTCCAGAAATATGCAATCACATAATTGTCATAGCCTGTGGTTGAGACTCTTCACTCAGCTCCAAACCAATGAATCCAGATCAACTTTGGGAATAACGTAACAAATTGTATCTACTTCCACCCTGCATGTGAGGCCAGTAATCTTCACCAATTACGCCTGCCACCTATATGAACTGCTCTACATTCAATAGCCACAGCGAATGCCTCTTCCTCACCTTGGATGAGGTTCCCCAGCAGACATACCAAGTGCACACTGGAATTCTTTCCAGCCATAAATGCTATTTCCATACAGAACATACCTAACATTGGATCACCCAAAACCTAGCAAACCCTCTTCTTGTGTGCCTGATGCTGAAGACAATCTCGAGTGATGCAAACACATTGCCATCTGCCACTCACTCTGTAGTGCAGATGGTGCCATTGTGCCTCAGTGGTAGAGTCCATGGGCAAAACACCAGACTCTCCTCCACCGGTACGCCCCACCCATTCCCAAGGATCAAGGCAGCACAACAACTTGAAGTCAGCTGACAAGACAAACTTGCCTTTAGATGTTCGCAAACTGCAACACCACCTCCTACCATCCTACCACTACTAACTGAAAAATTAAACAATGAAATCAAGTTTAAATACATGACTTGCTACAACAGTGGTCCTTCACAAACAGCATGTTAGTATGACTGAGGTGTGATCAGTGCTTACCGGCTGTGCACAACAAACAAATATCTGATGACTGTACAAATTTACATGTTAAAGTTACTTAAATGTAGTACTACCCCTCTCAGATATAAAATACAGAAGTTATTTAATGATTCTCTTGCGTGTAGTCCATCTATGATATTCAGCATGCTTTTGCACAGCATTTACACCTTAAAAAGGGCACAAAACCAGGGCAGCCACTGCCTCTTTAGGAATCCACTACTGGAACACAACAGTATAGGTGAAATTTCTGCCTTCACTGATCAGTGGGAAGTTCCAGCATCATTACAAACCATACAGGCCTTGGAGAAAGGAGAACCGGCCAAAGGAGAGTTTCAACTTATAATAAATGGGACATTGCATACCACCAAATATGATCAACTGGCCCCCCAAATGCCTACTGGTCATTCCAATTCATCTCTGGCCAGCTATTCTAAACTATTTCCATGATTCTCCAATATCCAGTCATGTGAGATTCATGAAGACCCTAGACAGAATCAGACAGAGGTATTGTGACTTCTAAAATTTTCCCGGCGTATTTCTTCTTCCAGTAATTTTCGGGTGTGCAGCCGGATCCCATTGACATTCTGCAACGATATTTCGGCCCAGAGACGTCCGGCCATCTTCAGGTGAGTAGGCAACTACTGAAGAGCGCAGGTACGTTCGCGGTATTTATACCGAGTATTGCGCATGCGAGATACGCTGGAGTCTTACTGCGCATGTGTTAGATGGTGACATGCGCGGTACGGCCGAGCTGTGTGTGCTGCCCTCGGTGGTGAAAGTGAACACTCATCTAATCATCGAGAATCGAATGATTCCGTCGATTCCGCTGTGCCTCAATAGCTTTAAGAACAGGGTTCCAATTTTTATCCAGCTGAAAGCCGTTGTCACGATTTATTAAATTGTCAGCAAGGCGTATTTCAACCGCTTCTTTGAAGACTGAGTTCCAAAAGCCGGAAACTGGAGCTAAAATTGTGGTTTTGTTGTATTCCATGGAGTGTCCCATGGAAATGCAGTGCTCTGCTACAGCTGATTTCGACGGTTGCAGAAGACGGGTGTGTCTTTCGTACTCCGTACAGCGCTCTTGAACCGTTCGAGTCGTCTGACCTATGTAAGCAGAACCACACTCGCAGGGAATTTTATAAACGCCCCGCTTTTTTCAATAGCAAATCGTCTTTTACAGGTCCGACTAGGGCTATATTCTTCGCTGGTGGACGGAAAATGACCTGGATTTTATGTTTCCTTAGCAATCTGCCTATTTTAGAGGACACATTGCCAGCATAAGGAAGGAATGCAACTGATTTGTAATCTTCCTCATTGCCCTAGTCGGACCTGTAAAAGACGATTTGCTATTGAAAAAAGCGGGCGTTTATAAAATTCCCTGCGAGTGTGGTTCTGCTTACATAGGTCAGACGACTCGAACGGTTCAAGAGCGCTGTACGGAGCACGAAAGACACACCCGTCTTCTGCAACCGTCGAAATCAGCTGTAGCAGAGCACTGCATTTCCATGGGACACTCCATGGAATACAACAAAACCACAATTTTAGCTCCAGTTTCCGGCTTTTGGAACTCAGTCTTCAAAGAAGCGGTTGAAATACGCCTTGCTGACAATTTAATAAATCGTGACAACGGCTTTCAGCTGGATAAAAATTGGAACCCTGTTCTTAAAGCTATTGAGGCACAGCGGAATCGACGGAATCATTCGATTCTCGATGATTAGATGAGTGTTCACTTTCACCACCGAGGGCAGCACACATAGCTCGGCCGTACCACGCATGTCACCATCTAACACATGCGCAGTAAGACTCCAGCGTATCTCGCATGCGCAATACTCGGTATAAATACCGCGAACGTACCTGCGCTCTTCAGTAGTTGCCTACTCACCTGAAGATGGCCGGACGTCTCTGGGCCGAAATATCGTTGCAGAATGTCAATGGGATCCGGCTGCACACCCGAAAATTACTGGAAGAAGACAGAGGTATTACTGGCAAGGTCCAAGGTACCCAATTCCATCTGCAGCAGCTCCATTCTACCAGATTGGAATCAACATTTTAAGAAGGTTCACAATACTGTCGGTTGTGACATCTGCTTATAATACAGCAAGGCAAGACACCACAGCCTTCACATGGTTTTCCCTGCTCCATAGTCATGAAGCTGGGACGACAACGTATATGCTGTTGCCACTCCAAGCGAATGACACCCAAGATGACTATGTGGAATACCTCCTTACCAGAGTTGAAGAAGCAAGACAGCTCGTTCCCATACAGACACTGGACACCCAGGAGAAGGGCCGTCAGTGGTATAATGACAAGCAGCGACCTGTTGTGTACAGCCCAGGAGATCTGGTGTGGATTTTTAACCCTCTACAGAAAGTTGGGCTTTCAAAAAAGTTACTAAAGCGATACTTTGGTCCATATTTTGTGTTACGCCGACTGTCAAATGTCACATATAAGTCGGGGACTATGAGCTGTCCTCGATGCTACAAAAACAAAGAGACATTGTTCATGTCCTCTGTATGAAACATTACCAAGATCCCAAAGAGGAGATAGGTAGAAACATCTTCTTGTTCAAGGACTCTAAAGACCATTACAAGAATGATGAAGCCATGACAGGAGGGTCTGTCACTGGTCATCGTCACTGCAAAGAAGGCGTGCACACAAATGGAAGGATTCTACGGAACTGCCATACAGAGGATCATGATAACATCAAGATCCAGGACACTGCAGCTGGCTCCAAAGGGAACCTAACAACATGTTTCTGTTTATTCAAGAAGGGGAGCAATGATGCGAATCTTCCGAAGGGATGCATGGTGCAGTGGTTAGAGTTGCTGATTGTTATGCTGGTGGTTCCCAGTTCAAATCCTGCCACTGGCAGAAAAAAATTATTTCTTTGTATTTACTATTTCTAGAATGTTCTACATGTTTCTTGAGATTAATGTACTTATAAATTCCAGAAAATTCTTTCTGTGTGTAAATAGTGGAGTAGTCCAATCATGAGACAGTCTGTTCCGCGTGTATGCTAATGTTAGCAATAAATCTGTTCTAAGTGTAAAGTGTTGTGCACTATTAATGACCCAGCCTTTGAATTCCGAGCTATCTGCAGTTTTCAGTGTGACAATATATAAATGAAATTAAAATAAAAATAAGAAATGAAAATGGTAAAACCAAGTGTACATTCTTTAACACAGGCATTATATGATGAAGTCTTTGTTCATTTTCATATGAATTTTTTGGTGATAAGGAAAATCTACCAGGAGCAAATTCATATTTCAGAAAGGCTCATTTGCCTTCAGTTTCTTTCATTGAAACAAACAGTTTGATAAAACTTAAAAGTATTGTCAGGGAACAACTTTAGTGTTTTCATCTTTTACAATAATTATTGCAGTAAGGAGAGTTACAACCTCATATTTTCTATAAAATTTTTCATTCTGGAAATTATCACCAGCGATTCTTTTCATACCTTTCATCCCTTGTCATGACACATGGTATGACCCGGACAGGGTTAACGCAGGACTAGGGAAAAATGTGACTTCATGAAGGCTAAAATCTTTTTGTGAAATTACATAGGAAAGTTGAAGAGATATGTGTAGTTAATGACATCAACTATGCCATGTATTACATGATGTATCAACTAAATATGAATCTTCCTAAATGCATAAAGAGAGATGGATTGGCTGGCCAGTACTTACCTTTTTGCTGTATTGCTGATAGTTACACTCAGAAAAAAGGAGGAAAATAACAAGCTTTCGGAACTGTGTTCCTTCTTCAGGTGAAGAGAAGGGAGAAAAAAGAAATGGGAAAGTAAGGGAAAGGTAATTCAAGATCTAGGTCATGAGGTGGTGTTAGGATTGTCGAACACCATCCTCATGACCTAGGTCATGAATTACCTTTCCCTTACTTTCCCATTCCTTTTTTCTACCTTCTCTCCACCTGAAGAAGGAACACAGTTCTTTCTATGGATCGGAGCATGGAATGTTCTATCCCTTAAGTGCGTAGGTAAGATAGAAAACTTGAAAAGAGAAATGGATAGGTTAATGTTAGATATGGTGGGAATTACTGAAGTTTGGTGGCAGGATGAAAAGGATTTTTGGTCAGGTGAGTACAGGGTTATAACTACAAAATCAGCTGGTGGTAACACAGGAGTAAGTCTGATAATGAAGAAGAAAATAGGAATGTGGGTTAAGGTAGACACAAAGCCAACACTGACCACAGCAGTACAAGTTTATATGCCAACTAGCTGTGCCGATGATGAGGGGATCGAAGAAATTTATGGGGAGATTGAATAATTTTGTCTGACAGTTAAAGGACAAGGAAACTTAATTGTGATGGGGGACTGGAACTCGATAGCAGGAAAGGAGAGAGAAGGAAATGTAGTAGCAGTATATGGACTGGAGGAAAGGAATGAGATCGCCGGGTAGAATTTTGTGTAGAGCACAGTTTAATCATCACAAACACTTGTTTAACTATCAGAAAAGAAGGTTATATATGTTGAAGAGAACAGGAGACACTGGGAGGTATCAAATTGACTTTATAATGGTAAGGCAAGGGTTTGGAAACAAGGTTTTAAACTGTAAGACACATCCAGAGGCAGATATAGACTCTGTCCATAACTTATCGGTTATGAACTGTAGATTAATGGTAGAAAATTAAGCAGATGGAATCTGGACAAATTGAAGGAACCAGAGGTGGTTGAGAGTTTTAGAGGGAACATTAGGCAAGGATTGTCTGAAACATGGGAAATAATATAGTAGAAGGAGAATGGGTAGCTCTGAGAGATAGAGTAATAAAGGCCACAGAGGAACATATTAGGCAGAAGGACAAGGTCTAATAGAAATCCTTGTCTAACACAGGATATACGGAATTTAATTGATTCTGAGACATCAAAGGATTGTCAAATTAGCATTAGAAGTGTGTAGGGGTAAAATCATAGAGGGGGATCGAGGGATAAATACAGTAATCAGATTCAAAAGGCTGTAGGTTGTCGTTTGTATTGTCAGATGAAGAGGCTTACACAGAACAGGGTAGCATGGAGAGTGCATCAAACCAGCCTACGGACTGAAGACCACAACAACAACATTGAAAAATTTAATATTAGGAAGTAAAAAGGAGGATGTATATTAAACATTACAATGTAATTTCTTTTTGTTTAGGAAATGTCAGATACATAATTGTCCACAGTAAAACAAAGCCGAAGAGCATGATGTAATGGAAATAAGCAAAAATTTACTTAAGCAGAGAGAAATACATGACAAGCCCACATTCAGGATGTTCAAAAACTTGCTAGGATATATACTATTAAAACCATATCTTCAAATAATTGAGAGTCCAAAACAAAGTTGAGTGTACTTTGATTTCTTTCTTTTGCTTATTATGTGTGGTATTACATTCTGGGATAACTCTTCCAATTCTCAATGGGTCTTTTCGACACAGAAAAAGGCAGTTCTAGCAATACAAACCTCTTTTCTGGAGTCTGGAAACACTGAAATTGGGCACTCAGTAACTATTTTCTTTAATGTTGTTTGTTACTATCAATATGATTGTATTCCCAAGAATTAGCAGTTTTACCATTTAGTTCTACAGAATTAGACATGTCAAACAATAAAAACAAAAATGCCAACAGGATATTGTTCAGGCAGTTGAATGAGTTATTCCTGTGCTATTCTGGCCCTAATACATCTGCTATAATGCAAAAAAACTGTCAGCATTTGCTTGTACATATTTGTATAAATCATTCCACGAGCAACCTGTAACTTCAATAGGGCAATACACCACACTACTACTCTCAAATCGTGATATAATTTATATTTGTATGATTAAAATTTGTATTCTTTATGAACTGAGATTTTTGGAGGGCTTTGTGTCATAGATGTGTGATACCAAAATGAACTGCAGCTTGGTAAAAACATTACAACAACTATAACCATAATAAATAGATTAAGATTTTTCCTCAATTTACTTATTTGCCCTGGAGAGATGAAATAGCTGCTTTCCAGTTCTGGTAATTGTTTAATAACGTCAGTATTTATTTTATCTTTCATCTTGGGCATTCAAAAATGAGGAAGTTTCCTTTCTGATGACATGAGATAGCTCTTAACAAGACTAGAAATGGAGTGTGGGACCCAGCACCTCACATAGGTGCCACTGTTAACATGTCGCGAGTATAACAGGTAGCTTTTGTCACCAATCTCCAGCAATGGACACTGCAACAATGGCAGAACGTGATATGATTGGATGAATCATAATCTCAACTGTGCCATGCCAATGGGATGCATCTTGTGTGGTGCAGACCCCATGAATCGATGGTTTCTGCTCACTAAGAAGGTGTGGTCCAAGGTGGTGATGACACTTGGAAAAGTCCATGATATGTTGAGTTGCTTGGGGACCAACTCTGGCCATAGTTGGTTTTCAACATCCTGATGGTTCTGTAGTGTTTCTAGATGATAATGCTCTGCCACATTACTCGCACATCACTGGACTTGAACACCACTGAGCACATATGGGATAGAATGGAATGCAGGCTCCATGCTAAGGTCACTGAAGGGGTTATTCTGTTCAGTGTCCTCTCCCACAAACAATCAATTCTGGCGTGTATTGTGCTACTCTTCGAAAATTGAAGAAACGACTTCAACGTGTTTGTTGGCGCAAAAATCTGAACAAACTTTTCCTCCACGACAACACAAGACTTCACACAAATTTTCTCATCCAAGAGGAGCCCACAAAACTACAGTGAACTGTTCTTCCTTATCCACCTTACAGCCCCAGTCTCACACCACTGGATTTCCAAACATTTGGTCCAATGAAGGATGAAATCCGAGGGAAGCACTAAGCAAATGACACCGACCAGTGAAATGGTACCATGCAGGCATACAACCCCTCACTTCCAGATGGCACTGAATGGAAGTTATGTTTAAAAATAGTGTTCTACAGTTAAAAGATGGGGCATAACATGGTGTACTTGAGTGCTAAATAAAACAACCCCTTTTTCAGAAAAAAAGTGTTGCAATACACATTGAATTCCCATCGTATAAGTAATTAAATTACGTTGGCGTATCATTCTATTTTCAATCAACAGTTCTTTAAGTAATTATAAAAGCACAAAACATACATATCCTGCACTAGTGTTTATATTAGTCATCAAAGTAGTTCAAAGTAAGTGTAAGAGATACTTGATTGTTATTTGTTCATAAAAATTCACTCTGTGATTTATAATCAATTTTCTGTACCAGAGTATAAGACTGTTGCAATATGCTTAGCAAAAGGTAGGTAATGACACAGACTTACTCATATCAGTGTTTAAATATATAATCAATGTTGCCTTTGATACTGGACTGCTTGAACTGGAAAAAGATTTTTAATGTGCAAATGTGGTTTTAGTGAGTTTTTTCTCGACACTTCATCGAAGTCCCTCATCTGCACACTGAGGACTAATATAAGCACTAGCAGATGTGTAGTATGTGTGTTTTGCACTATTATAATTAATCACTTTAAACAGAGGATTTTTGACACTGTTAACTGAAAGTGTGATAATACACTGATGTAAGATTTACCTATAATTTTCCTCCTATGGTAATGATATCTTGCTATTTGTCATTCTATATTAATGTGTTACTTGTGGCAGAATAAAACATTTTACATGGAAATTAGAAGAGGCCACCATTTTTCCTTGTGGTTTCACATGGTTTCAAGTGTAAGATGTTAAAAGTGTCCTTTTAAGTGTACATCATTGACCAACCATAGCTGGACAGATTATGTTACATTTTATGATTACATTTTACAACCACTATTAATATATTTGATTACTGATGGAAATTCTCCACAGAGATGATAAAGTATTCTTCAAAAGAGATAGATAGGCTGGCCAGTTTTACCTCAATTCTGTATCCACAAAATAAGAAAAAGGATGAAATAATAGGACTAGCTTTCGGAATTGGGTTCCATCATCAGGTAGGAGAGGAGGGAAGTAAAAGGGAACAGGGAACGGAAGGGGAAGGTTATTCACAACATAGACTATGATATGATGATGGGTGATATGCCAGGAGCATAAACCTGACACACATGACATAACCCATCATCATCTCATGGACTAGGTCGTGAATAATCTTCCCCTTCTGCTCCCATTTTCTTCCCTCCTATCCTATCTGATGAAGGAACCCAATTTTGAAAGCTAGACCTATTTTTTCGTCCATCCCCCTTCCCACCCCACCCTCTCTTTGTGTGACCATTGGCTGTACAGAACTAAGGTAAGTACTGGTCAGCCAATCTATCTCTTTTGCAGAATACATCGACCACTATTAACACTAAGATAATAAGACAAGAAGCAGTTCATAACACTGATATTATAAATAATGATTATAAATAACAATTTGCAGCTCTTAAGTATTTTCCATTTGTGGCTGCACATGTGATGGTATCATGTTGACAAGTCTATAGTTCCACTTGTAGAAACAAAATCATTAAATGAATATAGTGGTTGTTACTTGTGCACAAATGCAAGTCTAACTCTGAACAACCTCAGTGGCTATGATCTAACATAAAAATGGTAGGTGAAGATCATCTAGATTGGTGTGAGGAAAATTTACAGGTCTTACTTAGGTAACAGCTTGGAATAATAAGGTCAAACTTATTTCATGTCTTGTAGATGTAAATTTCTTTTCTCTTGCAGACGAATCCTTGATTTATTTTTACTTATACAAGAGAATTAACAACATATTTGAGGATACCACACTAGCATGTGTGGTTTCTCTATGGAGACGCTTGACCATTGTAATTTGGTCAAGCTGGTCTCTGCAAGTTTACAAGAGTAACTCAGGCATCCAGCTTTCGGTTGTCGGGAATGCACTCATGCCCTCATATGCCGGAACTGGAAGGCCCCTCCCACTTATTCCCAATTGGGATCCCCCTTTGCCCCACTATCAGCTTGGCTGATAATTGCCTGAATAGAATAGCGACTCTTTATGGGCCAGATCTCAAAGAGCCTGCTTCACTCTGCCTGCCACCCACCCAAAATACTGGCTAAATGTTTTCAGTATTCCAACTGGCTTGAAAATTTATTTGCAATGGTCTAATTTCTTACTAGAAGATATTACTCTTAGACCCTTCTTTTGTAGGAGGAAGACTTTTTACTTCCAGTATAGGGTCCTCACAGCAGCAGTTCATGTGGCAGTAGAACAGTGCAAAATAAATAGTGATTAAGTACTGATCTGTTACCATACTTTTGAGCTTCTTGAGAAGCTTGTGTGCAGTATGTTCGGTCAAGTTCAGCTTACTGTCAACTGTGACATCCAGGAGCTTCACAATATCAAATTAACATTTACTTTCCCTCCTAGTACTCCTTGTAATACTTTCTTGCATAAAAAATAGACCAATAGCGAAAAGTATAGGTCTAAATTTATGTTCTTCTTACTTAAGTGCAAAATCCAACATATTCAGCAATTCAGTTAGTTCTCTCAACTTTCATTAAGCATAACAGTGCCAAATTCAAAGTAACTTCTCAAATAACACACTAGGAGCAAGTTGGATACCAATATGCTGTGAATAATGAAATAAAATTAGATTCATCTGGTCTTCACATTTGAAGTGCGACAACCAGAGGTGACGGTTGTATGACTACGTTGTGTGCCTGTGTGATTGCGTGAATGTTCAATTTTCTGAAGAAGGCCATGGCCGATAGCTGAAAGCGAATGTGTGTGTCTTTTGTATGTGTCTGTCACAGCTCGTCGCCACGACTTTGCAGCAAGTTGTAAACTGTCCTTATTACTATATTTTTCTTCCTTCATTTCTACATACATGAAAAGTTATATTTTCTTGACCCACACCCTCTGTAGATTGGTTCATTGGAAAAATTATTTAATCAGTTCTATCATACAAGCAGAAGATGGGATGTGACATTCTACAGCAATAAAATGTGGCTAACTATGCTTGCAGATGAATTATGTAGGTTGTGCTATTGTTTAATATTCTAAAATTTGACATTTCAGAAGTCAAAAGCAAAACACAGACAACAACAGAATCCTGTGTAGCATAGTAATAGTCATTGCAGTGTGTTCTAAAGGGTTTCATGTACAATTGACATTGAAAGAAGAGAGAGAGAGAGAGAGAGAGAGAGAGAGAGAGAGAGAGAGAGAGAGAGAGAGAGAGATAAAATACTAGCACCGTGTTGTTTCCTGATACTACTAGTGACTTCTATTGATTCAGAACTAGGGTAAGCATTTGACAATAAAAGTTTGTCAAATGATTCTTCTTAAGAACTAATGACTGTGTTCATGATGCCTCCTATTGCATAAAAATTACCTAAAATTAAGATACTGTTGGAAAGTGTATTCTATGTTGAGCTTGCAACAAATAAAGTGGGTACTTTGTTTGTTAAGACTCCAATGTAAGGAAAATACTCAGTGACACACACACACACACACACACACACACACACACACACACACAAAAAGTACAAAACATTATAATTGTCTAAGAAACAAATATTATTGACATAGATGCAAAAGACTTCAAACTCCAAAATCCTATTTAGAGTTTTGTTACCAGTAAGAAGCTGCCACACACGGATATCTGTTAATGAAATGATGCACATAGGCCTATATAAATGTTACATTGGGAATTTAATTATATTCTATTTGAATTTAATTTACTTCGCCTCTCACCCATTCATTACACTCTATCATGTAGAAGTATGCTACAGCTACCCAGAAGTAAAGAAAATAAATTTATACACAAAGAAACTGTTTCCCAAAGCCATGATTGTGTTTCGTCCAATAGATCACTATTTCCAAACCCAGTCCTTCCACATTAGGCTGTACTAACAAGGTGTCATGTATGGATTAAATATGTTGGTTTTAAAATGAACAATTCTAAGCCTTGAATCTGTGGCTGAATCTACATCTACGTGGATACTCTTGCAAATCACATTTAAGTGCCTGGCAGAGGGTTCATTAACCACTTTCATAAGCTTTCTCTACCGTTCCATTCTCTAATAGCGCGCGGGAAGAAAGAACACCTAAATCGTTTCATTTTCAATCTGATCTCTCTCTCTCTCTCTCTATTTTTTTTTTTTTTTTGGGGGGGGGGGGGGTTATGGTCATGTGTCCCTATGTAGGTGGGTGCTAGCAAAATATTTTCACATTCAGGAGTTAAAGTCAGTGATTTAAATTTCGCAAATAGATCTTGCCACAATGAATAATGTCGCTCTTTTAATGATTTCCACCTCAAATCGTCAAGCAGTTCCGTGACGCTTTCCCCCCTGTAACGTGATAAAACAAAATGAGCAGCCCTTCTGTGAACCTTCTCAATGTCTTCCATCAGTCCCACCTGGTGAGGGTCCCATACTGGGCAACAGTACTCCAGGAGAGGATGTACAAGTGTGATGTTGGTAGTCTCTTTGGTGGAGCTGTTGCATCTTGGAAGTGTTCTGCCAATGAAACGTAACCTTTGATTCGCCTTCCCCACAATATTTTCTGTGTGTTCTCTCCCATCTAAGTTATTCATAATTGTAACTCCTAGGTATTTGGTAGAATTTATGAGCTTAAGGTTTGACTGATTTATCGTGTAACTGAAGTTCAGCAGATTTCTTTTAGTGGTCATGTATATTACTTCACACTTTTATTATTTAGTGTTACTTGCCAATTTCTGCACCATGTAGAAATTTTGTCTAAATCACTTTGCAGATGCTTTTGATCCTCTATTGACTTCACTAACCGATAAACGACAGTATCATCCATGAACAGTCTTAAGAGAGCTATTCAGATTGTTTCCTAAATCGTTTATAAACACAAGGAAGAGTAGGGGACCTATAACGCTTCCCTGGGGAATGCTAGATATCACTTTTGTTTTACTCTATGACTTACTGTCAATTACTATGAACTGTGTCCTTTCTGACAGGAAATCGCGAATCCAATCACACTATTGGGGCACTCTTCCATAAGCAAGTAATTTCAACGTTGTGAGGTACATTGTCAAAAGCCATTCGGAAATCCAGAAATATGGAATCGATTTGAGATCCCTTGTCAATGGTACTTATTATTTCATGTGAATATAGGGGAATCTGTGTTTTGCAAGAGCGATACTTTCTGAATCTGTGTTGACTATTGGTTAATACGTCTTTCTCTTTGAGGTAGTTGATAATTTTCGAACAAAGTATATGTTCCAAAATCCTACTGCAAATCAACGTCAATGAGATGGGCCTGTAATTTTGAGGATCACTCCTATTGCCTTTCTTGAATATTGGAGTGACCTGGGCAACTTTCCGCTCCTTGGGTAAGGAATTTTCCCTGAGTGATCAGTTGTATATTATAGCGAAGTATGGAGCTATTGCATCAGAATACTCTGAGAGGAATCTAGTTGGTATACAATCTGGCCAGAAGATTTGTTTTTGTTTAGGACTTAAGTTGTTTTACTACTCCAGTAACATCTACTTCTAAATTTCGCGTGCTGGCAGCTGTTCTTGGTTCGAATTTTGGAATGTTCACTTCGTCTGCTTTGGTGAAAGAATTTCGGAAAGCTGTGTTCAGCAATTCTGCTTTAGCAATACTGTCATCAATAGTATTACCAATGCTATCCTGTGGTGAAGGAATTGTTTGTGTTTAGCAACCAGTCTACATCATATGAATTTCTTTGGATTTACTGACAAATTAAGAGACAGGATTTCTTTGTGGAAACTATTATAAGCTTCTCGCATTGAGGTCCGCACTAGATTGCGAGTTTCTGTAAAAGATTGCGTCTTGGGGATTCTGTGTCTGTTTAAATTTTGCTTCTGCAACAGTGATCTGACCTGTTTTGTGTACCACAGAGGGTCAACCCCCTCTTTTATTAATTTATTTGGTATAAATCTCTTAACTGCTACTGATATTACCTCTTTGAAAGTACGCAACAACTGATCTACTCTCACAGTTTTAGTTTTGAAAGACTGGAGACTATCACTCAGGAAAGCGTGAAGCGAATTTTTATCTGTTCTTTTGTATAGATATATTTTGCATTTATCATTTATGTACAAATCTTCAGTGTTAATAATCCAGGTTCAAAATGCTTACACTACACCTAAAATAAAAATAAACAAATAAGTAATGCTGCAGGATACAGTCATAGCAACTTCAGCATTCTTGCCAGCTGCATAAGTGAATTAAAATTTAGTGGTATTTGAGTGCAGAACTTGTTGAAAATGCAAAATGGAACAGAGTCATTTAAGAAAATGTTAGTGATCAAGTTTCATGCTGGTTTAGCAACTCGACTACAGAAGGCAACTGCTTTCACTAGTATCTGTGAGCGCTTCACAGTTCAAAGTTGTCAATAGCACTGTTAGCCTATCTCCTCAGTGGTGAAGAAGACGTACATGAAAATTTCGTAACATAAAATCTGCACTGTCCAATGACCTGTAATGTGGAAAGATCATTTTTGGTCATGAGAAACATTCTTAATAATCAGCAAGATTCAATGATAGCCGATGATTGCATGAGGATGAATATTTTAATAAACAAATGTAACCAATAACCATTTCCTTTTTTAGTGCAGATTAGACTTTCAACATAATTGTATTGGACAATGTACCACATTAATGTAATTGTCAAGCTTTTTGTACATTGAGTGCAAACCAAATTAGTAAAGTAGGTTGAGTAGTTCATTTTACTCATTTTATTATTTTGTGTTAATTTTAATAAAATATTTTCATGATATTACATATTTTGTTACATATATAACCCATTTTCTTTACATAAATATGTACATATTCTTTGAGTTAATATTATCGTACATAAAAATCTAAGCTCTAGTAATAACAAGTAGGCTATACACCACATCCCACAGTCAGAAAGTGCACATAGGTTGTTTAGGAATATAACTTTTTTGTTTCTTTTAAATAACACTCTTTGACTCAAATGAAGCTTTTACTAACTGAGAAACAAAAATAGGGACACATTTTATTATATGGTTCTATAGCATAAAAATCCATTATAAAAATTAAATTATATTTATGGAAAAATCAGAATCTAATGAAGCTTGCAGTAAAACTGGAATGAATATAATCTATAAAGAATGTAATTTCAAAACAAATTTTTGTTCAAAATCTCAAAAATTTGTTACTGCTTTGGGACTCCTTCAAGCATTATTTCAAAATGTTTGTATAGCCTATGGGACTTAACTACGGGGTCATCAGTCCCTCAACTTACAAACTACTTATGAACTAGCTAACACTAAGGACGGCACATGGGGATTCGAACCCTCGACCGTAGTGGCCGTGCAGACCGTGACTGGCCCGCCGCAGTCCCCTTGGCCACTGCAGCCGGTCAAGTATTATTCTGTACTGATTAGTTGTGTGATGATACTGCTTCTGATTTGCTCACATATACAAAACAAGTATCTAAAGAACGGCATGATTTTAGTTAACAGACTAGCTGCTATGCATTAACAGTGCCATGAGACAAGATTTTACATCTCAAATAATATATACTTTCTGCAATACATTAAAGACTGACTGTCAAATAGTAAATCAAATCAGAAACTAATTTTGAAATGAACACAGTAATGAAGTAATCTGAGAATAGAAATCAGAAACTTCTTTTTAAAAGTAAATCTTACTTTGTACCAATGTAACTATGGGTCATAAACATAACTGTCCTTGTTGCAACACAATAACTTTACATCATCTGATGAAGACCACCAAAGAAACCTTTCCCTTCATTCCACTACTCTTGCAGACTTAGAAGCAAAATCCAGTTACGAAGACAAGTATTATATACAAAAATAAAAATGAAATTCTGTTCATTGGTAATCATATCAACTGAGAATACCTGGACTGATTTGGCATCTTTATTTCTGTTTGTAATAGTCTGAATAAGATTTTTTAGAAAAATGGAGAATGGGAACATGCAAGAAAAACTGACAGTGCTTTATGCTATGACACTTTTTTATGGTTCAAAACCATAACTCATAATCTGAATAATGGAATCATCAGACATGCGCACAACCTGCCATCATTTGTGAGTCCAACAATACCAAATATTGTTGTATTGTCAAATTGAGTTTAATTGAAGTAAGCAAAAAATATAAAAATGCAGCAGTGAAAAGTCAAGTTGACAAAGTGCAAATTTGCTAAGCAGGAGTGGCTAGGGGACAAACTGGGAATGTGTAATTTCAGGAAAGACAGACACCACCTACAGGAAAATAAAAGGCATATCTGGAGGCAATAAGGGTGCTTTATCAATATCGAGGGCTAAGATGGAAAACCAGTACTCAGCAAAGAAGAGCAAGCATAAAGGTGGAAAGAATATATAGAGGGGCTATAACAGGAAAATGAACTTGAACGTGTAGTTGGCATCAAGTAAGAAGGCGCTTTCGCACATAGAGGCAGGGCGACTGGAGAAGCCTAGTGGGGAGGAGCTACGGCCTAGCACCAACAGTGCAGCCTGCGGGAGAAACACTGCCGTTGCTCACAGGCAACCAAGCACCTACATAACGAATATTACTGGCTGCCAGTGCAGTAATGGTGGGGGATGCTCAGAACAGCTGAAAACTGGGACACCTTCCTATGTGACATGAAGTATAGTAATGTAAAAATGGAAGAGCAAGTAGATGAAGAGGGATAGGAGATACTTTACTGTGAGAGGAAATTGACAGAGCACTGAAAGATCTAAGAATAAGTCAACACAGACTTCTAGAGTATATGATATTCCCTCCCTCTGATGTGCTGATAGCCTTGGGAGAGCAAGACATGACGAAACTGTTCCACCTGAAGTGCAAAATATATGAGGCAGACAAAATCTAATAACGGAAAGTCCCAGTTGGAATTAATAATATAGTAATAAGGACAGTTTACAACTCACTGCAAAGACGTGGTGACGAGCTGCGACAGGCACATACAAAAGACACACACATACAAGACTTTTAGCTATCGGCCATGGCCTTCTTCAGAAAATAGAACATTCACACAATCACACAGGCACACATCACAGCAACACAACCATCACATCCGGCTGCCGCACTTCGAATCACACTCGGCGGCATGTAAATCGAGGAGGGGAGAGGGTAGGAAGGTTGCGTCACGGTGGTGGGGATGGGTACAGCACGGCATAGATGGGAATAATGAGATGCAGCTTAGTAATTGAGTGGGGAGAAAAATGAAATAAGATAAGAAAATAAAATAAACACAATAAATATAGATTTAAATAAAAAATTAAAATAAGATGCGTGAACACTACCTTGATGGCCATGCTGTACCCATCCCCACCACCATGACGCAACCTTCCTATCCCCTCTCCTCACCCCTTCCCGATTTACACGCCACAGAGTCTGAGTGAAAGTGCGGCAGTCGGAGGTGATGGTTGTATGACTGTATTGTGTGCCTGTGGGATTGCGTGAATGCTCTACTTTCTGAAGAAGGCCATGGCCAATAGCTGAAAGTGTTGTATGTGTGTGTCTTTTGTATGCGCCTGTCGCAGCTCATCGCCACGTCTTTGCGGTGAGTTGTAAACTCTTCATTACTATATTATTGAGGCAGGCAAAATATCCACAACCTACAAGAATAATGAAATACAATAATTACAATTTCAAACAAGCAGATGTGGACATGTAAATATAGAAAAACTGGTAGAAGCCAACCTCTGGGAAGATCAGTTTGGATTTAGGAGAAATGTAGGAAAATGCAAGGCAATTTAGGGCTTATAAGACAGGTTAAGGAAAAGCAAACATTTATAGTTCATGTAAATTTGGAGGAAGTGTCTCACAATGTTGATTAGAATGTATTCTCAAATTCTGAAGTCAGCGGGGGTAAAATACATGTAACGGAAAGTTATATACAACTTGTCTAGAAATCAGACAACAGATAAGAATGTCAAAGGGCATGAAAGGGGCACAGTGGTTGGGAAGAGAGTAAGACATAGTTCTAGCCTTTCCACAATGTTATTCAATCTGTACATTAAGCAAGCTGTGAAGAAAAGCAAGGAGAAATCTGGAGAAGGAATTAAAGTTCAGGATAAAGTAATAACAACTTTGCAGTTTGCCGATGACATTTTAATTCTGTCAGAGAAAGCAAAGAACCTGGAAAAGCAATTAACAGAAGGATACGAGTTAACATTAACAAGAGCCAAATAAGGGTAATGAAATGTAGTCAAATTAAATCAGGTGATGCTGAGAGAATTAGTTGTTGTTGTTATGATCTTCAAACCAGCTCTCCACACTGCTCTATCCTGGGCACTACTCTTCATCTCTGAATAAGAATGGCAACCTACATCACTTTGAATCTGATTACTATAGTCAAATCTTGGTCTCCCTCTGCAATTTTTAAGCCCACACTTCCCTCCAATGCTAAAATGATGATTCACTGATGTCTCAGAATGTGTCCTATCTCCAATCCCTAATTTTACTGAAGATATACCAGATATTTCTTTTCTCTCCAATTCTGTTTAGTACCTACTCATCAGATGTACTCATCTAATCTTCAGCTGTCTCCTGTAGCATCAAAGTTTGAAAACTTCTATTATTTTTTCTGTATGAACTCATTCTCATCCACATTTCACTGCAGTGCAAGTCTACACTCCACACAAATACCTTCATGAAAGACTTCCTAACATTTCTTTTATATTGTATGTCAATAACTTTCTTTTCTTCAGAAGTGATTATGCTCCCATAGCTGTTTTGCATTTTACATCTTCTGTACTTTGACCATCATAAGTTATTTTGTCCCCAAGTAACAAAGTTCATGTACTATCTAATCTTCAGCACTCCTTCAGTTTCTTAAACTACATTTCTTTGCCCTTGTTTTGCTCTAGTTAATATTTATCTTATACTGTCCTTTCAAGATAGCGCCCATTCTGCTGGACTGCTCTTTCACACTCTTTGCTGTTGTAACAGAATTATGCCATCGGTAAACCACTATTTTTTTTTATTTTTTTTCCCTGAACTGTAATTACTTCTCCAAATTTCTCCTCACTTTTCTTTACAGCTTGTTCAATGTACAGATTGATGGATGGATGGATGCTTAGGGTTTAACGTCCCGTCGACAGCTTGGCCATTAGAGACGGAGCTAACGCTCGGAGTTTTTGGGTAAGGATGAGGAAGGAAATCGGCCGTGCCCTTTGAAAGGAACCATCCCGGCATATGCCTGGAGTGATTTAGGGAAATCACGGAAAACCTAAATCTGGATGGCCGGAGGTGGATTTGAACCACCATCCTCCCGAATGCGAGTCCAGTGCGTTACCACTGCGCCACCTCGCTCGGTGTGTACAGATTGAATAGCACTGAAGAAAGCCCACAACCCTGTCTTATTCCCTTCCTAACCACGATGTCTCTTAATTAGGAAATAAGAAAATTGTTAAGTTTTGTTCCTTGGACAGCAAAGTAACTTATGATGGCTGAAGTACAGAAGATATAAAGTACAATGGGAAGAAAAGCATTAATGAAAAAATTGTTAATATAGGATATAAATTTAAGTGCTATGAAAATTTTTCTGAAGCAGTTTTATGGGGTGTGGTCATTTACGGGAGTGAAACAACATGGTCAATAAACAGTTCAGATGAGGACTGAAGCTTTTGAAATGTGGTGCTACAGATGAATGCTGAAGATTGTATTGGTAGCTCATCTAACTTCAGAGGGAACTGAACAGAATTGGGTAGAAAATAATTTTCTGGATAATCTTGAATAAAATAACTGACTGATTCTGAGTCATTAAGATATCATTAATATAGTATGAGAGGGAAGTGTGGGAGATAAAAATTGCGGAGGGAGAGCAAGAGACAAATACAGTATGAGTAGTGAGGAGAGCTAGATTCTTCTAGATAAGCTTAAGTATTGTGGTACGAGTTGGACAGTGCACAAATGGTTTAAATCATACTTAACTGGAAGAGTGCAGAAAGTTGAAATAAGCAGTTCACATGATATAGATGAAACAATTAATTCCTCTAATTGGGCAGTTATCAAAAATGGGGTCCAACAAGGTTTGGTCTTGGGTCTTTTGCTGTTCTTAATATGTATTAATGACTTGTCATTCTACAGTCACGAAGATGCTAAGCTAGTACTTCTTGCTGATGATAAAAGTATAGCTATCACACCTGACAAACAGGAATTAACTGATGAAATTGTAAATGATATCTTTCAGAAAGTTATTAAGTGGTTCTCTACAAATGGGCTCTCATTAAACTTTGATAAAACCCAGTATATGCAGTTTCATACAGTAAATGGCATGACACCTTTAATAAATTTAGACTGAACATAAAAATATGTAGCTAAGGTAGAATATTCAAAATTTTTAGGTGTTTGCATTGACAAGGGACTGAATTGGAAGAAACACATTGAAGATCTCCAGAAACATTTGAGTTCAGCTACTTATGCTATCAGAGTCATTGCAAAATTTGGTGATGTACATCTCAGTAAATTAGCTTACTATGCCTGTTCTCATTCACTGCTTTCATATGGGATCATATTCTGAGGCAATTCAACATTGAGTAAAAAAAAAAATTATTGTACAAAAACATGTAATCAGAATAATTGCTGGAGCCCATCCAAGAGCATCCTGCAGACATTTATTTAGGGATCTTCACTGTAGCTCAACAATATACATATTTGCTCATGAAATTTGTTATTAACAATTCAACCCAATTGAAAAGTAATAGCAGTGTGCATAGCTACAACACTAGGGGAAAGGATGATACTCACTATTCAAGGTTAAATCTAACTTTGGCTCAGAAGGGGGTGAATTATGCTGCCACGAAACTCTTTGATCACTTACCAAGTAGCATCAAAAGTCTGACAGATAGCCAACTAGTATTTAAAAAGAAATTAAAGGAATTTCTGAATGGCAACTCCTTCAACAATTTAGATGATTTTTTAGATAAAACTTAAATGCTTACTATGTTGTGTGTTTTGATAAGTGTATGTGAAGTCAGCACCCAACTTTGAATTTCTGTTAATTTATTTTGTAGCTCTTGGTTGCTCTGCTTTGATCCAGAGGCACACATCTGTAAGTTTAAAAATAGGCCAACAATTAAACAAATTAGCTACAGCCCCCAATTTTTTAAAAATCTAATTTTTATGCTTGTTATGAGTTGTTCTGAACATTACTCCAGAACAACAATGTCCTCGGACAAATAGTTTCCAAATAAGTAGCGAAAATAGATTTTCCGCCAGCCCCCAGTTTTTGAAAAATCAAATTTTTTACTCTTGCTCTGAGTTGCTCTCAACATTGCCCCAGAACAACAATGTCGTTGAACGAATAGTTTTCAAATAACAAGCAAAGACAGTTTTTCTGACAGCCCCACTGTTTGAAAAATTGCTATTGTTATGCTTTCTCTGAATTGTCCTTGTTTCTTTGAAAATAGTTCCAGAAGAACAGTGTCCTCACACATACAGTTGTGAAATAGGAAGCAAAAACTAAATTTTGATAAGCACCCACTTTTTGAGTATATGTTTTTTATATGTTACTCTGCAAGTTATCTCAGAAGAAATATTTCAACCTACTATCAGTAGGCCACCAAGATATCTCTTGCACTAGCTCTCTCTTACTGAAAAGCTGACATTTCTGTGTGTGGTTCCTGTCACTCTACATGTTCTAAATATTGCTCCAGAATGCCTATGCCGAGAAATGATTACTGAAATAGTAATTAAAACCGTTTTTTTCAGCTTATCTTTTTGGCACTTTTGTATGTTTCATTACTGCGTGCATCTGTAGTTTTCCGAACATAACTTCTTCACATTAACAATACGAAAAAATAAATAGCATGCAAATGGGAACTATGACTATTTTCTAATTAGCCCATTTTTGCAGAATGCAGATAGATTTTAAGTTTGTTCCGACTTGCTGTAGTTCTCAACATTGTTCACAATTGACAATGACAACAAAATATGTGATATGGAAAAAAGAGAAAAATGTTTTTCGCATTTTAGCCCCCCCCCCCTCCCCTGCCCCCAACGAAAAATTTTTTGGCTTTCTTAGGATGTTTCAGTCTTCCTTTGCATTGGTCGAAAGCAGTATCTTAAGGCATTACAAAATCGATAACAACATTCCTTACAACATCATGCTGTAGAGAAGGAAATATAGAAAAAGTGTCAAATTTTATCCGAGCTTACAATTATGTCATAATGATGGAAGCTGCTTCAGCTGTATGGTATTCTTTTATTAACCCACTATTTTCATGGCATTAGAGCCACTCATCAGGGTTATCTGTATACAAAGAGGAGCAAATGCCAGTAACAATCGTGTTATGCTATTTTACATCTGGGCTATAGATAAGAAAAATAGCATAAGACAATTATTACTGGCATTTGCTCCTCTTTGTATACAGATAACGCTCATCTTTGTATACAGATAACCCTGATGATGTGGTTCTAATGCCACGAAACTAGTTGGTTAATAAAAGGACACCCTACAGCTGAAGCGGTTTCCATCATTATGACTGAAGTCTACAATTATGTGTATGTTTCTTCCTTTACATTATTTTGAATTAGTACTGACTACTGTAAGAGCAAAATAATAAATAAATGAAATATTCCTATCATTCGGGCTGTTTGATAGATAAGGAGTAGTTGAATTTACTTCAGGGACGATATCCCAAGTACAAGGATAACTTACTACCGAGATGCCACAAGTGCACTCCCAACAATTAAAAATAGGACGCACAGATTACTCGTACACACTCTCAAAAGACTTTATTGTTCTCAGTCTGATTCGGAGGAGTGAGGCAGGCTGTTTGGGATCCGGACCACATCCATATAATATCCCGGCACTATGTCAAGTATAAAAAAAATAAACACCCTTACTCTTTTCATTCTCCACTACGAAGAGTGAAGCGGGCTGTTTGAGATATTGCCCATTATCAGACAAAAGTGCCACGCTGATTTATCTGAGCTTACAGGAATGTGTAGGATACTCCCTTTACGTTTCCTGCAAGTGAATTTAAGGGACTTTAGTGTAAGATAGAGCTGCAGCAAGCCATATGTATTCGGTAGTGAGTAACAAATACTTTGGCTGATATGTAATACTGAATCGTTACTTAACAATGCATTTTATTACTCACATCTGCCGTATCAATACAAACTTGCTCATGCACACGTTTCGTTATTTGCATCAACCATATCAATACGAGCTCTGTAACGAAAAACAAAATGGAGAATGCATATTTTCTGTGATACTATTTATTATGAGATGAGTAATTTTTATAGACATCCGTGACGAACTTTCAGTACATATTTTGTAGCTTTACAATTTTAGATGATTATTTTTGTTTTTAAAATTTTGTATTATACTTCTTGGTCCACATTTGGAGGATAATCCTCAATGATCTGATGTCCACTTTTAATGAAAACATACATTTTATTGTATTTTTTACCTGTAAAAGTTTCAGTTTAATGGTTAATTATATGGTTTTAATCTTGTTTAGTAGAAAAAAAGTTATCATCTATCCATTTTCATTCAGGACAGTATTATCTTAATTGTCAATGTCACATAACACAGTATAACAGTCCCACTGCTCGCACATGTAGTACTACTGCTGTGATTGGTCACACTGGCACTCGTCACAAAATATTCGAATTGATTCTGACATTTCAAGTCTCTAAGTAATGTGTGGGAACAGTACTTAAAATGGAGGTCATGGGTAGGTCTCGCTAATTTTGTTCAATTTGTATGACAGTTGTATTTTAATCACGAGGAAAGTGGGCTGTACTGATCCTTTCCTTAGTAGTGTAATTGCCTCAAAAAGTAGGCGTACTGTTTCTATGTAGCAAATTTTGATTTTAAAGCAATATTAACAGTAACAGATAAAATTTGTGGGTGGGACAGATAATGACAGTAACGAGTAACGATAAATTTGTAATGAGTACTGTTTCTTTTAGTAACAGATACATACGGATACGTATCTCTTCGTTACTCTCACACCTCTAGCGCCTAAGAGGAAAAAATCTACTTCTCGCAGTTGTTTTTACGGCTTGGTGGCACTTAATAGCAAAATGAAGCTTAAACATTTTGCTATTAAGTACCACCAAGCAGCAGAAACAACTGAGAGGGCTAGATTTTTTCCTCTTAGCTCCTTAAATTCACTCGCAGGAAATGTAAAGGGAGTAGCCTACACATATCTCAGATAAATCTGCCTAGCACCCCACCCCCCACCCCCAAAAATCGATTTTCAACATTTGTAATGCTTTCATGTATTGTTTTCGAGCAATGTTAACTTGAAGGACGCAGAGGTTAGACACTTAACAATTGCAAATTGGTTGAGTTGATCTCTGTGAGTTTAGAGTGTTCCCGTGTCCAATATTTGGTTATTGGGAATGCGCTCGTGCTATTGATTATTGTTTAATCCTAATCCCCTCAGTTCCCACCAAAGTTTTTGTGAGGATTTTCTTGTTTGTAAGGTACATGCCGGAACTGGTCAGCCCATCCCACTTATTCCCAACTGGGATTACCCTTTGTCCCACTATCAACTTGTCTGATAATTGGCTTAGTAAAACCACGACTCTTTATGACCCAAACAGCTCTCCAAACCCCTCAACTAAGACACATAAAAAATAGATTAATTGAACATAAAAAATTAAACACAGGAGAAGGTGGTTGACAACCTTCACGAGGGCTTGCATGCATACTCTTAGACTGATATTTTTCCCACGTCAATGAGAGAGAAGCAATGTCAATTGAATGAAATTCATAATACCTTCCACTTAATTTTCATTTAATATTTCATTCTGAAGGTTGCCATTTCGGAATAATTGAAACCAGGATAGAAGCTTTCCAAAATATTTTTCCTGGTTCCTATACCAAACTTCCTTAATATTTTTACTTCTCAAATTAATATGACTTATTTCCTGATGTTCATGTCCAGAACAATTACAGCAACCCGGACTTTACATGAAGAAAGGCAAATTTTTTCAGAATTTGAAAATCATAAGAAAATATTATTCTGGGGCAACATACAGAGCAGCTAGATCAGCTCAAAGCATGCATATAAAGTACAATTTTAAAAGAAGTGGGGGATGGCAGAAAGTATGCTTCTGCTTTTTATTTGAAGACTGCTTTATTTCTATGAGGACTTTGTCGCACTGGAGCAATGTTCAGAGCAACTCACAGCAAACAAACAAAAAATTCCATTTTTCAAAAAGTGGGAGCTGCCTGAAAAACTATTTTCGTTTCCCATTTGAAAACTACTTGTCCGAGGACATTGTTGTTCTGGAACAACGTTCAGAGCAACAAGAGCAAGCATAAAAAATTCGATTTTTTAAAAAATTGGGGGCTAGCAGAAAAGCTATTTTTGGTTCTCATTTCGAAACTATTTGTCCGAGGACATTGTTGTTCTGGAGCAACGTTCAGAGCAACTAGAGCAACTAAACTGGTGAAAATTTGTATTTTTGTTTAATTGTTGGCCTATGTTTAAACTGACAGATGTGTGCCTGTCGAGCAAAGCAGAGCAACATTAGAGCAACCCAGTGCAACAAAAGAAAATAAAAAAATTCAAAGTTGGGGGCTAACTTCATGTACACTGTTGATAACACTGCCTCACGCCACTGCAATTTATTACAAAGTAATTTTTATAAAAATATAATAGACATTAATGGAAGTTAATGTTGTTAGCAATCAGAAATAAGTGAATATGGTTCTGAAGTCACACTTAAGTCATTTGACTATTATCATTTATTACAACACATAATTTGAGTTCAAATGTGGTATGGAAGAAGATGAAATTGGTTAAGAGTGGATATTTTTATAGCTGGGGTGTTCACAAAATGATTAGGGTATTTAGAAATTTTAATGAATATGGTGTTCATGGAGGATATACTGACAATCCCAATGCTGGAAAATTTTATGAAGCAAGTGCTGTTAAGTTTACTCGTCATAATGAAGAGAAAAATGATGAAACTAAAGAAGGAATAAATGTTACTGTAGAAAACATAATTTTTGTAGAAGAAGGTAGAAAAGAATATTATGAAGAAGAAGAAGAAAGGAGAGAAACTCCAGGCAAAGATAAAAAATAATATCAGAAATCAAGATCTCAAATAAATTTCCATAATTATGTTGTGCACATGTACAAGTAATGTAACAAAGGTGATGTCAAGCAATATTAGATAAGGCTATAGAAGAAGACAAGGATCATGGAAGAAAATCGAAACATGGTTTATGGTGCCTAAAGACACTGCTCATGAAAAAGAAATAATTACAGGAAAATGGATCTAAAAAAATGTAGAAAGTAAAAACTCCATTGTGCAAACTTAATTCCCTGAGACCCTACATGCATTTACTGCACAAGATTTGATAATTATGATATTTGATGTCAAAGAAGCCATTATTAATAATAATTCGAAAGAATATGTTTCCATTTAAGTCGGACACCTAGAGGAAATTTGTTTCCTCAAGCAGGCACTGTACAGTTTGAAGCAAGCTCCACTGCAGTGCATTGCAATAAGAAACTGAATGAGTATCTTAAGAATGAAACCCATCCAAATGAATTTTGACCAATGTATTTAGAAGTCAAGTACAAGGAAGAAAATGATTTTTGTTATGGATGTTGAGAGTGGGATTATATTTGGAAAAGACATCTGTTAAATATAAAACTCCAGCAGAAATTGAAGAAAAATTTTGAATGTAATGGAGAACCAACAATATATCTCAGGATTGAAATGGAAAGAAGGAAACAATGCATATATATCACTAAAAATATGGTAAGAACAGGTGAAAAGGTACAGATTTGAAAAATCAAAAATCTGTAACACCTTGAATTTTACGAGAAAAAATTTAAGAAATTAATGCAAGAAAGTCAAACTTTGTTTTAGCTACTAAATGTGACTTAAGCATGGCGGAGGGTTCATCAAAGCACTTTTATGATATTTCTCTACTATTTTAGTCAATAATAGAGCATGGGGAAAAATGACAACCTCAATCTTTCCATTTTTGATCCAATTTCTCTTATTTAATAAGACAATTATGTCTTCCCTATGATGGCGGGTGCTAACAAAATATGTTTGGATTCGGAAGAGAAATTTGGTGACAGAAATTTCTCAAATAAATATTATTGCAGTGAACAACAACTTTGTTTTAATGATTCCCACCACAACTTATGCATAATTTCTACGACATTCTTTCTCCTATATCACGATAATACAAAACAAGCTACCCTTCTCTGAACTTTATATCCTCTGTCAGTCCCAGTCGGTGGAGATCCCACAATGGGCAGCAGTACTCCAAAATAGAATGAGTGAGTGTAGTGTGGACAATTTCTTTATTAGCTCTGTTGAATCTACTAACTGTTCTCCCATTGAAACGTAGCCTTTGGTTTGCCTTCCCTACAATATATTCTGTATGTTGTTTCCAATTAAGTTGTTCATAATTGTAAATCCTAGGTATTTGACTGATTTATTGTGTAAATGAAGCTTAACAGATTTCTTTTAGTGTTCATATTAATAACTTTACACTTTCCAACGTTTAGGGTTAATTGCCTAGTTTTGCACCATGTAGATATCTAAATTGTTTTGCAGCTGCTTTTGATCTTTTGGTGATTAATAATCGATAAATGACAGCAACTTCAGGTAACAGTCTAAGAGATCAGCTCACATTGTCGCCTAAATCATTTATAATGATTAGGAACAGTAGGAGCCATATAACACTTCCCTTGGGAATGCCAGATATCACTTCTATTTTATTACATACTGTGTCCTTTCTGACAGGAAATTGTGAAACCAACTGCACAACTGTCGTGAAGCCGCTTGTGAGTACAGTGTCAAAAGCCTTCCAAAAATCGATTTGAGATGCCTTGTCAATAGTACTCATCATTTCATTTGATGAAAGAGCTAGCTGTGTTTCTCAAGAACAATACTTACTGAATCCAGGTTGACTATGGGTCACTAGGTCATTCTCTTTAAGGTAGTTCATAATGTTTGAGGAAAGTATGTGTTTTAAAATCCTGCTGCAAAGCGACGTCAATGATAAAGGCCTGCAATTTTGTGCATCAATCCTGTTGTGTTTCTTGAATATTGCACTGACCTGTGCAGCTTTCCAATCTTTGGGTATGGATTTTCACTGAGTGAGTGGTTGTATTGGACAGCTAGGTATGAAGTTACTGCGTCAGCATACTCTGAAAGAAACCTAATTGGTATACAATTGGGACAAAGAGATTTACTTCTGTTAAGTGGTTAAGTTGCTTTAATACTCCAAGGATATCCACTTCAAAAATTACGCATACTGGTAGCTACTCTTGATATTCTGGAGTATTTGATTCATCTTCTGTAGTGAAGGAATTTCGGAAAGCTGTGTTAAGCAATTCCGCCTTAGCAGAACTGTCATCAGTAGCATCACAATTGCTATCATGTAATGAAAGTTTTGATTGTGTTTTGACACTAGTATATTTTACGTATGACCAAAATTTCTTCAGATTTTCTACTATATTATATGACAGGGTTTTGTTGTGGAAACCATTACATGCTTCTAGCATTGAAGTTCGAGATAAATTTCAAGTTGAAGTAGAAGACTGACAGTCTTGGGGACTTTGTGTCTGTTTAAATTTGGCATTCTCTTTTCTTTTCTTTTGCAAAAATTATCTAACCTGTTTTGTGTACCACGGTGGATCAACTACCTCTTTTGTTAATTTTTTTGGTGTAAATCTCTAAACAACTGTTGATATTATTTCTCTGAAAGCAAGCCACATCTGATCCATTCATACTTTGTTAGATTGGAAAGACTGGAGATTTTCACTTAGGAAACGCAACAATACCCAAGTGCCACTAGCCTATCACGGTACACTTGTTGTAGTCTAGGTAAAAATATGAGACACACATTTTTTATATGTGCCCATATAACCACTGATGGGGTGAAAACCTCCCTGAAGCAACTACAGTCGTTATCTTTCTGAGCAAATGGTCAAAATATTCGAAATCCTCCACTCATATCACAATTTTTGAAATGGTAAAAATTTGGAGTGTAGTAAATCTAATAGTAAATTTAACAACAAATTCAATG
This sequence comes from Locusta migratoria, assembly GCA_026315105.1. Taxonomy (NCBI): domain Eukaryota; kingdom Metazoa; phylum Arthropoda; class Insecta; order Orthoptera; family Acrididae; genus Locusta; species Locusta migratoria. Next base: position 555,650,669 of record CM048744.1, read on the forward strand.
ATATATGATAAAAGTTACATCCCGAAGTTGCATTAATCAGATAAAAGTTGTAACTGCCTCCATATACTTTTATATGCATGCTCCGTCTGCCATGACATTTATCATACGTGGTGATACTGTTGTTTGCCATTTAACAATGCAACCATAATAGAGAGGCTCCTGAAGGATTAAAGATGATGATATGCTGTAAACTGTGCATTAATTTTGCAATAATGAGATATGCATGGTGCACTATGTGTATGCAGCACGTCTTTGCACTGGATAATTCAATGTCCTCTCATTATTGCACTGATTATCAAAGAGAACCCAAAACAACTCACATATTGTAAAAAAGGTAGATGGCTAACATAGTATTCAAAACCAAACAACCAATAAAATAAAGCAAAACAAACAAACAACAAACAAAGAAAACAATTACCATGAAATAGGCATTCGTCACCTACATTTTGGTTACTCCTGGACGAGAGAGAGAGAGAGAGAGAGAGAGAGAGAGAGAGAGAGAGAGAGAGAGAGAGAGAGAGAGAGAGAGGACATATTGTTCCACTTATTGTTTCAATTAAATCCTTCAGTACCATCTCTTTTATGATTGCACTGTGAAATTGAAAACAAAATTATCGCCACATATGACAAATGTCACATGGCAGACAGAGCGCGCGTATAATAGTATAAAGGGATACTTTGAACTTATATCTGACTACTGCAACACTTCAGGATGTAACTTTTTAGCAACTGTATGAGTAAACATAAAAAATACATGTGTCATATATTGAACCTAGACTACAATATATATTTGAAGTGTGTCAGAATCAGTGATTTGCGCTTGGGAAGTGTTCCAGCTTTTCTAAAAGGTGATTTGAAAGAATATAGAGGCTTATCTAAGCAGCATGAAGTTTATGAATCAGTTTATGGATTAAAATAACATAGTCACAAGTGGAACATAGTCTAAATGTATCACTCTTAAAACTTGAAATTTAAAAGAAATACAGTATTTTATCACAGTAATAATTTTTCATAAATCATCCACAGGAGAAGGAAAGCACCAAAAAAGAAACTAAAAAAGTAATTTCAGGTGAAAAAGCTATGAGGAGAGTGACATTACTTAGGCATCAGAATAACAAGACATCACAAAAGGAGACTATTTTGGATCTATCAAACCAATTACATACAATATATATCACATAAATACAAAGGAAGGACTGCAATCATATGTTGATATATTTGGACAACAATAAAATACTTACGTAAGTTATAGGTCCCAAGACAGAGTAAGAGGAAAGCCTTGAGAAATGTTCCAACATGTGTATGTGCAATTGGTAACCAGACCCGATGCTGAACATGCAATAACAGTTGTAAGTTCCTCAACAACGACCCATGCTTGCCTTACTGGCAATCAATTAAAACCACGAGGCACCTGAAAAGGAGGACTTGAAACTGCAATTTTCTAGGCAGGTGAAAAGAACAACTGGAAGGCAGTCACTGATTTTCTGTTTATTACAAGTAGTTATTTCCAGGATTAGCACAGAACAACCCACTGAAGCTTAATACTGACCTCAGCTTGTGAAGATGCTCTGAAGTTGAAAGAAGAAAACTCTAAAGGCCTGAAAATGATCTGACTAAACATTACCATGATAAAAATAGTACAATTGAGTTATTCAACCACGTAGAGTAGAGAAGATCCAATGAAGAGCAGCGCGCTTCGTTACAGGATCATTTAGTAATTGTGAAAGCAATACGGAGATGATCGATAAACTCCAGTGGAGGACTCTGCAAGAGAGACGGTCTGTCGCTCGGTATGGGCTTTTGTCGAAGTTTCGAGAACATACCTTTACCGAGGAGTCTAGCAGTATATTGCTCCCTCCTATGTATATCTCGTGAAGAGGTCATCAGGATAAAATCAGAGAGATTAGAGCCCACACAGAGGCATACCGACAATCTTTCTGCAAACAATATGTGACTGGAATAGGAGGGAGAACCAACAGTGTTACTCAAGGTACCCTCCAACACACACCTTCAGGTGGCTTGCAGAGTATGAATGTAGATGTAGGTACAGTGGAAAGATAAAACATATACTTTTCAGACATCCACCCCCCATGACCACAGACTCTGCCAAGGTCGGGTGACTTGCGTGCCTTAATGCTACAGATAGCTGTACCGTCGATGTAACCACAGTGAAGGACTGTTTGTTGAGAGGCCAGACAATGTGTTGTTCCTGAAGAGGGGAGGATTGTCTGTGGAGAGGCCAGACAAACCTGTGGTTCCTGAAGAGAGACAGCAGCCTTACAGTACTTACAGGGGAAACAGTCTGGATGATCGATTGAGCTGGCCTGTAACATCGGATAATGTGGCTTTGCCATGCAGCTGTACTGTATGAATAAATGGTGATGGGTAAAATGTTCCGGAGGTAAAATAGTACCACAATTGGATCTCCCGGTGGGGACTACCCAAGAAGATGTCACTGTCAAGAAGAACAAGAGGTATTCTACAGATCAGAACAGGATATCTGGATCCATGGATTGATAGTCCAAGCTCTACACTGCTTGAGTGGTGATGGCGGTCGGAAAATCGCTCATGTTTATGAGTACCCAAGGTACAGCATGAAAGCATCTTCCGATGTATAGAATTGAAAATACAATTTTCCATTATCAAGTTTGACCTTGATTTTTTTCAGGAACTATCAAGTGTTTAGCACAACTCCAAAACATGTGTCTCTTTATATTCAATATAGAATGTCCATGCAAAATATGATCAAAATCGAGGATCCACGTCAGACTCTCTTCTTGTAAGAGAAGGGATCTATTGGTGGGACATACGGAGACATCACAGAGTCATCAATTTAGCGGCGGAAGGAAGAGTGGGGTAAAAACTTCAGAGGGGGACTGAGAGATGAATACAGTAAACAGATTCAAATGGATGTGGGTTACCATACTTATGAGATTAAGAGGCTTGCACAGGATAGGGTAGGATGGAGAGCTGCATCAAACCAGTCTCCAGACTGAATGCCACAACACAACAATCTCATCACATTATTACAGAAAAGCTCAAGTTGTAGTGGAACATTTCTCAGTGGAGCAGACGATTGCCATTATAAGGCAAATATGTTCCTGTGTAAGAGACTCTGACAGAAAAATGGATTTTCCAGCTGCCTCCGTCCTCACTCTGCCTTCCTCTTCACAAATATTGGCATGCAAATGTATTTATATCATTTAAGTACCACTGTCTTTATATGCCTCCCTCTTACACTGTATCATTTTTCAAATATTAACAGTTTCTCCCACTGTCACTGTCTTTATTTCCTTCTTTTGACCTTGCTTGCCTTTTTCTTCTTTTCTGCCACTTTCACTGTCTCTCTACAATTGTTGTTGTTCCTTTCTTTTCTCTCTCATTATCACTCTCTCTTTCTTTCTTACAGTCCACTGTCTGTCTCTTTTATGCCATTTCTTTCATATGGTTTGGTCAGGCCTGTAACCTCTAGATTAAGAAACTTTGAGAGGTGGTACAGAGCATGAAAGAAAGTTTGTTATTTTACAGACTCACAAACATCATTTATGGTCTCCTTTTATCTCTCTCTTTCAATTTCACTTCCTTCTTTCTTGTTTGCTCCCAGTGTTACTATCTCCATCCACCTTGAAAGTCCAGGTTGGAAAGTCAATAATACAAAGATAGGATACAATTTCTCAGTAAAGATGAACACTGAACCACAGACAGATATGTAGAAGAGACAATTACATTCACATAACATGAATTTTTGGCCAAAGACTTGATCAGAAAAGAGCTTACATACTTTCACAAAATTTCTGAAGCATAATGATAATCTGTGGCCAACTCTCTTTTTCTTTTACTGCAAGTGTCTGTTTCTCATTGACACTTTCTCTTCCAACCCTACACACTATTATGCTCTTTCAGCAGAAAAAAGGTGTGAATATGTTTGGATACCAAAACTTTTGTGAGGAAAGCTGAATTAGAATTGTGGCAGCTGGTTCTCTGTTTTTGAGTCTTTTATACAGGATAATATTTACCTTATTTATGCTCCAACAAGAGCATTTTTAGCTAATCCTCTTCTTTTGCTTGTTACAGCATGGTTTGCTGGTTATACAAGGCAAACACAGTAGATAAGTAAAAACTGACACTTTATTTATATACCCATTAGGATGAATAACAAAATGAAATTGAACTGCTTTCCAAAATCAAACTTTTTCAATAAGTACATTTCTTAAAATCTGATGGTAAGTTTTATAGCTATCAGAACATAACGCATTTTGCAACCCAAACATCACATTGTCTCCCCCCCCCCCCCCCCCCCCGTGTATCTTCATAACGGATACAGATTTTGAAAACAGAAAATGGTGTTTCTAGATAAATATCCACAGAATATACTGCTAAAATTTGAGCCACTTGCCATCAGTAGTTATATAAATATTTTCAAACTGTTTTTAAATTTTTTCAAATTAAGGATGGTAACATTGAACCTCTGGATTTAAGTAACAGATAAAGATGTAAAAAAAATTTAACAATGAGTCTCAGAATATCACCTTAAGAATATATGACAAAAATTTTGATGATTTTGCAGTGAAGTGGTCATCCCCCCCCCCCCCCCACTCCAACACACACACACACACACACACACACACACAGACACACACCACCATTGACGTCTGTGCATATTCTTCATTCTCCTGTTCTGATGAGTCATTGCTGTCAATATGGAGTAAGAGGGTCTACACCTCCCATTCCTTTTTTAATTTTTTACAAACTAATAATAAACCAATAATTAGAGGGATGAGCAGAAACTCTAGCAAATTAGAAGCAGTATCATGAAACATTAAATGGAGACAAATACATGATAAACAAACTATAATTGGTAACAAGAAACATTAGTAGATTGAGATTGAGAGAGAGCTGCTAAAAGACTATAATTGGTAACAAAAAACATTAGTAGATTGAGAGAGAGCTGCTAAAAGACTAGTTGATTCCACATTGAAATTGTAAAGCTCGGTGACTTTATTAAATATGAAGAAGATCAACAGCAATCACTTGCAAATATTTCATTATTGTTTGAGATCTAGATTTTGGTCACAGTGTGCCCATTATCAACACTTCAAATGTATATTAAAACATACAAAACTGTTTGAATCTTTAGGTTCAAGATTAAGTTCATACACAACAATTTTGTATGTTTGAATCTACATTTGAGGCACTGATAATGGTCACACAGTGACAGAAATCTAATCTGCTACGAAAAAGAAATATTTGCGACTGACTGCTGTTCATCTATTACACTATTTTTTTGACATGTCTTTGTTGTCCAATTCTTATTGCACAGTAATTTTTTTTCTTTAACTTAAATAAAGATCTTTTCTCATATTTCCTATCATATGCTGATACTTCAGTTTTACTTCTTGACATTATTGTATTTTTTAGATGTACATTGTCTTAACTAAGGTTTAAGCTTTGTATGTTCACACAGAAAAAGTGACTTTTTGTGTTCTACATATCCATTGCTATGAACACTCATAAAAATGCTCATAAATTACATGAGAAGCAGACACATCAGTTAACATACATTAATGGAAAATTTGAACAGCTCTTAACACCTCATCATAGGATACAACTTTCATTTACCGAGATCACAGAACATTGAACTCAGAATCAAACCACAGATGAGTAAAACTGCTACATGTTAAAGAGTAGTTGTTAACTCACTATTAATAAAATTAGCTATAATGAATACAGCAAAGTGGCAGCTTGACTTACTTATCTCTGAACTTTATTTATTGTTATCTGTGATTGGTTTTCTAACAGAAGAAACAAACACTCAACTGCACTAGCTAAATTAATCAAAATAATGTCAGATAAGTTTCATCATTTTACATATTTTATGTTAGACTGATAAAATGCCTGCTGACCAGAGACTGATTGTGTGATTATGGTGAATTATTTGTTTATTTCAATGAGGAAATCCTCTCTGTTCAAGGATTATCCACCCTTTCCTACTTTTTGTTTTTATAGCCAATTTCAAATACAGGTAACATGTAATGGAAGAGTTTGCTCATCACTGGACTGAACTGCTTAAATAATAATTTCATAAGTATAATAATAAAATATCAAGTAATACACAATAGAAACCTGCAATTTATGACTGTAACAAATTTTTAACACTTTCCAGCACAAATTTTATTAATTTGTGAACAAAAGTATTTCTTTGCATATTTTTACTCATAATTATTGGAATAATGTACATTTTTTGAATTTTTGAGTATTTTTAGTTTTTGGAGGGAAATTTGGAATGACTTCATATGGCATCATTTGGCAGTATGATTCCTTTACTGTACCTGACACGTTTTGAGTATTTTTAGTTTTTGGAGGGAAATTTGGAATGACTTCATATGGCATCATTTGGCAGTATGATTCCTTTACTGTACCTGACACATTTTTCAAAATGTTTACTACTAATTTAGACATTTTACAATAATTTATTAATGAATTTTTCAAATTAATTTATTTCTTTTATCTTGATATCATGTCTTGAAAGTCTTGCTCTTTGTGCTCGTAACTTAAGACATTAAGCAACAATACATATTTAGTCAATGCGTTGTAGCCTAATGCTCCCCTGTTTTCTTAAAGTAATGGTAGGCAAACTACCTGCAATGAATTTTAGAAAGTCCAGCAGTGTTCTTTATAATCTTTCTTCAAATTGTTGGGCTAAGAGTAACAGATACAGAAGACAATGCCATATAACATCATTGGGCTGGAAAGAGTTAAAATGTATGCTTTATAGTGGGTAAAGTACTCCCACTTTCAACTCCCAGTTATTAATTATTTGACGGTAATGAAACAAAACTCTAAATCATACAGAAATGTACACATTAATTTGATAGTGAAGTTAAGAGACATAAATTCTTTATAGTTGGGATATTACATATAATTACTTCAAGAAGAAAATTGTAAATTATTTTATACTTAGGGTAGCAACACTTTTTCTTGTTCTGGAATTTTGCTGTACAATGTATCGAAACAAAATTACAGTAATCTGTGTCCCTTAAAAAGAAATACAAACATGATCAAACAAACCAGCTTCCAATTGAAATTGGAGTGGAGAAAAAGCTGTGCTTCCTAGAATATAACATGTCAAAATTAATATAAAATGCTGATGAACGATGTATAGTTTTGGAAATCAACTGCTTCTTAGAAGATGTGGTGTTCAGTTACCTGCTTAATTACTTATTCTGATTAGTGGGCAAATTATTACTTTCAGGAAGCACAGCCTTTATACTCAACAACTGCATATGTCATTGGAAAAATGCTGTGGACTGAAACCAAATAATTATCCATTGATATACAGTTTTAATGTATGTACAACAACTCTCAAGTATATCTTTTCTGATTCAATTTTTCAAACATCAATTCACAGAAATGGAAATTTTACACAAAAGTAAGTTGACACCCAGTGTGGTGGCTTATGGGAGCGACTGTAAATGGGTAATGACTTTATGGTCACTCATATTGGCCACTATGCCGAGCATCAGTGTAATTTGTGTGACAAGCAGATATGAGGGATACAACAATGTGGATTAATATACCAGTTAAAATTAGAATAGACATTAATAGGGTGAAATGTTTTCTGTATTTCAACCAATTCCTCCACAATACATGAAAAATAGTGAACATCAACAATTGCATTTTAAAAGTCACACTATACATGAATGATGTGCAATTGACAATGTCTCAGTACTGCTGAAAATAACAGAAATAATAGTTCACACACAACCTGGCACAAAATATATATGTTCTGATTTAAAGAGGTGGTGGTTCAACCGAGTGTAGTTTTCTGACATGAAGTCGAAAGTTATCATAACGTGAAATAAATTTATGGCAAACTGGGCACTCAAACCTTTCTGGGTAATGTTTTAGGTAATGATTTCTTGTATTTATTACTCTCTTATTACAAAATACACATAAATGAAGATTCTTTTCAAGTCTCACAAATAATGATGACCGCAAGTCAGTGTGTGTTCCTGTAAAAAAGAGAGTAATAAGTATTAGGGACTTCAGAGTGTTTGACGAAACTCAAAGAATTATAGATGGAATTGGATGAAAGATAATGTTATAATGTATGATGATAAAGCCCTTACAAATGGAGGACGTGATATTAAAAAATCTTAGAGTGTAGCTGACAAAGGAATAATGTTCGGTGTCATATTATTGAAGTTTACAAACAAATGATCAATTATTATTTATTTACTTCCATCAGCTACCTTAGCCTGTGTTCTGGGTATGGTGAATAATTTTACTGAATTGCACATGCTACTACTCTAAATGAGTCATACATGAATTTTTCTGAATATTATAAAGTTTCCTCATGGGAATTTATCAATGTTTCACTATTCTTGTTGATTTTGACAATTTTATTGTAAGAATACAATGCATGTAATCTGTAATTTTAGATCCGTCTCCATGTCCCTGTGTTCGTCAAAATCTCTGAGAAAGTATCTTATAAATTAAAACTGGACCACTTTTATGGTACTAATCTTTTAAAATTACTTTAATAGGAGAGTGCTTCAATAAAGGACACTGACAAAGGAGTCATATTTCTACAATAAATAAATGAGGGTAAAATTAACAAATGACACAAAAATAAATTAATTACAGAGTGGGTAAGCATTAAATATTATGTTCTGAAGTGATTTTCATTAGTTAATTCATACTCTTGACCAACAAAAATCAAACACCATGACAGTCACTTGTGTTGGTGGATTTTCCCATATGCAACTTGTATCATTACTAAAATGATTCTCCTTTTCTTTGCTCCATTTGTATAATTTCTTTATTGTCTCACATGCACACAATGCTAACCTGTCTTGCAGTGGAAGTGGTCATACTGCTTTGGATTCTCAGTGTAACCAAGTATTAGGATAAATCAGTGTCCTGAAATTATCTGTAAATTCCAGTGCCTCTTTCAAAAAGTTTAGAATCCACACAAAAATGTTTCATTACTCAGTACTTTCTTAGTGGCACCAGACATGCACAAATATACTGAAAAGCCAAAGAATCTGGTATAGGCATGCATAACAAACATAGAGAAATATAAACACTTAGAGGACAGCACTGAAGTTGGCAATGCCTATATAAGAAAACATGTGTCTGGTGCAGGCGTTACATCGGTTACTGCTACTACAATGGCAGGTTATCATGATTTAAGTGAGTTTGGGAGTGCTTATAGTCAGCACACTAGAGATGGGACAGCATCTTCGAGGTAGTGTAGAGGTGGGGATTTTCCTGTAAGACCATTTCATGAGTGCACCATGAATATTGAGAATCTGCAGCCAACAACAATGTCAGAGAATCATTCCATAGGACAAAAATGAAATCCATCTGCAAATTGCTGTGGATTTCAATGCTGGGGCATCAATAAGTGTCAGCATGTGAACCATTTAGTGAAACGTCATTGATTTGGGCTTTTGGAGCTGAAGGCCCATGCATATACTGTTTCAAACTGCACTGCAGGACATTGTCTGGCACTCTCAACACCAATATTGGACTGTTGATGACTGCAAACATGTTGCCTGGAAGCTCTGTAATGATGTGCAGTGTGTGTGCAGCTGGAGTGATGTGGGAACCCTGACACGTGTAGATACAACTCTTGACAGGTGACACATACATATGCATCCAGGCTATCACCTGTATCTTTTCATGTCCATTGTGATTTGTGACAGACTTGGGCAATTGAAGCAGGACAATGCTATACTACACACGTCCAGAATTGCTACAGAGTGTTTCCAGAAACATTATTCTGAGTTCAAGCACCTTCACTGGCCGCCAAATTCTTCAGGCATGTACATTATTGAGCATATCTGGGATGCCTTGCAATGTGCTGTTCAGAAGAGACCCCCACCCCTACATACTCCTACAGAGTTATGGACAGCCCTCCAGCATTCATAGTGTCAATTTCCTGCAGTGCTACATCACAGAGTCCATGCCACCCAGTGCTGCAACACTTCTATATGCTCGCAGGGGTCCTACACAATACTAGCCAGGTGTACCAATTTCTTTGGCTCTTTAATGTATTTTACAACAGTATAGGCAGTTTCCTCACTCTTCTGTAGAACACATTACTGTAGGGAGTGTGACAAACAGAGGCAATGAATACTAGTAGCAAGTGAAGATGATATACCTGGAGATCAGATTTTTGTGGGCAAGCGTCTTCCAATAGCATATATCTGACCTGAAGCCAGCTATTGCTAATAGTTCTAAATTTCCAGAAGCATACAACCAATACTCTTCTTAAAAATGTAATAATAACAATAATAAAATAATAATAAAATCAGTAATAAACCAATACCTGTATAGATGACAAACTTTCAATCTGCACCATGTAATGACTATATGGGTATGAAATGCTGCAGCAAGTTGCACCACACACAGAGAATAAGAGAACATTGTAGATAAGAGATTATGTACATGATTGACTTCAATGGCTGCTTCACTACCTGGATAATCCTGCCCTCCTCCACCAGCTTTTCTTATCTACGCAGATTTAAACTACAACTCACCCTTCACTCCTAAAATTGGCTGGGCTTCAACTGGCATTAAACTACAGTTCACAAGCCCTCCATCCAACAGTTCCCATCCTTTGAGTACCACTCCCTTTCATGACCATGCCACCCCACCTCACCCTCTCCAACCCACTCCTACACATACCACACCATAACACATTTCACCTACCAAAAACCATGCCACCTTGGGCATCCAACTGGAACCATGTAATGAAATGTTCAAATGTTTCTAAAGCTTATGGGACTTAACTGTGGGGTCATCAGTCCCTAAACTTACAAACTACTTATGAACTAACTTATACTAAAGACGGCACAAACATCCATGCCCGATGGGGAATTCGAACCTTCGACAGGAAATGGCCTCACTCATCGTAGCAAAGCACCTTAATGCGTTTGGCTGCTCTGCCGCGGCACCATCTAACAACAATGGCGCATGGGCGCATGTGTGTGTGATGTTACTTTTGGCTTGATGAAGGTTAATCCAAAGCTAGCAAGCAAGTCTTCTCCCTTATGTGTACACCTGTCAACCACTCAAAATGTTCAAATGTTTGTAAACCTATTGGACCAAAACAACTTAAACTAATTTACACTATAGATAAGATATAAATCCACGCCTGAGGAAGGACTCAAAACTCTGGTGGAAATGGTCGCCCAGTCCGTAGCATGCCGCCCTAGACTATGTGGCCCACACTCAATGCTTTTGTTTTTCAGTAAATTGTACCTTTCTTCCCAAACATAGTAAATGAAACTCGTATAAAGAGGAAAATGGTCAATCAGGAATAGCTAGAGGAAAATGTAAAGCTATAGAAGGCTGTGTAACTGAAAAAGGGAAGAGGAAGCAAATGAAGATGGAAAGGAAGATACATAAGAATAATTTGATGGAACACTAAAAGACCTGAAGTGAAACAAAATTTTCTGTGTTTACCACTAATTTCCAACACACAACACTTCATTGAAATACATTTTCACTAGAGGCAAACAATACAAAATAGCATTCCATTAACACAAATACCTTATTATATTTTCCAGTTTAGGGACCTGAAGGTTTCCTTCAGCACTATTATGTTAAGAAGTATTCATTACCATTACTAATAGAGTATGACCACAGATTCACCATTATAGACATTATACGACTAGTTGATGGAGAACAAACTGTATGCATTCCATTTCATAGTTTAAGGCTAGCTTTTGTATTAAAATGTATAATTTCATTTCATTTGGGCCTGCAGCATTGTGTATGTGCTTTAAGGGCATATTGTTAACACAAATAATACCAAAATTCCTTTACAGATGTTATTTAATATTTAAAATACAGCACTAGGCCTATTTCAGCACTGTAGCCATCATCAGGCTTATGTCCATACTGCGTCGTGCAGGAACAATTTTATTAAAATTACTGCATATAATCGCAGTCTAAATGTACTTAGATGGCATTTATATTATTTTATGCTTGTCAGGTTATTAATTAATTACTGCTATTCTGACAGTTAAATTTGATATATCCTCTAGCAGTAATAATTAATAACCTGACAAGCTTAAAATAATATAAATACCTTTTAAGAACATTTAGACTGCAATTACATGCAGTAATTGTAATAAATTATACCTCCACGATGCAACATGGCCATAGCCTGATGATAGCCACAGTGGCAAAATAGGCCTTTTGCTGTATTTTAAGCATTAAATAACATCTACAAAGTAAAGCAGTATTTTGGTATTATTTGTGTTAACCATTAAAATGTGTGTTCAATTAAAATGCTGCCATTACAACTGGCTGTCAAAAGACTTCTCCTTACAGCTTTGTCATCCACCTGCAGTGGAAAGCAGAAGTTTTTGATATATGTTACCTAACCAGAGCCTTAACTGACAGACAACAACCTATCCACTTTGTGCATTACATACATACTCTGCAAACTGGCGCTCTAAGCACTAATGACTGAAGTACGTTTGTACGCATGACAAGCAACAAACTGTATACAACAGTCATTTACATATTTCTTATTGTCCCTCCAGTATCTTGTGCTCTCGCAATTCCCTCTAACCTAAACCTCTGAAACCTATGTTGCACTGTCTCACTTTACCTCCTCCCTTCTCTGTTATATCTATGCCATTCATTCTCTATCTAGATTCTATATTGCCCTTTCCCACCACTCATCCTGCCCACCCCTAGGTGGGCAAGCACCTTATCACTAATTTCCCTATTTTCCTCCCTTCCCTTCCCCATCCCTCCCTATTTTCCTCCCTTCCCTTCCCCATCCCACCCTATTTATCTCTCTCTCATACACCTCTGAACTCCTTTCAACTTGTTTCTTGTTTGCTGTCCTTTTTTCTCAGTTGCTTCTGATATTAATATGCAAGAAAATAAAAGAGATATTTGGAGATAAGGAAAACAAATCTATGAATATCAAGAACACAGATGGAAAACCAGTTCTCAGCAAAGAAGGGAAAGCTGAAAGGTGGAATGAGTATATAGAGGGGCTCTACGAAGGAAATGAACTTATAGGCAATATTGTAGGAAGGGGAGAAGAAGTAGATGAGGATGAAATAGGAGATATTATACTGAGAGATGAATTTGACAGAGCACTGAAAGAGCTAAGTCGAAACAAGGCCCCTGGAGTAGATGACATTGCCTCAGAGCTACTGAAGTATTTGGGAGAACCAGCCATGACAAAACTGTTTTACCTGATGTGTAAGATGTATGAGACAGGCGAAGTACCCTCAGACTTTAAGAAAAATGTTATAATCCCCATTCCAAAGAAAGCAGGTGCAGACAGGTGTGAAAGCTATAGAACCAAGTCATGGTAGCGAAATATTAACACGAATTGTTTACAGAAGGATGGAAAAGCTGGTAGAAGCCGACCTCGGGGTAGATCAGTTTGGGTTCAGGAGAAATGTAGGAACACGGGAGGCAATACTCACTTTACGGCTTATCCTAGAAGATAGATATCTTTTGTAGATTTGGAGAAGGCTTTTGACGATGATGATTGGAATAAACTGTTTCAAGATCTGAAGCAAGCAGGAGTAAAATACAGGAAGCATAAGGTTATTTACAACTTGTACAAAAACCAGACAGCAGTTGTTAGAGTTGAAGTGCATGAAAGGGATGCAGTGGTTGGGAAGGGAGTAAGACAGGGTTGTAGCCTTTCTCCAATGTTATTCAATTTGTACATTGAGCAAGCTATAAAGGAAAGCAAGGAGAAATTTGGAGAAGGAATTAAAGTTCAGGGTGAAGAATTAAAAACATTGCGTTTTGCCGACGACATAGTAATTCTGTCAGAGACAGCAAAGGACCTGGAAGAGCAGTTGAACGGAATGGACAGTGTGTTGAAAGGTGCATATAAGATGAACATTAACAAGAGCAAAACTAGGGTAATGGAGATGTCTAAGAAAATCGAGCGATGCTGAAGGAATTAGATTAGGTAACGAACAATAAAGGTGGTAGATGAGTTTTGTTACTTGGGCAGTAAAATAACATGCGATGGTTGCAGTACAGAGGATATAAAGTGCAGAATGGCAACGGGTAGAAAAGCGTTCTTGAAAAAGAGAAATTTGTTAACATCAAATATTGATTTAACTCTAAGGAAGTCCTTTCTGAAGGCATTTGTGTGGAGAGTTGTCTTGTATGGGAGTGAAACATGGACGATAAACAGTGCGGACAGGAAGGGGCTAGAGGCTTTTGAAATGTGGTACTTAAGAAGATTAAGTGGGTGAATCGCGTAACTAATGAGGTGGTACTGAACAGAATTGGGGAGAAAAGGAATTTCTGGAATACGTTGACTAAAAGAAGGGATCAATTGGTAGGACACATTCTTAGGCATCAATGAATTGTGAATTTAGCATTGGAGGGAACTGTGTGGGGTAAAAACCACAGAGGAGGACCAAGAGATGGGTACAGTAAGCAGATTCAGACATATGTAGGTTGCTGTTCTTATGTGGAGTTGAAGAGGCTTGCTCAGGATAGGGTATTGTCTCCACAATACCCTATCCTGAGCAAGCCTCTTCAACTCATCAGCTGCATCAAACCAGTTTCCGGACTGAAGACCACCACCATCACAACAACAACGACAACAACAACATTTATTTATGCAATTGAAATAAAACAAATTATTTTTCCATACACGTTTTGCCTTTATTTACAAGGCATATTCAGTGTCAGTTTTCTTAGTTGCTGTTTTACAAGTGTTGTTGCCTCAGTTTGGCTATTTTTCTTTCTTCCTTTATCTCATTGGCTATTTATTTTCTGCAGTAGGCAAATGGCATTTTGCTTGTGGAGGGAGGAAAAAAATCACAGAATCAAAATGGTATGTGCTTGGTGCTGGAAAGAAACAGCCGAATGAGATAAAGGAACAAATGAAAACAGTCAACCTGAGGCAACAACACATGTAGAACAGCATCTACAAAAAGTGCCTAGCAAATAATGGCAAAATGTGTATGACAAAAGCAAAAGAATTTGTTTTATTTCAGTTGCATAGACAGTTGCTTTCATCTTATCACTGAGTTCTCTGTTGAAAGATCTTCCGCACACTTAACTCTTTAGCTACCTAGTTATCTGTTGAAAAACCATTCACACACTACCTCATACTTGCCTCATGCATTCTTCCCTAACCACCTCCCCACTTGCATTTTCCCAGGTATCTACTTACAGTTATCAACAATCAATCACCAATGAAGTTTCCAGTGAAATCCGATTTTGTTTTCTTCTGTTTCAGTACAGTTTTTTATAGGATGTTTGAAATAGGATTTAAACTGTGGAACCTATTTGATTTTGTCATATTTTGTCTCTAATAATTTTTTAGCTGGTCTGTTGCAAGTCATGCACATTCTCCCTTTTCCAATATTAGGAGACTCACTTTTTCTGTAGTTGTTTTAAAGGTTTCAATCAGATTTTGTGTAATAAAATGTCAAGAGATAAGACTGTTAAATGATTAGCAAATACTAGCATAAAACTTCCTGGCAGATTAAAATTGTGTGCCGGAACTGGGGCTCGAACCTGGGACCTTTGCCTTTTGCGGGCAAATACTAAATACTAGGCAGTTGATAAAAATGATTGGTTGCTCAAGTATGAAGATTTCTGTTTGTTCCATTCTAGTTATGATGATGATGATCATTGGTGTTTTAGGGCATTAAACAGCTGGATCATCAGTGCCTGTGCTCAAACAGAAACAGATGAGAGCAAAACACTACATGTCCTAAGGACTGACAGAAATTAAAAGTACAACGAAATGTTGTCAGGGTGACTTAAAACAACAGGGTGACTTCATCAGCTCATCAAGTGCGGAAGGAAGAACATCAAGGACGAACTGAACATTTACTGCATGTAATTTATTATCCGCCACATCTAACCACTGAGCCTCCCACCAAAACATGGCTTTCCACGTCACAAATGTCACAAATGCTTGCAGGGGAACAGAGCAATGTACAGAAGGTGGAAACGAGAAAACCTCGTTAGCCACCGGATCGGCCAGCTCATTTCCCTGCATCCCTATGTGCCCAGGAACCCAATAGCAAATTATTTCCTTGTGGTGTTGTTGCAGTGTAATGTATTTCCTGCACCATCTGATCTGCTGGATACATTAGTTCGACAGCAATAATGGTGTTGTGGAAGTCTGAACAGATCAAGAACTTCATGCCTTGATGCCTTTTTATCTGTTGTAGTGCCCTCAGGATAGCACACAGTTTCGCATAATAAATGGAATACTGTTCTGGGAGCCCTATCCAAAGGATAACATCAGTGAAAACAGTAGAGCAGCAAATATAATCACCTTGCTTGGCTCTGTCTGTATAAATAGTAACAAAATCTGCATCGTAGTTTAAAATCTCAAGAAATCCAATTTTATAAAAATTGGATGAGGTACAAGTCTTCCTAAAAGAGGTCAGATCTAAAAGCAATCTGGGTCTATTAAGTAGCCAGGGCGATCCTCTTCTCCACCCCTGACATTGGACCTTAATGTCCTGTACTTGCAGCAATTCGAGGCTTTGCTTTGCTTGAATCCTAAATGGCCTTGTCGCATGAGAACGGCTATGTAACAAACATTGTAATGGCTTCTGTGCAACAGTGAAGGAGAGTAACATGTGACGAACTGATACCTGGTGTGCCAGGAGTAGAAGACTGGGAACAGCAAGCCTCTGCACACAGGCTATTACAGGCTAAGCACTGGACTTGTGTGATATGCACCAGTTGCCAGCCTGATACCTTCATGGTGTACTGCATCCATTATTTTCAGGTAAGAAGGCCTGGCTGATCCATAGACTTAGCAGCCATATTAAAGTCTGGGTTGCACAAAAGCTTTATAAAAGTGAAACAGGCATGCCCTGTCAGCACCCCAGGACCTATGACTGAGACATCTGAGGATATTTAGAGCCTTGAGGCATCTCAGTTTTATTTCTTTAAGGTGCGGCAACCACATTAGCCTCTTCTTAAAAGTAAGGCCGAGATATTTTCAAGTTGTCCTGAAAGGTGAGAACAGTGTCCCTTAGTTTTAAAAAAGGTAAATTAAAAGGAGAACTGGAGAGATTAAAATCAACACAGACAGTTTTCTTACAAAGAGAACTTAAAACCTGTGGTGTTAGACCATTCATCCAACTGCCTGAACATCAGGTACAGTTGACAAGCAGCCGTTGCAATGGAGGAGGATGCATAGAAAATGGAAAAATTGATCACAAACAAGAAAAACTGTACAAGTCACCGTACGGTGGGCATAATGTTGTTGATAGCAATGATTAATACCGGCATGCTTGAAACATTCCCTTGAGGGATACCACTCTTTTTTAAAATGATCAGGCACTTGCAACCTTGTACTGGAAGTATCTATCTGAAAGTAAAAACCAAATAAAAGTGGACAGACACCCAAGAAAACCCCACTCATAAAGCTGCTGCAAAACATTACATCTCCAGGTAGTACCGTAGGCCTTAACTAGATTTAAAAAGAGGCATTTCGTAGGTAAGAAAGGCTTGCTGAATCTCTGCATCAAGGAAATTTAGGTTACCAAAAGTGGAGCGATACCTCCTGTAACCGCAATGGGATGGCTCAGCAAGGACCTGCTCTCGAGGAACCATACTAAGTGCCGGTTCGCCACAGGCTCCAAAGTCTTTCCTATGCATCTTGTTAGACTAATGCTACAATAACTACCAGGGTCAGTATGGACTTTCCCTGGTTTTAAAAGCCGAATTAAAATAGATTCTTTCCACAAACTGGGAACTATTCCTGTCATCCAAATTTTATTATAAAGCTGAAGGAGGACCTCCTTGGAGTGCGTGTTTAAGTGTTGTAACATGCTGTACCTAATCTTGTCATGACCAGGTGCAGTATCACTAGTGAATGACAGTACAGACTCCAGCTCCCTCTGTGAGAAAAGTTGGTTGTAATCTTCCACATTAGAAGAACGGAAATCAAAACCAACCATCTCATGTATCCTGGAATTGGATGTAATGGTATTGTAAGATTCTGCCATTACTTGGGCAATGTCCCTCGATGATATTAGAAGATATTCCTGCCGTTGTACAACTGCTATTGACGGTCGGGAATTCTGCCTCGAGATCCTTCTAATGGCTTCCCATACTCTACTTGTTGATGTGGACCTATTGATGGAATCAGGAACTCTTGCCAAGACCTCTGCTTACTTTCTCTAATAACCCATCTCACCCATGCCCTCACCTCTAGAAAATTCATCAGTTTCGCCTCAGCAGGGCACCGATGGAATTGCAGGAAAGCAAGGGACAGCCTGCTTCTTAAATGTGACCTTTGATTTGGGGATGGACACATCAGCAGTGGTGTGAATCACCACTGTAATGTGATCCACCCAGTTCTGGATGCCTTCATGCCACTGGAAAACAGCTAACTGTTTACAAAGTTCCCAGTCAGCTTTGTTGATGAGCCACATCGACAGCTCCCTGTCACGATCCATTACATCTGGCAGATTTAGCCAGATAGGGTAGTGATCACTGCCTTGAAAATCATTGGCTACATCCCACTGAGCAATGTCTGCAAGAGCATGCAAGCAGAAGCAGAGGTCAATGGCTGAAAACATACCTGTGGCAACACTGAAGTGTGTGGCTTTACCTGTGTTCAGTAATATTACTTCTGTTGACTGTATCACACACTCAATCATTTGACCGCTGGGTCAAGTGGTTAGATCCCCGTAATTGCATTATTCACATTGAAGTGAGAAGAGTGCACCATCAACAGGCTTTTCAGGTAGTAAATACAGAGAACATACTGTAATATCAATATGGGCCACCACATGGACTGCAACCGCCTGTAGTGTTGTAGTTAAGGGCAAAGGTGTGGAATGGAATATGTTCTTGACTAACACTGTCACACCACCTTGTGGCCTATCGCCAGTCACGTCTTTTCTGTAGAGGTGGTAACCTTTAAGTACAGGTGTGTCACACTGTTTGATATGTGTCTCTAGAAGGGAGACACAGAATGGGCTGTACTTTATAAGAAGTTGTAATTCCTCCAACTGAGCCTGGTGATGAGGCATCCAGCTCCATTATGACATCCTCATCATCAGTGTAAGGCTGCCATCACAATATCGCATGATGCCAAGGGGAGCATTTTCACTGAACATCGTGATCCTTTGACTACTTCTTTTTGGAAGAAGCTGAGGTAAGGGGGATTTGTGGAGCACTCTGTTTTGGTAGAGCACTCTGTTTTTGGGGGAGCGCTCACCTGGTGGGGTGTGCACTCCTTTTGAGGGGCTTGTGGATGATCTCTGTAGGTTCCTCTACTACATCTTCAAATGGAGTAGCCTGGATTGCAATGTATTTGCTGATAGGACCTTGAAACATACAGATGCAGGTGCAAGTGCCTGTGATGAATATAGGCAAGATGTGCGCCAAAGCATCAGCTTCGGGTGCAGGCTTCTGCACCTAAGCATCAGCTTTGGGTGCAGGCTTCTGCACCAAAGCATCAGCTTTGAACCCTGTTACCCTGACAGTCAGTTTTATAGTGTTTGAGCTTGGTGATTTGAAGGTTTTTGCTATGATTATATGCTGTTCCACAATTATTTAATTTTTTTGAGTCTTTTGATCTACCTTTTCATCTTTTGGTGCAAAAATTTTGAGTATTATATTCAAGAATCTTGTAATTAAAATCTTTTTGTAGGTTCTAGGCCATTAAGCAGTTCACTAAAATATCTAGCATGTTCCTTACAGTTTTCCTGATTGTTGACAGCAAACTACTCATTTTTTTGTCTTGAAACAGAGACTTTGTGATTTAAATCCTATAAAATAAATTTTTGAAGCTGTTATAGAAACATCATGTGTTGTTAAAATTCATAGTCTTTAGTGTCTTTTCTCATACTGTCAGGAACATTTTGTTGTTTTCCTCTGTTGTACTCACGTTTAAACAGTTTTATGCAGTCTTTTGAGATGAGATTGCATGCTCACATTCCTCTTTCCACCAAGTTTGCTGTTTGCTTTTCTGTAAAGGAATTAGTGTATGTGCTGCCTTGACCAAATTACTTTTTATTTGTTGCCCATTTATGACCAATGTTCATCTAACTCTTCCCCAAGAGATGGTTGGAGCCTGCTAGTCTTCAATCTGGTCTAACCTTTTAAAAAATTATTGAGGTTTGAAACCCAGATTATTATTATTATTATTATATACCTCTTGCCAGGTAATGGTCCGAATCTGATCAAGACCTTCATAATTTATCTGTGTTGAATAAGAAATTGTTACATGGTAAATTGGGAATTCACTGATGAGCAAGTTCAGTGATCTAGACATCATAAGTTTCATGGTTTCTTTTTGAAGTGTGTTAACATCATTTAAGCTCAAATTTACTGCAGAGTTAAATTAGTCTTACCTGTGTTGGTTTCTCCACTGAATGTACTTGTAATAATACAATTGTTCTCTAGTAATTTTTAAGCAAAATTGGACAGGGGTCTCAAACTCCCTCATAATTATTACCACAGTGAAATAATGCACTATGTCATTAGGACTACAGTAAGCAAAATATGAAGGTTTTTTCTGCAGCTTTTAACTTCATACAAGAGATGTATAAAAGAGCAATGCAACATAAAACAAGTAACTGTAGATATGTTACAAAATTGTCTAGTCTATGCAAGATTCCATCCTAGAAACACTCTTTAAACATAACAGCAAGATTTGAATGGGCTTTTTTTAAAAATTTCCAAATATTCTTCAGCTGGAGACCAGGTGCTGATTGTGTTATATTTTATAGTGTGATTAGCTGAAAGCCCTGCATCACTCAGGTACTTATTTATTCCAGGCTTAAGTTAGTCCATATGTCCATCCTTTTTGTCTCTCTGTTCACCTTCTTTCTGTATTCATCCCCTCCTCCTCCCAGTCTCTCTATACATCTCCTCCTACCCCCTCCCTCACTCTGTTCATCTCTACCTTTCCCTTTCTTTGCCTATCACCCCCTCATTTCTCTGTCACATTCCTCCTCCACATACTCAATCAATTGCCTTTTCCATCTGTGAGAAATTATACAACTGTCCCCCATGCAGCATATGAAATCTTAGGTTGACGGTGATGTTCTCCTTGTTTTGAAGATTCAGGGTGCAAAGTTTCATTGCAATTGGACGAATGACAGTGCATAAAATATGAACAAATATGATGCATCTGTTTCTCAGGTATCTCAGGGTTTATGATGTCATATCTCCTACAAGTTGTACAATGAAGTAATTTTGTAGCTACATTCACTGATATACATAGCTACTGTTTGTAAAATATTTAGCAAATATATTTAATACTAAAGAAGTAATAAATTTAAATGTCATTCATAATACAGCAATTTTTCACACATCCCACTGTCCATGAGATCATACTTTCTGAACTATATGTCATACAGTGATATAATACTGCATATAACCTTGACAAAAGTGCAAGCAACATGTTGACAAAGTAGGAAGCAGTTTGAGTACTCAGGGCTGTGTAAGATAGTAAATATACCTACAAACACATTGCCTTAAATTAACATAAACCCTGCTGGAAACAGATGGCAGAGACTGATTATGCACCAGAAGATCAACCTCCCCCCCTCCCTCCCAATTGCTTGAAATGCATTGAGTAATGGATTTAAAATATTTTAAGGGTGTAAATGTAACTGTTGTATTGCAGAAAAGAAAGAGATTCAATTTTATATCCTTTTTGTTTGGTGGCAAGAGTGAATTCAAATGTAAAAAACAATATCAAGAGTATGGAAATGGCATTCATGTGTATTATTTTGTGCCACTACCAACTTAGGCCAAGTCGAATGCAAGCTATGTGCACATGTTATCACTTTGGTACAGTGGGAAGTACATTATGCTAAGCACTTTTTAGCAGTTTAAAAGTAGATGCAGTACTAATTTGATGTGAATGCATAATAAGAAGCAAGACAGCTAAGTAATAAAATGTTTTATAGTGAGGACCAAATCAGTTCTTTAGTCTCAAGGAATATTTTTTGTCTACTAATAAAAGCAAACAATTTGTTACAGGTTTATAATCAACAGCCTTCTTTGTATCATCTTAAATGGGAAATGGCAATATGTAACTAGCATCAGCACTTGTAGCTGAATTACCTGTAGAATGTCTATCCAATTTCCACCCATATGCGGCAATTGCTAATCATTGCTGGATTTGCTGGTGGGTAGTAAATATTGGTTTATCATATTATTTTGTTCTATTACTTTTAATTCAATGTGATGGCAGCCGAAATTCTGATTATACTTAAAAGAAAACTTATTTGAAGAGGAAAATCATTGTTTGCTGATTTCATTAAACATGGTACAGAGTAGCTGATTATATTTATGTTGACAGCCTGTCAATATGTTGAAATACCATTAAAAATTTAACTAATGCATACCTGCTTTCTTTATAAAGTGAAATTTCTTATACAATGCTGATTTTTTAAAAAGTACCAGATTTCAAATATTTAAATCTTCCAAACTACAAATAGGTAGAACCATAATTACATTTTTCCTGGGCAGACCACAATGTAAATACTGAACAGTCTAAGTAGACATTACAATCATGGAAACATTCTCACTGTTGCTTGTCATGTTGATAGTTAGCAGTGGGTACAATGGTGACACAGAATTTTATGTGCAGCAATTAGCAAAACTGTGTCTGGTATTGGAGTTCAACGTGGTTTTTATGGTAGGTTAATAAACAGACCCCTCAGCATTAGCAGATTTACCAGTGCCATAGAAAGTTCCCTTGTGTTTCTATTGCGTATAAATCTACAGTTTTGTTTCAATCTTCTTGAAATTTATCACACTTGACATTCAAAACAAAAATAAGGTAACTGTCTACATAAATTTTAGTATGGTGCATGGGTACTTTACCTACAGACTTCAACAAAATATACAGTTTTATTTAGATCTTGATGAAATTTTGCACACTTGATCTTCAAAACAAGAGGAAGGCCAAGCAGCCATTACTTCTTACTAGAGGCACAGTAGAAGTATTGAAACATAGAAAAAATATCGGCTTGTGATAAATACACAAGAAAACTCTGAGATCGCTATCAAACAACGTAAGGCAGGACTCTCCCACATGACCAGGATGACAAAGCAGGCAGCCGGGGGTCGTGCAACTCCCCATCAGATCAGACATGTGCTGCCTGCAACTGCAGCTACCAGCTGGTCAGCAGAATACTGTAGTAGTCTAAGGTGGCAAAACCAGAACCTACAGGACATTTTTTGATTTTTACTTTGATACTTTAAGAGAATCAGTTCATTTCTCAAATCGATATTTATCATGTAAAATGATTTCCCTTTGTTGTGAAGTGACAAAATGGCACTTAGGCCTATACAATCAGCGCATGTAATTTTTCAGCTCTTGGTGAAACTATACATCACGTGTATGACAGAACTTTAGTGGAATTACTTTGAAGACTAGTCAATTGCTAAATCACTTGTGAAACACATCAAAAATTTAATCAAATGTTTTTGATATGTCGCGTTTTTCAGCTCTTAAATGTTGTAGAAAGACATTTTTATATATCTCACCCAAGCTGCTTTTATTTGAAATGCTGATTAGTTTCGAGCTTTGCCCATATATATATATATATATATATATATATATATATATAAATGGTATAAAATAAAGATTTTTGACTTACCTAAAGTACAGGCTGGTCGATAGGAACACTAAACACACACAAAAACACACAACCATTCGAGCTTTCGCCACCAGTGGTGGCTTCTTCGGGAAAAAGAGGGAGGAAGGAGAGGAGAAAGGGAAGGATACAGGTTTTAAGGAAGTGGAAAAGGAGCCATTCCAACAAATGTCTGCCTAAGTGTGTTTGGATGTGGATATGTGTGAGTGTGTGTGTATTTGTTTACCTTCCTTTTTGTCCCCTAAGGTAAGTCCTTCCACTCCTGGGATTGGAATGGCTCCTTTTCCACTTCCTTAAAACCTGTATCCTTCCCTTTCTCCTCTCCTTCCTCCCTCTTTTTCCCGAAGAAGCCACCACTGGTGGCGAAAGCTCGAATGGTTGTGTGTTTTTGTGTGTGTTTAGTGTTCCTATCGACCAGCCTGTACTTTAGGTAAGTCAAAAATCTTTATTTTATACCATTTTCGTACCTGGAAGGTCTCCTTCTATAATATTATATATATATATATATATATATATATATATATATATATATATATATATATATAAATGAGTGAAAACATTCATATAACGGCTGCAACCGACAGAGACTGGTTTCATTCGATTGTTTCGCATCGACTGAAACCACTCAAACCCCGCCAGTGATTGAAAACATTCATACGGCCACAGAGACTATTTTCATTCGGTTGTTTCATTCGACAGAAAAAACCAACTGAACGAAAAAACAACCGATTGACCAATCAGTTGTTAAAAACAGTCGGTTGTCCCATCACTATTGTCCACTACCCCACAAAAGTAACTTTTTGATGTTGTAGAAAAAAAATTTTATATATTGCACCAAAGCTACTTTTATTTGAAATTCTGACTAGTTTCGGGCTTTGCCCATTTTCTTAAGCCACATTCATATGTATTTTTTATTTGGATACTGCATGACCTAAACGGTATCCAAATAATATATATATTATTTGGATATATATATATATATATATATATATATATATATATATATATATATTCGATTGTTTCGCATCGACTGAAACCACTCAAACCCCGCCAGTGATTGAAAACATTCATACGGCCACAGAGACTATTTTCATTCGGTTGTTTCATTCGACAGAAAAAACCAACTGAACGAAAAAACAACCGATTGACCAATCAGTTGTTAAAAACAGTCGGTTGTCCCATCACTATTGTCCACTACCCCACAAAAGTAACTTTTTGATGTTGTAGAAAAAAAATTTTATATATTGCACCAAAGCTACTTTTATTTGAAATTCTGACTAGTTTCGGGCTTTGCCCATTTTCTTAAGCCACATTCATATGTATTTTTTATTTGGATACTGCATGACCTAAACGGTATCCAAATAATATATATATATATATATATATATATATATATTATTTGGATACCGTTTAGGTCATGCAGTATCCAAATAAAAAATACATATGAATGTGGCTTAAGAAAATGGGCAAAGCCCGAAACTAGTCAGAATTTCAAATAAAAGTAGCTTTGGTGCAATATATAAAATTTTTTTTCTACAACATCAAAAAGTTACTTTTGTGGGGTAGTGGACAATAGTGATGGGACAACCGACTGTTTTTAACAACTGATTGGTCAATCGGTTGTTTTTTCGTTCAGTTGGTTTTTTCTGTCGAATGAAACAACCGAATGAAAATAGTCTCTGTGGCCGTATGAATGTTTTCAATCACTGGCGGGGTTTGAGTGGTTTCAGTCGATGCGAAACAATCGAATGAAACCAGTCTCTGTCGGTTGCAGCCGTTATATGAATGTTTTCACTCATTTGGTGGGTTTGAGTGGTTTCAGTCGATGCGCAACCACCATTGAAACAAGTCTCTGTCCTTTATATGAATTTGGATCTAGCAAATACACTCAAAGTTAACATACTTAACTCTGTCCTGCTAGAACCTTAAGATATTTATGAACAATAAGCCGCAAACCGCACGTTTCTACCTGTTCCCACTGCGGAGATACAGTATGCGAGATTAAACTTGTAGCGATCATTTTGGAACACCTTGTAGTTTCCACGCTTCTTTATTGAGACAGTAAGAAACCGACAACAATGCGTGATGGCACGCCCCGCCCGCCAGACACTGTTGTGTGGAGTTTGGCGCGCGCCTGCTGGCACTGTCAGCAGTGAAAACACAAGCGAGGCAGCACCCCCTTACGCGACCCCTCTCACCGCGGTACTTCGTGGTCATCGACCACTTATCTACAACAGATTGTGGGTGTCTGCGAAAGTAATCTGATCAGGCCCAGATGATTGGCGTGGGCAATTACAGTGATCGCAGGCCTGCTCCAGCGATATGACAAAACTTACTGCCTGTTTTCACTTGAAAAGAAAGTATGAGTAATTCAGTCAATGTACAAAACTGCATAAGTTTCACATGTTTTCATTCAGTTGTTCCCACAGACTACTTTCATTCGAAAAAAATAAACGAATATTAATCCAATATAGTAAAACTACGACCGAGTGACTGTTTCATTCGGTTGCTCCCACCGACTGGTTTCACTCAAAAGAACTAATGAAGAGGCCAAAGACCTGTGTCAATTTTTTCATTCGGTTCATCCCATCGATTGATTTAACTCAAAAGGAAAGAATGAGCGGTTCAACCGACTGTGTCGATTTTATTCGGTTGCTCCGACCGACTGATTTCACTCAAAAGAAGGAATGAGTAGGCCAACCGATTGCGTCGATTTTTTCATTCGGTTGATCCCATGGACTGGTTTCACTCAAAAGAACGAATGAATAGTCCAACCGACTGAATCGGTTGTTTCATTCAGTTGGTCCCACCGACTGGTTTCACTCAAAAGAACGAATGAATAGTCCAACTGACTGAATCGGTTGTTTCATTCGGTTGGTCCCACCGACTGGTTTCACTGCGAAGACTGAATGAATAATTCAACCGATACGAGAAACTACAACCGAATGATCGATTTTTTCCCAACAACCGAATGAATTGATTGTTTTCATTCGATTGTTCCCATCACTAGTGGACAGTTTTCACACTACCAATTGCAGACATGTGAATACCTGAGATACTGTACATGAGCAGTGGACACACCTGTTAACCACAAAGCACTCTCAGATCCACAAGAGGTAGCTGATAAGTTTAACATGTACTTTAGTAACATTGGAAATCAATTAATAAAAAATCGGTATTAATGAAAAATAATTATGAAGATTACCAAATTATATCAATGCCAATATTAAGTCTTTGTTCCTTCAAACAGTAACAGAGACAGAGATGAACCATATAATGTCACTCAAAACAAATATTCATGTGGACTGAATTGTGTGCCAGACTATGTCTTTAAGAAGTCCTCTGATTGTGTAATAAATGTAAACACATCCTTATCAACTGGAATCTTTCCCAGCAGCTTAAAAAAAGCTAAAGTAGGTCCATTGTTCAAAAAAAGGGGACACTGAAAATGTAAATAACTATCATCCAGTACCCCAATGCAGCGTTTTCTCCAAAATATTTGAGATCATTTTCTACAATAGATTACTAAGCTACATAACAAAACATTCATTACTCTCATCAAATGAAAATGGATTCAACAAATCCAAGTATACAATGTATGAGTATTTAGAAGCTGTTCTTAACCCTTTAACGCATGACTTTTTATTTGAAGCTATAAAAACTACCATGATAAGTGTATAGTACGTATATACTGGGGGGAGGGGAGGGGGAATCAAAAATAAAATTAATAAATAAATTAAAAAGAAATCTTTAAAATTATTATGCACTACAGTAGAGTCCCAAAAACTCTGCTCTCGGTAACCCGGCAGTCCGGATAACTCGTCCACGCCTCGGCACACCCAGTGGAATTATTCCGTGCTTGCATAATGCAGCATACAAATGAAATCGTAGAGTACAGCAGTTACAGGCTATGCTCTGAATGAGCCAAGATATTCTCTTTTCTTGTACCACCTACATTCTATTTAAGAATCCTTTGAGTCTCATTAATGCAGTATGTAGATGCGTTTTCATACTAAAAAAAGCCGTGATCGAAACTACGCGAGTACATTTTTTACAGTGTTTAAAATCAGTGCAATGGACAAAATTGAACTTGGTTACAAGAGACAACAATGACACTCATATGATGCGTCCCTGCGCCCTCTGCCGTTCAGTCTGCCTACATCCTTTGTCTTTTCTTAATCCCTTTTTGTAAAGTCCATGTGAGTGTAAGTAACGAATATAATTTGTAAGATATTGTCTTAAATTTATTTCATGTTACTGTATTCCATCATTTGTATTGTATTCTAAAGTAACAATAGAAAGTATTTTATAACAAAACAACCTCATCTATTTTTTATTTACTTTTATTTATTTATTTATTTATTTATTTTTTATTTTTTTTTTCACCATTCCTGATAACCTAGCATTTTTACAAACTCAGTCAGCCTTTGGTCCACATTAAACAGAGTTTTCAGGACTCTACTGTACTAGCAACAAAAAGTTCATAGCTGATCAACTATATAATGCTTCCATGATGTACCCGATGCAGTCTATTGTCACTATTATGCCTCTCATATTTCCAGAAAGTAACTCTTAACACAACAGTAATATGTGATTGACTAATTTTACATGGCAAAGGAAGAATACTAAAGTAAACAAATGAACATATTAGAAGTATCTCAGTGCAGCTAAATATTGAAATGATTCAGAAGCACTGTACAATTTATAATTTCTAGGTTGAGCTACTGATATGTAACACTATGTATACTTGCAGCTGCAAATGATTTTTTTGTAAAATTTTGATCAGTTTGAGAGATACAGGAAAAAATAAGGTATGTAACTGATCAGATACACTATGTATTAACCCTTTGCTACACAGTGGTATTCTCACAATACCACTATTTTATTAGCTTCTCCGCCTTTTAATGTCTTAGTGGTATTGTGAGAATACCACCCATAATTTTGTAATTTGTGAAACAAATTTCTGAAAATAAATTTACTTATAAACATTAGTGGTCTCTTTTGTTACTTTGTGTGGGACAATTGCTGATTTTGAGGAAAATGAACACAGTTACTGAAATTAAAGTTCTAGGGATATGGGTACAAGGTAATTTAAAATCGGTCTGTCATATGAAATAACTTGAAAAAAGCTTTTTGAAAGCTTGTTATGCTCCTTGTGTGTTAAGTGAAAGTGTAAGCCTGTCAACAGTAATTCAGGCATATTATATTTCCATGCTCTACTCTGATATGGTATAATCTTCTGGGGAAATTAAAATACTAGCATAAAAATCTTTAGGGTGCAGAAAATAGCAGCCAGGGCTATCAGCATCCTCTTTACATAAATGAGTATCTATATCTATATACATACTCCGCAATCCACCGTAAGGTGCATGGCGGAGGGTACACTGTACCACTACCAGGCATTTCATTTCCTACTCCACTCCCAAATAGAATGAGGAAAAAAAATTACGTATATGCCTCCATACGAGCCCTAATATCTCTTTTGTCATTTTGATCACTACGTAAAATGTAAGTAGGTGGCAGCAAGATCGTACTACACTCAGCTTCAAATTTCGGCCCTCTTAATTTCCTCAACAGAAATTCATGAAAAGAATGTCGTCTTTCCTCCAGCGATCCCCAATTGAGTTGCCGGAGCATTTCCATGACACTCACGCATTGGTCGAACCTACCAGTAACAAACCTAGCTGCTCGCCTCTGAACTGCTTTTATATCTTCATTTAAACTGATCTGCTGTGGGTCCCAAATACTTGAGCAATACTCAAGACGTGGTCGTACAAGCATTTTATATGCAGTCTCCTTTACAGATGAAGAATATCTTCCCCAAATTCTCCCAATAAACCAAAATCGGCATTCCGCTTTACTCACAATTGTCCTTACATGTTTGTTCCATTTCATATCACTCACTCTGCAATGTTACGCATAGATATTTGAATGACGCAACTGCAGCAAGAAGCTCACTACTAATGCTGATTGCAAATGAGTATCTTTTAAAGTGCACTGGACATCTTCAACAAAATATGCATATACACACCCCCAACACAAGGAACATGAATAATATCTACAAGTCTCCATGTACAACAGCATTGTATCTAAAAAGTGTATCACAGATATCAGTTCAACTTTACAATAGCCTACCTAGTGATTTAAAATTACAGTAACATAAAATGTGTTCAAACATAAACATAAGTATTTCTGATTGGACAGTGTTTTTACACTGTAAAAGAATTTTTAAATTATTACAAATAACAGTAAAGGATTTTTTTAAATTATAACAAAGCCTTTTAAACAATGAATATGTAATTTTGTTACAGTCATATTACATTACTTTGTTACTTGTAAATTATGATTGCTACCTGAAATGAATTTTGTCACGAACTCTCTCTCTCTCTCTCTCTCTCTCTCTCTCTCTCTCTCTCTCTCTCTCTCCCTCCCTGTCCTCCTCTGTTCTCAATTTTTGACTTATCCTATATTCAATGTTCTATTTAAGTAGGTAATGAATCAACTGGACCAATAAAAATTAAATATAATGAAAATGAAGCACGTAATGTAGCAGACATAACAGGCACTTGTGCTCGGACCTAAACAAACCTGCTTGTACCCGAATATACCAGAGAGATACGACTTGGAACCAGGACTAGCTGCTGTTATCACAGCATTGAAACTGACATGGCGGGCTGCCCGATTACTGGTGTATCTGACCATACCAACTCGATGCAGACCACAGGACTCTAAACCTCATACCTTATGACTTTTGTGAACTTCACCTGTGGGATTACATAAGAAACCACATTTTATACCCCCTATGTCTGACACCCTTAAAAGTCTGTGACTACGAATTATTGAAGTGGTGAATTCAGCAATGAGAGACCAGGTGCTTCGGGTGTGGCAAGAGATGAGCTACCATTTTTATATTTGTTGTGTAACACATAGTTATCATATTGAACATATAAAAATTTAACATTTTCTCTTTCCCAAAACATTAGAACAATGTTCTTATTTCTTGTATTGTGGTAACAATAAAGGTTTGAAATGTGATCTATCTTTTTTAATTGCCCTGTATGTTATACTACATACATATTTTTGAAGATTAGAGTTTAAGGAAAATTATCATCAAGAAATTGTTTTATACTGTCTAGCAATGTACTGTGATTTGTAACTCATCTTCTTGCTCAAGAATACATTCAGCAGTGGAATGAGTTTTGTGTATTAGCTTGAATCAACAGCTAATATGAATCTAGTCAATAAATTGAGTCCCCAAACATTTAAAAAGAAGAAAGATTAAATTTACATGGGTATTTTTGCTTTAAAAACATTATATTATTGGGGAAAAAACATATTAGTCGACAAGAAGGTGAATTTTATGTTGCACTAGTACTTGTTTAGATAAAAGCAAGAATTTGAAATACTTCAATAGGAATAAAAACATGGGATTGTGAATGAGCAGTATGAAATGTCCCCCCTTTTACTTCATAAGGATTTATTTGTCACATGAAACCTTCAATAAATTCAGTTTTATCACAACAATTTTCATCATGTGTGAATGGTTTATTTTGAATTCTGATTAGTGTTCTTAAGAATTTTCTTTCTAAGATAGTCATAAAAATATCAAAATGTGAAAGATTAGCTTAGTATATTACATGTAGTGTTTATTAGCTACATAAATAACACAAATAATATGAATTCCGAAAAGGTCATTTTATTTACTTTACATATGGAAAAATTGCACAACTGTAATATATTATATATTTCAAATACTTGTCTTAAATATGTTATGATGCTGAAAGTAGTCTTTGGTATGTACTTATTTTAAGTTTTTCTCTAATTTACACAATACCAAAATATCAACTGACTAAGAAAAACTATTCAAGCCTATCAATCAATCTGGAGTACAAACATGCTCAAAATATATCACAAAACATATACTTCAAAGTTGCTAAAGCTTACACAGAAATCTAATGAAAATGTCTTATGTACACAACACATAACAATCACACACCACACTCAATGAAGTCCACTACGTTTTATCTGTTGCAGGACGTGACGATATGCTCAGAGAAACTTGATCCCCAACGGATATATTTCTGAATTTCTACATTATGTACATTTCGCAAGTGGGCTTTCAGTTTATCAATTCGTGTATAAACTGCTGTACAGTAACAACAACGATGATCTCCAGGGAAGTGTGAATTAAAGTGGTGCCATTTGTTACGAACCACTTTGCAGCACAATTTACAGCGATAAGCACCTGCAACTATGGGGTCTGGGCAGAATTTGTCTTCATATTGTGTGCGCACTCGGCCTGGAAGAAAAAGAGGTTATTTTTCAGTCCTCTGCTTCCAGACCTAATGCGGTGTCCAGTCAATAATATTGTATTTTTATTACAAGATTGTGCACTCATCAGACTATTCTTTCACTTCTTTTGGAAGTAAGTGTGAGTATTTTGTGTCTGTATATAGATAGATGTTCAATAAGATATATTGAAGTAATGTAAGAATTACAGCCTTCTATACAAAACATTATAGGAAATACATCTAACAATATTAGGAAAAATTAAGATCAACTAAATTAATAGTGTTAAAACATAAAGAGTTGTTTCTTATGCCACCAGTAATGTTCTTATTACATACAGTACTACCTTTCTCTATAAACTAAATCATATTTTGATGGAAAAATCTATATGAAATTTGTCTGTAATGACAATCCTGTTGATGAAACGTTATATAATAATCTCCCTACATTATATTAAACTTGTGATCAAGATAGAAAATTATGATCACCAGTTATTTCTTGAGGGCACTGACAATGTACCACAACAATAAATGGTGTCCCAAAAAACTTTTTGTCCGGAAGCAAAACACAAGTGTACAGCACGTTTAGCATTGATGCATTTCCTTTAATGTTGATATAAAAATATGAACACAGTATTTCTTTTTTTAAATAACACTCCATTTATTTTAGATAAAGCACTTCCTCTCTTTAAGACCTGACATTTTGTCGGCTTCAGGGGGAGGGGAGGGGGAATAATTTGGTTTTAAACCAGTCTCAATCATTTCATAATTCTTTATTTTTTATTCTTTTTGGCAAGTATTATGCTGCCATAATCAGATCTTGCACTAATTACCAAAAATTTCTTGGGGTTATTGTGACAGTAAGTGGGAAAGTATTTGAGAACATCATAAAAAATAATTTGTATTTTATATTGGTGCCTTATTACACTTGACATGCTTATGTTCCTGGCATCCTACCATGTAAAAAGATGCAATATTGATTGGGTGAGATGTAAATGAACATTTCATAATATATGCAAGACCTGAATGTGGCAGCATAGATCTGTCAGAACCAGTCAAAAATAAAGATTTTTGGACTGATCTTGAGAAAGCAAACTGAATTTAAACAGACACAAAATCTCCAAGCCTGACAATCTTTTACAGAAACTCTAAATTTAGTGTAGATTTCAATGTAAGAAGCTTGTAAATATTTTCCACAACAAAACTACGTCCCATCATTTGGAAGAAAATCTAAAAGAAAAAAATGGTCATAGTAAAGCAGACTAGCAGCAAAACACAATAAATACCTTCACTATGTTATAGCAATGATGATGCTACCAATAACAGTGCTGCTAAAGCAGAGTTACTAAATACAGCTCTCCGAAATTCCTTCAACAAAGAAGATGAAGTAAATACTCCAGAATTCGAATCAAGAACAACTGTCAGCATGTGTCATTTAGAGGTAGGTATCCTTGGAGTAGTAAAGCAACTCAAATAAATAACAAAAGCAAGTCTTCAGATCCAGATTGTATACCAAAGGTTCTTCTCGGAGTGTGTGATTGCTCCATACCTAGCTATCATATATAACCATATCCAAAGACCGGAAAATTTTACAGGTCATCCCAGTCTTCAAGAAAGGCAATAGGAGTGATTCACAAAATTACAGGTCCATATCATTAACACTGATTTGCAGCTGGATTTTGGAATGTATGATTTCTTTGAACATTGTGAACTACCTCGATGAGAATGACCTACTGACTCACAGTAAACACTGATTCAGGAAGTACTGTTCTTCAATCACATGAATTGATGAGTGGTATCAAAAAGGGTCCTCAGATCGATTCCATGTACCTCACAAGATGGGTTTCTAATCAAATTGTATGATTATCAAATATTGCCTCAATTGTGAGATTGGATATGTGATATCCAGTCAGAAAAACAATATACACAGTAACTGACACAAAGACATTGAGTAAAACAGAAGTGATATCTGGTGTTCTCTTGGGAAGTGTTACTTGTCTTTAGATTTATCTACAAACTGAGCAGCTCAGATTGTTCATGGTTCATGCAGTTAATTGTAGGTTAGTAAAATTACCAGAAGGTAAAAAACAACTTCATAACTATTTAGAAATGATACCTGCACGATGCAAAAATTGACAACTGGCCCTATATAATGGAAGATGTGAAGTTGTCCATATGAAAACTAAAAGAATTACATTAAAATTCATTTGCAAGATAAATCAGTTAAATCTAAAGGAAATAATTAAAACATGCATTCGGAAACTTGTTTGCCGCACCCCCTATTGCTAAAAACAGATACTTCAGACCCCCCTTTACAATAATAGTACATGATCTAGAGCAAACAGCTAAAATTAAGACTGATTAGCTCATTGTCTTGAACAGGTAAAAGAGAGGAGGGGGAAAGGTTAAAAGGGAAAGTAGGACTTGTTGAAAAGTGAAATGGACAATGTGTATGTATTAATTTTTTTTCTTGGCACTGCCAAGACAAAGGTGGTATGTGCTCCCTTGTTTCAATACTGCAGGGAAGTTACATAGATTCATAATAACTCATTATCAGAGCCCCAATTTCCATGCAGTAACCTATCTTAAACAAGTGTACAGTCATGAACTGCGAGGCAGCCAAATAATGCAGTATCAAAATTGTTTCTGCTTTATATTTACTTCACTTTGGAACATTGTTTTATCCAAAAGGTTGCTCAACGGACAACTGTTCTGTTAGGTATGAAGTGCATGCACCTGTGGGTAGGCAGCAGCAATGTGCAGCTAAGTCGACTCCCCCTACCCTCATGAACAAGGCGATTAAACAACACTCCCTCTGCACCACACTTTCCTTTGAGAGAAGCCACTAGCTAAAATTGTGCGTACAACATCCACAACAACAATATCTGTTCTTGTTTCCTCAGATCACTGGATTATGAGTGGTGGAGCATTTCTTGCAGTATGAGTGTTTGAAGTTAGTGTGCAGGTGGTGTAGAGTGGGAGAATACAATTGTCACTGCGGTGAGAGGTGACATGAAAGGGGGACTGTTTATCTGTCTCTGGTTCGGAGCTGCCAACTGCTGAGTTGGCATGCATCATACCAAAGAGCTGCAATGGTATAAATTTGAACAGAAGAAATATAGACTTGAAACTGCTCATTATAGAGATACATGCTCATCTTCAAAGGCGTTACTCACATGTATGAATGTGATAAGTGAGCTAGAACAGGTTGCATATATTTTCAATTCTTGGTTCATTAGAAGCAAGTGCACAATGTAAATCACTAGCAATACTGAGTTTGATTATTTCATTCTCATTGCCACAACTGCTGAAAACATCCTTCCACACAAATAAGTGCTTGAAAATGGGAAGTACATTTGCAGTGTTTGCTTTGCTACACTAGTATAAACTTTCAGATATTTTACTCAAAATAATGACTTATTCATCTTCTCAAAGTCATATTTGGCTGCAGAATCATTTTTCATATCAAAAGCTAGTTCTTGTAGTGTTTCTGAAAGCACATTTATGTCAATGTGAAAAGGATGTGTTAACAATCTATAAATTATGTTATCAAAAAAGCTAAGAAAGTAGTGTTAAAATTTATCATTCAGATGCTGCAAATGATTTGATATTTTATTCATAGTATCAGTTTGCTTAAACTCCTCCATAAATAGTGTTTCTTCCAAGATTCCAAATAATTTGGGAAACAGGAAGAATTACAGGCTACAATTTTATGTTTCCAAAGTTGCAACTTATCAGTAGGCTATATATTGTGATGGCATCTAGATGATAAATTAGGTTCAAATCTAAACTATGCAATATCAGGTTCAGTGAGTTCAATGAATCAAAAATATATGACAGATAAGCCAACACAACATGAACACTTGGCTTTCAGAGTTTCAAACGTAATTTAGTTTGGTTCTGAATTTCCAAAAAAAAAAAATTAATCACTTCATCTCCAAGTTCAAATATTTTAGCTAATGTATTTCCTTTTGACAGCCAACCTATTGCTGTATGAAGTAGCAATTATTTTCTGTCCCATCCACAGATCTTCAAAAAAGGGCTGTAAGAAAGTGTTTTCACACACTGTTTTGAAAATAGTCCACAATTTTTATTTATAATTTTAAGATGTTGTTGAGTTCGTTTGGAAGCATCTTAGCTGCCAAGGCTTAAACGAAGTATTGAAATAGCCATCTGTGCATACACCACTCATCTTTCACCGTGACAGTTAATATTTGCTACAGAATTCATATACAGTAGAGTCCTGAAAACTCGGCACTCTGTAACCTGGCAGTCCGGATAACTGGGCCACTCCCCGGCACACCCCCTGCAATTATTCCGTAATCGGATAATGCAAGAAACAAGTAAAATCGTTGCTTATAGCAGTTACAGGGTTTTTTGATGTATGGACCTAAACATCATCTTTTCCTGTGCCACCTACACTCCATTTAAGAATCCCTTGAGTTTCATTAATGCAGTGTGCATATGCGTTTTGTACTAAAAACAGTCGTGATCAAAACTATGGGAGTGCACTTTTTCATAGTGTCATTTAAAATGCGGTTAGGCGTAATGGATAATAATGAACCTGAATAGAACTTTCACTCCGCAGACGAGGAGGCTCTGATATGAAACTTCCTTGCAGGTTAAAATTGTGCGCTGGGACCGGGACTCAAACCTGGGACCTTTGCCTACCACAGGCAAGCGCTCTACAACTAAGCTATCCTGACACGACTCATGACCTGTCCTCATAATTTCAATTCTGTCTGTACCTCGCCTCCTACTTTCGAAACTTCACAGAAGTTCTCCTGTGAACGTTGCAAGACTAGCACTCCTGGAAGAAAGGATATGCTGTAGACATGGCTTAGCCACAGCCTAAGGGATGTTTCCAGAATGAAACTTTCACTCTGCACCACTTGCCCGTGAAAGGCAAAGGTACCAGGTTTGAGTCCCGGTTACGGCACACAATTTTAAACTTCCAGGAAGTTTAATAATGAACATAATTACAGCAGATAGCAATGAAACACGTTTGATGCTGCCGTGTGAGCTCTGCCGCTCAGTCTCCCTACAGAGTTTTCTTAACCGCATTTTGGGAAATCTATGTGAGTGTAATTAACGAATATCATTTCTTAGACGTTATCTTAAATTTATTTCTTCTTACTGTATTATATCGTTTGTATTGTATTCTAAAGTAAATATTGAAAGTATTTTATAACAAAACAATCTTACCTATTCTTTTTTAACACCGTTCTCGATAACCCGGAATTTTCACAAACTCGGCCACCATTCGGTCCAAATTAGACTGAGTTTTCCGGACTCTACTGTATCGCTATATTATATAAATTACTTTTGCAGAAGTTGTTAGCTCTGTAGAGAATAACATCTCAGTTTTAACTGTTTCATTTTGTAAATAGCTAACAAAAACTAACAGCTGAAAAGAATTTGCAACTGTGTACACTCGTCTAACTGTATTGCAAAAAATTCTGATTCTTTTGCAGTCTGCTCTTCTAGTATCTCATTATCATCAATCCAATTTTTCATAGTGTTGTCAGAAAGTGGTTTTCGAAAAAAATTTTGTTTACTTTCTGGTCCAAGAACGATATCAGTTGCTTTCAACACTGAGGGTTTGACAAGTGTTTCTCCAATAATATGACTTTTCTTAGTCTTTGTGGTGAGTAATGATAACTCATAGGAAGCTAGGATTGCTTTTTCAGAAGACCGAGCAATGGGTTCAGTACTATCCAACTTCATACATTTCAAACTCACTCTGATTGACTTAATTCACTCCAACTAAGACATGCGTGCCAACTGCTCAGAAACAATGCCATTACTGGCAACAAATATAACATTGCACCTGTGATAAATCTTATACAAAAGGCACGAAGTTTTCTGAATCAAGCCAATGTGAGACTAATCAGCCAAATTTCTGCTCTTCTACTATGTAATCGTACACAATGAATTTCAGCCTCGGTGGAATGACCAAGCACTCTGAAGCACCTCACTGTGGAGTGTGCAGTTGCTCCCTGATGGAGGTTTGAGTCCTCCCTCAGGATGGGTGTGTGTTTTGTAATTACTTTAAGTTTGTTGG
The DNA here is from genome assembly GCA_026315105.1 of Locusta migratoria. Classification (NCBI taxonomy): domain Eukaryota; kingdom Metazoa; phylum Arthropoda; class Insecta; order Orthoptera; family Acrididae; genus Locusta; species Locusta migratoria. Next base: position 555,688,645 of record CM048744.1, read on the forward strand.
CGTAGGGACTGATAACCACAGTAGTTAACTCCCGCAGATTGATGAATATTTGAACATTTGAATTGCAGTGATCGGATTGGCTGCACATATTCAGGTTGTTGATCTAAGATGAAAATGAATCCCAGAGTACATAGGATATAATGGATAACCAGTTGAAAGTTCTTCAATAGTACTATCACATTTGTCTTGATTAAATAGCTACTTTTTTTTAATAACTTAATGGGATGGTATCACTCACATGGCCACACACCCCTTTATACGACCCCTCCACCCCCCACCCCCCTAGTGGAAGGGCCCCACAGTTTGGGAACCACTTAATTAAAAGTAAGGCGATATTGTTGCAGCAAGATCTATTTCTGAAAATCTGTTTTACCAACTTTATCCTCCAAATGTAAACATATTATGTTAGCATCCACAGGGAGCATGATCATCATAACACATCAGGAAGAAAACAGAGAGATTTGTGTGTTCCTTTTTCCCAGTGTGCTATTAAATAAAGGAACAGTAGAGAAGTATTATGAAAGCACTTCGATGAACCACCTGCTAGGTACTTAAATGTGATTTGCAGAGTAAATATTTAGATGTAGAAGAGTGTTTTTAGAGTTTATTATTGTTAAAAATGTATCACAATAATGTCTTTTGGTCCATTGTAGTAGCACAAAGTGCATGTACCGAGGGATAATATAAGCCATCCAATTACTGCAGTTCACAGTAAACAACGGAAACACCAGGGAAATGCACACTGATCATTCAGTTGAAATTTTTTGTGAGTATAATGAATCTTGACAAAGGAAAGGCAGAAATTCCACTTATCTATTGCAGAACCGTCAGTTTAATATGTCATGGTTGCAAAATTTTAACACGAATTATTTACAGAAGGATGGAAAAGCTGGTAGAAGCCGACCTCGGGGTAGATCAGTTTGGGTTCAGGAGAAATGTAGGAACATGGGAGGCAATCCTCACTCTACGACTTATCTTAGAAGATAGATTAAGGAAAGGCAAACCTACATTTCTGGCTTTTGTAGATTTGGAGAAAGCTTTTGACAATGTTGACTGGAATACACTCTTTCAAATTCTGAAATCAGCAGTAAAGTGTAGGGAACGGAAGGTTATTTACAACTTGTACAAAAACCAGACAGCAGTTATCAGAGTTGAGGGGCATGAAAGGGATGCAGAGGTTGGGAAGGGTGTAGGAAAGGGTTGTAGCCTTTCTCCAATGCTATTCAATTTGTACTTTGAGCAAGCTATAGAGGAAAGCAAGGAGAAGGAATTAAAGTTCAGGTGAAGAATTAAAAACAATTTATTTTGCCGACGACATAGTAATTCTGTCAGAGACAGCAAAGGCCCTGGAAGAGCAGTTGAACGGAATGGACAGTGTGCTGAAAGGTGCATATAAAATGAACATTAACAAGAGCAAAACAAAGGTAATGGAGATCAGTCTAAGAAAATCGGGCGATGCTGAAGGAATTAGATTAGGTAAAGAACAATAAAGGTGGTAGATGAGTTTTGTTACTTGGGCAGTAAAATAACATGCGATGGTTGCAGTACAGAGGATATAAAATGCAGCATGGCAATGGGAAGAAAGGAATTTTTGAAAAAGAGAAACTTGTTCACATCGAATATTAATTTACGTGTAAGGAAGTCTTTTCTGAAGGCATTTGTGTGGAGTGTGGTGTTGTATGGGAGCGAAACATGGATAATAAACAGTGTGGACAGGAAGAGGATAGAGGATTTGAAATGTGGTGTTACAGAAGAATTCTGAAGGTTAGGTGGGTGGATCATGTAACTAATGAAGAGGTACTGAACAGAATTATGGAGAAAAGGAATTTCTGGCATATTCTGACTAAAAGAAGGGATCAATTGGTAGGACACATTCTTAGATATCAAGGAATCGTAAATTTGGCAATGGAGGGAAGTGTGTGGGGTAAAAATAGCAGAGTGAGACCAAGAGATGAATACAATAAGCAGATTCAAATAGATGTAGGTCGCAGGTCTTATGAGGAGATGAAGAGGCTTGCTCAGGATAGAGTAGTGTGGAGAGCTGCATCAAACCAGTCTCCGGACTGAAGGCCACAACAACAAACAACTATGTAGGATTTAAGTTATAAATATGGTACATTAATTGCAATAATGATTGCTTATTTACAATATGTACACATATAGTACAGCACTGTAGTACTTTCTTACAATACGCTGTGTCTTGTATGGGCAATCCTTGAAGATACGACAACTTAGACAGAACTACTTGAGACAGAGGTATTACAACTTCATATTCTCACATTGTAAAAAAGTAAACACTTTTGTAATTCACATTTTTGATGGATAAGTAGTCCTCTTCTTCATGTACTTTGCTCCCACACAAACCTACAACTAAGGGTGATTGACTTACTGATTGGTGTTTATTTACCTTGTGTTTCTGCTAGTTTACTATCGACTCCAACAAGTGATTACATTATCCTGAGTACCTGCATTGTTTGGATGTGAAAATCCATCAGCAAGACTGATATCGATGAATGGTTTTCTTCAATGAACTGAACCAATTCCAACACCACCTGCAAACCATAGAACACAAATCTGGTGTAACTCATCATCAGAGGAATATTGGAACAACCCAAAAGAAGAGTCTTCTACACAGCATTACTTGAACATGTATAAGGCACGGAAGGACCTTAACAGAACAAGATCTGGTGTATCTTGACATTGAAAAAGCTGAAGAAACGTGGATATATCTCAGGAGATGAGCTATGCGAGTGTGGTGAATCTTGAGCTCATCAGCTCCTACTCAACTGCAGGAAATTCTCTGAACCTTGGTTGATGGATGATCTGATTGTAGCCAGTGATAATGTAGTTAGGCAAGGAAATTTTATGGCACCACTTGGAACATAACAATGTTGGCCAATACATTTTTAATGACTGTATGCATATATTGATAGATGTAAACCTGTTAATGCTATTCACAAAATTAGTAGGCTACAGCAATCAACCTAGAAGAGCAATTGAATGGAATTCAATGCATTCAAAGGAGCGTATAAGATGAACATTAACAAGAACAAAACAAGGGTAATGGAATGCAGTCTAAGAAAATCTGTTGATGGTCAAGAAATTAGGTAACAAAACAATAAAGGTGGTATATGAGTTTTGTTATTTGGGCAGTAAAATAACATAAAGTCACAGTAAAGTGTATATAAAATGGAGAATAGCAAAGGGAAGAAACACATTTCTGAAAAAGAGTAACTATCTGAAGGCATTTGTGTGGAGTGTTGCCTTGTATGGTAGTGAAACATGGATGATAAATAGATCAAACAAGGAGAGGATAGAAGCTTTTGAAATGTGGTGTTACTGATAACTGCTGAAAATTAGGTGGATAGATCATGTGAGTAATGAGGAGGTTCAGAAAATAATTGGGGAAAAGTGGAATTTGTGGCATACCTTGACTAAAATAAGGGGTCAATTGGGAGGACACATTCTTAGACACCAAAGTATTGCAAAATTAGCATTGGAGGAAAGTGTGTAGGGTAAAAATCACAAAGGGAGACCATGAGACAACTGGAGCAAGCAGGCTGAAATAGCTGTAGGTTTCCATTCTTATGAGGAGATGAAGACGGTTGCTCAGAATAGAATAAGGTAGAGTTCTGCATCAAACGAGTCTCCAGACTGAAGACCAGGCCGACATTTGCTCATGAAAGTAAATTACACAGTTTTACTGTTTGGTATGTTCACACAACATTCAAAAACATAAATATGGTAATGGTTATTGAATAACTGTGCACTGCATGAAGTTCCATACTATAAATCTATATATCTGAGCTCAAGCTTGGAGGTGTCACTTAGCTTAAGGTGTGAATGAAGTCACAGAGAAGGCTTAAGACCATGACATAAATTTGGAAAGACTTATGTCAGTTCTGAATAGTTACATAAAACACATCAGATGATAAAGAAGTAATGACTATGTACTGGTTACTTGCTGATAAAAAATTCCTGCATAGTGATTACTTTTTTACGTTCTGATGATGAGCTGTGCTCAAAATATGTCAATGAATAAGAATGTTTTAAAAGCAAATGACCATTTATTTTAGAGAATTATTCAGCACAGGCATAAGTCTCCTCAAATGTCTGTTTCTGTTTCTTTCTTCAGCTCTGGCAATGATTTTTAATGTGAAAATTACCAAAATAAATTTTCATTCAATTTCATCATTAATACTGTTAAGGAGTAAGTCAGTTCAAAGGATACAGGGAGTTAAAATTGGACCATGCGTATTACAACAAGGTGACTAGTAGAGTATGAGTGTAAATGTAGACAGACTAGGCAGAAAAGTAATAAAATGTTGAGAATTAGGGGGATATAGTAAATAAGCTAATGAAGGATAGAAGAATTTTATTAAATAAAATAAGAAAGAAGAACTTCTTAAAATAAAGAAGGAAATTAAGACTTATTTTAAGTGAGAAATTTACTGACTTTGGTAATAATATTATATTCAATAGGAACAAATATAATTTCCAATATGAATAGTTTGGTTCCAATGCGTTGGGCACTTTTCATTTGTGGCCAATAACTACAACTGGTAACAGTCTTGCTGTTGAGCTTGGAAGCATTACATCTCCATATATGCTCCACAATCCACAGTAAAGTGTGTGGTGGAGGGTACTCTGTACCACTACTAGGCATTTCTTTCCTGTTCCACTCCCAAACACAAAGTGGAAAAAAGAACGTCTATATGCCTCTGTAAAAGCCCTAATTTCTCTTATCTTGTCTTTGTGACCATCATGCAAAATATAAGTAGGCGGTAGAAAGATTGTTTGACACTCAGCTTCATATTCCAGCCCTCTAAATTTCCTCAACAAAGTGTGCGGGTGTGTTTCATATTTCAATGAACTTTCTTTGGTTTAATTTTTTTAGTGTTTTGTGAGTGTTTATCTAGTATTGTCCTGTGTGTTATCTAATATATCAAGTTGCATAATGCAATACATCAGTGTTTGATGAGAAAAGGTGGATGTTGTTATTCTTCAGAGCAGACGGATAGCAAAATCCATACTGGTGACCGTTACACAATCAGATATACTAGATGTTCAAAGCCACTGTTATCAAGTGCCTTTTATGGCCACTGGATGCAAACTCACATCACACTTCTGGTGCTATCTCCAAAGTTGACACATATATAATCCCAGAAGCACCACTATCCATACTTTGTTGGTCAAGTTGCAATATGACCTTCAGCTTAAGCTGCTCTCTCATGCCACAAATACTTTGGAGACTTAAGTTACAAATGACTATCGGGCATATCACAATATCCCCCATCACCAAGCCCTGGCCTTCACCTGGGCACTGTAATATGTCAGTGGAGATAGATAAAATGTATCAACCCATTAATCTAAAGCCCACTGATATTACAATTTTTTCGTGATGACACACAAGTTATAATTTATGAGATGGTCATTCATTACTTATTCTGTTTTGTAAAATATTTTGCTGCTATGGATGACTATGTTACAATTTTTTGAGTACGTTGTTAAGCTGGAAACCAACAGAAAAGCTTTAATTGTATCATATTTACACTCTTGTTTATCGAAAATATTTCACTGTTTTCTTTTGTGTGTTATTTTTGTTTATGTTGTTAGACATAAACCAAAACACTGCCAAAGTATCAAAACAATTCATATTTATATGATTGACTGTCTTGAAATCCAAATTTTTTGAAGGAAAAAAAATATCCCTTCTTTCGATTGTTATTGAGCAATTTGTAATATATCTATGAAAGAACTAAAATAAACATGATAAATTAACCTAAATGCTTGCTCTTATTAATGTGTATTAACATTCACAAGATAATTCTAATATAAGTGTGCTGTTAAAATTTTTAATAATAAATTTTTAATAATAGAATAAATGACTAGTATTCTGAGTCTGAAACTTTTCTAAGTGACTAGTCACAAAACTGGTAAGTTTTGAAAGAGTCAAAGAATCCAAGATTTAAGAAACTCATTGCAAATTCACATACAAGGACATTTACTTTGAAAGTACTACTTCTGAAATCACTATATGTCAATTTTTATCCTGCAATCTCTTTGAAATGTAAACAGGTAAGATACCACACAAATGGAAATCAGTTTGTTGGTAAGGAATATTGCAAAATCTTTGTCCTAAAGTCTTGACATAATCTGCAATTGGTAGATGCTTGTGTATGTACCGCTATATGGGCAGATTGGGATTGGTTACGGGGGTAAGAATTGTTAGGCAAGAAAGGTGGTTTAGGAATATTACAGGGTTTGACAAGGATATTACAGAGAATAGTGGATTGACAAAAGGTAACTCTGTATGGTGTGGGGAAGTTTTTGTTAAGGGGTAATCTAATTTCGATCTGATTTATTTCATTGCGATGATAATGTCTCCCTTTGTATGTAGGTGCAAACAAAATATGTTTTTTTGGATTCGGAAGAGAAAGTTGGTGAAAGAAATTTAGCAAATAGATCTCGCTGCAATAAGTAACGCCTTTCTTAATGATTTCCACCCCAACTCGTGCATCATTTCTGCGACACACTCTTCCCTATATCACGACAATACAAAACGAGCTGCCGTTCTCTGAACTTTCTCTAAATCATCTGTCAGTCCCACGAGGTGGGGATCCCATGGTGCACAGCAATACTCCAAAATAGGGGGCACAACTGTGGTGAAGGCATTTTCTTTAGAACTGTTGCATCTTCTAAGCGTTTTCACTATGAAACAGTCTTTCGTTCGCCTTCCCTACTATATTTTCTGTGTGTTCTTTCCAATTTAAGTTGTTCAAATTGTCATTCCTAAGTATTTAGTTGAATTTACGGCCTGTAGTGATTGATTTATGGAGTAAATGAAGTTTAACAGATTACTTTTAGTGGTCATATACACTTATCATTATTAAGGGCCAATTGCCAACTTTACAGCATGCTGATATCTTATCTAAATCATTTTGCACTTGCTTTTGATCTTCTGATGACTTCACTAACTGATAAATGACAGCATCATCCATGAACAGTCTAAGAGAGCTACTCAGATTGTCTCCTATAATGTTTATAAAAATAAGGAACAGTAGGCGCCATATAATACTTCCCTGGGTAACGCCACAAATCACTTCTGTTCCATTTGACGACTTACCACCAATTACAAGATACTGTGTCCTTTCTGACAAGAAATAAGGAATCCAACTGCACAACTGTGGCGATATTCCAAAACCACGCAATTTGATTATAAGATGTTTGTGAGGTACAGTGTAAAACACCTTTTGGAAGTCTACAAATACAAAATCTATTTGACATCTCTCGTTGATAGCACTCATCACATCATGTGAGTAAAGAGGTAGCTGTGTTTCACAATAACAATACTTTCTGAATCTGTGTTGACTATAGGTTAATAGGCCAAGTCTCTTTGAGGTAGTTCATAATATTTGAAGAAAGTATGTGTTCTAAAATCCTGCTGCAAACTGACATCAATGATAGATACCTGTAATTTTGCAGATCACTCTTATTGACTTTCTTGAATATTGGAGTGATGTGTGCAACTTTCCAGTCTTTGGGTGCAGGTCTTTCACTGAGCGAGTGGTTGTATATGATAATTAGGTATGGGGCTACTGCATCACCATACTCTGAATCTAATTGGTATACAAATAGGACTGGAGACTTTAATATTCCATGGTATCCACTTCTAAATTATGCATGATGGCAGCTGTTCTTGATACAAATTCTGGCATATTTGCTTCGTCTTCTGTGGTGAAGGAATTTACTGTCTTCTGCTCATTCTGTTGAACCTTATATCATAATTGTATGTAAGTACAATCATGTTGTCTTGACTATTTATGTATTTTTTTCCGACCTCATTTTGAACCTATATGTACATATGTTTGTTTAACAAAATTTCTTCCACAGTTTATATCAGAAGATGAAAAACTGTCACATGCAATAAAAAATTCTGCGACCAAGACCTTGCCACTTATTAAATAAGGCGCATAACTGGATGCACTAATCACTTAAAAACAATTTTTGTATTTTGTTTGGCTCAGAGCTATCCTGGCTGTAATGACTGAAAATAAGTATACTAAGTTGTATCAGACTGATATTTCACTAGATGACTAGCTGCAAATGCATGAGAAATGTAACACACTCCAGCTAATTGTTTATGATGCCATTAATTTCATACAATTTTAGAAGCTTTGATGTACAAATTTTGACCCTCCCCTCCCTTCCTTACGTGTAACTACATATTTAAAAACATCTAAATTTTAAATTTGTTTCTGGCAAAGTGTGAAATACATCTGTATGTAACTCAGACATACCTGATTTATGAGATTCTATGTGAATTTTGTACAGAGTGAATGTGTATGTGCTCTGTTTTCTTGTCTGTCCCGACAATGGGGTGGTCAGATTCTTGTACCAGCTGCTGTAGAGGTATTATGCAAGAGTGGATGTGTCTGTGTCGATGAGTGAAATGGTCAGATGCATAGATTCAAAAATAAAGTAATATTTTATGTTTACAGTAGTGGTACATGTAATAATTGTTACTACACATATTTAAGGTGGAGTGGAGGAATAAATATAGCTTTAGTCCATATCTTTCAACTTGTTTTTCACTTGCATCCTTCCAAATAAAGCTTTTAGCTCACAGTATAGTAGAGAAAAGGAGGAGGAGCTTGCAGTGCACAGCACAGCATTAGCTTCAAGTTTCTTAGTGATTTTTCATAAGATATTTCAATAACATAATTTAGCTAATGTGTAAGATATTCGTCATAAAATGGACAGCAAGGATACTTTGTTTTGATTTTCCTCAAGTAAATCACAAATGTAAATACATGTGAAAAGACAGTTTGAAAAGTACTAATAAACATAATGTGTGAGAAAGAAACACAAACACACATCAAGGCAGTGCAAGAAGCTCCGAGACATCACAGCTTATCAAGAAGCTCAAACGAACATGGCAGAGCAAGAAATCCAGTGACAATAAGACTAATTTGTGCCACACAAGGTTGGTTTAGCTTCATAAAGACAAACATCAGAAAAATATTGTTTACTGAAACAGTACCAATACATAAACATACATCACATTTCATATAGAAGAACCTTCTTTGGTGATATGGTTTGTCAGTAAAGAGATGAAATTATAACTGGGAATGAGACACACAGACATGACAGAGTAAAATTTTTAGATTTTATGTGAAACCCAGCTCGAATATGCATCCATGAGACCCAGAGGGCAGTAGATATGGGCTCCCAGGTAGATGCCAGTTTCTTGAGTTCCACATGACATTTTATATGGTTTCATACTGTCGCCTGATGAACAAATTGCGAACATATGTAATATCACACCAGCTGTGTGACTCAATAGAAGAGTTTATAGCAAACAAAACACAGTGTGCCATTTTCAACCGAGAGAAGTCTTCACATGTGACAGTGATTTCTGGCATCCCCAAGGGACTGTTTACAGGACTGCCACTTTCCACAATATATGTAAATGACCTCATAGATAATACTGAAAGTTTGATTAGGCTTTTGTGGATGATGCTGTAGTATATTGAGACGTCATAACATTGGAAAATGGTAATTAAATGCAGGAAGATCTGTAGCATACCGACAAATGATGTAGATAATTATAATTGAGCATTTATGTTCACAATTAATTCATATGCTACCCCATAAATAACAGTAGCAGCTTGTCGCCTAATCCATGGCCTAGAGATTCAGAAGATGAAGACATTGACTTTTCCCAAGTTCACTCCCCCCCCCCCCCACCCCAAACAGAAAAAAATCCAGTAGGCAAGTGCCTGTGACAGACAGAACTCACTGTGTGTCGTGTGCGGGCTCTACGTAACCCTTTAAGTGTGAGGTTAGAGCATGCACGCACAACACCTCCTCAGGGAACAATTGTGCTGGTGCCCCCTGCCACTGCGGTGCTGCATATTTTTTCCACACGCAAAAGCTTTCCTTGTTATTTTCATTTTTGACTTTTTGCAAAGTACATCTTGTATTCTGCTTTGTGAACAATTCGTTGGGGAACAAGAATTCCAATAACGGTTTTTACCTCATCACTGGTAGTATCCTGCCAACTGCGAGCCCTGGAGCATTGTGTTAAATTTGGATGAAAAGCTATGAACTACTGTTTGTGTAAGTTAGTCTGTTCAGTCATTACTTTGCACAAAACATCGTCCATAATACACTCAAAACAAATCATCATGCCACATTGTTTCAAAGGCATAACTGTACAGTTACTACCACAGAACAAATTGAATTAGGGTGCACAAATGAACTAAGTGTCTCATAGTCAGCTGTTTCTGAATCGAAGTCACTTTCACCTGCCTCAACAACCATGTCTTGAAAACCTTCAGAACTGCCACTGAAATTATCATAACTTCCTGAAAGAAGCTGCTCTATCTCTCAATCTGATAAGCATCTGATTTTCACCATTGCAAAAGATCACTCAATAATACAGCTGCTTCACTCGACACAAACTGTCCATGCGTGACCTAGAGCAAAGTGTTTTAATTAACCCAGAATACGATGTGTTGCCTGATAAGAGCTGCCATGTAGTGGATGAAGTGAACTGTTGCTTGTGATTGCTGCTTCATATACCATTGTTAGTATTCAACATACTAAATGTAGGAAATTATTGGTCTTAGCATTTATCACTAACGATCTAGATGACCAGAAAATACTGGCAGGAAGGAAGCAAATGACAACCAAACAAATCCATGAAAGTGGAAAGAAGTTACAAGAAAAAGATTGATGACCACATGTTTGAAGAAACAGAAGAGTTGAAATATCTGTTTGAAGAAACAGAAGAGTTGAAATACATTGATTTATAAAACTAGAATTTCAACAATATTCATATAAGTGGCAGAAATATGGATATTATGTATGTATAAGAAAAGAACAAAAAAGGTTTTCAAAAATAAAATCCTGCAGAACATAATTTGACCCATCTGTCAAATACAAAAATAGCAAAAAAGAAAAATCAATGAGCTAATGGAGGAATAAAATGCACCAGATATTGTTGCAAAAACACAAAGAACTTGAGGTGGTCTACACGTTTACTGAAAACTGAGGAATCAAGATAGAGATAATTGTTGGAGAAGAAAACAAAAGGCAAAGACATTTGGGCAAGCCAAAAGTACGATGGAGAGGAAAAGTGGCAAGTATCTTAAACTACTTGGAACGGAAAAAGATTTCAAGAACTGAACACTGAGGCCTACAACCAACTGCAGAACTTTGTGGAATGAGGTGAGTAAGAGTACTCTTTTTCTTCTTCTTCTTCTCATTATTATTATTATTATTATTATTATTATTATTATTATTACTGGGTAAATCAGTGTACTAATCATGCCTATTGCCACTATAGTAACACTACAATTGGATCTTACACCTTTCACGAGGGTCACTGTTCAATCAAATAACCCAGAACAAAATCTATGTTTCCATGTGTTATCAAACACACACATAGCTAACTGCTGGTTTAAATCATGGCAGAGATCATCATATACTATGCAATTTCTTTTGCAAGACATTATTGACGATCATTCTGTTTTTTCCAAAAACAGCACCAAAGAGTTCTGAAAATGATCAAATCTTGGTAGGTAATCCAGTGCTACTAGAAGAGTACAATAATAAAAATAAAAAAAAACTGAGTTGTTCACCATAATTATGTGCAGTAAATACAACAGTCCATATCAATAAAGAGAGTGATTACATATGCTTTTCCACATATTAAGAATGTGGAGAATTTGGTAGCACATTTCCGTGTAGCTCTAATAATCAGAACACAAAGCATATAGTTTCAAAATCATCTGTTGCTAAAAGGCAAAGGTAAATTTGAATACATATCCATCACATTGTATCCTTATCCCAGTTGATTCAAGCAACAAATTCATGTTTATTTCGCAACATGGTAATAAGTGAGTTTTGAGTGGTAATTTAACACATCTAACAAAGTAATAAGGACAGTTTACATCTCACCACAAAGACATGACGACAAGCTGCACCAGGGACATAAAGACACACACATACAAGGGGCGTTTGAAAAGTACATGCAAAAATAAAAACTACTGATGTGTTTGGGGGAATACCATTTTTATTTTTCGACAGTCTCCTTTTAGACTTATACACTTCGTCCAATGCTGTTGTAATTTGTTGATCCCTTCCGAATAATAGAAATTGTCCAAGCCTGCAAAATAGCTATTAGTTTCTGCAATCACCTCCTCGTTTAAATGAAATCTCTGTCCTGCCAAACATTTCTTCAAATTGGGGAACAAATAGCAGTCCGAGGGAGCCAAATTAAAGAATGGGAAAGGAGGGGGGGGGGCATATGAAATGAGTTGGAATCCTACTTCTAATAATTTTGCGAGCACAACTGCTGAGGTGTGTGCTGATCCATCATCGTGATGGAAAAGGACTTTTTTGTTTGCCAATCCTGGCATTTTTCTTGCAGCTCAGTTTTCAAATGGTCCAATAATTATGATTAAGATGCACCTGTGATAGTTTTACCCTGTTCCAGATGGTCGATGAGGATTACCCCTAGTGAATCCCAAAAAGACCACCAATATAACCTTTCTGGCCGAAGGAGAGGTCTTCGTCGTTTTTGGTGCAGATTCTAGCTTGGTAACCTGTTTTTTTAATTGTTCTTTGGTCTCAGGTGTATATTAATGTATTCATGTTTCATCCACAGTGACGAAACAACACTTCAAGTCCTAAGATTCTTCCTGAACAGCTGCAAACCTTCAAACAATTGTGTTTTTGGAAAAGCATGAGCAATCTCGACACACATCTTGTAGATAGCTTTTGCATGTCAAAATGTTTATGGAAAATATTATGTACCTGTTCATTTGAGATGCCAACAGCACTAACAATCTAACACATCTTAACTCTTCTGTCATCCATCACCATATCATGGATTTTATAAATGTTTTCCGGAGTCGTAACTTCCACAGAGCAACCAGAAAGTTCAGCGTCACTTGTGCCCATATGGCCACTCCAAAAATTTTGAAACTACTAATAAATTCTTCTAATCAAAGATGCAAAGTCATCATAATATTTATCAAGCTTTTCTTTAGTCTCCTATGGTGTTTTGCCATTCATAAAGTAATGTTTAATCACCACATGAAATCCTTTCTCCTTCATTCTTTGACAATCACTCAACTTCCTTGATTCAAACCAAATAAATAGACCAATAAGGCTAAAACTAGGTGTGCATTCTTTCCAAAGATGCTACTAACCAAACATGACCTCAACACGTGCTGGTGGTGTCATCTCATGGACTTTGCACAGACGTTTCAAACACCTCTTGTACAATACTTTCAGCTATCGGCCATGGCCTTCTTCAGGAAATAGAAGATCCACACAATCATACAGTCACACAACCATCATTTCCAGCTGCCACACTTCAAATCACGCTCTGCAGTGTGTAAATAGGGGAGGGGAGGAGGGGGGGGGGGATAGGAAGGTTGCATCACAGTGGTGGGGATAGATACAGCACAGCCTTGCAGAGCATGTACGTATTAGAGGGGAGGAACAAGATGCATCTTAGGAATGGAGTGGGGAGGTGGGTGAGGGAAGAAAAATAAAATAAAACGTGCATGTTGCAAGCACAAACACACATACACACACCATTCAAAATAGGAGAGGTTTCGGATAGAGAGGAGGATAGATTCTGGAAATTGATTGAAGATGTTGGTCCACACTTCCATCCATATTAAACCTACCAACCACGAACAGTACCCACACTTTGACAATTGCCATCCCTTTCACATCAAAAAATCCCTCCCTTAGAAACTGTCCACCTGTAGAGGGCATATCTGCAGTGACAAGAACACCTTTTCTCAATATGCAGAGGCTCTCAAACAGGCCAAACTACCCCACAGACCCATTCCACAAACAGATCTCCCATGCCATATCCCCAGATATCCCAAATCCTTCCTCTACCACCAGCAACCATCCACAAAAAGGCACTCCCCCTTGTCACCCAGTACTACCCTGGACTCTAACAACTAAATTGTATCCTTTGTCAAGGTTTTGACTTTCTGTCCTCATGCACAGAAATGAGAGACATCCTACCCAAGATCCTTCCCATCCCTTCTAAAGTGGTGTTCCAACTTTCATAACATCCTGGTCCATCCCTATGCCACCAAGAAACCCAGCCCACTACTACGGGGTTCATATCCCTGTGGAAGACCCTGCTGCAAGACCTGTCCAATCCACCCACCCAGCACTTCCTATTCCAGTCCTGTCACAGGCTTATCCTACCCTATCAGAGGCTGGACAACCTGTGAAAGGAGCCATGTAATTTACCAACTGTGCTGAAATCACTGTGCAGCTTTCTATATTGGCATGACCACTAACCAACTGTCCATTAGGATGAATGACCACCGCCAAACTGTTGCCAACAACAAGGTGGCCCACCCTGTGGCACAGTATGCAGTGGAGCATATGCTTGATTTCAATGGCTGCTTCACAACCCAGGTCATCTGGTTCTTCCACCCACTACCGGCTTTTTTGAACTGCACAGATGGTAATTATCCCTAGAGTACATTCTCCGATCCCGAAATTACCAAGGCCTCAACCTACGATAACTTCTCTTTTTTCCACACTCTACAGTTCCTACGTCTCTCTATCCTAAACATCTCCTAATTTGAATTGTGTGTGTGTGTGTGTGTGTGTGTGTGTGTGTGTGTGTGCACGCGCATTTTATTTTATTTTACTTTCCTCCCCTCATCCGCCTCCCCAATCCATTCTCGTTCCTCCCATCTTATACGTACATGCTCTCCAAGACCGTGCTGTATTCATGCCCACCACTGTGATGCAACCTTCCTATATCTCCTCCCCTCCCCTCCCCTCACCTATTTACAAACTGCAGAGCGTGATTCGAAGTGCGGTAGCCAGAGGTGACGGTTGTGTAACTTTGTTGTGTGCCTGTGTGATTGTTCTATTTTTTGAAGAAGACCATGGCCGATAGCTGAAAGTATCGCATGTGTGTGTCATTTTTATGTGCCTGTCGTAGCTCATCGCCATGTCTTAGTGACAAGTTGTAAACTGTCACTATTATTATATTTAGGGTTGTGTCCGAGTGTTTCGGCCGAATCCATTATTCAGCACACTGGCTTTGGATTTGAATTTCGGCGGATAATGGCCGAATACTACCGAATCCCGAATCCAAAGTGTTATATGGAAACTTTCAGTTACGAATGTTGGAGTTTACTTTGCATAACAGTGCGCTTTCATCTGCGTTATTTACTTTATTTTCCATATATCTGCTGAAAGACGCGATGTCAAAAAATGAAATGACCTCAATTTGAATAGTTCTGATAAATGGCGATAGGAGCTGCCATAAGTAACTTTTCCCGTTTACACAGGCGACACAGGCTCGCTTAGCATGCAAAAATATAAATACTGCTTAAAACTTTTGCTCTCGTAAAAAAGCCAGTTATAAGTAGCAACAGAAATAAATTTCTTCACGTAAATACCAACAATACATAAGGCTTTAGGATTCTTGCCTCTTTCTGATTTCACATATTGTTTCGTCGAATTTCGTGAAGTGCTGGGATGTGTAAACTGTAATGAAGCACTACGATTTCAAGAATAAAATTATTTATTATGTGGAAAAAAAAAGTTCTAATGGTGCATCCTCGAGGCAGGATGATGTCAATTCAGCAACCACTTGACGTTTGTTTCAATAAATCGTTTAAGGTCGAGCTTAAACACATGTACACCGACTGCCTTTCGAAAAGTGACAGACAACTAACACCAACGGGTCTTGTAAAACGCGCAAATGTGCCAATGGAATGATGATATGTAGAAGTGGGTTCCAAATCAGATTGCGTAACAGGCATTTAAAAATGTTTGAGATCGAATGCTCTAGACTGTACGAGGGATGATGCTCTGCAGTACGAAGGAACTCTGTAACAAGGAATCAAATGATAGCAATTTAGAATTACCATAGCGGTATCTAATTGTATAAACATTTCGTAAAATTTGTATTACAATACTAATAAAATTGTTTTATATTTCCACATTTAGGTTCATACAATGGCTGTACATTTGAAGTCTTATCTAAAAGCTACTATGTAAAGCTGACTGGCAAGCCTGTGTTGCGTCAATATGCCTGACGCTACAACCACCGCCTTCGTGCTACAACTTGCATGTTTTTGTATTAGAGGCAAGGGGTTGTTCCTATGAATCGTGATTCGTAAATTCCACACACTTTTCGCCGTAAGAATAGTACAAATGTAAACATTACACCATGTAATCTTCCGTGTTAGCTGTTAGCACATTTAAATTCCGTCCGCCTAACAAATCCGAAAGACAATGGCGATTGCGGAAGAATACATTTCACATTAATGTTTACATTTGTATTATTCTTATGCTGAAAGGAAATAGTTAGAAATGATGCACGGCAACTGACTTCTAGTACTGATTTTTAAATCTTCTACGAATAAAAATTCTGTGCAGCCTAGTTAGGTGATCTTAAATGTTTGAAAGAATAAATGAATCTAACAAATACCGTTGCAATCTGCGCATTACTTTTCACAGTTCTGAAATGTCTTCATGTCAATAAGTACTCACATGTCGAATAAACGCGGATTTCTCTGTGTCAGAATGTCCTATCCGTCACTTATGCAATGCCTGATATGTCATTATTCAACATTTACACATCCTATTTTTTTAACTTACAAAATATCTACATATCTTCTCAGATTTTTTTTTTTTTTTAATTCTGGATCTCAGTATAAGTAATACACACAACGAGTAAAACAGTATTTTATAATTAAACCTCTTGAACAACTGGGTGTAGCAATCAGGAAATCTCTCCCTCCAAAATTCCAGACTCTATTTATTCCAATTACCAACAGAGAACAACAACATCTGAAGGTGTTAAATGATAAACTTGTCAATCTGAATTACAAAAATAAGGCAGAAACAGAAATACAGTAAAACTCCACTTTTACACTTTTCAAAGGACTTGGAGAAAAAAAAATGTTTCAAGCAGTAAAAAACTTCTTATAGGGTCCTCTTGTATTTTTGTAGTTTATGTACAATATAAGTACAATGGGGGACAAAAAGATTGCCTGCCCCGAATAATTTTAAATCCAAGAACAGAGCATTGCGCATGCCCTAGTTTCGATGTGCAAGTGTTGCCCGATCTAGCTGTCTGCGGAACTTGAGCTTGGTGTTTACATCATCAAATAGAAGCAGCATAATAGCTAGGATACAGTATATGTCAATATCCGTAGCAGCTTACTCGCATATCATTTATTTTGGAAAACATTATTCCAGCATGTAGAAGCATTTGAGGTATAAGAACTCCTCGTGAATAGATGTACTGCAACAAAGCACTTCTTACATCTGTTTCTTTGGCTTAGTGGATAGGCTGATGGTTTATGAACACAAGGTGCGCGAGTTCGAGTACCACTATCTTCTTTTTTTCTTTTCCCCCTTTTTATTTTTATTTTTTTTTTTTTTTAACCTGTGTCCCAATGTTTTTTAACATTAAGTTGCTATGAATTGTGCAGTTGCAGGCCTTTCTACATTCCACATTCTTAAACATATTCTATTTTGTAATAGCCTAATCTTTAAGCAACAAAGCAAATGATAGCCATAGGAAAAAAGTTGAAAATGGATGCATGTATTTGTAATTACTTCGACTGTCGCATGATGAATCTATAGAGTTAAGTGAAGATAAATGTATCAGCAGATAGGCATAATTCTCTAATTCCTTACGTTTGATTTACACAAGTGAGTGACTGTGCCTTCCATTATCTGTTGTTACCAGTTTAATATTCATTCTTCAACTCTGGCAGGACTATTCAACCCTTAGGGTAACGAGAATGGACAGATAGATCATTGATAAGTCTGACGGCCATCCTGCATAAGTGGTATGCATTGCATCTGACGCCAAAAAGGCCTTTACTTTTTTATGTTTCTTGCTTTAGTTACTTTTTGTTATTAAATTACATTGGTTTTACATTTTTCAGTATTCTCTTTATTATATAACTGATCAGTTTTTCAAGTTGATATCTAAAAATAATCTTCCTTGAAAACTAATATTTATTTGACCACCCATAACAAAAAAATAAACATCCTTGGAGGGTATTTTTCATCTGAGTTCCCATAAAAATAATCTTCCTTGGAAAGTAATATTTATTTGACCTCTTATGACAAAAAATAAATAAAATAATAAACAAACATCCTTGGAGGGTGTTATTCATCTGACCTCTCATAAAAATAATCTTCCTTGAAGGTCACTATGGTGTGACCTCCCATTAAAATAAAAATAATATAATGCAGGCTATGTATATTTTCAGTATTTTGTCCACATTCCATTGGCATCAAGAACATCATGGATTCTTCGAGGCATAGAATCTACAAGTCTGCAGAAAAAGGCCTCATCCATGGCAATTTTCTCCCATGAAGAATAAACCAAATCACATAAGGCACCCGCAGTTCATAGAGGAGGGTGTGGCCAATTATTCCGCACAGTCTTTTCGAATTGAGCCCATTCATTCTGAGTGGGAATGAGATCAGGTAACTTTGAAGGCCACAATAGGCATTGAATAATATCCCCTCTCCTTTGGAACCAGATCTGAATCCTAATGCTGGTGTGTGATGAATGATTATCATAATGTTAAATGAGACATCCTTGGGGGTACCAAAGTCGGGCTCCAGGAATGATTACATTTTCAAGGAAATATTCATAGCATGCTGAATTGAACTTTTATTGGATTCATTCTAAGGTTCCTGCACCCATATAAGACATCCAGCCCCAACGTTTCACATATATGCACCCACTTCTAGCACATGTAGCCACAAAGTGGGCATCATACTGTTGCCTATCTGTGCAGTAAACAAGAGCAGGACCTCTGCTTTTGGGCTCAATTGTGCACTCATCGACAAAAATTACTTTCCTCCAATCGATATTTTCCTGGGAACTCACAATTACTAGTCTGTTCAGGCTTGATCGTCAAATAATGGTTCTTTAATGAGAGCATGATGGAACCTGATTCCATAATTGCTTAAATGTCTGAGAGCAGTTTTCATCGAGCCTAGGAAATGTGAAGCTCTCCCTTGTTACTGGATGTTTGAGAAAGGGGGAGTCAGGGCCGCTCTGACCAATTCATTATCTTCTCTTTGAGTAGAGACTCGTGGTTTTCCAGATATTGGATGTCTGCTTACATCACCATTATTTCTGAATCATCTGATCCATTTCCTTGCCGTGGAAGCAGCAACACGATAATGATGGCCTGCCTCAGATGCACTAACACTGCTTTCGAAGAGAGTAATTACATGCTCGAAAACATTCACATCAGCCGTTTTGAAGTAGATGTATGACTTAAGCTAATCAGCTGATATGTTTCTCTTAGCTGAAAACTAAAGAGACAGCACATGGCTGTGGAAGTAATTACAAACAAAATACATCCATTTTAAATATTATTACTGTGAACATGTGTGTGTCTGACTATAGATTAGATTATTATAAAATAAAATCTTCTAAAAACCTATAAAAACCTACGACTGCACAATTTTTAGCGAATTAATATTTAAAGTAATACCTGCAAGAGGCCTAAAAAATAAATTGACTCCAGTGGGATTCAAATGTGTGCCCATTGTGTTCATAAACTGTCAGCCTATCCACTCACCCAATGACTATATACTTTCCTTAAATATTATTAACTACTTTGAAGAGAACTACCTGTTGACCCATACCCAACATGGATTCAGGAACTATCATTCTAGTGAAATACAGCTAGTTCTTTACTCACATGACGTGATGTGAGTAACACTAAATAATAAAGTGTGAAGTAATACACATGACCACTAAAAGAAATCCACTTAACTTGAATTGCACAATAAATCAGTCAAACCTTAAGGTCATTAATTCTACCAAATACCTAGGAGTTACAATTATGAACAACTTACACTGGAGAGAACACATAGAATATATTGTGGGGAAAGCCAACCAAAGGTTATGTTTCATTGGCAGAATGCTTCAAAGATGCAACAGCTCCACCAAAGACACTGCCTGCATCACACCTGTGCATCCTCTCCTGGAGTACTGTCGCCCAGTGTGGGACCCTCATCAGGTGGGACTGACGGAAGACATTGAAAAGGTTCAGAGAAGGGCAGCTCATTTTGTTTTATCGTTACAGGGGGGAAAGCATCACGGAAATGTTACATGATTTGAGGTGAAAATCATTAAAACAACAACATTATTCATTGGGGTAAGTTCTATTTGCGAAATTTCAATCACCGACTTTTACTTCTGAATGTGAAAATATTTTGCTAGCACTCACCTACATAGGGAGACATGACCATCCCAATAAAATAAGAGAAATCCGATTGTAAACGGAACTATTTAGGTGTTCTATCTTCCCGCATGCTATTAGAGAATGGAACGGTAGAGAAAGATTATGAAAGTGGTTAATGAAGCCTCTGCCAGGCACTTAAATGTGATTTGTACAGTATCTATGTAGATGTAGATGAGTGCTATTGACAAGGGAATCACATATCTAGATTTCCTGAAGGCTTTTGACACTGTACGTCACAAATGTCTTCTAATGAAATTGTGTGCTTATGAAATATCGCCCCAACTGAACATTTGGATTTGTGATTTCCTGTCAGGGAGGACGCAGTATGCTGTAATAGGCGTTCCAAAGGGAAGTGTTATAGAGTCCCTCCTGTTCCTTATTTTTATCAATAATTTAGAAGACAATCTGACTAGCTCTCTTGAACTATTAACAGATGAGGCTGTCATTTATCGATTAGTAAAGTCACCAGAAGATCAAAAGCAACTGTAAAATGACTTAGATAAGATATCTGCATGTACATATTAAGGCTTTCCCGGCAGGGTTTTGTCATCTTGGAGAATCGGGTTTCTGCCGGTAATCCGTGTCGTACTAGCACAATATTTCGATTGCATAACTCGCAATCTTCATCAGGTGCTATCTGAATCTAGTGTGGAACGCGTCCAGTATTTATGCCTGACTGTGGTGGCTAGGCATTCTGCCATTGGTCGGTGCTGTGGGAGGTGCTCCATCCGATGTCTGCGCTGGCCACTAGCTGCAATACTAGCATTTACTAGGTGTGGCTGTTCCACCTGCTGAGTGTGTGCTTTTTCGCTCTTGTCAGTTAATAATTTCGATGTTACGTTCTGTTCCTCCTCCAAGTTGATTCAGCCCATTTGTTCAGCCTCTGTTACTTGTGCTGACTTATTCATTCTGTAATATGCAGAATTATTGCTCCCACAGGTGGGCTGTTGCCTCCATTGCGTCTTTAGGAGATCAAGTGCTGGATTCCAGGCGGAACTAAGCTGATATTCCGTGTCATGGTTGATAAGATTTTGAGTTACCTTTATTCAATGGATTCTTTGATAACACTATCCAGTATCTGGGAGTTTGTGCCACAAAGATTTGGCCATTCACCAAGTGTACAAGTTAGGTGGGTCAACAAGAGATTCCTGTCATATCACGCACATACTGTCACCAGTGTCGTATAGAATACATCAGACATGTTTTCCTGTGGAGGAATAGGTTGACCTATATCCTTGTGGTCGCAAAACACAGACACTAAACATCATATAGCCAACAGAGACATCAATGAACGGACAGATCATAATTTTGTGAAAATAAAAAAATTAAAATTTTCATTCGAGGGAAGGCTTGAACCAAGGACCTCCGCTCCGCAGGTCCTCGCGCTAACAATGTGACCACAGCACTCCTGTTTACACCTGCTCAATGTTGCCTATCTTTTGCATGAACAGCTCAGTTTTTATATTTTGCTCATTTTTTTCATAGTTCCAGACTACTTCTTCTAGTTTTCTCGATTGATATGTGTTCAGTTTTTCACGGCCTATCCACTGCACCAACTTATAACTAAATCTGAGGGGGTGCGATGGGGAGGTTCCCTTGTTAGAAGATGCAACAGTTCTACTAAAGAAACTGCCTACACTACACTTGTGCGACCTATTTTGGAGTATTGCTGCACATTGTCAGATCCACACCAGGTAGGACTGACTGATGATTTAGAGAAATTTCAGAGAAAGGCAAGTTGTTTTGTATCATCACAATATAGCGGAAAGAGTGCCATGGAAACGATGCACAAGTTGGGGTGGAAGTCATTAAAAGAAAGGTGTTATTTGTTGCAGCAAGATCTATTTGTTGTGAGCTATTAGAGAATAGAACTGTAGAGAAATATCATAAAAGTGGATTGATGAACCCTCTGCCATGCACTTCTATGTGACTTGCAGGGTATTCATGTACATATAGATGAAACATATGTCAGAATTAATTCATTGTAGTAAATGTGCCCACATGGAATTCTTATACCTGAACCATTTCCACATGCTCAAATAATGTTTTCCTTTCCAAAATAAATGATACACGAGTTAAAGTCCAATAAATCTTGACATATACTGTAACTTAAGTATTGTATTGCTTCTATTTGACGATGTAAACATCAAGCTGTAGCTGCATGGGCCACCGGAGTTCGCAACACTCATGCTTATGAGCTTGTTACATGCGCAATGCTCTGTTCTTGGACCTTAAATTATTCGCTGGGTGATCTTTTAGTCGCCCATTGTACATAATGGGCTTCATAATGCTTGTCAGGAGCATATAATAAGTGTTATCTGATTTTTGTATTATTTTTAATACTATGCATAGATGTAAGTGGTAACTTTATAGGAAGTAATGTTTTTGGCAAGCCTTTAACTGTGTCTTTCATTATTTAACCTTTACCAGCTGGGGGTGGTTGATGCATTGACCAGCCTGAGAACACACAATTATTCAATGTTGTCAGGTGAAATCTAGTACACTAAACAAGGAGTATCATGTCTGCCTGTCATCATAATGATTCCGAGTGGTGGCCAAACTCGGAACTGACCCAGAGGCAGGCTGATGAAGGCTCATGTGGCACCGTTGGACTCGAAATTCCTAGTCTTCTGGAAATTGGCTGATCACATTGCATTATTACAATTGAGGGTTAATACAGTGAAACCCCTATTTTATGTTTTTGTGTGGCCCGGACTTAAAAATTGTTGTATACGACGGATTTTCGTGCACCTCTTAACTCCATCACCAAAGGCGATGTGAACTGCCTCTCTTGTGCCACTTATAACTTGTTCAATTACATCAAATGACTGTAGGAAAAAAATGTGAGAAAATCAAGCGAAACATTGAGAAATAATGAAGAATTGACGTAAGCCTTTTAAAGGGTTTTTCACAGGGGCTACGACTTTACGGGATAAAACAGAGAAAAACATTAAATTGGATAACGTAAAATCGAAGTCACACTGTATTACCTATACCACCCACATTTTGATTATACTCATGAACACATGCTGGCTTTATAACGTCTTATTGAGCTGTGTTTCCAGTTGCACAAAAGTGAAGTTCATGCGCATTTGTCAACAAGCATACACTGTATTCATCTTCCCGTTTTATAGCCTTCCATGCCTCACTATGAGTGACTTGACATCAGGAAATAATTTATTATCCAGTTTAAGCATCCCTTTCTGTTCACTTTCACTGTACCACATATTCTAGTGTCACAATCATGGAGAAAGTCAGCAGAACTGGGAGATATACACAAATCATCTACAAATATTACATGCCCTTATAAAAATAAGGTTGTAAGTAGTGAGTACCAATATCCTCACAGTAATGTTGTTGTTGTGGTCTTCAGTCCACAGACTGGTTTGATGCAGCTCTCCATGCTACCCTATCCTGTGCAAGACTCTTCATCTGAGAATATGAACGGCAACGAACATTAATTTGAATCTGCTTACTGTATTTGTCCCTCGGTCTCCTTCTACGAGTTTTACCCCACACACTTCCTTCTAATGCTAAGTTGACCATTCCTTGATGTCTCAGAATGTGTCCCACCAACCTGTCCCTTCTCATAGTCAGGATATGTCAGAAACTCCTTTTCTCCCCAATTCTGTTGAGCACCTCCTCATTACTTACATGATCTACCCGTCTAATCTTCCTCATTCGTCTGTAACACCACATTTCGAAAGCTTCTATCATCTTTTTGTCTGAACACCTTATCGCCATGTTTCACTTCCATACAATGCTATACTCCAAACAAATGCTTCCAGAAAGGACTTCCTAAAATTTAAACTAATATTGGATGTCAACAAATTTTGCTTCTTCAGAAACGCTTTTCTTCCTATAGCCATTCTGCATTTTACATCTTCATTACTTTGGCCACATAAGTTATCTTGCTACCCAAATAACAAAACACATCTACTACTTTTATCATCTCATTATCTAATCTAAGCCTTCAGCATCACCTGATTTTCTGACATTACACTCCAATACCTTCGTTTTCCTTTTGTTAATGTTAGTCTTATATCTTCCTTTCAAGACACTGTCCATTCCACTCAATTGCTCTTCCAGATCTTTTGCAGTCTCTGAATAAATTACTATGTCATCAGTAAACTGCAAGGTTTTTATTTCTTCTGCTTGAACTTTTTAATTCCCTCTGCAAATTTCTCCTTGCATTCCTTCACTGCCTGCTCAATGTACAGATTGAACAACATTGGAGAAAGGCTACTACCCTGTCTTATTACCTTTCCAACCTCTACGTCCCTTTCTTGTCCTTCAACTCTAATAACCGCTCTCTGGTTTTTATATAAGTTGAATATAACTCTTTGCTCCCTATATTTTACTCCTGCTACCTTCAGAATTTGAAAGAATGTATTCCAGTCGCCATTGTCAAAAGCTTTCTCCAAATCTACAAATGCTAAAAACGGAGGTTTTCCTTTCCTTAACCTATCTTCTAAGACAAGACCTAATGTGAGTATTGCCTCTCATGTTCCTACATTTCTCATAAATCCAAACTGATCTTCCCTGAGGTCAGATTCTACAAGTTTTTCCATTCATCTGTAAATAATTCATGTTAGTATTTTGCAACCATGACTTACTAAACTGATAGTTCTGTAATTTTCACACTTGCATGCACTTGCTTTCTTTGGAATTTGAATTACGATAGTCTTCTTGAAGTTGGAGGGTATTTCCCCTGTCTCATACATCTTGCATACTAGGTTGAACATTTTTTTCATGAATGGCTCTCCTAACGATATCAGCAGTTCAGATGGAATATCATCTACTCCAGGGGTCTTGTTTCGATGCAGATCCTCCAGTGCTCTGTCAAATTCTTCTCTCAGTATCAAATCTTCTCTCTCTTCTTCCTCCACCTCATCTTCCATTTCTAGAATACTGCCTTCAAGTTTATTTCCTTTTTATATGTCCACTATATATTCTTTCCACAGTTCAGCTTTCCCCTCTTTGCTTAGTACTGGTTTTCCGTCCGAGTTCTTGATATTCATACAGCTGCTTTTCTTGTCTCCAAATATCTCTCTTATTTTCCTGTGGGCGGTATCTATCTTTCCTCCACTTATACATTCTTCTATGGTTCTGCATTTGTCCTCTAGCCATTTCTGCTTAGCCAGTCTGCACTTCCTGTCAATCTCATTTTTCAGACGTTTGTACTCCCATTTGCCTGCTTCACTTGCTGAATTTTTATATTTTCTCCTCTCATCGATTAAGTCCACAGCATCCTGTGTTATCCAGGGATTTCTATTGGGTCTTGTCCTTCTGTCTCTATGATCCTCTACAGTCTTCACTACCCTATTTCTCACAGCTACCCATTCTTCTTCTACTGTATTACTTTCTCCCGTTTCACCCAATCCTTGCCTAATGCTCCCTCTGAAACTCTCCACCACCTCTGGTTCCTTCAATTTGTTTCTGTTCCATCTCCTAACTTTTCTACCTTTCTGCAGTTTCTTAAGTTTTAATATGGAGTTCATAACCAATAAGTTATGGTCAGAGTCTATATCTGTCCTTGGGTATGTCTTACAGTTTAAAACCTGGTTTCTAAATCTATTCCTTACCATTATAAAGTCAATCTGGTACCTTCAAGTGTCTCCTGGTCTCTTCCATGTATACAACCTTCTTTCATGATGATTAAATAAAGTGTTGGTGATCATTAAATTGTGTTCTCCGCAAAATTCTACCAAGCGATCTCCTCTTTCATTCCTTTTTCCCAGTCCATATTCACCTACTACATTTCCTTCTCTTCCCTATCCTACTACCGAGTTTCAGTTCATCATCACAATCAAGGTTTCGTCTCCCTTAACTTTCTGAATGATTTCTTTTATCTCCTCATACAATTCTTCGATATAATCATCGTCAGCCATTCTAGTTGGCATGTAAACTTGCACTACTGTGGTCAATGTTGGTTTTATGTCTATCTTTGCTACAATAATGTGTTCACTATACTTTTCATAGTAACTTACCCCCATTCCTATTTTTTAATTCATTATCACACCTACAACTGCATTACCACCAACTGATTTTGTAGTTATAACCCTGTACTCTCACCTGACCAGAAATCCTGTTCATCCTGCAACCAAACTTCACTAATCTCTAGCATATCTAACTTTAACCTATCCATTTCTCTTTTCAAATTTTGTAACTTATCTACGCGATTAAGGGTTAGAACATTCCACGCTCCGCCCCGTAGAATGCCTGTTTTGTTTTTCTTGATGACGACATCCTCCTGAATAGTCCCGCCAGGAGATCCGAATGGGGGACTATTTTACCTCTGGAATATTTTACCCAAGAAGACGCCATCATATATTCATACAGTAGAGCTGCATGTCCTCAAGAAAAGTAACAACCGTAGTTTCCCATTGCTTTCAGCCATTTGCAGTAACTGAATGGCAAATCCACATTAGCTGATCGGCTCGGCCAATCATCGAGACTATTGCCCCTGTAACTACTGAAAAGGCTGCTGCCCCTCTTCTGGATCCACACATTTGTAAGGCCTCTCCACAGATACCCCTCCACTGTGGTTGCACCTATAGTATGGCTCTCTGCATCGTTAAGGCACGCAGCATGCAAGGCACCCCACCTTGGCGATGTCTGGTTCATGTGGGTGGCCTCAAAGTAATATCCTGCTCAAACTTTAATCAGTATGTGCACCTGTATAAATAATGAAGGGTAGACCACGTCCAGTTTCACAGTCTACTATAATGAAAATCTTGATCCCAAAACAATTTCTCTTCTAGAAAATATATTGCTTGAATTGAAGCCTACCCTTCAACAATAACAGACTTTCATCGATGCACAGATTTTTACTTGGAAAAAGAGTTACCACAAATTTTTGTTGTAAGTGGTCTACAGCTGGCTTGATTTCTTCCAGAGAGTGATTGGTAATTTCTTCATTATTATGAAAAAGGGAAATTGTGCAGAATGTGAAGATATATATTATGTGCCATTAAATGAGAAAAAAACCTGATCTGCAGAAAAATGGCTCTTCACATTCCTCTTACAGACATGACCCATTAGAAATGAAACACCAAGAAAGTGCTGGAGATCATCTTTTGTGAGAGGATACCAGGCTTTTTATAAGGGCTGTTTGCCAGAAGACTGAGTTTCATGAAGATTCATGTCTCTCTCTCATGTAGGAAAGAAGCACACAAATCACTGAAATGAACTGCCTGTTTATTTCCTGGTACAGAAATGTCCAGAAGTATTCCGAAGGTATCTTGGAAATCTTTTATTAATAGGTAACAGCTCAAAACCTCAAAAATTTGACATCCATCATAACCATTTTCTACATCGGTCTCAATGCTGCCACTCTCTTTACTGGATGGAACTTTTATCTCTAGTTCTGAATTGCCACTAATGCAAACACTCTGAGCCATTTCAACAAAAATTCAAGTATGGTATGGGTTGAGAAAAATTTTCATAAACCCAGGGCAGTGTCTACTGCATTACACCCTGAAAGGCTGTTCAGTTCTGGGTTTTGATTACAGTCTGCAAAAACACTCTTCATGCAAGATCCAATATTCGAGATCCGATATACTATACACAATTTTGATCCACCCTGTATACAAAGTGGATTAATTAAGTGAATAATTATATCTAATAGGGAATACAACAACATAACACAAAGATAGTCATTACATAAGTGAAGTAAATAATTATGCCAGTGCAATATAAATGGGAACAAAAAAATATTTAAAACATAATATATTAGGTATGATCATTACCCCTCCACTACTATTGCTGACTGAAATCATTAACAATTTCTTTGCATAAAGTAAATGAAAAATAAATGATAATAGCACTGCTTTATGCTGCCTTAATTAGAGCTCTAATTTATTAGATGTTTCTTTTCGCCTACTCAGGAGTATCATCACATTTAACACAGCACAGGAGATTTGTTTCTGATGATGAATAAAATTACAGTCTTAAAGCAGTAACCATCATTAAGGCAATAGTGAAGGAATTTACAGGATGTTAGGATACGGTTCCAGAAAGATTTTTCCAGGTTAACAGTGAGCAGGTAGCTCATTTGTAACATAAAAATATTAGCTCATATCTCTTCCTGAAATACTGATTGGTTATGCATGGTAGTGCAAAATTAATACAGAAAAATGTGTTTCACATTGAAACTTTCACTCTACAACCGAGTGTGCACCGATATGAAACTTCCTGACAGATTAAAATTGTGTGCAGGTTCGAGTCCCAGTTCTGGCACACAATTTTAATCTGCCAGGAAGTTTCGTGTTTCACACTATTCAAGCTACAAATATATCTCAGCTACTATTATGGAATTTTCTTACATGGTAGAATTACACCAGTAAAAAAAAAAAAAAAAAAAAAAAAAAAAAAAAAAAAAAAAAAAAAAAAAAAAAAAAAAAAAAAATTTCACAAAAGGAAATTTCTACAGCTCCACTGTATTAGGTATAAATGTACCACCAAATGGTAACAGGGATACATATATGCGGTACCCAATGGTTTGAGTCAGTGCTAGACATCTGTACGGATAGCCCAATGATAAGTTAACCACCAGCATAAAGTGGGAAATCAGGATCTGCGTGCCAGTCCATCACAATTTATTAGATATCACCATTTGCAACTACATATGTACATAATAAAATGGAGCTGTGTATTATTCGCTATTGGGAATACATTTTGAAAAGCCATGCAATTTCACTGAACACACACTTCAATGTCTGTAAAGTCACAGTTTAAATAAGTATTTGAATTCGATCCTCTATTGCAGGCAAATCAAATTAAGTATTACAATCAATATATTTTTTTTTTTTTTTTTTAGTAGTGAAATCATCAATGTCTGCATTTGCTAATATGTATGAGATATACACCCTAATCTCTTCTCATCCCCCCCTCTCCCCCCCTCTATTCCTCCATCTGCTTCTTCCCCCTCCACTTGTTCATCTCCTCCTACCCCCCACAGCCTTTTATCTCACAGCATATATATCCCCCTCCCCCTCAATGTCTACATCATCCCTCCCTTTTTTAAATCCATTTCATAACCTCTTCTTTATCTCCTCCTAGTCCTCCTCCCCTCTCTCTGATCTTATTCACTGTTATTACAATCAGAACCTTGATTGGGAATAGAAGTCAAAATGACTGGGTAAATCGGTTGTATGCACACACTATCATAGCTGAAGATAGGAATGACATATTTTTGTTTTTATATGTGTTTTGGATTGGCACATTTCTGCATTTTTTAAATTTATTTTTTATTTATTTTTTGCAAAGGTTACATGCATATTTATCCCACTGTACGACACTTTGTTAAGGAGATACGACATATGAACACTCAAATTTGTGGAAAATGCAGCATTATGAATTATGTTTATATTTATTACTTCTTTACTATTATATGTATTTACAACATATTTTGCAAACAGTATCCATTTATGGCAGTAAATATACTTTCAAAATTATTTCATTGCACAGTTCAGGTGATATGACAATCTTTACTCAATTTGTTTCCAATACACAAAAATTCCACGAACTGACATCAATCCCATATTTGCAATGCTCCAAAGATATATCACCGCCGATAACTTGATTAATACACTGAAATGTCGCTTTCAATTGTTATATTTGATAAATATCTATATTCATTGCAGAATGTATTATTGTGTTACGCGTACGCCGACCTATGTTTCTGCTCACAGTTAGGTTTTTCTTTCTCCCCTAAAGAAACAAACAGCAAACTTAAAAAAAAAAAAACTGAATGTTTCCAAGACATCAAATTACAATGAAATGACATCAATTCAATCACGACGTCAAATATGTGATGAACACCAATGACACACTGAACTCCTCTTTCAGTTATATTCCTGTTTTAAAAATATCAGTATTCAACGCCGATTTTGTTACTGTTATGAAAACATGCTACAGCAGAACTGAAAAAATAAACTTTACATATTTTATGAAAATAGGCGACAGTGGAAATATCAAACTGATAGTCACATTTCTTTTACTGAGATTTTCATACAAAAATACAGTCATAAAATTCGACTTTTCCAGTGGATTTTAAACTGTTCTTTCATACAAACCTCCTTTTCCTGGCAATTATGAATACAATAACAAATCAGGAAAGTCGGTCAAGATGGTCTGAAGTGATGATCTGGTATCAAAGTCTACTGTAAGGTAGTCTTTGCTGTACACAATACGATGGGTTGCGGAGCATGATGAAAAAGTACGGAAATATGACAGTGATCAGTTAAACAAAATATTTCTTCACCATCATCAGCTATTATGGGTACTGCATACAAAAATGATGATTTCCTCACTTTGTTCAAATTTTTGGACTTTGCTTTGTAGCTGTCCTGATTTTTTTATTGGTGACTTTACCAGGACCATAAAAGACTTTTTCTTTTTTTTTTTTTAATTTTCGAACTTTACTGCAGATTTTTCAAACTTTTTCTTTCACACAAACCTTTTCCTGACAATGGAAATTTCAGGAAGGATTGCTACTCACCAGAGACGTTTTGATGAAGCAGAGGAAGGCATACATAGCTGATTATAGCTTTAAAAAGCTTTTAGCCATTACGGCCTCGGTCAGACAGAGAGAAACATACACACAAACACACACACTACCACTATCTCGGCCAGTGTAGCAAGTCTGCAGTACTCAGCAGGGCTGAGGCGAAAGAGTGGTGGAGGTCAGAAGGCAGTGTGGAGAGGGAAGCAGGAATGGAAGGGAAAGATGCACGGCTGGGGTAAGGGAATACTCCTGTGCCGTCTGGCAGACAGGGAGAAAAGGAATGGGAGACTGGAGCGTGTGGCAGAATGGAAGAGGAATGCGAGACTTGAGTGTGGGCAGGGTAGGGGAGGCAAGGGTGGTGGGGGGCAGGAACTAGCGAAGGTTTGGCATGGGTTATTGGAAAGGGGGGGGGGGGGGCGTTGTAGGTAGAAGTCCAACTTGTGCAATTCAGAAAAGCTGGTGTTTGTGGGGAGGATCCATATGGCGCAGGCTGTGAAGCAGTCATTGAAGTGAGCCACATCATGCACGGCTGCATGCTTTGCAACTGGATGGTCCATCAGTCTCCTGGCTACAGTTTGACATTGGTCATTCATGCAAACAGACAGCTTGTTGCTGGTCATGTCCACGTAGATGGCTGCACTGTGGTTGCAGCTTAGTTTGTATATCAATGACTGCTTTCACAGATTGCCCTGCCTTTTATGGGATAGGAAATGCATGTAACGGACTGAACTGGATGGCGGTAGGATGGTGGATAGGTTTTATATCTAGGTCTATTGCAGGGCGATCAGCCATTGGGCAAGGGGTTGTGAGCACAGATGGAGTAGGGATAGATAAGGATATTACATAGGTTTAACACTGTAGAAGTGATGGGGAGGATATTGGGAAGGGTATTTTTCATTTCAGAGCAGGATGAAAGGTAGTCAAAACCCTGGCGGAGAGTGTGGTTTAACTGCTCCAGACTTGGGTGGTACTAGGGCATGAAGGGGGGTGCGGGTGCTCCTTTGTAGAAAGACAGTGGGTGTGAAGGTGTGGTGGACGACTGGACAGGGTTTCTACTACACCTTGCATCCTGTCCTGAAATGAGAAATACCCAACCCAACATCCTCCCCACCCCTCCAACAGTACTATTCCACTGCCCAGCAAACCTACATAATATCCTTGTCCATCCCTACTCCAAACCCCTTGCTCTATGGCTCATATCCCTGCAACAGAACGAGATGCAAAACCTGTTCTATCCACCGTCCCACCACCACCTACCCCAGTCCCATCATACACATTTCCTATCCCATTAGAAGCAGGGTGACCTGTGAAAACAGTCATGCAATCTATTAACTGAGCTGCAACCATTGTACAGCTTTCTATGTGCGAATAACCAGCAAAAAGCCATGGCTATCATCATGCTGTAGCCAGCAGACAGCTGGACCATCTGGTTGCAAAGCATGCAGCCCTGCACGATGTAGGCCACTGCAGTGACTGCTTCACAGCCTGCATCATATGCATCCTCCCCACAAACACCAGCTTGTGTGATTGCACAAGTGGGAACTCTCCACACATAACCTCCCCCCCCCCCCAACCAACACCTAAGCCTTCACTATAGTTCCTGAACCCACCACCCAACGCTCCCCTTACCTGCCCAAAGCCTCACAAACATCTTCCATTCCATCTCACATATGTCTTCCATTCCACCACACATTCCAGTTTCCCCTTCCTTTATTCCCTGTCCATCAGCCAACACTGGTGAATTCCCCCCCCCCCCCCCCCGAGCATCCTTCCTGTCCCCTTCTTGCTTCCCCTCCATGCTGCCTCCTCATCCCCATCACCATGCTGAGTCCCAACTGACGACGGCAGTTTGTGTGTGTGTGTGTGTGTGTGTGTGTGTGTGTGTGTGAGTGAGTGAGTGAGTGAGTGGTTTCTCTCTCTGTTTGGTGAAGGCCGGAACAGCTGAAAACGTTTAAAGGTGTAATCGGCTAAATATGCCTTTCTGTGACATACATCAAGAAGTCTCTGTGGTGAGTAGAAACCTATCCATACCAAAAATATTGCTGAAACCTTCTCCTGAGAATTACGTGCACAACAAAAGAAAAGGTTGACAAAATTGGTGAATCTGTACTCAAGTGATGCATTAGATACACACAGCAAGTGATTTTTTATTCATATTTATGATTAATGATGTTACTGCTCCATATACAGTTCATAAATCAGACATCACTCGTAATAAATATGATCATGTAATTAAAGAACAGGTCCATCAACCTGTTTTGCATGCGAGGTGCTTATGAAATTTCAATTATATATATAAAAATAAAATCACTTTTCTAAAATTCATGTAGAAAGCAACTTAAGTTTCTGTCCAAAAACAATTCTTCTCCGTTGTGCACAAGTTTTGATCAAATTTCGAATGAACACTGAGTAATAAATTTCTTTCTTGCTTTGTCTTATAAATGTTTATAACATATTTTCTTAAGTGGGAAAAAGACTTTGCCCTTCAGATAAGATCACATCCAGAAGAAAGAAAAATGAAACATAGTTTAATGCATCTTACAGCTACCATATAGTTCCAACTATGGTAATGTATCTGTCCAAAAATATATTTAAAAAAAACATGAACATGCAATGATTATATCCACAGTAAATCATTAATTACAAATCTCTCGTTAAAGTTACAAATTATGTTGAAGGGCAATGAAATGTAAAATTTTCTTTGCCACAATCTTTCACACAACTGAAATATAAATTTGGGTCTAATCATTGCATGTAAAGAGAGTAAGTCAAAAGCATTTCCTTTAAAATATTTGATTTTGTAATGCAAAAACTAACAGCATCCCAAAAACCATGCTAATGTAATTATCATGCATTAATTTTGTACTTACCTTCACTATGGAAAAAATGTATGCTGAATGCTTACTTCTGCACTTTATTTCCTTTTGCAATAGTACACTTCAAAAATGGATGAACATAATGCCTTAATATTTTTACACATTGGTACTGAACCAGGTATTAACAAGTTTTTGAGGTTAGTGGCAAACGGGTCTTCAGTCTGGTTGTAGTTTTATTAAAATGTCACAAAGTGTGTAACATTTTATTCCCAAATGTCAATCTATTACCTTTATAGCAGACATACCCATACTGTGCTTGGAGTTTGAGTTGTTAATTAACCTGTACTTTTTGGTGGTAATACAAAATCTAAATTCAATTCTAGTTCTAGTAGTGCTGTGTCTGTTGCAGGGGCATAACAGAACATCTCTAACTTGTGTGTTAAATGAATTGGAAGAAGAAGAAAAATTAAGAAAGTTTGGCATTAAGCACTATAGTCTAACAGCAAAGATTGCTGGATAAATGACAA
Organism: Locusta migratoria; assembly: GCA_026315105.1. Lineage (NCBI taxonomy): Eukaryota > Metazoa > Arthropoda > Insecta > Orthoptera > Acrididae > Locusta > Locusta migratoria. The sequence continues at coordinate 555,722,804 of CM048744.1, forward strand.
TATTGGAAAGATTTAGTATTCTACATCACATATGATTTTCTGAAGAGTTTTGAACAAGCAAGACCAAACAGAACGAACTCATTGCATAGTATTTATATAGGGAAAGAGAGCAGGAAGAAAATTCAGGTGTACTGTTTACTATATATAACCTATGGATATTGAAGATATTACAGACAAAGAGAGAAGACTTGCTGTAAAAAATAAACAAAATGTATTTCACAGAACTTATTCAAGTCTATGCATCAATTTGACCACATTCTGACAAGGAGGTAGGAAACCTCTAAGAAATTAACAGAAAGTGTAAAAAAATCACCTAACAGATGCTAACGGGAAATTGCAATACAAAATTAGGGCTGAAAGTCAGTAACAAAACTCAAATGGGAAACTTTGGATACATCATCAGATATCACAGAGGTCATAGGTTAGTGTCATTATCATTCTCTCCTCAAAGTGATGCAGATGTGTAGGAGAAACAATGCCATAATATTAGAATACAGCATTAGTATTGTGCTGCTTGACAGAGTCACATTAATTAAAAATCTACATGTAACACTGCACAGCAATAAGAAATGGAATGAGAGCATATAAGGACAGTCATGGGAAAGGTGGATGGTCAACTTCAGTTTATTGGAAGAATTTTGGAAAGATGTGAATCATCTGTATAGGAGACCACATATAAAACGCTTGTATGACACCTCCTTGAGTATTGCTCAAGTGTTTGAGATTCTTACCAGATTGGGAAATGTCTACCTTGGTGTGTTTGCATGTGTATGTGTGTGGGTGTGCGCGCGTGCGATTGTTTACATTTCCTTTTTTCGCCTTAAGGTAAGTTCTTCCACTCCTGGAATTGGAATGACTCCTTTTCCACTTCCTTAAAAACCGTATCCTTCCCTTTCTCCCCTCCTTCCTTTCTCTTTTCCTGAAGAAGCGACCAACGGTTGCAAAAGCTTGTATGTGTGTTTGTGTGTGTTTTTGTCTGTATCTATTGACAAGCCTGTGATTTTGGCAAGTTATCCAATTTCTATTTTTTATAAATATTTATTCCACCAGGAAAGTTCCTTTCTATAATATAAGTATATAAACACCTACATAAAGAACTAAAAATACAGTTTGAATTTATCTGTTAACATAACAACCAAACAGAATAGGTAAACAGTGATATTACATGGAGAAGAAGAACTACAAAATTAACCTGGTGATGGCATTCCCATCAAAACAGGCCTGTCGCAATAAATAATTTTTTTAAAGCAGTGTCCTTGGAATTAATAATTTTTACAAAATCTTTAAATGACATATATGACGCAGTGGAAATTACATAGACCCCAGGAATACCACACAATAGCATTTACTACTATACAGTACCCCTTATACGACAGCATTGTTTTCAGTATTATTTTAGACAATAATACGTGTAAGTGATCAAAGGAAGAGAAAAAAATAAAATGAAGAGGCCCAGAAAGGTGGGTCAGGGGGAAGAAGTGGCATTCTCCAATTACCATAGAAGTTAGCTTCATGTTTGTTCTTTCACAGGAATGGAGCTCAATCAGTCCTGTCACAAAAAAGGAAAATTATGAAAACATGCATTCTGTAACTCAAACTCTCTCTCTCTCTCTCTCTCTCTCTCTCTCTCTCTCTCTCTCTCTCTCTCTCTCTATCTCTCTCTCTCTCACACACACACACACACACACACACACACACACTGTGACCTGTCAGAGACACAAAGGAGCTATAAATAAAAAGTAGTTAATAAAACCTGTAAAGATATACAGGTGTACAACTATTGATGTCAGAAAAAAGAATAATATGTCAAGGGGGGGGGGGGTCACATTACAAAGTATTACAGCATAATGTCATTGGTAATTTATTAATGTCACTAGTTAATTACAGAGTACTCAGGTACTTGGGTTTTACTCCAATGGTACACCACTGAATAAATTTTGTAGTTCCCTGAAGATTATTCCTTTAGACACACAGCTAACCTACGGTGTCCTACACTGCATAATAACAGTAGGAAGTTAATAAACACCTCTAGAAAGGAAATGCTTTAGACATGTGAAAAATATGGTAGTGGTGCCTCACCATCAAGTCCATCCATGGTATCTTGGGAGGAGGGACCCTGCTCATGCTCACTTCCATCCGACTGACTGGCACCCCCTACACTAGGGGGAGCCTGAAGTGACAGATCGTCATGGTGAGTCAATACAGCTGGTAGAACCTATTAACAGATATGAAAGTTGATTATTCTTGTGCATGATATAAAAAAAAACACATAGTTGAGTGCATTAAAGTACCCAATGGCACAGGAAGGAACTACATCCCCTGATTGAGTCAGTTTCAAGTATTAACAATGGGCACCAGTGTGCTAGGTATCACGGATGTGATTTGAGATGCTTTTGCACATCTAATGAGGTAAATATCAGGCAGGTTTCTTTGATAAACAATATCACATTTAACCACTTCCTTTAAACGGAACACAGTGTAAGAAGCAAAAGTTTACAAAGACCATATGAATCAATAGGTGTGGTACATTTTTCGGGAAGGAGCATTCAAAGACAGTTGTCGGCATCTGATAGTGTCTTTGAATGATGAACTAACATCTGTGACACTGCACTTTTGTTCTGGTCAATGACGACTGAAGGCATTCAAGTATACATTGGTGTGAGAAGGTGTTCTATAGATGCTGTGGCCTGGAGATAAAGTCACTCTCACACCAATCAGTACTCACACGCCTTTGGCCATCATCACCTGATGCAGAAGCTCAATGTCTTTACAGGCATCGGTGCATCGTCCAAGAACATTATCATAAGCTGACAATCTGCCCCACAAGTAGAACCATCTACGCACGGTGTTAAGAAATAACAGCTACAATGGTAATGTAATAAGTAACGTGATATAAGGTAAAAACAGAAATAAGAGCACACACAATGAGAAGAAACATGCTTTCTTGCTGTTTTTTGGCACTATGTTGAGAAAAATAAGCTGCCCACTGAAATGACACAAGATCAAATCGGACTTAAGGCCCCTGACAAAAATATGGCAATTATTGAGACCACTTAAAGATGCAGGAGGACTCAGAACACTTTGTGTCTATAAGATACTGTATTCGCGAGTGTTGAAATCTGACATTGAATAAACAGTACGAATAGCAGAACAACGCAGGAAGGAACACAAAAGATTTTATGGTTTACAATCCCCCAAGAATCAAATTTGATGAACCTGTCAGCATAGATCATATTAATGGCTTCTGGGATTGTGTAATTAAAGAAGGCAATATAATTAAAATTATCCTCAATAGATACAGTGGTTTGCTGCTCGGCACAACACGGGATCCTGTGATCATGACGTCGAAGCAGGCTCATCAAATGCATGTCAACACACATTCAATATGGCAATGACTGCTTGGCTGAAAGCTCATAGAGTTTTAACCACATGACATGGACAGAAGCCCAAGAACGTTTTGTTCAGTGTTATTACCATGAAACTCTGCAGTCTTAAACTTCACAGGCGGCATTTACTTTTATGGAGAAAAATAACTGTTAGGAGCTGTACCAACTAGAATAACTACAACCAGTATAGACCAAGTGAGGTGGTGAAATGGTAAGCACTGAACTCGCATTTGGGAGGACATTGGTTCAAATCCACCTCCGGTCATCCAGATTTAGGTTTTTCGAAATAGGATAGGAAGTTTTGGGTGCTAGGTGCTAGGTCTTCAGCGCCCAAACAACGTCAAGAAGTTAAGAATCAAAAAGTGTGAACAATAAAGAAACCGATAATGAAATAAAAGAGAGCAATCCAACAAGTAACATATACTGCTGAAGTAAATTACAAAAGGTGAATGTTAGAGATGGAGATGATAAGAGTACCCCGTCAGAAAATTGGATAAGCGATAAAACAACTAAGCAGATAATGATGGCTGGCTGACCACAGTGATAAAAAAGGGTGAGCCAACAACTCTGTAACATATTAAAACCTCCAGCCTAAAAGCTTAGGCCAGAGTTGAGGCGAATCACAAAAATGAGAACTTTGCTAACACGTGCTTCATCATTACCTAAAATAGAGGGCAAATCTCTTTCAAGATTTGCTGCTACCCTCTCCACATGATAAAAATCACACTCAATTAAAATGTGGCAGACAGTGATCTGCCCACCACAGGCATCAAAGATCAGGAGCTCCTCTCGTCGAAGTAGGAAACCTTGGATAAGTGGGCAGTGCCCAATGCAGAGGCACATATAGGCAACTTCATACCACCTAAGAGGTCAGTAGGAGGAAGGACAGGGACAGACAGTGGGCTTCAGGAAATGCAGCTTATTATGAGTCACTGAGAGCAAGTCCTCCTCCCACAACTGCAAGGACTGCAGCTGCAACAAAGAAGTGTTCTGATATCCTGCAAGGGAATAGGATACTGCAAGTCTCTTTGGCAGCCTGATCAGCACCTTCATTACCTCGAATTACCATGTGCCTCAGCACCCAGCAAAACAAAACCTCCTTTCCACGATGATTAAGGAAGGTAAGTTCATTGTGTATATGCTGCATTAAAGTCTCAGAGGGGTATAGCTTGTTCAATGACTGCAGTGCACTTAGAGAATCAGAGCACAGAAGAAATCATTTGCCCTGAACACAATTTAACTGCTCTAACGCCTCCAAGATAGCATGGAGCTTTGCATAGAAAACAGAGTAATTCTCGGGAAAGCGAATCTTGACGAGACGGTCGGGCAAAGCAATGGAACATCCGACCGAGTCCCCATGCTCCATCAGTGTACACAACTGTGAAATCATGATGCCTATCTAAAACAATTAAAAACAATGACTGATAAGGAAAATCCGACACTTGATCCTTCCTAAAACTCACCTGGTCTAAAATAATTCTGGGCCTCTGGAGAGACCAAGGTGGAATCCTGCCCCAACCTCTATGTAAAACATTAAAACCAGCCTCTCCCATTTCCAAAAGGAAATATTTTGTGTGAATCCCATACAGTTTTGTCACTCTTTGACGGTTATAAAAATGGACTATCCATCGGAGGCCAAGCAACGGTGAGGTATGCCGGAGTGAAAGGTGTGGACAGCGTTTTATATTTGTAGCACAACCATGAGTCACCATTGCCTGATGTGCAGTGGCAGCTCCGCAGCCTAAGCACAAAGACTTGGCATGGGGTTCATCCTAAATGGCCCAGTTGCCAGCAAAATCCCTGCATGGTTTAGCACGTCCAACATCTTTAAATAAGAGGAGCGTGCAGACCCATACACTGTGCACCCATAATCAAGACGAGAGCTCAAAAAGGCTCTGTAAAACTGGAGCAAACAGGCTCTGTCTGCTCCCTAAGAAGTGTGGCTAAGGTGTGGCAATCATGTGAGTTTAGACTCAAATATGAGTCTCAGAAGCCTCACTGTGTCTTGATCTGCAGTTCATCTACATCTACATAGATACTCAGCAAAACACATTTAAGTGCCTGGCAGAGGATTCATTACCTACTTTCATAACCTTTCTCTACTGTTCCATTCTCTAATAGCGCACGGGAAGAAAGAACACCTAAATCTTATTTTATTGAAATGGTCATGTCTCCCTATGTAGGTGGGTGCTAGCAAAATATTTCCACATTCAGAAGTAAAAGTCAGTGATTGAAATTTCACAAATAGATCTCGCCGCAATGAATAATGTCGTACTTTTAATGATTTCCGCCTCAAATCGTGTAACATTTCCGTGACGCTTTCCTCCCTGTAATGTGATAAAACAAAATGTGCTGCCCTTCTCTGAACCTTCTCAATGTCTTCTGTCAGTCCCACCTGGTGAGCGTCCCACACTGGGCAACAGTACGAGGATGCACAATTGTGATGTAGGCAGTCTCTTTGGTGGAGCTGTTGCATCTTCGAAGCATTCTGCCAATTAAACGAAACCTTTGGTTCGCATTCACCACAATATTTTCTGTGTGTTCTCTCCAGTCTAAGTTGTTCGTAATTGTAACGCCTAGGTATTTGGTAGAATTTATGAACTTAATTGAAGTTCAGCAGATTTATTTTAGTAGTCATGTGTAACACTTCACACTTTTCATTATTTAATGTTAATTGCCAATTTTTGCACCATGTATAAATTTTTGTCTAAATTGCTTTAATCCGCTGTTAATTTCACTAACCGATAAATGACAGCATCACCTGCAAACAGTCTAAGAGAGCTATTCAGATTGTCTTCTGAATTGTTTATAAACACAAGGAAGAGTAGGGGACCTATACCGCTTCCTTGGGGAACGCCAGATATCACTTCTGTTTTACTCGATGACTTATCGCCAATTACTACAAACTGTGTAATTTCTGATAGGAAATCACAAATCTAATTGCACAATTGGAGTGATATTCCACAAGCACGCAAGTTCAGGTAAATTAAAAACAGTATGTGTACAGTTAAAAAGAAAGCACACAAACTTATCACTTGAAAACTTAAAACCAGTTGTCTGTAGTGGTACGGAATATTTCCTTAGCATTATGTTACGTTCGATGTTTGCTGCTAACTTGGTCAAAGTTTATTGTCTGATTTGTTTACGTATTTGAAACTTTATCAAAGGATTTATTATAAAATTGTATTAATTATTTTGGTATTGATTATTTTTGTAAATATGTTGCATGTAAACTTTTGCTGTGAAATGTGCACGAGTCAAGGCATGATGCGGGTCCAACCAAAATGGCTGCTGTAGATGCGAATACACATCCTGGAGCGGGCTTCTAGGGCTACTATTATAGCTGTTAGGAGTAATCCAGCAGTCACGGAGATCAAAAAAGAAAAGAAGAAGGAAGAAGAAAACGGAAAATTATACTGATTGTTAATTATGAGTAGTTGAAGTCTTTCCAAGGCTATATAGTGTATCTTTTGTGGAATACATCAATCAATTTGGCTAAAAAAGAGAGTACTTCATCCAAGTTACACTTTGTCTGGTCGTGGAAATAATCCAGTATTGGGCCTGTGTTTCAGCGTACCACGCAGCAGTGCATTCGTACTGAGTCGGCACATGCCTGGAGAGAATTTCGTAATATGTTGGAGAGATGCTATTTCATAGAAAAATAGTTGATTGGCCTATTGATGTCTGATTGAGAGAAGTTAATCTGTCCATGTTGTTGTAATATTGTGGAAAGGAGGTAAAGAAAATTATTCAAGGGTTCCTATGTGAGTCATATTATAATTTGCTGTTGATGTGGAGAGTTTTGAGAGAGTTGCAGTTGTTATTGGTATGCTTGTGGTTCATATAAAGTAGGGTGTTGAAAAGGATCCACACTACCGCCGGTTATTGACAAAGTTTCAGGCTGGGATATAGTTATAGAAGTTATCTAAACAAACTGTATATTCTAGTGGTGCTGGAGTATGTCCACAGGACCCTTGGACTTTGGTGAACTTCGATAAAACCTTGTATAGGGACGGAGACTGGTATCGAAAGTTTCGACAAAATAATAAGGTAACTCAACTGTGGTGTGTGTGTGTGTGTGTGTGTGTGTGTGTGTGTGTGTTTTCGACTGATTAATTTTATTGTACTGATGACTTGTAGTTGATCTTAAAATTAAATAAGACTTACTTTAAAAGATAGTTCTATTTAATTGAATTCAGGGGCATAGGATGCTGCGTAGGTGAAGGATGACTTTAACTGCTCATAATCAAGGCTATTAAATAATGAAGACTATACTTGAGCCATTACAATGAATGCTTTCCCTTTTCTTTCTTCTCAAATACTGATGTTAAACCCGCTTGATACAAAAATGATTATGCTGTATTGAAGTAGCAATGCCGTTGGAGAGCTACCATAATTCGTAAGAAATTCTTTTTCTATCATAATTCTTTCTATTACTGTCCTTTTAAAAACATCATTAGTTGATGCATGCTCAAGTTTAAAAAATAAAGAAGAAAGAATAAATGTTGTATACAAATCCGTCATCAATTATACTGGTAAGAATATGTTTATATATCTTAAACAATAAAACAGTTTATTGGTTTAGAACTGGAAGTACTTCTTTGGTAGAAACTAATATCGATCGTTCAGGCTTTGTCCAGTAAATAAAAGTTCTAGCGATCAATATTTAAATAAAATATATATATTTTTAAATATTTTACATGCTGAAGTATTTATCTAGATACAAAGGTGGTTCTTTTCTAGCAAGAACTTGACATATTGGCTACTTGTATTTTTTCGAAAGAGAATTTTGATTCAAATGCTGCCAGTATATGGGTAAATAAATCCATTGATACTATTAAAGGTAATTACAATCAAATGCCAGAGATCCTGTATTGTGATAGATGAAACAGCTACCAGAGTGAAAGTAACATTCATATTTTTCACAAGAGAATGCAACTCACTATTTATTTTTGTTTAGCAAGTACGTCAGAGACATGCTACAAAGAAAAAAAAGAACCTGTCTACAGTGATTGGAATTCTGGTACAGTAGAATTAGTCTGCGGGGCTTTGCATTTTCTGATTAAAAATTATTCGCAGTCAGATGTGTACAGAAGGTATAATTTGATAGGAGAGCTATGGCAGTTATACGTCCCTGCCCATTCATCCAACTGCCGAAGAGTTGAGTTAACTGCAACTGAGTGTAGTCATTACTAGACTGGAAAAAGAGCAAAAAAACAGAGAAGTCATCCACAAATAGAGAATACTGGACAGGACTTTTCACGGAAAAAGTAATACTGTTAATTGTTGTTGCAAACAAGGGCACACTTAAAACGCTACCCTGAGAGACTCCATCCTCCTGCTCAAATCGATCATAGAGGGGGTCACTGACTCAGTATCTACAATAATGTGAAGAGAGGAATGACTGAATAAAACAGGAAAGACAACCACAAAAACCCTATGCATGGAGCTGCCTGAGGATAAGATGCTGCCAAGTAGTGTCATAGGCATTCTCAAGATCATAAAATATACTCAAAAGGTGTTGCCGACACAGGAAAGTCAGTTGTACAGTCACCTTCAGGAAGGTCAGGTTATCAAAGGTGGAGTGATATCTCCTGAACCCACACTGAAAGCAGCTGGGAAGTTGCCTGGAGTCAAGCATCCAGACAGGGCGGCAGTTAATCAAGGCCACTGGACCTGATGGTTACCAGTTCGGTTTTACACAGAGTACACTAGGGAACTTTGCCCCTTCTTGCAGTTGTGTACCATGTCTCTAAAAGAGCACAGTGTTCCAAAAGATTGGAAAATGGTGCAGGTCTTCCCCGTTTTCAAGAAGGGATGTTTAACAGATGTACAAAACTTAGAACTCCTTCTAAAGTGGTGTTCCGTTGCTCTCCCAAGCTCCACAACATCCTAGTTCATTCTTATGCCACCCCAATATCCAGCCCACTGCCACAGGGATCATATCCTTGTGGAGGACCCCGCTAGAAGACCTATCCAATCCACCCACCCAGCACTCCTTCCACTCCCGTCAAAGGCTTATACTACACATCAGAGGCTGGGCCACCTGTGAAACAGGCACGTAATTTACCAACTGTCCTGAAATCACTGTGCAGCTTTCTATATTGGCATGACCACTAACCAGCTGTCCATTAGGATGAATGGCCGTCGCCAAACTGTGGCCAAAAGAAGTGAGGAGACGGAGGTGTTTGTTTTAGCTACACTAGACCACAATCCTCATGTCAGCTTACGAGCCGTTGCTGCAGTCGCTGGTGTCAGTATCACATCTGTGTGGCGTATAGTACACGGCCACAGGTTTCACTCGTACCGCCTGTCACTGACCCAGGAGCTGCATGGGAATGATATCAGTGCAAGAGTGACATTCTGTGAGTGGGCCATGCGTAATTTCACGCTGGAGTCTTTACAAAGTGTTATGTTCTCTGATGAGTCCACGAGCACAAATTATGGTGCAGTGAATCTCCATAACATGCACTACTGGGCAGCAGACAATCCTCAGTGGGTATGACCTGTCGACCGTCAACGTAGGTGGTCTATTAACGTGAGGTGTGGAATCCTTGGGGATGAAATCATCGGTCCACACTACTTCCCAGGTACACTGACAGGTGAGTTATATCACACTTTTATAGCGGACAGTTTGGGTGGTCCCCTTGAACATGTGTGTCTACACACGAAAGTCCATATGTGGATGCAGCACGATGGTCACCCAGCCCATTCTGCACGTGTTGTGGAAGAACTAAACAACAGGTTTGCAAGAAGATGGTTGGGGCGCCATGGTCCTCATTCATGGCCCGCAAGGTCGCTCGATTTAACACCAGTAGATTTCTTTTTGTGGGGATATCCAAAGGATCGTGTTTATGTTACTGAGCCCACATCCCCAGATGATCAAAAACGGCGCTTCGAGGACGCATGTCGCTCCGTCACACCGGCGCTGTTACATCTCGTTCGCAGATCCTTTCGACGGCGCATTGCATTATGCATTGAGGAACATGGACACACATTTGAACATCTCATGTAAATGAACTTCCCACCGCCATAACATCCATCACCCACCACCCAGACATGTATTATGTACAGCGTGTGGTATCTGCCCCTGAAACTTTGAAGGGTTGTAGCTCCCAAACTAACAGTGATAAGAATGTAGCTTAAATTGATTTGGACACAGCTGGTTTCAACGATTCCAATGCATGATAGAAAAAACTATTGTTACATATAAAAAATTATATCTTTGTGCTGTAACTCTGTGGAAAATGATACAACAAACTATGTTCATAGCTCCACAGAAAGTGTAACATTTCTTGTGTTGACCTACCGCATTAAAATTTCCCTTCACCTATTATTTCATAAGTTACAGAGGCAAACACACTTAGTGAAACACCCTGTATATAAATGATCTGGTGGATAACATCGGAAGTTCACTGAGGCTTTTTGCAGATGTCGCTGTAGTATATAGAGGGGTTGTAACAATGGAAAATTGTATTGTAATGCAGGACGTCCGCAACGAATTGACGCATGGTGCAGGGAATAGCAATTGAATCCCAATGTAGACAAGTGTAATATGCTATGAATACATAGAAAAAAATCATTTATCATTTAGCTACACTACAGCAGATCAGCAACTGAAAGCAGTTAATTCCATACATTATCTGGAAGTAGGCATTAGGAGTGATTTAAAATGGAAGGACCATATAAAATTAATTGTCGGTAAATCAGATACCAGACTGAGATTCATTCGAAGAAGCGTAAGGAAATGTAGTCCGAAAACAATGGAAGTAGGTTACGCCTACTGCTTGAATACTGCTCACTGGTGTGGGATCCCTACTAGATGGGGTTGTTAGAGGAGGTAGAGGGGATGCAAAGGAGAGCAGCACATTACATTACAGGATCATATAGTAATAGTGAAAGCATTATGGAGATGATCGAAAAACTCCAGTGAAAGGCTCTGCAAGAGAGATGCTCTGTACCTCGTTACAGGCTTCTGTCAAAGTTTCGAGAATATACCTTATCAGAGGAGTCAAGCAGTATATTGTTCCATCCTATGTGTGTCTCGCGAGGAGATCATGAGGATAAAATCAGAGATTAGAGCTGACACAGAGGCATACTGACAATCTTTCTTTCTGTGAACAATATGAGACTGGAACAGGAGAACCAATAGTGGTACTCAAGATACCTCCACCACACACCGTCAGGTGTCTTACGGAGTATGGATGTAGTTGTACATGTAATCATCCACTATAAGGTCTTTTCCATGCAGCTAGTCAGAGCTACACTACGATAACTACTTGGGGATGTGTGATCTTTCCCAGGTTTTAAAAGGGGGATTAAAATGGCCTCTCACCATTAACTTGGGAACTGGTCTGACTCCCACATACAGTAACAAAAATTGAGGAGCAGTTTCTTTTTCTGCCCCGTGAGGTGTCATAGCATACTATAGTGGATACCATAGTGACCTGGGGATGTATCATGGTCAATACACAATGCAGAACACAGCTCTCACATGGAAAAGGGGCAGTAATACTGTTCATCATTGCTGGACTGGAAGTCCAAAATTTCCCTCTCAACAGTCACCCGGTGGCGCTGGAAAGCTGGATTGTAACTGGCAGTGGCTGTTATTGTAGAAAATAGACTGCCATTGTCTGGGCAATGCCTCGGGGGTTGGTCTGGAGACTACCATTACCCATCACAGCAACTACTGGACACCTGCCACCTCTCCCTGTTATCCTCTAATGGCCTCCCAAACAACAGAAACATAGGTTGAATATAACTCTTCTCTCCCTATATTTCACCCCTGATGCCTTCAGAATTTGGAAGAGTGTATTCCAGTTGACATTGTAAAAAGCTTTCTCCAAATCGACAAACGCTAAAAACGTAGGTTTCTCTTTCCCTAGCCTATCTTCTAAGATAAGTCATAATGTGAGTATTGCTTCTCGTGTTCCTACATTTCTCCTAAATCCAAATTGATATTCCCCAAGGTTAGATTCCACAAGTTTTTCCATGAGTCTGTAAATAATTTGTGTTAGTATTTTGCACCCATGACTTATTAAACTGACAATTCTGTAATTTTCACACATGTCTGCACTTGCTTTCTTTGGAATTGGAATTACAATATTCTTCTTGAAGTCGGAGGGTATTTCCCCTGTCTCACACATCTTGCATACCAGGTGATACAATTTTTCCATGACTGGCTCTCCTAACGATATCAGCAGTTCAGACGAAATATCATCTATCCAGGGGCCTTGTTTTGACTCAAGTCCTTCAGCGCTCTGTCAAATTCTTCTCTCAGTATCATATCTCCTATCTCATCTTCCTCCACTTCGTCTTCCATTTCTAGAATACTGCTTTCAAGTTTATTTCCTTTGTATAGGCCCTCTATATATTCCTTCCCCAGTTCAGACTTCCCCTCTTTGCTTAGTACTAGTTATCCGTCCGAGTTCTTGATATTCATACAGCTGCTTTTCTTGTCTCCAAATATCTCTCTTATTTTCCTGTAGGCAGTATCTATCTTTCCCCTAGTTATGCATTCTTCTACGATTCTGCATTTGTCCTCTAGCCACTCCTGCTTAGCCAGTCTGCACTTCCTGTCAATCTCATTTTTCAGATATCTGTACTCCATGTTTCCTGTTTCACTTGCTGAATTTTTCTATTTTCTCCTCTCATCAATTAAGTTCAGTATATCCTGTGTTATCCAGGGATTTCTATTAGGACTTGTCCTTCTGCCTATATGGTCCTCTGCAGCCTTCACTACCCTCTCTCTCAGAGCTACCCATTCTTCTTCTACTGTATTACTTTCCCCCCGTTTCAGCCAATCCTTGCCTAATGCTCCCTCTGAAACTCAACCACTGTGGTTTCTTCAATTTGTCCAGGTTCCATCTCCTAACCTTTCTACCTTTCTGCAATCTCTTATTAAGTTTTAATCTGCAGTTCATAACCAGTAAGTTATGGTCAGAATCTATATCTACATACAGACAATATTTATTCATTAGTATGAAGTTGGCTAATTGATTGGCTTTATGAACAGCTGCAGTTCTTTGAAGAACATATATGTAAAGTGTCTTTACAGGCATCCATTCTTGTACTGAAGCATCCAATCCACCCAATGGCACTTACTATTCCAGGTCCGTCACACGCTTATACTATCTCACCAGAGACCAGGCTACTTGTGACAACAAGCATGTGATTTACTAATTCTTCTCCAAATACTGCACAGTTTTTCTCATTGGTACGACTACCAACCAGCTGTCCTTCAGGTGAATGGCTACCATCAAACTGTGGCCAAAAGCAAGAGGGTCCATTCTTACGTGCAGCATGCAAATGTGCACAAGATGCTCAATTGTTATGGCTGCTTCACAACCCAGACATTCTAGATCCTCCTCTCCACACCTCCTCGTCTATACAACGCAGATGGGAGCTGTCCCTACTATAGTCCCATAACCATTCTGGCTTCCATCTAAGATAACCATCCCTACATCCCATGGCTAACAGTCCTCAGCAACCCCCCCCCCCCCTTCTGTATTTTCTTACAATTCATGTCTCTCTTCCAACTGTTTTTGTATTATTTTTAAAGTCTCAATATTTATATGCATGTGGAGTCTATTCAGATAGAACAGACGTCAATTCTGATCCTGCAGTAGTTGTTCTTTCATATTCACAGAATATATGACAACTATGAATGGGCAAAGCTGAAAATGTGTACCCAGCTGGGATTCGAACCCAGGTCTCCCGCTTTCTAGGCAGTTGCACTAATCACTGCAGTGATCACCGCACCTGCAAGGACTACCTAAGCATGCCTCCCGTCAGACACAAATTTCCACCTTTATCCTGCCCTCAGTACTCAAACTCTTAATCACTTTGTAGTAATTCCCATATGAGTAAGGGCTCCAGACTTGTCAACCCATCCCCACTAACAAAAGAGTCATTGCCACATGCATATATATAATATGCCAGTGATGGGCAATCATCCTTTCATTAGTGGGGAGGGGTGGGCAAGTTTAGAGCTCTTACTCTTATGGGAATTAGTACATAGTGATTAAGAGTTTGAGTACTGTGGGCAGGGTAAAGGTGGAAATTTGTGTCTGATGGGAGGTGTGCTTAGGTAGTCCTTGTAGGTGCGGTGATCACTGTGTCCCCAGTGGTGCAGCGGTCAACGCAACTGGCTAGAAAGCAGGAGACCTGGGTTCGAATCCCAGTTAGGTACACATTTTCATCTTTGCCCATTCACAGTTGATGTCATATATTTTGTGAATACAAATTTCAATGTATCTTTCTCTCTCCCCCCCCCTTTTTTGTTCCCCCTTCCCCTCGCTTTACTGCTTGGCAAGCTGCTTCTCACGTTCCAACCTATCACAGCCTTCATACTCCACCATGCAGCATGGAACATTATATCGCCACCCTTGCCAGGCATCTCCCCCCCCCCCCAACTCCTCCGTCCTCACTTGCTGTCAAAGATACAGATGTGCTGGAGTGGCCAGAGATGGTGGTCAAATGGGATGAGTTATGTCCGAGAGGTCATTTGAATGTATGTTATCTGTTTTCTGATAAAGGCTGTGGCTGAAAATTCAAGTTATGTAAATGTGATTGTCTATTCCACATGCTTCTCTGCATATTAGTAATAGTCTTTATGGTAAGATGCTGCCTATCCTCAAATATCATTTCTTTCAATGTAGGTCACATGCAAAATTGTATGGATTTTCACTGTAGTGATACATTGGGAAAATTTGCAGCTAGTATAAGTTCAGGCACACTCATCCTCATTGTTATGTGCTGTTTCAATGTGTGTGAACCACGAAGTCATATCTGGTGACTCATGTCTTATGTAAATTACTGACTTTCAGTATATGTACTTGTGTCTTTTCATTTCTCCATATGTTCTTTCCTTCAATGGTACAACAAATGAGATAATTTGTGATTCACTGAGCAGCAAAAGGTTTTCGCTACTACATTGTTAACATTAATGACAGTTCTGTCGGTGCAGCCCTCCCTCAGTCCACAATGCCTGCTGCTTGTGTGCGTCCTCATTTCCTGCATATGACAAATCTGCTGAAGAATATGATGCATATGAACAACAATTGAGACAACACTTTCAGGCTTTTGGTCTGACAAATGCAACATTGTGCCACACATATATCTTTCATGAGTCTCAGCAAGGCTGTATCAGTTATTGTGTCAAGTGGTCCCTTGCAGACCATGTCGACTAACTTTGATGAAATGTGCACTCTTCTTTCTAAGTTTCCAATCTCATGTAATTGCTACCAGAATTGAATTCTATTACTGCTGGAAGCAGGAGTATCAGTCTTATCGTGCCTGTATAGCTCAGCTCCACAGGTTTAATCACTGTTATCATTTTGTCACTGACATTCACATAGAATCATATGCGGACCAAATAGTGCAGGATACTACTATTCGTTTAGCTTCACATTGGGAAGTAGGGGAACAAGCTTTTCAGGATGAAAATCCATTTCTCTCCGGAGTCTTCCAACTCACCCAGTCAGTTAAAGTGTCAAGGATGCTTGGCAATCAGATTGAGGTGAGGTGTGACAAGTTTGCTACACTACGCTGCCTCCCCCCCCCCCTACCACTACATGTAAACAATATGCCTAAGAACAGTGAAGTTGGCGCAGTTAATACAGTGTCTCAATGTCTAGTTGGCTCGCCTCACTCTCAGCAGCAGCCACACCAACAAAACAAGCAGATTGGTAAGCAGCAATGTTTACATTCCATGCTCCCCTCTTGCCCATTTTTGTTTATAATTAATTAATTAATTTGTTTGTTTATTACAACTGTTTTGACTGCTCCATACGTTAAGATATGTGCCTCCACAGCAGTAAGAAAGGTCACACTGCCTCTGTCTCAGCAAAAAAGCTTAAATATGGAAATAGGCATTAACCATGTTTCAGCAATTTCAATGTCTCCGCACAAACTTTTCATTTATATCATGATTTTTGTGAGGTGCTATGCATGCTAGTGGATATGGGGGCAACAGTCACTCAATCAATTCATAGACATATATGATCCTAGCCACTCCTCCACCCATCAGTTTTTTGGAAGCTGGTCAGTTATCCATCTGTTCTCTAATAAAAGTCCCCTATGCGCAGACTAACATACTGTGTTAAAGAGTTTTTTCTTTGTTTTCACCCACAAATAATTTTCATGCATACATTACTGTGAAGCCTTCGAGATTATGAAGGAGAAGGTAAGAGGAAAAATGGGACAGGGAGACAGAGGATATGAACAGGGAGAATGTTATTAGGAGATTGCAAGTAGGAGAAACAATCCTGTAATGTCTGAATGCAGCATTAGCAATGTGCTACATGACAGAATCACGCCAATTAAATATCTAGGTGTAATGCTGCACAGCGATATGAAATGGAATGAGCATGTAAGAACAATCATGGAGAAGGCAGCCATTCCTCACACGTCCTAAGAATTTCGTCCAAGTCATCCTGCATCCTATTGGGAGAATTTTGGGGAGATGTGATTCATCTGTAAAGGAGGCCACTTATAAAACACTTGTACAAGCCCATTTTGAGTATTACTCACGTGTTTGGGATCCCCACCAGATCAGTTTAAAGGAAGACATAGAAGCAATCCAGAGGTGAGCAGCTAGGATTGTTACTGGTAGCTTCGATCAATGCATGAAAGTTACTGAAATTCAACGGGGACAAAAATGGGACTCACTGCAGGGAAGAGAACACTGTTAAAAAAAAATTAGAGGCCCTGAATTTGAAACAGACTGCAGAGCAATTCTACTTCCGCCACCCTTCATTTCGCGTAAAGACCATAAAGATGAGATCAGAGAAATTAGGGCTCGTACAGATGCATAATTCTACATGTCCTGTGTTAAATAAAAGCATGACTAATAAAAAAATAAAGATAGATAGAGACAGAGAGAGAGAGAGAGAGAGAGAGAGAGAGAGAGAGAGAGAGAGAGAGAGAGAGAGAGAAGCTTTTTTGTTTTAATTCCAACATGATCAAGCACAGATTGATGTATTTACACTAAAACACACATTCGAGAAAGTCTCTTGTTAGATTGGAAGGGGGGGGGGGGAAGCAAAATCTCACCAAGGGGGGAGGGGGGTAATTGAAATAATGCCAAAATCACCTTAGGTAATTCATGGATGCCTCCTAATATATGGCAATTGCATAGTGGAAGTGATGAGCATGTTAGTATGTTCTCATAATGGAACATTACCATTGAGTTTAGTATATTCAACACCTATTTGTGCATATGAAACATGGGAAAAACTCTTCAATATAGTTATGTTTAGGATATGTCTATATCAGTGAGTGCACTATTGTGAAACTGTAATTCTGCATACAAATTATCTACAAAATTGGCACTGTCGTGACATATTTAAGGATACAAAAGCTAAATATGTCTCAACAGTTATTTGAGCCACTATTCTCCCAAATCGAATCTAGTGTCTTACCACTGGGTTTCCTGATTCAAAGAGCTTTCAAGATATAGAGAACTTGCTTCACAGAGTGAATTCATTGCAGAGCTGCACTTCCAACAGTCTTGGTCCATGACTGAATACTTCTTAAGATGGGACACTCAGTTCTCATGTTGATCACTTGCTATTAAAGATATTTTGGTTTTCAATCATTATTGTCATTTAGTAACGAATAGTCAATGTTGCATGTATATTAGGGGGGCAAACTTTGTCCCATGTGATGTCTGTGTGGTGGACTGGTGAGCAGCCCATCAATTTTTATTTCACATTAACCCCAGAAGTTATTTAATTAGGGACTGATGACCCCGTAGTTAAGTCCCATAATCCCATAAGCTATACAAACATTTGAACATTAGTTATTTAATCTCTTAGAGGACACTTTCCTGTTTATACTGGAAGAATTACTAAGTATAGCTTTATGCGTCCATAGAATGGCTATACTAGTAAGTCGATAAAACAATGCCTGAGGTAAGTAACAGAAAATACCTCATTTTGTTATTTACAAAAAATTTGCTGAGTGTGTAAATTTTATTCTCAGTGAGCAACACTTCTGGGATACAAACTGTGATTTACTGAGGTTATTACTGCCCAGGTGGAATACTGTCTAAGAATATTTAAAATTTTTTTGAAAGTGTGATGTAGTGTTAGCAGTTAACAGATTGGTAGTAACTGGTATTGACATCTCTCCTGTCACGTTTCTTAACAATGACTTATTTGGAATTCTTGGGAAAAAGTTCTGAAAAGAGAAAACATAATTTTCACAGCTTCAGTAAAAGTGGCTGAAACTTCAGCATGACTGAATTTTAGGTAAGTTACTTGTTCCACACACACCTTAACTTAGCTCTGTAACTGTTCATGTCTACATGGTCTACTACATTTAAAAATAGTCATATTAAACATGTTTGCTATTGTGGCTGATCCTTTGTAGTGCATTTAAATAAATAGTGAAATTATTCTGTTCTGTTTATATTATCTCTTACTTACTGCATTTCATACAGCCTTAAGTTTGTGGTCACAATCACTCATGAATATACATGTTTATTGATTTACAAATTACTATTCTTAGTAATTTTGAGAAGATTTTGTAGTGGAAAACTACTGCAGGACATGTTCTTCCTAACAGATACATTTGCTTTTTCCTTTCACAAGATAATCCAATTCCTCTAGTGACCCAAGGTTTTTTTACGTTATCTACAAAGAAACATACTAGAAACTGGATGAAATTAGGCCTACATGTTTTATGCCTTATTTCATACAGTCATTCCAGAAACTCCTGCTATGATGAGACACCTATGTAAATGTATTCTAGTACACTGTAGCATGACAAAAGCATGTATTTATTACAGTAGATAGCATTGCTACTGCCAGATACAAAGAAATATATTTAACACAATAAAAATTTTAATATTAAATAGCAATGAACAACATATTGCAGCATAAAAGAGAGATACAGAGATCTGAGAGTGAAGTGAAATATTTCTTTTGTTCCCCTTTGTTGAAAGCAATAGAATGAAAGTTAAACAAAATTTCAAGGAGTAATTCAAGGTCTATGTCTACTTTTAAAATGTTATTGAAAATTGGATAACTGCCAAAAAGCACTCTTGACTGGTGTGCATGCTAAACTGCAGCTCCCATATAAAGACATAGATAAATTATTTCAAAGATCAAAAGCAAGGAACAAAATTGTATACCTCCAAAATATCATTCTTAGTAACACATCCTTCTCTATTCTAAGCACCTTATGACCTTAGAGTACAATTTATGTCATCAATGAAAAAGTAAAATCTAACAATCAAATTAAACAGTACAATGATGGCACATTGCAACTCACTGCAAAGGCAATATTGTTGAGTTGCAGATACACATGTAAGAAAGATAATCACACTCACAAAACAAGCTTTCAGCTACAACCTTCGTCAGAACAGAGCACACCATATATTGAACCACCGATTTTTTCCTGTCCCTACACATCGGTTTATTTGTCCCATACACAAACATACATCAATGGTAGATGGTTTATTGAAAAGTTAATATTTCACACTAACACTTGTGAAAAATAATTAAGATTTTTGTACCACTTCCCTTCTACAAAATCGAATGAGGAACAATAAATTACATAAAATGAAAGCTAATAATTTTCTTTTTTCTCAAGGAAAGTGAAACTTCTGTACAAATATACAATCACGAAACCATGTGACATAGTCTTATTTATCTGGCGATTGTTTTTAAAGCATGAAAATCGGAGGAGTACATTTGTCTACTTTCTGTGAGAAGATGCTGAGACATTTCAAGCATAGCATGATCGAACAAGCAAGAGAAAAGTCGAAAGTTGAGTGGCAAGCGACTACATTGACATTTAATGGACTGTGACGGAACTACGTGTCTATTCCAGTTCAGACGAGCATAAATACCAGATGCAGACGTCTAGTAGGGACAGATTCCATAATTTAGATAGCATTTAAGAAATGAAGTGTGGAACTGTGTTTTAGCCACGGAAGTGGATGCTTTCATAAATTGGAGCAAAAAAAAAAAGTGTAGGGGTGCACTGGAGCAGGTATGGTGTTAGAAAATAGAAAATGATAGTGGAATGGTTAAATTGGGATGCTTGGAGGTTGTGAGACATTCTAAAACTGAAAAATATGTGCTAATATGCTTGAATGTACATAGATAAGTAAAAATATTAGAGCACATGTAAAAATATTCAGAATTTTGCAAAATTGTGCAAGTGTACATACACAGAAATACATAAAAATTAAGCACAGATGCACAAAATTATGTACAGATAAGCAAATTTATGCAAAGATACACAAATTCAAGCTCAGATACCCAAAAATCACACACAGAATTCATAATTGCATATAGATATGCATAACTACATAAGACCATGTATTGGTATATATACAGCAGATGACTACGGGGTGTAGATATTACAAAGAGAGCAGATGAATGTGGAGATGGTGACAGTGATGGCAACTGCCTGTAGGGGAGTTTGTAGTGGGATGGGATGATAATAGATGTCTTCCCGAATGAGCAGCATAGCACCTCCATGAGCAGGAATACCTTCCACAGCAGGTACATCAAAACACACTGCAGTACATTGTGGGAAATCGATATGACCGGTCGGACGGAGCTTCGTTTCTTGCAGACTGACTATAAGCGGGCAGTGCAGTCAAAGGAGTAGTCTTAATTCATCACAGTTGGAACGAATGCCTCTGATGTTCCACTGAAGGAGTGCCATGAAGAAAGCAGGAGAAGAAGAAAAAGAGAGAAGGCAAGAGGGGATCACATTGACGGCCGCCGACGACCTGGCTGCGAGACGGCACTGCAACTGTAATCGACAGATGGACAATCATGCTCCATGCACTCAGACATCTGTTCTGCCTCCTTCCTGGACTGATTGGAAGGGGCAGTTTCCTCCACCGGTCACACCACGGTGGGGAAGGATAACTTCTCTTTTTGTGTTACTTTTTGGAAGCAGTTCGGTTTGAAGAATGAGCGGCTGAAGGTCGGGAAGATGAAGTTTTCAGAAAATCTTCACAAACAAGATCTTTTTTTTAAGTCTGGGCTTCCGACGTAGCGGCCCGTGATTTCTGTGAAACTGATGTGAACTGGAGTTTTGAGTGAGCAGAAGGCATTGGGGATGTCGAGCGGGCATTCTTTGGGCTGGCTGATCTGTCAACTGTGTCGCTGAAGGTAAAGTCGCACGTCTGCATACCCGTCTCCTTTGTTGGTCGAGGAGAGGAAAGGACATTGCTGTAGGTACCCACTGGGAGCACAGCAGGCTTTCTACTTGCTAGTAATTTCCAGGCAGCAGAGGTGGAAACTTTTTCCTTGGCTCTGATTTCCTGGATGACTTGCTAATATTTATACACAGGGCATTCGCGAGAATTAGCAGCATGGTCACCCATGCAGTTGATGCAGCGAGGGGACGGAGGAGGGCAGTCACCCTCATGGGCGTCCCGACAACAGGTGAGGCATTTCGCTGTATTTGGGCAGGACTGACGGGTATGATTGAACCGCTGACACTGGTAACATCATGTGGGATTAGGAACTTATCGCCGAACGGAGATGATTTCATAGCCTGCTTTTATCTTCGAAGGAAGGTCAACTTTGTCAAAGGTCAAAACAATGTTCGGGTCAGTGTTAGGTTGTTGTTAAATCTTTTCATCACACAATGTACAGCTGTTACACCCTAGTCGGAAAGGTACTCCTGTAGTTCCTCATCGGACAGGCCGTCAAGGGATCGTGAGAACACTACCTCCCGTGACGAGATTAGAGTACGATGAGGTTCGACCTTAACAGGAAAGGTGTGTAACAGTGTAGTGCGAAGCAACTTCTGAACTTGGAAGGCACCTTCGGTTTCCAGCAACAGTGTTCCATTACATTAGCGGGAACAAGTTTTGACAGGACCTGCAATCGCATTGACACCCCGTTGTATTACAAAACGATTTACTGATGAGAAATCATGGCCATCTGTTCGCGAGACGACAAGGAATTTTGGCAAATTAGGCAAAACCTTCTTTTGTTGCAGGTTAACATGAGGACAGTTTACAACTCACCGCAAAGACGTGGCGACGAGCTGCGACAGGCACATACAAAAGACACACACATACAACACATTCAGCTATCGGCCATGGCCTTCTTCAGAAAATAGAACACTCACGCAATCACACAGGCACACAACACAGTCATACAACCATCACCTCCAACTGCCGCACTTCGAATCACGCTCTGCAGCGAATCGGGAAGGGGAGGGGAGGGGAGGGAAGAGGGGATTGGAAGGTTACGTCATGGCGGTGGGGATGGGTTAGATGGGAATAATGAGATGTAGCTTAGGAATGGAGTGGGGAGGCGGGTGAGGGGAGAAAATAAAATAAAGTAAAATAAATATATATAGAGAATGCATGCACACTGCAAGTACACAAGACTGCATACACACACACACGCACACACACACACACAAACACATAAAGTTGCAAACTAATATTTCAGAGCTCGATCAAAGGTGCAAGGATTATGATATGAAGATCAGCATCTCCAAAAAGAAAGTAATGTCTGTGGGAAAGAGATTTAAGCAGATTGAGTGCCAAATAGGAGGAACAAAGTTAGAACAGGTAGACAGTTTCAAGTACCTGGGATGTACTTTCTCACAGGATGGCAACATAGTGAAAGAACTGGAATTGAGGTGCAGCAAAGCTAATGCAATGAGTGCTCAGCTAAGATCTACTCTCTTCTGCAAGAAGGAAGTCAGTACCAAGACTAGTTAGCAGTGCACCGATCTATCTTTCAACCAACTTTGTTGTATGGGAGTGAAAGTTGGGTGGATACAGGTTACCTTATTAATAAGGTAGAGGTTACAGATATGAAAGTAGCAAGACTGATTGCAGGTACTAATAGATGGGAACAATGGCAGTAGGGTGTCCATAATGAGGAAATCAAAGAAAAACTTGGAATGAACACCATAGATGAAGCAGTTAGAGCGAACAGACTGAGATGGTGGGGTCATGTTACACGCATGGGAGAAGCAAGGTTACCTAAGAGACTCATGAGCTCGGCAGCGGAGGGTAAGAGGAATCAAGGTAGACCAAGAAGGAAGTACTTAGATTCGGTGCAGAATGATTTTGAAGTAAAAGACATAACATCAGACGAGGCATCAATGTTAGCATTGAACAGAGGATCATGGAGGAATTTTATTAGAGGTACTATGCTCCAGACGGAACACTGAAAGGCATAATCAGTCTCTAATGATGATGATGATGATGATGATGTATTATTCTCTGATAAATAAACAATTGTTGTTAAGGATTGGAATCATGGTGTTTTGTGTTCGTCATATCTGGTGCCGAAACTTGTGTAAAAAATACGATTTTTTACGTAATTTTGATGATAAAAAGCTTACTTCACGCTGCTGGAAGCGGGATACGACGTCGGACCACATCACAAGATAAGTATATTCCAATATAATACTATTTTATGAACTCCTTGCCTCAAAAGAATGCTACCAGTATCGTCATAATTCACGTACTTTACTTATATCAAAAGTGTGAAATCTTCGGTTTGAATAACTAATTGATAGCACAGGATTCAATTACGCTTACGCCAACACAAAAGCAGTTCCGTAATAATGCCAGACGAGATAGATACTGGTACCAGTAAACAGCTAACAAACTTTAAAAGAAAAAGAACTAGGGAGAGGACGAATGCTACGCGGTTTTGTTTGCAAAATTAACAAGAGAGCAAAGTCACCCAATACTTCGTGATGGACAACATCATTTCACTCATTTACTAATCCGGCAGACTCACATTTGTCTGCACCACCTTGGGGTAAACATAGTGTTATCTGAGCTGAGGACAGAATTCTGGATTCTTAGAGCTCGTCAGACAATAAAACGTGTTCTACAGCAGTCATTTGGTCTTTATAAATTTTGAGAAAGCATATGATACAGTTCCATTAAAGGTAGTGTCTGAGGTGCTGTGTTGTGTTGAAGGGAAAAAAATGTATAAAATGCATCTACAAGTTGGGAGAATATGTCATTGAACAGGGAAATGAAAGTTTTAGATAAGCCTTCAGAATAAATTTAAAAAAATAAACTTTGTTTGACATGGGAGGTAAGTAACTTGAGCAGTGGGAGACTTCTAAGTGTGTAAAGATTTTAATTATCTAAGTAATTAGATGGAAACTGTGACAGAGACATTCAACAACATATAAGGCACAGAAGGAGAGGATAGCAAGAAAATTGCAAGTAGGTCTCTCACTCTTATTATATACTTTATTTACGATAAGCTCAATAAATAAATAAATAATTGAGGAAGTGCTTTTTAAAACTGCCAGCCATTTTATTTTTCCTTATACATCGACCTGTTTCAATTCTAAACCATTTTCACAGGATGTAAGGTTGAACCAACTGATCAGACAAACACACGGGCCATCTTTATCTTTTCAGAATTTACATTGTCAAAGTAGTACAATTAACGACATATAACATTGCACCCAGTCTGGGCAAATGGAACTTTTTATTTGTCCAGCCCAAGTGCTAAGTTACTTTTTGTTAATTTTACTGCATTGACAATATCTGTAAGCAATGAAAGAGGAAGATGGCTTATGTGTTTATCTAATCAGTTGGTTCCTACATCTCATGAAGATGGTTTAGCACCTGAACTGATTGATGTATAAGGAAAAATAAAACAGCTGCTGGTCTAAAGATGCAAATCATCCATAGCTTATGGCTGTTAATAGTCACCTTAGGAAAAATTTGAGGAGAAAAAAATTACCCCAGTACACACACACACACACACACACACACACACACACACACACACACACACACACACAAATAATATGTTAAGCTTTTATACATCAGACTCAACTGTGCATTAATGGCCTCTTCATGAGCTTAAGGCAGAAGTGATCAGTGAAACATTTTGGTTTCAATTTGATATTGTAAAGGCACATATGGAAATGACACAATGGCTAAAAGGGGTGTTTGGTCATGCCTATGGCCATATGGGGGTGTAAAGTTGTTGGATTTGTTTATGTTTTACAGAGAACTGTTTAACTTGTCTAAAAGCACTGGCATAACAGAAGTAGTCACAAAACATGATGTCGGGATTGTGGTCAGAAAAAGATACTGACACTGACAGAGAGGGACAGCATACATGACTCAAAGGTGCTTCCAAATCCTCCAAGAAACACTGCCCATAGTGAATGTAGCTTGCCATTTACACCCATTCACAATAACAATAGCAGGGATGGAATAAGTTGTGGGGTGAGAGTCTACTGAACACTCCCCCACTCTACTTAATTTTGATGAACCTGCAAAAGCACCTGACTTTAGGCAGCTATCATGTGCAAAGTGTGGAATTACACACTATTAAATGAGGTTTATAATGATTTCTCAGGGGGGGGGGACTAATTTATTGACCAACAGGCTTAACAATTTTGAGTGGCTCAATGATAAGGTGCAAATATTCCTATTGGAATCCCAATTCAGCAATTTGTGAGACCCAAAATAACCTAATTATCATCTTTCTATCATCTTTGGCCATGTTCCCACATATGCAGGGTCGGCCTTGTTAAATTTGGATTTGGCGTGTGTTAATATTTACGGGGTGGCCGGATTACCTTCCTGTCGCCACCCCATGTCCCCAGGGAGGAAATGTGTACCCCAAATGTCTGCATATAGTGTGAAAGTGTAAAGTGTTACAAAATGTTTGCGAATTGTGTAACTGAGGCGGGACTTGGGGACCAGCCCGGTATTCACCTAAGGGAATGTGGAAAACTGCCTAAAAATCACATCCAGGCTGGCTGGCACTCCGACCCACCTTTGATAATTTGCTGGGCGGATTCGAACCAGGGCCAGTACGCCTCCCCATCTCGGAAAGTGGTGTGTTAAACTGCATGGCTAACCAAGTGGGTCTCCAAAATACCCTAGTTATATGTGTCCTAATTTTAATATGGAATCCATACTAAGTATTGTTTCTGAAAACAATTTACATTATTTGAAAATTAAAGGCTAAATAAAAGAAAAAAAAGACTGAAAATTCCATTGTGGGACCAAGATCCAGTCCCAAGATCTCTCAGTTTCTAAATACACACTTATTGCCACACCACCAGGCACTCCACCTGTGTAGATAGTTCATTTACAAATTATGATGGATAAGTTTGGAAATATCAAAATATGTATCTCATATGACCATAACATTTGATTTAATTGACTTAGCTTACAGTTTTCACACTGCAAAGGCACTGTAAACCTTGGTATCTGACATAACTTTCAATCTGATACCTTAATCTGTCCCTGGAGAAAAAGGTGTCTTAATCAGACATTCAGAGAGATGTACAACAAAGAGATCCTAAGGAATGGTTATAAAATCCTGTTATTCTGGTCCTCAGAACTGAGTTTAAAGATTTAAAAAATGTGGTTATATAAATTCTTCATGGAAATTAGCAACTTACAGGAGTGATATTAGGAACTCGCAGAGTATGTTTTAGAAAAGGATCACAAGCAGAATGATAAGACCACCTAGGGTATTGACCCAGTGTGCTTTCCAGTATGATAACACCACCCAGGGTATGCGATAACATCATTCTCCAGACCATAATGTTTCCTCATCTAGTCTGGACACTTCTGATGTTTGCTGCATGGTGTCTAATTACTGTCCGATGGAGAATAAAATGAGATTTCTCTGAAAAGCCAATCTACTACGTTTGATGAAGGAGATACTATTGGTAGCCCCTTGGTGTCTGAGCAGTCAGTTGCCCAACAGTTACACAACCATTTGCCCATGTACATTTTTTACACTTGTTATTCACCCTGCTACATCCATGAGAAGTCTGAGCTAAGAAAGCTAAAAGATAACTACTTTAGTATACAGGGCCGGATATCAGATGTTAAATGTAGTAACAGAAGCCACACTGCCGGAAGTTGGCCAATCACGTACCAGGCAAATGGGCAGTCATGTGCAGGATAACAAGCAAAGAAACTATCAGAGATAAAAACAAAGGAGAGCCTTTATGTATTCTAAAATTGGGACACAGCACTTCTGGTTAGACAGAAAGAGAGAGAGAGGGGGGGAAGAGGGGGGGGGGGGAGAGAGAGAGAGAGAGAGACGCAGTTGGGGATAATGCTACGTCATGAAAGGACAATGAAGGGCTCAGGATGCAAAATATGATCATCTTGGGAGAGGTGTGTCAACCCCTAGATCTAGCCCGTGAGGTGCTGTTAAACAATAGTGTAATATTACAGTCAATGAGGTGGCGAGTAGCCCTCGATGCTATATCCTGCCATGTGCAGGTGGGGCCAAAGGAAACATTTAACAAAACTCGGGCACAGTGCTCTTCGAGTTGTGTGTGTGTGTGTGTGTGTTGGGGGGGGGAGAGGGGGGGGTGGCAATAGCATCGACCGAAGAGGCCAACACCTGTGCTGCAGGCGTAGGTAGTAGCTGCTGGACACTGTTTTAGTTGTGTGGGTTTGAACTTGGATTTCATTAGCGCAAATGGAATGGTGCCTAGTTAGTCACAGTCTCTGGATTCAGACTTTGTCACTTAGGTGGAAACATCCTGGCCAGAGTGTTAGAAATTTCACTGTTCTTCCTCAAATAAACTTCACTGTTAATTCTTTCAACAGTTCCTGCATTCGACATCCTCCCATCACAGTCTGTAACTTCTTTGCCAGGTGAAAGTCTTCCTCTCAACTACGCCAACCAGCTAAGAGTTCTCGTTACGAACCCATGTTGTCCAATCCAACGCAAACGTCGCACTTGGGACATGTCAACCCTGTCATCAAAGGCCCTTAGTAAACTACAATTGTCTTGGCACTGGCAAGCTTAGCAATTATGGAAATACTTTCACTCTTAGCCTAAAAGCCCTTGATCACGCCCTATTGGACATCAGATAAATCACTGTGTTTGCTTGATGGCAACTGCTGCATTGTTTTCCAATTGCCCCCACCCCCACTTAAAGAAGGAATAATAATTTATTATTATTATTATTGATGTTGTTGTTGTTATTGAGAAAACTTGCTGCTACTATCATCCGTGAATAATTATTGTATGTTGACATCAAACATGGCCAGAGATCAAATTAATGTGACTAGCCTGTATATTTTCACATCTACATCCATATTCCACAGGCCACCTCACAGTGTGTAGCAAAGGGTACTTTGGGTACCAATGGCACACCCGCCTTTCGCGTGTAGTTTACAGTGGGGGGGGGGGGATGACTGTGTGAGTTCTAATCTTTTAAGTTTATCATTTTGGTCATTCACAAGATACACTTATAAGGAAGCAGTATATTGGTTGACTCTTCAAGAAACATATGCTCTTGGAAATTTGACAGAAGTCCATATGTTGATGCAAGAACATATCTCCTGTAGCATCAGCCACTGGAGTTTGCCAATTATTTCCATGATGCTTTTGCACTAACCAAATAAACCTGTAATGAATGTGCTGCTCTCTTCCATCAGCACAATCTGGTACACACCCCACACCAACTAGCAATATTCAAGTATTGGTCAAGTGAGTGTTATATCACCCACCCAACCTACACAACAACCTGTTTCATACCGATGTAACACATCCCAATGCCTTGCCACCAAGATCATATCCCTGAAGAACATCCAGGTGCAAGACTTGTCCAATCCAGCCACCCATTACTTACTACTCTAGTACTGTCACATACGTATCCTAACACATGAGAAGCAGAACCATAAGTGAAAGAGCCATGTCACACAGCAAGTCTACGACAATCACTGCACACCTTTTTACAAGCAACCATCTATCCACCACAATGGTCACAACAAAACTGTTGCCATGAACAAAGTAAACCACTCTATGGCACAAAAAACATCTGAAAACAACATGCTTCACAGACCGGGTAATTTGGATCCTTTCCTCCACCACCAGCTTTTCATAACTACACAGATGATGGGAGTTATCTTTGCAACATATTTTCTGTTAGTATAATCCACTATGGCTTACTCTACATTACCCTGCTGCACCCACACTTCACACCCAATAATTTGCGCCACCCGTTATGCCAGTCCTCTCCCAATACACAGCTCCACGTCACCTTTGAGCACTTCCTGTTTTAAAAAGTCATTTATTCACTATCAACATTTTGTAAGGAAAAGGGTAAACTATGTGCTCTTAGTGTGTCTGCCTGTCCTCAAACTAAAAAACTGCTGAATGGATGTTAATAGGGTTTTCACCAATCAAAGGTGTGATCCATTAGGAAAGTTTCGGTGTATAATTCATTAAGGTGCATGGCAATGGATAAGTGGCAAGCATAAACCTGTGAAACAGAGGAATAAATACCCTTAGGAAAAGCTACATATTCTGTCACTTTCAAAATTTACCATACAAGTGAAAACGCATGTGTGGCTTTGTCATAGAGACCTAAACAATAATCAGCCGTTTGTGGAACGTGGCATTCGTTTATTTTTAGACAGTGATGGACATAATGCTCAAAGGGAAACAGAAATATCTGATACAGCTTATCCATATGTATTCAACAATGGCAAAGCACTGCCAGGTTCATTAGTGATAAATACAAAGTGTACAAGGAAAGTGCTGCAATACTGCTTTATTTATTTACCCTTTTTTAAAGTAATTTCTGTCACATTGACTACAACTCTCCATCCTCTGAAACCAATCCCTAAACCAGTTCTCTCACGTTTCTGTAGGGAGTAAGGCACACTTGTCCCAAAGCCTCGGGAGGCCCTCATCACTTGAAAACTGCACTTCTTTCAACTTCACTTTCACTTGCAACAACAGAGCAAAGTCACAAGCAACAAGGTCTGGACTGTAATGAGGGTGCTCAAGAAGTTTTAGTTCTCTACCCCATAAATATTTGGTGAATGCTTTGGCATGGTGAGCTGGAGTAGTGTAGTGATGGAGGAACCAAATATCCATTTTTGACTTTGGTCGCAGGAGCTATAAAGATTGGATGACTTTCAGCAGCCATTGCTCAGTGTCCCAAATAGCTTTGACTGTCTTCTGTGTTTCCAAAACAATATGCTCCACAGATCAATTTGATTTGAAGAGAACCCATCCTTTAAGTTTATAGTTGTCTGTCAAAATGTCACACATACTGAGATTGTCTCTTAGAAAATTTCTTCTACAACTCCCTGCACCAAGTCATACACTGTGCCATATGGTCCTCTGCCAGCTTATGTGGCACACAAAGAAAACAAGGTTTCTATACTAGCAAATGATTATGCAGAATCAAACAAATTGCTGATGCATTTAGGCCTAAGGTATCCTCACAGCATCAATGTTTTCTTCCAAAATTGGTGATCATGGCCTTCCAGTCCTCTCTGTGTACTCTAAGAATGCAATTTCCTCTTTCGGATTCTATGCACCATCTGAATAGTCATATAATATGGATACACATCACCGAGTGCAAGAGTTATTTCTTCAAAGCACTTGTACTGCCCGAATCTCACTTCATGACTAGGTTTTCATAATAGCACTTCAAACTAGCCCTGCTAAGAATGACTGCACATACGAACTTGATACAGCAGCTCCAATGTATGTTGCATTTTTTCCTGAGAATACTTCAATCAGCCTCCTGCAACTTCTTGTTGTGTTGTATTGCCAAACTTTTCTGATACCTTTTGTATAGTAGAAACAAGATTTAAACTTTTAAAAAATTGTGGTATGTTGTAGAACTTATTGTTTGTGTTTTATTAATATATTTTTGGCACTTTAAATAGTGCAAAGTTTGTAATTATCTTACAAGCATTACTGATTGTAGTAACGAATATCTGTAACACAAATCCACATGTGTTTGAAGCTTAGAAAAGCCTTCATATTGATAATTCCACAAAACATATTACAAATAAATAATATAACAAAATAAAAAAAAATCTCTAAACACCCATAAAATGAAAAAAAATTATAATTTTAGTCTACAATCAGAAATGTGTGTTACACCAATCAAAATTTCACTCCACAGGAATAATGACGATGAATTGAAACAAGTGACTGTGCCAACAGTTACATTACTGTTAAGTAATAAAAATCAGTATTACATAAAAATATGGTCTCCAAACCCTTTTCAAGCATTCAGTGTAAATATACCTACTAATATTATGTATACGCACCATCAGTTTATGTTTGCCATAATTTGTAAAAATTTAATGATATTATTCCATACTGAAGGTACAGTGGTGGCTGCCGATTCATTCTAACAGAATTAATAAACAATTACAACACTTGCACGAGACTAAGGCCAGACTGCAACAGCATTATGACAGCAATAGTAATAATAGAGTGTGATGAAAATGTTTAGCTGCATACTGCTAGAAATTGCACTGCATGCACTATGAAATACATATTCAGAATATGTATTTATTTTAATAATAACTGTTTTGTATGCATGAATTATCTATTACTCATGAGAATATTCTGTATCAGGGTGTATACGCACTGGGACAACCAGGAGATCTGGAAATTATTTAGAATTCTGGGAATTTTCATTAATTTTAGCTGGTAAGAACTTCACTTTAGTCTGCTACTGCCGAATAGTACAGCAGTTATGAAACAAACAGGAAAATAACACAAAAATAAAACCGCACTTGAAAAGAAAATCTGCATTTGCATTATGTTTCAAAGGCGTTAAGATGAAGAATATGCAATACTTCACAACAAACTGCTTTTGATGAGCATGATGTCTCTCCTGTTTACGTTTCTAGTAGTTTGCGAGTAAACAGTATGAATAGTAGTTTGAGAAGCGTTAGTTTCAGAGTAACACATAATCAATTTTGCTATTAATTTCATAAATCACAAATCATTGGACTCCCATTCGAAACTTAACATTTTTGAGACCAGCACTTGGGGAAATTTGGGCTGTTAAGACCAGCCATTTATGTCATTATTAAAAGAAAATTATAGCATATTTATGTTTGGTATATCTTAAAGAATAACACACGCTAAAAAAGACACAAGCTTCAAGGTTAGTTTATCATATTTATTTCAGTTCTTTAAATAGCTAGATTACAAATTACGCAATAATCTACATCTACATGGGATACTCTGCAAATCACATTCAAGTGCCTGGCAGAGGATTCATCGAACCATCTTTATACTATTCATCTCCCATTTCACTCTCAAGTAGCGCACGGGAAGAAAGAACATCTGAATATTTCCGTTCAAGCTCAGATTTCTCGTATTTTATTCTTATGATATTTTCTACCTTTGTAATTGGGAGTCAACAACATATTTTTGCATTCAGAGGAGAATGTTGGCGATTGGGGTTTCGTAAGTAGACCAAGCCACAGTGATAACCATTGTTGTTCTAATGATTCCCAACCCATATTTTGTATTATTTTCGTGACGCTCTCTCCCTTGTATCATGACAATACAAACTGAGCTGCCCTTCTTTGGACTCTTTCGATGTCCATCAAACCCACCTGATAAGTATCCCACACTGGGCAGCAATACTCCAAATGAGGACAGACAAGCGTAGTGTATGCAGTCTCTTTAGTAGTTCTGTTGCATCTTTTAAGTGTTCTGCCAATAAAACGCAGTCTCTGGTTCATCTTTCCTACGACATTATCTGTGTGTTCTTTCCCATTTAATAGTAATCCCTAGGTATTTAGTGGAGAAAATGGCATTCACATTCAATTGATTTATCTTGTAAACAAAGTTTAACGGATTTCTTTTGGTACTCGTGTGGACCACTTCACACTTCTCATTACTTAGAGTCAATTGCCAAATTTTACACCATACTGATATCTTATTCAAATCGTTCTGCTGTTGGTTTTGATCTTCAGATGATTTTATTAGATGGTAAATGACTGTGTCATCTGCAAACAATCTACGAAAGCTACTTAGATTTTCCTCTAAATCGTTTATCTAGATAAGGAACATCAGAGGACCAATAACACTACCCTGTGGATCGCCGGGTATCACCTCTGTTTTGGTCGATGCCTTACCATCGATTACTACGAACTGTGGCTTCTCTGACAGAAAATCCCCCATCCAGTCACAAACCTGGGGCAATATTCCATAACCACCCAATTTGATTAAAAACTGCTTGTGACATACGGTGTCAAAAGCCTTCTGGAAATCTAGAAATATGGAATAACTTTGAGAACCCTTGTCGATAGCACTCATCACTTTATGTGAGTGAAGAGCTAGTTGAGATTCACATGAACGATATTTTCTAAATCCGTTATGACCTTGGGTCAACAGATCATTCTGTTCGAGATAATTCATAATATTCGAATACAGGATATGTTCCAAAACCCGGTTGCAAATTTACGTCAATGAAATAGGCCTGCAGTTTAGTGGGTTACTCCTATTGCCTTTCTTGAATATAGGTGTGACCTGTGCAATCTTTTGGTACAGATCCTTCTTTGAGCGAGTGGTTGTATATGGCTAAGGAGCTATCGCATCAGCATAATCACATAGAAATCTAGGGGGTATACAGTCCGGACCAGAATACTTGTTCTTGTTAAATGATTTCAGTTGCTTCACTACTCCGATGATATCTACTTCTACGTTACTCATTCTGTCCTCTGTTCGTAATTAAAAATCTGGAAAAATTAACCTTAAAAAATTATGGGAAGTGAAGGTAGCCACTCAGGAGTTTGTAAACAATTATGCATTCTGCTCATACATTATTGCGTCCTTCCATAATAATTTACATCTACTCTAAAATCATGACACATTAGAAGAAAACATCAAAATATTTCTGACAGGATATTAAAGCTGTTTCATTGCGTTCCAGCATAACAACGTACACGAGAATCTTTACATATTCATACAAAACAGCAAGCTATTCTACAAAACAAAATAAATGCTAAACGACTGAAAAACAAACCAAAATCTGTGCGAGCTGCATTTACAAAACAATAGTACTGTAGTCAAGAAAAAGGTAAAAATCATTTTCACTGGTTGTTTCCATCTGACTAATGATTGTCTGTTCCAACTTCCCATGGCCACGCCATTACCAACTTCTACAGCTGTTGAAAAAACTAGAAAGACATCGTTAGAGCTGTTATCACTGAGAAGTGTTACATTTTACTGCCACGAGCCAAGTATATTATCATTTATAACAGAAAAAGCTTAATTCATCTGGAAGAAAGTATATTACACCTGGGAAAAACTTCAATTTTTTACCCGGGAAATCCAGGAATTTTTTGTTCTTGTCTGTGTATAAACCCTGTGTATGATTATTTTATATTTCACAGTTCGTGTTTCTTTTCCTGATGAAGGCCATGGCCAAAAATTTAAGTTGTGTGAATGTGACTATCTGTTTTTCATGCCTGTCAGCAGCTCAGCGAGCCTCTTTACTAGGGGTTGTTATGTATCCTCCATTACTGACATTGCAATCAGTTTTTCAATTGTTAAAATACAGGTACAATACTCCTTTAAATCTAATATTAATTACATGGTTTAATGGATGCTAATTAAATACATGATCGATGTAATCAAAAACAATATTAGTTACATCTCTGACCTCCGACAAAATTGCTTTTAGCTACACTTCAATGTATAACAGACCTCATTTGAATAATTGTAGCATAATCCACAGTTGCACTAGTGCTTAACACAAGAGATACTGGAAGGGGGCTGCAAGTGCGTAATAATTTTGCATTTTGCTTAGGTCTGCCTTGGTGTCTGTGCGCGTATATGTGTGTGGGTGGGTGGGTGTGTTTGTTTACCTCCCCCCCCCCCCCCCCCAGGTAAGTCTTTCCCAGGATTGGAATGACTCCTCACCTACTCCCTTAAAACCTGCATCCTTTTCTTTTCCCTCTCCTTCCCTGCTCTTTTTATGAAGAAGCAACCTAAGGTTGCGTAAGCTCAGGTTTTGTGTGTCTGTTGGGGGGGGGGGGGGGGGGTTGGTTTATGTGTGTGTCAACGAACCGTTGCCTTTTTGCCAGGTAAGTCGATATTTCTTTACTTTTTATAAATATTTTTCCGAACAGGATTTTTTTCCCTGTTCCCAACATTCAGTAAAGATACTTAAAAATCCAAAGCTTTTTACTATAATTCTGCATCGTGTGATACTTTCATAAATCATATATGGTATATGACTTTTGTTGATGCGTAGTGTTCTTTATACTTACTTTAATCGAGTAGATTATAGTTTATACTATTTCTACCTATAGGTAAGTTAACATCCCTTTATTGAACAGAAAATCTCTCTGTAATATTGTTGTCAATTGCAAAGTCCTGTTAACAACATTCCAATTACCTCAATCTAACCATTTTTTTTTATCCCCTCACATGACATGTAGTATTATATTCACTCTTTCTTAACTGAAAGTGCTTTAAACATAGTGAAAGCACCAAGAAATGGCTGCAATCAAGTCTTATATGTCATATATGTGTAAGCTGTGCCTATGTGCAAAATGTATGTGTATGTTTATTTATTAATTCATAAAATGCAGCAACCAGTTGCTTGCAATAATTTATTTTTGACGACCAGTTTCAGGCACTTGAGTGCCCTTCTTCTGGTCTCTATACAGGCAAACATGTGCATTGGTATTACAGTAAAGCATGTAAAATGTACAAAAGTTGGTTACAAAAATTTGAAACTGTGAGTATTCTTAACAATTTCAATTTTCTGTAACTGACTTTTGTACATTTTATATGCTTTACTGTAATACCAATGCACATGTTTGCCTGTATAGAGACCAGAAGAAGGGCACTCAAGCCCCGAAAACGGTCGTCAAAAATAAATTATCACAAGCAACTGGTTGCTGCATTTTATGAATTAATAACCTGAACAGTTGTTGCCATGGATAAAATACTTCATGTATGTTTAGTTATTTATTTTTGGATGGCGGTAGAAGGGGGATTTCCATTGCAGTTTTTCAGCAAATCTTTCCTTTACCAA
Source organism: Locusta migratoria (assembly GCA_026315105.1). Lineage (NCBI taxonomy): Eukaryota > Metazoa > Arthropoda > Insecta > Orthoptera > Acrididae > Locusta > Locusta migratoria. Next base: position 555,758,986 of record CM048744.1, read on the forward strand.
ATAACTGTGAATTCCCAAAAAGCTGCATGGTATCATAAAAGTCTTGATGACATCATACAATATTCATTAACATTTATCACTTTTTTTTTGAAAATTTATTTCCATGCAACATCTATTCCTATCTGTAGTAAAATGAAGTTGCAGTGGGTCATTCAAGTATAGAAAACCTCTCACATCTTTCAATTGTTTGCACACAAGAGGGCGTCATAAGATGTCAAATTTTTGCTGGAGGCCTTAGAATAGAACTATTCTGCCATAGGTGGTGGAAGCTGATAGTACACAAATAATAGTCTTTCTCGGTTTGTTTATGTGTGGCGCCATATCAAAAATAATACCGACAATTGGTTCTGTTTGTCTGATCTGCCAGTTATATGACAACACTGTCAGGTATATATTTAAGCACACTCACATGTCATTATATTTTTTATCAAGAAGATTATTTCAACCAGACAGGCAGCACTGCAATGATAAGACAATTAGTTCCTGTTACAGCTAACCTGTTGATGGAATACTTTGAGGACATTCCTTTGGACAAAGCTCCTGCAAAGGCAAGTTGTTGTTATCATTATGTCAGAGAAATGTAGCTATATAAAGGTGGCAGCGGCAATCTTACATGTCACTACTTGACAATGGCAGAGGAGAAATCAACCGAAGACTCTTGGATTGTAAAACACTTGAAACGGCTAGAAAACGTGCGAGTCACATTTAATTTTTTAGTACAGAGGTTAAATACTCTACAAAAATTACTTTCTTTCAATTTAAATGGCTAGAAGTATATTAAAGACAACATATTCTTTCTCTGGTTATAATGGATAAACATTGTAAACATGTTCTTTCAGTTAGTGTGAATGCTAGTGTTCCTCAACAGTTAATAGGCAGCTGTTGATCAGAATTTGTTTATCACCCACAGTAAACGAGGTTTAGTCATCCAGTGTTTCTCTATTAAAACAATCAATATCCCTTATTTCCATTTCACTACTTTAATGTGTGTAGTTTGCATTAAAACTAATTCAGAACAAATTAGGCAAAATTAGTCATTTTTTCCCCACGAAATTCTCTCTGTTACAATAAAGCTGCGTCAAACCAGTCTCCGGACTGAAGACCATAACAACAACAATAAATTCTGTTACTTAAAGGAAAAAATTATAATAGCAAGCTTGTTACTTTCTGTATTGATATTTGTGGTAGTGTCAACAAAAAAAAGGTCCTTGACAGTTGGCAGCATTGTTGCCAGTTTTCAACTAAGCGCATGCTGCTGTGGGTGAAAACAGGCGGGTTCCTTAGAAGAGGCCAGGCTACTGATAGACTAATAGAAGGGGCCATACCTACATAGTTTGATACAATTGTAATACCACCAATCTCTCCCCTTGAAATCAGTCAAATAATAAGCTCGCTGAAAAGTAAAAGCTCTTATGGAACTGATGGCATTTCCAGCCGAGTACTTAAAGCTTGTTCCCCACAGATAAGTAGGATTCTCAGTCACTAATGTAATAGCTCTCTAAAGCAAGGTGTCTTCCCTAATAGACTGAAATATGCCATTGTCAAACCATTGCATAAAAAAGGGAATACATCAGATGTTAACAACTACCGCCCAATCGCTCTTCTGACAGTGTTATCAATTTTATTGAGAAAGTAATGTATTAAAGAGTAGCCTCCCATATTTGTAAAAACAAGGTACTAACGAAATGTAGTTTGGTTTTTAGAAAGACATTTCAACAGAAAATGCTATATATGCCTTCACTGATCAAATATTAAATTCTCTGAATAACCAGACTTCACACATTGGTATTTTTTGTGATCTTTCAAAGGCCTTTGATTGTGTAAATCACGGAATTCTTCTAGATAAGCTTAATCATTATGGTTTGATGGCAGAGTGCACAAATGATTTAATTCATACTTAACTGGAAGAATGCAGAAAGTTGAAATAAATGGTTCATGAAATGTCAGAACATTAGCCGATTCCTCAAGAATGGGGTGCCACAGGGTTTGTTCTTAGGTCCTTCACTGTTCTAAATGACTTGCCATTCTACATTGATGAAGATGCGAAGTTAGTTCTTTTTGCTGATGATATAAATATAGTTATCACATCCAAAAAACAGGAACTAAGTGATGTAATCGTAAATAATGTGTTTCACAAAATTATTAAGTGGTTCTCTGCAAACGGACTCTCATTAAATTTTGTTAAAACACATTATATACAGTTCTGTACAGTAAAAAGCAAAACTCCAGTAATAAATATAAGCTTTGAACAGAAGTCTGTAACTACGGTAGAATTTTCAAAATTTTTAGGTGTGTGCATTGATGAGAGATTAAACTGGAAGCAACACATACACGGTCTGCTGAAACGTTGTTCAGCTATGTATGCTTTAGGGTTATTGCGAATTTTGGTGATAAGAATCTCAGTAAAATAGCTTACTATGCCTATTTTCATCCACTGCTTTCATATGGCATCATATTCTAGGGTAATTCATCATTGAGTAAAAAAGTCATTATTGATAGATGTGAAGCATTGAATTAAAATTTGTGGTGCGGCCGGGAATCGAACCCGGACCTCCATGCTTACTAGGCAGACGTCTTAACCGTTAGACTACCACACCGCTAACGATTAAGGCGCCTTGGAATAGTCTATGTACGATTTCCCTCCACAACACAAACTTTAATTCAGCTTCTTTGTTCCAAAGATAATTGCCACTACTGCCAAGGCTCTCCATGCAGCGGAATAGCACCTCAGCAATGGACATGGTGGAACAATCCTGTTATGGTGATATAAATATCAATTAATATGAATAAATAATCCCTGAGACGGATTTACGTCTCAAATATGTCAAAGACATTATTGATAGATGTGAAGCATTGAATTAAAATTTGTGGTGCGGCCGGGAATCGAACCCGGACCTCCATGCTTACTAGGCAGACGTCTTAACCGTTAGACTACCACACCACTAACGATTAAGGCGCCTTGGAATAGTCTATGTACGATTTCCCTCCACAACACAAACTTTAATTCAGCTTCTTTGTTCCAAAGATAATTGCCACTACTGCCAAGGCTCTCCATGCAGCGGAATAGCACCTCAGCAATGGACATGGTGGAACAATCCTGTTATGGTGATATAAATATCAATTAATATGAATAAATAATCCCTGAGACGGATTTACGTCTCAAATATGTCAAAGACATTATTGATAGATGTGAAGCATTGAATTAAAATTTGTGGTGCGGCCGGGAATCGAACCCGGACCTCCATGCTTACTAGGCAGACGTCTTAACCGTTAGACTACCACACCACTAACGATTAAGGCGCCTTGGAATAGTCTATGTACGATTTCCCTCCACAACACAAACTTTAATTCAGCTTCTTTGTTCCAAAGATAATTGCCACTACTGCCAAGGCTCTCCATGCAGCGGAATAGCACCTCAGCAATGGACATGGTGGAACAATCCTGTTATGGTGATATAAATATCAATTAATATGAATAAATAATCCGTCTCAGGGATTATTTATTCATATCAATTGATATTTATATCACCATAACAGGATTGTTCCACCATGTCCATTGCTGAGGTGCTATTCCGCTGCATGGAGAGCCTTGGCAGTAGTGGCAATTATCTTTGGAACAAAGAAGCTGAATTAAAGTTTGTGTTGTGGAGGGAAATCGTACATAGACTATTCCAAGGCACCTTAATCGTTAGCGGTGTGGTAGTCTAACGGTTAAGACGTCTGCCTAGTAAGCATGGAGGTCCGGGTTCGATTCCCGGCCGCACCACAAATTTTAATTCAATGCTTCACATCTATCAATAATGTCTTTGACATATTTGAGACGTAAATCCGTCTCAGGGATTATTTATTCATATTAATTGATATTTATATCACCATAACAGGATTGTTCCACCATGTCCATTGCTGAGGTGCTATTCCGCTGCATGGAGAGCCTTGGCAGTAGTGGCAATTATCTTTGGAACAAAGAAGCTGAATTAAAGTTTGTGTTGTGGAGGGAAATCGTACATAGACTATTCCAAGGCGCCTTAATCGTTAGCGGTGTGGTAGTCTAACGGTTAAGACGTCTGCCTAGTAAGCATGGAGGTCCGGGTTCGATTCCCGGCCGCACCACAAATTTTAATTCAATGCTTCACATCTATCAATAATGTCTTTGACATATTTGAGACGTAAATCCGTCTCAGGGATTATTTATTCATATTAATTGAGTAAAAAAGTATTCATTGTACAATAGCGTGTAATCAGAATAATTGCTGGAGCCCATCCACAATCATCCTGAAGACATCTATTTAAGGATTCAAGTATCCTCACAGTAACTTCACAGTATATATATTCACTTATGAAATTTGTTGTTAATAATCCAACCCAGTTAAAAAGTAATAGCAGTGTACATAGCTACAACACCAGGGGAAAGGATGATCTTCACTATGTAGGGCTGAATCTGAGTTTGGCACAGAAAGGGGTAAATTATGTAGTCACAAAAGTCTTTGGTCACCTATCAAGCAGCATCAGAAGCCTGACAGATAGCCAACTAGCATTTAAAATTAAATTAAAAGAATTTCTGAATGACAACTCCTTCTAGTCTTTGGATGAGTTTTTAGATATAAATTAGTAAATCTAAAAATAAAGAAACAAAGAAAAACGAAATGTGTCATGTAATATTTTGTGTAATGTAATGTCTTGTACAGACACCCTACATTCACCTGACACGCTCCATATCATTACGAAGTCTCATATTCATGATCTATGGAACAAGTATTACTAAAATCTATAATCTACATAACTGTGACTATTATATAATGTACACAATAACATTAGGCACTTGGTTAAGGGAGGCATTTGGGGTCGCTGTGCCAAGCTTACTGCAACTGTCAGGGATGTTTCGCAAACTCTACTACTGACAACTACCTATCTATTGTTCTGACTGTTACAGCAGTACCTTCATTGTTTTACCCATCTCTTAATAGGAGGAAAAGTAACAAGTAATACTGAATATCAAATAATCAATTTTAATTTATAAAAGGCAATCTGTTCTAGCATGATTTCTCCTTTTTTCAATAAGAATGGAATTTTTTTCCATACTTCACTGGTGTAAGTCAACTGGTAAATCAGCTTACTTAAAGCAATATTAAATACAACATTATAAAAATATTTATAAATTAACAGCAATGTTTGAAATTATCAGTTTGTGTAACATAAAACAGGACATGATATTTATTACAAAGCAGTGAAGAGAGACTATTTGAGATCGACCGCGTGGTCTGAGGCGCCATGCCACTGATTGCGCAGCAGTTCCTGTCAAAAGTTCGAGATCTCTCCCTCGTGTGTGTGTGTGTGTGTGTGTGTGTGTGTGTGTGTGTGTGGTGTCCTTTAGTAGCATGATTTAGTTTGTAAGTCTAGGGACTAATAACCTTAGAAGTATGATCACCTTAGGTTGACAAACATTTGATTAAGATTGTAAACTGATAATGATCTCCCTTATTTTTTAATAGCAATTACATAACTAAAAGAAAAACAACATGCACAGGATGACAAATCTTCCAAATAATTCATAAAAATAGTGAAATGCAAGACTTGTCTTATGTTAAACAATAACATCTTTATTGTGACTCACAATTTTGTTATGATAATCAGCAGCACATGTGAATAAAATGTACATGTGATTATGGATACTTAAAAGTTTGATAAGAATGCACAATTTTTTCTGCAAAAAACATACTAAAACTGAAATATGGTAATAAGAGAAAGTGAGTAAACAAAAGTACAGATTTTTGAAATATATGAGCCAGTAATTCCAATCATATTTGAATTTCAGAGCAACATTTGTTACCAGAGATATAATCATTTTACAATAAAAACATATATTTGTCAAAGTGGAATAAAAAATATCTCTCTACTTATAACATGGATAAAACAGGTATAACTGATAAAACATATCACACTCAATATCTTATTCACAGGAAACAAAAGAAATACTCTTCATTTATGAATACATTATAGAATTTTCGTTGTTTAATTAAATTTGTTTTAATCAAGCATGACTGTTGAAAACAACAAGTATTTCATTTTTCAATTAGTATTCCTATGTCACAGCCCACTATTTATTCCCTTCATTCATTGAGAATACTCCATTCAATAAAAATATTGCTTAGCGTAATATGATGCACACGTAACCATGTGGCTCTGACAATGTCTAACAGTAAGAACTTCTAGGATGAGGTACTATATGAATGAAGTACTCAATGAGATTTTTATCACTAAGAAATAAAGATAACGTCTTTGTATATCATACTACATAAAACTTGGTGTTGATGCTCAATAACATATCTTTGCAATATGCTTGTCCACTGCCACATGGTCCTGTTTGCAGTTATCTAAGCATTTGGAATATAATTCTGGGAAAATTAGAAATTGTAAATGAAATGTATCTGAGTTACTCTATATGAATCAGAGTTTACTATTATTCTTAAAACAGGAAACTGACATCAAAACGAGACACTCAAAACAAATTCCCTATTACAAAGCAACACATTTTGAATCAACACATGGCACCACCATAGTAACAAAAGATTTGCAAAGGGGTGCAGGGTGGAAGGGCGTGTGCAATTCCGCAGTACCAATCACAGCTCTCTATTTTGTGGTGGGGAAAGGGAGAGGAGGAAGACGAAGAAGCAAGAAAGGAGTGCAGTCTGCCTATTAAATAAATTAAATAGTTATGCCAACAGGCAAATATCCTGCAAACTAAAAAGTCCCAGAAAAATACCATATTTTTATTCAAGTTACCATCACAGATATAAACTGCAAAATTTGAACTATCAAAATTACTAACAAGACACAGCAATACACAGCACTGGTTTCCATTTCATGCAAAACATCCTCAATCATGTGTTGTGCAAGAAAGCCCCATTCTTCATGCTGGATTTTAATTTGTACAAGCTATTTACTAAAGGTAACTGATAAAATTCCAATATCTCACCTATTTATCTACTTCTAAGCATAGAATAGGAATGCCTTAAAATATATGGAGAATCTGTAGCAGGTACTTCAATAATATTATGTTAATTCTATGTAAGAGACTAACAGCATTACACCTCTTTTCAAAATTTACAGCAACATGCTTCACAGCTTTATTTGATGTGCTAAAACTTTAAAATAATAGAACAACAAAAGCAAGCACCACTCAGAAAATATCGAGGTCTCCTGTAAAGAGGTACTAGGAAATCAATACTACTTCTGAGACATCAATATAGGATAATAGTTTAAGGTTTAACAATATAAAAGTTAACTAACATAAAACTCTTCAAAATACAAAATAATTGCAGGCTACAAGTAGGCAAGAGAGGGTTATATCACACAACAGCCATAAACAAGATAGAAGACCATTTTCTTAGGGATCAAAAGAATTTTTCTCAATATGAGAAATCATACAAAGACAGAAAGCTTACGTAAGTCGATTAAATGAAAGACATTACTTTACTTTTTATCATGGAAAGATTTTTTAATAATTAGTATGGATATTTCCTAAACCTCTCTATTACCTCAAAAACTGTATATATTTTGAAACTAAAAAAATCTTTGAAGTACTGATACGACACATTTACTATAACAATTTTAAAATACTCAAATACAAATTGTCTGTGATCATTTTAAGAGAAACACTATGAATTATTGCAATCCTCCTTTAGTCCTCAATACTTCATTTTGTACATGATATGTACCTTATTTTACATAACTGTGTGAAGTAGAGAGAGAGATCTTAAAACAGCAACATAAGGGACTGAACCAAGAAATGCAAAGCAACTCTCTGAAGTTAATCCTTTGCAAATGTATAAACACCACATAGTTTAGCACTGAACAGCATCATAATAAAATGAAGCAAGACTTACAACAATTGAACCAGAAACAAATTGAGAAAGTGATTATAATACACGAGATTACGTCTCCAATTACCAGCTGCACGAAGAGGTCAAAATGAATAAGTAACTGAATAGCAGAATAAATGGAAGCAATTCAGAAGAAAATTGTTGATCACCATCACAGAAGGCTCATTTTAAGAATGTCTGATATTCTATTTAGAACTGGAAAGTTTGTAGCTGACTGGTTTCACACTTATAAAAAGGTAAAGAATTTATTCACATTTAAATCTGGTAGTGTACTGATCTCTAAGGTGGTATTTATTTATGATGATTAATGTAAAAGACTCCCACCTCTAATACTGTTTCTTTGCTGTAACTTAAAATGTCTGATTTAAATTATAACACATTCCATTTAAAAAAAAAATGTGGTTGAGAAACCACACATTATAAACAATCACAGTAACTGTTTAATGCTCACTGAACTTATTCCAGATATATACAAACACACATTCTACATTTTTCATATCACTTCATACTCCCAGCCAATATTTCAAATACCAATCTGAATTCATTTCTCTAAAAATCCATACAACACTGACATCTGTAGAATATAATCAAGAATCAAACACTTTGGCTGATTCTGTAAAACTTTCTTCTAAGTTGACACTAGCAATTAGATATATATCAATGTACAGTAAAGTTTCTTTGTACTTTATCCATTTACATCAGCTGAATTTATCACATACCAACGAATACTGAGCAATTACTCTATAAACATTTACAGCCAAAACATTTTAATAGAAAAATAACAACTTCTGAGACTCAGATTCAAGTTATTCTATCATTTAACAGGTACACACAATGTTCAGTGATGGTGTCATCAAGATACCACTTTTTCTGCCATATGAACAAATGGCAACTACATATAATTAAAAATCACATTTTATATACTTTACGAAATGAACTTTCCAAATAAGAATGTACTCCTTTTGAACATGGCATGAACTATAAATGCACAAGCAGAAAGTAACCACATACACAATAACGAACAGAAAATCTCTGTAAATTCTTGAAGCTAAACCACACTCAAAAAATGGAATCTTAGATAGTGTTTCAGAAAAACTGAATTTAGTTTCTTAGCTAGAATTAAGCAATCGTAAACTTGATGAGAATCTACTAACCTTTAGCAAATTTATAAAACCATCTCAGAAAGTTCTACATAGCTCTAAGAACATTCACTTCCATGCAAATATAGCATATGCCTTAAAAACTTACTGTGAAACAATTTAACTAGATGGATCCCATTATGTGCCTAGCAAAGTAAATTAGTTGTGTATGTAAATGCCTGTTTCACATGGTCCCTGACTTGCAAAAGACTGTTTGCACACAGTGTCAATTTTAGATATTGAGAAGTGGAAAATAAAATAACTACTGTACAATTGTGCTTGTTGTGTGGCATAGTTCTGTCAAATAGTTCATGTTCTGAATATAAGCACTCAGTATTACTGAAATGTTAATACGAGAATCACTATTTGCTGAGAAATTCAGTCTTTACCAATCAATTGAAAACAGAAAATTCAAATCTGTAAATTATAACACCACCACAAACATATTTGATTACAAGTCTCAAATCAGAAGAGTGAGAAAAATCAAGCCTGCTTCCAAATATTGAAAAGATATCTTAAATTCAGGACATTTCAGACTGCCTTTCATGGAATTTTCACTAGTTTCACCTACTTTTTCACTTAAATGTAATCTGCTTCATTTATCCAATTGTTTTCTCATTCTGTGTAAAAAAAAAAGGGGGGGGGGGGGCAAAAAGAGTTTATTCAAATTATAATTACACATTTGATATTTTACATTATGTCCCTTAAAAGAGAAGAAAACAACTGACATATTTTCAAAACCTGACGCAAATCTCTTTTACTCCTAAACATGTAATAAAGTACCGGTATACTAAAAAAAGTAAGAGACAGAAATGATGTATTACAATTCTGCTGACTATGATGAATGATTCTGCATTATGAAGAATGACCAAAATGAATGTTTAAAAAACTTTGGTGGTGGTCTGAAAATTAACTGCAATAACCATTAAATGCAAAGTGAATTGACATTTATGGAGATTGCTGGAGGGGGGGGGGGGGGGCAAATCTGCAGGTCTATCTAAAAGCACAGTACAGAATTATGTGACAATTCAGGAAATACAGTGACAGTAATAATGCTATGTTTGAATGACAATATGAACTGCACAAAATAGTATCGAAATGCACAAAATAGCATCAGTAACCTAATAGGATACATCAAGTACAGAACATCCAAGATATTCTCTTTCAGGTAGCAAGAAACTTAACTAAAGGTTCTACACTAGAGCCCAACATCATGATCTTCATTAGTTTATGACAGTATATGCATAATGCGCAAAATGTCCAAATGAAATTGAGCATAAAAATATATTCACTGAATAAGACATTCTTCTAGTTTAATCTCAATTTTTTATATCGACCCCAAGAAAATATTTTGGGCAAAAAAACTTAAATGTATTTGTATATATTATGACAAAATAGCTACGAAGACTTCTTCAAATTGTAATAGTAATATCATCATAATATAAATTAAACTTTCATAACAGACACAACATTTTAATTATAGAATAACAAACTTTATAAAAACAGCTGCTAACAGGACAATAATTCTGCTCTATGATTTATGAACTATGTTTAGAACTTCTGATCAGAAAAATATCTATTTTACATTATTTGTATATAGATAAAGTATTAACAATAACTTGCACTCACAACCTGAGTTTTGTATGCGCTCACTACATAATTGTTACCACAGCCAAATATCTGTTGAAAAAGAAAACAATTATGAAAGACGTTAAAACACACACACACACACACACACACACACTCACACACACACACACACACACACACACACACAATACCATACAAATTATCTGAGATTTCTAGAGTTTTACACAGACTGACATCCATAGATTACTATGACACGGTTTCTGAATGACAAGTGCTTTTTTTTGTAGGCATCACGGGCATGGTAATTTAATAGATCATATGAAGAAGCAGGAGGAATCATAATTTTTCTATCTGTATATACATGCACTGTGAGCTAAGGTCAGGAGAAAAACACTTGAAAAATGAAGAGGACAAAGAAGCAGAGTGACGAAGAGGTGGACTATAAATATGAAATGGCTATTTAACTTACAATAAGTGTCTGCAAGCTTTAACATTATCTACATCTCTCTAAAACCTTCTTGTGCTTGTGAGCAAGGAATCTTCCATGAATGAAGTTATTTTAGACACACATTCAATTTAATTTAAACACTATGCTCTGCATAAAAGAGCAAATCAATTGTTAGAAGATGTGCTAGAGTCAATAGATAACATAAGGCCGAGTTTCATGAGGTATTCAACAGATCTTGACTGTGGTTCATAATGTAGCATGCATCCATACACGACTGTTTTCAATATAATATCACAAGCTCACTAATTTCATTCAAAACTAGTTGTATGAGATGTTTCAATTTTCACATTAGAATCTACTTCCTTCTCCATACACAGCCTATGTGCCTTGCACTTGTCATGGTGATTGACAATCTCAAGCCTAAAATTACTGTTTCCTTCAGCAAATGAAGTCCGTATGTCAGGAACCGCACTGCTCCACTTTCGACAATACTTGCAAAACATGGTATTGAGTTGTTCATCATATTGGAGCCACACAAAAGTCTCCATCCAACCATGGCGGAAACGACCTCCTTTGCGGGTCTGCGGTGTGCCAGAATTACATGTGGTGCTTCCACTTGTGGACCAACCCTTTGGTGATTTAGTGGGCACTGACTGTATTACAGATATTTCTTGCCCAGCTGTAGATGCAGTTGTACACTGACCCATCCTTGAACTAGAAGAACGCGATTTGCCATTTACCTGGCTTGTGCCAGGTGACGTCTTGACAGATGAACCTGCAAGCAACGCTGGATTCTTCCATACTTTGACACTCTGTTTGGCTCGAGGTGACTGTGTTGCGTTTCCTTGCTGTTGCGAAGAAAATACACCTGTTGCTGGTGTTGCCAGTTTTGGTAAATCCAATTTCTGATTGACAAGATACTGTTTTAATGTTTCATGTGGATGAAGGTAATTAGTAGGAGAATGCTGATGATAACTTGCCGTCTGATCATCACTCCTGTGAGGAGTTTCCAAATTGTGGACAGATTCTGAGAAAGATGTTATGCCAATGGTTTCATCTGTTTCTCCTCTTCCATACGCCACATTTGTCTGTCAACAGAGAAGGAAAGTATTTGTCAGTGCCTTGATTTAGTCATATCTTCTTAATTTTTTGTCTTTCTCACTAACTATTTTATAATGTGTAGTAATCATCCAAATGTGAGGCACTACATGTCCAGCAAAATGATTTAACTTATATTTGACAGCATTTCTTTCTCTCTGTTAGGTCAAATCTGGCTTTCATTTCTCTTCTCAAGAATATATTCACTGCATGCAGCATTCTTCACTCAACATTTTATTTGTCGTTTTATGTCTTCTGCCAAAACAGTTTCAAAATGAGTTTCGAAGCCTTATATAAAGCCACTTTTTCAATGATTATAACAAAAAGGAAAAAATGTAATATGACTAAAATGAATGTTGGTTTAAATGTGAAGCATTCACAATACTACAAAAAAACTCAAACTTCACGAATATGGTGCTGCATACAATTTATATGCAATGAACTTCACTGTATACAACAACCAAATACTAAATTACTCAAAAATATTTTTGAGGATAGGTTGCTTACTCACCACAGAGACGACCGATGAGCCGCAGAAAGGCACAAATAAGACAACAACATTAAAGCTTTCGGCTGTTTAGGCCTTCGTCGGCTTTCTGCAGCTCATTGGACGTCTCTGTGGTGAGTGAGCAGCCTATCCTCAAAAATATCCTGGAATTTCCATTATTTGAAATACTATATTATGTTTGTTCAAGTGTCAGAGAGAGAGAGAGAGAGAGAGAGAGAGAGAGAGAGAGAGAGAGAGAGGGAGAGAGAGAGAGAGAGAGAGAGAGAGAGAGAGAGAGAGGAGAGAGGGAGACCAATAAGGCAAAGAATCTTGCCCAATGTCAAATGGCTACTTTCAAAATTACTGGTATTGTTTTTTCGCCACCTCCACAAGCTGGTATCACTTCAATAATAATCATTCTACAGACCCCCAAAAATATGTTCACATTTTGTAAGTAGTTCATTCTCCCCCGCCCCCGAAAAAAAGACTTCACACTCTCAAAATTGTGAATTCAGCAAAGCAATTGATAGCATTTTCCGTACTACTCCTGTCAAGGAATAATTACGAATTCACTTGCCCATAAAATTGTATGTATCACTCATTTAAATGAATATTCAACATTTCTTGTATGTTCTGACCTGTAATGCCATTAGGTGGCATGTAAAAACCATTCATCGAAATCCATTACAAAAAATATGGTAGAACAAGTCACAAATAGCACAATGAAAAGACTGTTGAACAACTTATAATTTGGCTGAAAGAGCCTTCTACAGAAATAGAAACACACACACACACACACACACTGCCTCGAGGCAACTGCACCTGATGGGAATAGCCTGAGAGTGAGATAGTCATATGTACTGAGGAGGGGGAGGGGGGAGGGATGGATAGTAGGAAAATGCTATCAGACAGCGTATGCATGGAATAACTAGAAACTGGACAGGATATTAGCTAGCCGAAGGAGGAGGGAGGGGTAGGGCAGGTGGCAAAGTACAATAGCAGAGACAGGGAAAGGACTAGTGACTACATTGATGGCATAGAGGTTGTGACTGAACAGGCAAGGGGAGAGATGATGGACTAGGACTAGCAAGGGAATGTGAAAACATAGAGATATTGTAGGGAGAGTTTCTATCTATACAATTGAGAAAATCTGGTCTTGGTAGGAACAATCCAGATGGTACAGGCTGTGAAGTAGTCATTGAAGTAAACCATATTGCGTGTGGCAGCATAATCAGTAACTGGGAGGTCAAGCGGTGCTTATCCAGTTTGTTGAAGGCCATTAATGATGACAAACAGTACATTAGTAGTTATGCCCATGCCCATGCACATGTAGTATGCTGCACAGTGGCTGCAGCTTAGTTTGCAGCTATATAACTTCTTTCACACGTTGCCCTGCCTCTAATGGCATAGGAAACACCTGTGACATGACTGGATTTTGTGGTATGATGAATATGACACAATCTTACATTTTCATTCATCTAGTAGAAGCAGGGGTATGAGGCACGAGGCAAGGAACAGGTAGCTGGGGTTGATTAGGGAGAGGCAAGGATATTGCACAGGTTTGGTTAGCAGAAGAATATCACTGTAGGAGGGATGGGTATGATATTCCTTATCTCCTGGCAGGATGGAAGGTGGTCCAACGCCTGTTGGAGAATGTGATTCAGATGCTCCAGTTCTGGATGGTAACGAATCCTTCTTCCTTTGTGATAGGCTGGTGGGTTTGGGGGAGATAGTGGATGACTGGAGAGACAAGGCATGGTCATTTATTTTTATACAAGGTTGGGATGGTGATTTCAGTCTATGAGTGCCTAGAGAGAGAGACCCTTGGCATATTTACATCAATGAAGATGTGTGAGCTGCTGGATGGAAGAGACTTCTTTTTATGGAATGGGTGACAGCCTTGGAAGTGGAGGTATTACTAGTGGTTGCTAGGTATGATATGTATGGAACTACTAATGTAGCCATATTTGAGGTGAAGGTTAACATTGAGGAAGTTGGCTTGTTACACTGAGGAGGATCAGTTGAAGTAAATGAGGGAGAAGGTGTTAAGGTTTTTGTCCTTGCCGTCAGTCCAGATTACATAAGATGTGATCACAGAATCTGATCCAGGTGAGGGGTGTGAGATCCTTATAGATGGCTGATGAATAAGATGGCATTGGATGAAGCCTTCCAGGTGCTCATTGCGTACCATGGATTTGTTTGTAGGCGACACCTTCAAAGGACAAGTAACTGTGGTTGAGCATTGGTCATGTTGATCAGGATAGAGGTTGTAGGTTTGGGGTAATCAGGCTCTGTGAAAAGTACTGTTAAAAAGCAGCAATGCCATGAGCACTGGAGATGTGCATTTAGAGGTGGATAGCAGAAACTGCGAGAAACATGGTGCCAGTGGTATAGAGAAAGAAACTAGAAAACTGGTGGAGGAAATAGCTGAAGTTAGAAGTACAGTGGTAGAGATGGTGTGTGTGTGTGTGTGTGTGTGTGTGTGTGTGGCTTAAGGATTTGAGAAGGGGCTGAAGATACTGTCAGTTTTTTTGGAATGTAATCACAGTAGCAGGCTTTGTAGTTAGACAAATCAGACAGTGCAGAGTCTGTCCACCAGGTAATCTGTGCAGTTCAAACCAAAGTGGTAGAGCGTTTGTCAGCAGGTAGAATTTTCATAATATTTTTGTTATTCCATCCTGGACATTCCAAAGTTTGATAACAAGAATGACAGTTCTTTTCATTTGTTGGCTTCCTGACTCTAAACCAAACTGCTCTCTCTTGAATACCACAAATCTTAGAATTCACTATCAATCTTCACAATCAAATTGTCTTTATCACTGGACTTCATCTTTCAATTTAACTAAGACCTCTGGCTAAATTGCAAACAAGCAACCACACTGTACAATTCAAAAATTACACAGAAAGAACAGAAATATCATCCATTTTCTGACCTATCTCTGTTTGTGCAAGTATCATATTAAATGCCACAGGTCAGTGTCCAACAGGCCCTAAATTAATGTGGCATCACTAACACTAGACAGATTATATCTGATGACCAATACAAATTAATTTTATGGCTTTACTATGTTCAACTAGTTAACTGGAGTATGTTTCATTTGCTATGTAACCGGAAAAAAGATATTACAATAACTTAACACTTCAAACAAGTAAAAAAAGTAGATGAAATAATAACAGGTGTCTTATAACAGATACTAATCACGACAAGTACTGTTGCTTGAACAGCATATAAGCACAATTAACATTAAACTGTGAAGAAATTCATGAGGGGAAAACACACATTATGGCAATTGTCACCATATGCTCCACTAAAAAGGTAAGGTAAAGCAGTCAACAATCCGAAGATTGGTTTGAACACCACAGTGCTTTACTAGGCATGGTCCTGTTTGGAGGTGGTATGCCGTTGCCTTCCTCCGACCTTAGAACTGACTTACCCAGCCAGTTATAGGGGGACCTACAGTTCAACGTGGGTTTCGAACCACAGTGCTACTCGGTATTTTTCACATTAGCAGTACTGCCAGAGGTGAAAGAAGTGAGAAGTGACAGATAAAAATCCTAGGACCTGGTGGGGATCGAACTCGCGAGCTTTGGATTTGTAGTCTGGCACTCTACCACTGTGCTACGGAGCCGCACTGACTGTGAGACAAGGGTAAGAACTAAGCAGGTGAGCCAGAGAGACATAAGAAGCGTGATAGGCTGAAGCAAGAGAAGGGAAAGAAAAAAATTGAGGCTAGGGAGTTGTGGGAACAAAGAATATGTTTAAGGAGAACATCCATTGCTCAGGCCAAGTAGAAAGGGTTGAAATGGGATGCACAGTGGAGCAGCTACTGAAACCAAGCATGTGTGGGGGCATGCTCTGCAACTGAACAGACTACCTGTCTTGTCACAGTCAATTGGCGGACATTTATGCAGACAGAATACTTGTAGTAGATTCACATGCAAGCCTGTTAAGATTGCAGACATATGGCTGCAAGCAGATGGTACTAAACTGCTGTGACAGAAATGGTGTAGTTGGTAGTGGAGGGGCGTATAGGATAGGTCTTGCACCAAGGTCTTTCAGAGGAATACAAAACACGAACAAAGGAGCAGGAATGGACTAGTAGTGGAAATTAATGTTGCATACATTGAGTGGCCACCCTCATGAACAGACATTGCCAAGATGGGGTGGCTTGCATGCCTCAACGATACGTATAGCCATATCGTGAAACCATAGTGGAGGTGTCTCTGTAGAGAGACCAGACAAACATGCGGTTCCTGTAGAGGAACAGCAGCCTTTTCAATTGTTCAGGAGCAACAGTCTGGATGATTGACTGAGCTGGCCTTGTAATATCAGCAAACATGGCTTTGCCTTGCAGTTACTACAAACGGCTGAAAGCAAGGGCAAACTAAAAGTTGTTACCTTCCCTGAGAACATGCAGCTTTAGTGTTTGAATATATGATGGTGTCTTCTTGAGTAAAATATTCTGGAGTTAAAACAGTCCACCATTCACATCTCCTAGTGGGAACTATTCAGGAGGATGTCGTCGTCAGGAGAGACAAAATAGGTATTCTACAGATTTGAGTGTGGAATGTTCTCTCTCTTAATCAGGTAGGCAACTCACAAAATTTAAAGGAGAAATGGAGATGTTAAAGTCAGATAGCGATTAGTGAAGTTCGGTGGCAGGATGAACAGGATTTCTGGTCAGATGAGCATAGAGTTATAAATACAAAATCAATTGGCAGTGATGCAGGAGTAGGGGTGGTAATGAATAAGAAAATAGGAATGTGGTTAAGTTACTATGAGCAGCATAGTAACAAATAGTAGCAAAGATAGACACGAAGCCAACACTCCCCACAGCAGTACAAGTTTATATACCAACTAGCTCTGCCAATGATGAAAAGATAAAAGAAAATATTCAGAAAGTTAAGGGAGAGGAAATCTTGATTGTGATGGGGGACTGGAACTGGTAGATGGAAAGGTTAGAGAAGGAAATGTAGTAGGTGAATATGGCTTGGGAAGAAGTAATTAAAGAGGAGATCGCCTGGTAGATTAAATTTTGCTCTGCACAAAATTCATCACAAACACCTTGTTTAATCATCATGGGAGAAAGTTATATTATTATTGTTTAGAGATGACTAGACTGCTTGGTCATCAGTCCCCTGAAGAAGTTTATATCCATGGAAGAGACCAGGAGGCACTGGGAGGTACCAGATTGACTTCATAATGGTAAGGCAAAGGTTTAGAAGCTGGGTTTTGAAGTGTAAGACATATCCAGGGGCAGATACAGACTCTGACAATAACTTATTGGTTATGAACTGTAGACTAAAACTGCAAAAAGGCATAAAATTATGGAGATGGAACCTGCACTAATTGAAAAATCAAGAAGTTGGTTGAGAGTTGAGGAAGATGAGATAGCAGATATAATGCTACGAGAAGAATTTGACAGAGCATTAAAAGATCTGAGTAGAAACAAGGCCCCTGGAGTAGGTGATATTCCATCTGGACTGCTGATATCGTTAGGAGAGCCAGTCATGATGAAATTGTTCCACCTGGTATACAAGATGTACGAGACAAGGGAAACACCTCAGACTTCAAGAAGAGAAATGTAGGAATACGGGAGACAATACTAACATTATGACTTATCTTAGAAGATATGTTAAGGAAAGGGAAACCTATGTTTTTAGCATTTGTGGATCTGGAGAAAACTTTTGACAATGTTGACTGGAATACACTCTTTCAAATTCTGAAGGAAGCTGGGTAAAACATAGGAAACAATGAGTTATATCCAAGTTACGCAAAAACCAGACAGCAGTTATTAGAGTCAAAAGGCATGAAAGAGATGCAGAGGTTGGGACGGGAGTAAGATAGGGTTGTATTATTTCCCCAATGTTATTCAATCTGTACATTAAGCAAGCTTTGAAGTAATGTGAGGAGGATGGAATTAAAAGTTCAGGGAGAAGAAATAAAAACTTTGCAGTTTGCTGGTGACATAGTAATTCTGTCAGAAACAAATGACCTGGAAGAGCAACTGAACGGAATTGGCCAGGTCTTAAAAGGAGGGTATAGATGAACATTAACAAGGGTAAAACAATAATAATGGAATGTATTGTCAGAAAATCATGCAATGCTGAAGGAATTACATTATGTAATAAGACTATATTTTAGGAAGTCCTATCTGGAAGCATTTGTCTTCAGTATACCATTGTATGGGAGTGAAATGTGGACAATAAGGAGTTCAGACAAATGAGGAAGATTAGATAAGTAGATCACGTAACTAATGAGGAGGTGCTTAACAAAGGTGGGGAGAGAAGGAGTTTCTGGCACATCCTGACTAATAGAAGGGATAGATTGGTGGGACACATTCTGAGATAACACGGTGTTGTCAACTTAGCATTAGAAGAAAGTGTGTGGGGTAAAAATTGTAGAGGAAGACCGAGGAATGAATACAGTAAGCAGATTCTAAAGGATGCAGGTTGTCTTTTATTCTCAGATGAAGAGGCTTGCACAGACCACAACAACAACACTGGGTGGGTGGCAGAAAGCTCTTGTGAATGGTGTGGAAAGGATATTTCAAGAGACAACAAGAAGCAGTCAAAACCCAAAGGAGAATATGATTGACTCATTCTGTGTGGCACTAACTCCTGGTTCATGGATGGGGGAAGAAGTGCTCCTTTGTGCTCGATCAGAGGTATTCAGACATTGAGAAAAATTGAGGATAGAGGAAACAGGAAAATTTGTAGCAGCGGTTGGGGGAAATGTGAATATATGCTTTCCCAGAGTATACAGTTTACAAAGAGTTCTTGGGCTTCCAGCAGGGTGGCAGTCTTCAAATAGAAACATTTCGATGAGGAACATACTCAATCATGTTTGTTTTTTTTTTTTCCCCCAAAATGTCAAGATTTAAAGGATGCCAAACTATACATGCACTTAGACCCCCCTTTCAAAAATAATAATCAATGATCCAGGCTGGGTCCAAAGGAGATGGTGGGCAGGGTGGTGAGAGAACCAGCTGCACTGCTCATATCTACATCAGAGCATTGCGGCCATGTTTCGTGAATGGGACACTTTTTGGTGCACTCTCAACATGTTGTGGCTATTGCTGGATTCCATACTGTACTCCCTATTTACTAGATTCTTGTGAACCTGTATTTCTATAGTTTCTTTTATGACGCTATCCCAAAAGCTGCCAGATCGGCACAGCACCCTAAGGTTCTCAAAGTCAAAGTTCTTTGTTACTGTGCTCAGCTATAGCAGATTTCTCCATCTGTTCAAGTCGGTCATGTCTAATACGCTTCTGTCCCAGTTTTTAGATACATTGGTGCAGTTGTCCAATGTACTGTAGACTGCATTTACAAGCAATGCTGTATAATGCTGGTGTGTTTAGTTTGATTGGGTCTTATGCTGGGCCAAGCAATTTTTCCATCTACGATGATGGTCAGAGGACAGTTTTCTATGTTTGATTATTTCAGCAGCCTCCCAATTTTGGCTGATAACAGTCCCAAATATGGAAGATTTGAGTCTCTCTCTCTCTCTCTCTCTCTCTCTCTCTCTCTCTCTCTCTCTCTCTCTCTCTCTCTCTCTCTCATTGTCGTCGTCACCATCACCACTGCTCATGAATTTTGGTAACCTTTCTCTTCTTGAAAGCCCTACCAATCTGTGTTTCAGTGTACCTATATTTCTGAAATAAGCGCAATTTTTGTCAGAGACAAAGTGTTTCCTGCATCTGCTATTGTGCTGGATGTGGCAGCTAGCTGCATGTTGGTGCAGGTCTGTGTATGCCTTCCTTGTATATTCTGTATGGCCCAACAAGCCATCCTCTTCTTCCTAATTACATCTAAGAATGGAAGACAGCAATTCTTTTCTAATTCCATAGTGAAAATGATGCTTTGGTGGATGCTGTTTAGATGATCCATAAATTCATCTACAGTCTGCCTGCCATGCTGACAAATCACAAAAGTGTTATTGACTTAGTGAATGAAGTGCTTGGGTTTACAGTGACCAGTTAGTAGGGCCACTTCCTCAGAGTGATCCATGTAAAGATTTGTGATCCCTGGAGCAAGTGGAGACACCGTGGCCACCCATCCATTTGTTCATAAAACTCTTCACTGCACTTGAAGAAGGTAGTCATTAATACATGTTCATAGAACTTCACTGTTTCAGGCTCAAAGTTTGATTCAGAAGCACCAAGGCTTCTTGCAGAGGTACTTTTGTAAACAAAGAAATGATGTTGAAACTCAGGAGCAGGTTATTTCTTTATATTTGGATGTCCTTAAGTATTCTCACGAAATCCGTTAAGTTTTCCATGTGATGACTGCAGTGTCCCACAGGGATTTTAGAAGTGTTGCCAGATATTAGACCAGGTCCTAGTTATGTGAATTAATAGTGTCCTATATTGGCTGTGGAGGCACCACACCTTTGTGTATCTTTAGCAGTCCACTGATGTGTGGAGGCATTGGTGCTCTGGGATATAACAGTTTCTTCAGTTCCTCTAGTAGATCAGGATCCTTAAGTAGCACCACTGTTTTTCTGGTCATTGCAATGGTAGGGTCAATGTGGAGTTTCCTGTAGGCTGTGTCTTGTAGAAGCGAGCAGATTTTAAGGTGGCAGTTGTCAGTGTGAATCAGCACTGTTGCATTTCCCTTGTCTGCTGGAAGGACCATGGTGTCAGTATCATCCCTCAATGCCCATATAGCCTGCATGTTGGACTTCTTTCTGGATCTCGACACTATCTGCCTAAGGGGCACCATCACAAGCCTAACAATGGCGCTCTCAATAATTATTAATTCCCTCTACCCCCCCCCCCCCCAATGCACCTACTTGGACACTGCTGGAGTGGCCATATGTCTACTCACAGGACGAATGGGCATTGGTGAATGGCCAGCCTCCACAATGTCCTTCTGCATCGAGCAAAGCAAATGCCATTGAACCCGCCACTTCCCTTATGGAGAGGGCAGCTCTACTAAATCTGGTACACCTAAAGGTGCCTCTACAGCAGGGACACCTGAGCTGTGCTACTCGACGCACCGGACTCCCCACCGCCACTGCACCCCGAGACAGCTATGATGCGTATTTAGCACTTCTGTGAAACATATCAGGTACTGTCGACAAGTTTTTCTCTCTTTACTATACAATTCTTGTTTTTATACTTACGCAGTATTGTTTCTTCGCCTTCAATATGCAACAACCATGGGAGGCAAACCTGTATGGAAGGGGTTCCACACCTAACATCAAGGGGGAAAAAATCTTTTGTTATAAATATGCTTAATGTGGCATGTGTGTCTGAATACAATAAAACGCCGTTTTTACATTCCCGGATTTTATGTTTTCCCGTCATTTAAACCATTTTTTGTTGATCCTGTCATATTTCCTATGTTCACAATGTTAATTTGCCCCCATTTTCTGTTAAAATATTTACACTTTTCCCGCGTTTTAAGCTTTTTGAAGCCATGTCGTGAAGAAAAAATGATTTAATTGACATAAATTGATGGTGGCATGGCTTTCGACTTAAAGTATGGTGTTTATAAATGTTATGCAGTCCAGTTTCTCGACATTTTGCATTTATTCAAATGTATATTTCGCATTTTGTTGTTTGTAGTGCGCGCCTAGTTGACTTACAACATGGTGGCTCATGGGAGTAAAGTAGCCCATCAGCCACCTCGCCGATTATGCAACTGGCAGTTTTTCATTGCTTTGCATGACGCATTTAGAGAATTTATTCTTGTTGTGAAATTCAAATATTTTTGTGACTTTTATAAATGATGAGATATATAGTTTGCTTGTGTATGTTTTTCTGCGCACTGAAGGAGGCCCAGTACATTATAACCTCAAAAAAAAAATAAAAAAAATAATAATAGTGTGAGATGCCAATCATATGCAAACTTCACAAAAATACTTATGCATATACTTGCTCTCGAGAACACAAATAAATTGTCGATTATTGTTGCGTGAAACAAAAGAAAATACAAAAAGAATGGAACTTATGCAGTTTTACTACATAAATAATTAGTGCCAGTTAAAGGCTTCTGACTAATCGACTATGATGAATGAAATTACATCAAAAATTTCTATTTCCCATAAAATTACCAGTGCTTAAAATGGTGAAAATTTAGATTACCTTTACTGTATAATAAACTTCCTGGTGAGAATTTTGATGCCTATTATCTACATATATCACAAATAAACTATGATAATGCAAGAGTGATCCAGTAAGCATTTTTTACTATTTAAAACATTATTTCCCGCATTTTACACCATTTCACTGAAGTCCCTTGAAAAGTGTAAAAACGGTGTTTTACGGTTTCATATGTTTAAGCATGCATTCCTCATACAGTGTATGAATCCAAAGAGTACTGTAAGGGAGCTTTCTATTTGCTCTTCAGCTTCTACCACTAAGGTGTGTGTACATAAACACCTGGTAAACCATTTCGGTAAACCAACAATTTCACAACGCCGCTATAAAGATTAGACTTACCTATTAAATTTATGCTGATACGTGTATCTATAAATCATTTATTAGCTCAGAAGGCAATTAAATTCTGAATTTAAATCTTTACAGGCATTCCATAGTAAGCAAATATCACAATCAATTTTCTTTGCATATAGCGTTACTGACATTGTTTTTGAACGTTGTTTCACCTAGATTTTGCCACTTGAAGACATCTCAAACACCCAACAAGTCCTGCAGTTTCGCAGTATGCTCATGCTGAGCCTCTGGGCCATCACAATCTGCCCTCAATCAAACTCAGATATATTGTGTGTCTTCCCCATTCTACACATGGACAGCACACTCAGTGACACTACAGGCTTTGTGAATCTGCACGACCCAGCAGTCATTTCTCGTCAAGTGGCACTGCTGTTACCTTTATGGGTTTATATTGGTGGCAGGTAGGTGGTCATAATGGTTTGGCTGTAAGTGTAGTATAGAGTAATCTCAAATTACAGGTCACTATTACAAGTGACAACCTAAACACTAAAAAATGTAATGTAAACAACAGTGCTATCTCAGTTATAATAAGAACGAAATTTTCTATTACAGGTAAGGTCTATGATAACTTCAAAAGCATTTTATCATTAATGGGGAAAGTCAATGACCATGAATGCTCATAAATACATGAAAATTTGCTTTGAATATAAATTGTTCATCCCAAACACTAGTTACACACAATTTCTTACAAAACTGCATGTCATACTATAAGAGATATTTAAAAGATTACCTTTTCAGGATCTAAAATGGCAACATATTAAAATCCATCAAGAACTGACAGATGATTCCATAAATATTAAAATGGGAGCATTGGTTTTGCGAAGAAACGAAGTATCAATATAAAAGGACCAAATCACATATATTTCAATGCTGTGACTTACAGCTATTATTTCCATCCAGTTAAAATAATTATGCTATTTGAACAATAAACTTTTTTTACTAACCTGACAGTGTTTCATAGCTACTCATTGTCAAAGAGCAAGTGTGGGATTTAAGGAAGTGATCAACACAAAGTGGAACAGAACAATAGGCACATCTGATTTCTGCATTTAACAGTCCAATATGAAACACCACACCAAATACTTTTTGAAACAATGTTATTGGTAAATAAATGTAACAATCTGACTCTGTAAGGTACTTTATGTCATAGGCTTGCACTTTGGTGCAGAAAGTTGTTTGACTAGCAAAGAATAGTAAAGAAGAGTGAAATCTGATGAGGAAATTTTGTTTGAAGTTTTTCACATTGCAGACTTACAGAATTAATTCCTCCTCATGAACAGCTTAGTTGTGAAAAGAAGTCAAGATATTGCTAATATTTTGTTTTCATCATTGGGAATATCACGAGTGCAATATCCTTGTACAAAAAAATTTCATCCAATAGAGTATGATCTTTTGTGCCCTGACCAAAAAGTTTTTTGCATAAACACATAAATGTTCACCAAGGACTGTAATTAGATCACTTTTCATGTACTATTCATCATTTATCCACTTTTGCTTACCTCCACGTGAATATTTCATGGAAAGCTTTTTTGGAAACATTTGGGCAAAAAGTGTCCTTTTGCCTCTTGAAAACAGTTATAGGGCTCACAAGTTAATCCAACTTTTGGATAAACCCACATGATTTGTATAAAGAAACTGTGTAGAGCTATGCACAGACTGCGACACATCCTCTGTAGTTTCCCCTCCTGGGCAACATAGTATTGGCAATAATGACATTTCATTCTTTGACTTTGGTCACTATTCTTTTTTGTTCAGAATACAAATCGTTGTATATTTGTTTAATGTCTCCACAAATTCTTGTGCCTCCTGATAAATACTGTGATCATCTTGTGACAAACATAGTAATAAGCCTGGAAAAATGCCTTATTCAGCTGTAAGTTTGTTGATAAAAGTAACCAATACTAATAAATAGGCTATGCACTTTTAGAAGCTTTTGATGTTCACATTTGCAGACAAATAGTTAACAGCCGATATCTATGCACCTTCCCTATTACATTGTGACAATACACATCCCTTCAAACATTTTAGTTATGACAGTCTGTTTCCCATGAGGTGAGTTCAATCTTGCCTTCCTATTCACATAATTCAATACTACCTTGCAATCTGATTTACTTTCAGTGCACCTGGAACCTCTCACAAGTGGTCAAAGTGAGTCAAATACAACAATTGTGTTAACATTCATAAATATGCACCATTAAAATTTTGGTATGTATTGATGTTTTGCATGGATATGATTCATACTTCATACTCACATCCACTTGAAGGTTCCTGTTGCCCTAGACAAGCCAACTTCATCTTTCAATGAGGTGTAATTCTTAACAGAATACGAACAATTTTATTGGTGTTTCATTAAGTCCTTCAATTTATAGTCTGCCTATGGCTGATTTTCCTCCCTTCCCTGTTCCTTTGTAGTAAAACAAAGATGACTTGAGTGTCATACATATATCATGATTTTTAACTCCACTGAAACTTTTTTGGCACATTTCAAATGACCACCACCCTATTTGCCATACACTGTCAGGATTCCAAAGTTTGGTAAGACATTAAATGTGTTAAATCTTGGCAGTGCTGTGCTTACAGTAGCTTTGGGGTAAGTCTGGGAACTTTTGATTTCAAAGTCTGAGGTCAATGTGGCCAATCAAGACACTCAGACTCACTCAGCACACTATCTGCAATTATGATTAGAAAGATAATTCATATTTATTTCCAATATTGTCACATTTATTTCAAAACAAAAATGATTCCACAATATGATAACAGCTAAAAGGATTTGGATGTCACTATTGGAAATTGCGAACTCTTCTTTAATCATGCCCAAGATGAAATTAAAGAACACTTCTAACAGTTATTATTTGCAACCTGTGTTTTCCAATTGGTTAAAGGTTAGTGGGGTTGGAGGTGCAAACAATTGAAAAAGATTTGTTTTATTTTATTTTATTTTATTGGGGGGGAGGGGGGTAAATGCTGAGAAAAGGAAAAACTCTCCTCAACTGTGCAAATGAAGAATAACAATTGTAGAACTAAATGTGATACTGTCTCAGAGGTTGATTAATCATGTAAAGAGAATATTTCAGGAATTGAGTTAAAAACCACTTCAGACTGCTAACATGTGGTTTAAGATTCAAGAAAGTGTATTTGAAGAAGACCTGGAGATACAGCACAGGTTCAGATTGATTACAAAATAGTAAGAGAAATTATGAAACCAATTAAATTGAGAAAAATTTCAAAGGGCAGATGTGAACTCTGACCATAATCAATTGATGAAGAGTTGTAGATTAAAACTAAAGAATTTGTTATGAGTTTCTAAAGAATTATTGTGCAATAATTGACTGAAAGAGGGCAAGAAACATAAAAGAAGATAAACGATAAGCTTTGAGAGTTGAAACATTGAAGTCAGATGAAGACGAACTAGACAAAAAGACAAGGCTCCAATTTCAGGCTTAAACCTTCATTCAGTAATGGTACTTTGGTTAAGTGCTTACTATCCTTCACAGAAATGTCAACTTGATGTATCACTTTGCAACCCAATCTCAAAAACTTTTTAACAAAAATCTGCTATCTAGCTTTGCCTTGAACAGTTCCGACCACAATTCCAATTTAATCCACCATCATTACCTCAAACTCAACCCCTTACAAGCCTCACAACAATTAGTAAAGATCTTCTGTTATAAAAATGTTATTCTTTCAAACATGACCAGTTATAGGCAGTTTATAAGCATATCTTCAGGTGTACAAGTCTGAAGCTGCACGATAACAAGACTTAGATGGTTAAATGTATAAAAGGTAAAGCAGTCAACAATCCGAAGATTGATTTGAACACCACAGTGCTTTACTAGGCATGGTCCTATTTGGAGGTGGTATGCCGTTGCCTTCCTCCGGGTTAAATGTATACCATATATAATTAATGCTCTTATGTTAAAATAATGTAGGGACACAACAAAAATACAAGTGAAAATGTCTGATCGGAGTAGTCAGACAATGACAATGGGATAGAAACTGAATTATTGCAAAAGTAGTCAAGTGAACACAATGGATGCAAAGGAGGGGGGAAAATGGAAGATTCAAAAAATAACATACATCGTGATCTCCAAGGCCACTACACACTGTTAATAAAAGTAGGTGGACATGGGTCTGCCACACAGTTCACAAAGAATGGAATGATGTGGACTGCAGAAGCCGATTGGAAAGGGTAAACTAGCAATTGGCATAGGAGTGAGTAGGTGGACATGGGTCTGCCACACAGTTCACAAAGAATGGAATGATGTGGACTGCAGAAGCCGATTGGAAAGGGTAAACTAGCAATTGGCATAGGAGTGAGTAGGTGGACATGGGTCTGCCACACAGTTCACAAAGAATGGAATGATGTGGACTGCAGAAGCCGATTGGAAAGGGTAAACTAGCAATTGGCATAGGAGTGAGTAGGTGGACATGGGTCTGCCACACAGTTCACAAAGAATGGAATGATGTGGACTGTAGAAGCCGATTGGAAAGGGTAAACTAGCAATTGGCATAGGAGTGAGTGAAGGTCACTTGCTATTGAATAGAAAGGTGTGATGAACACTGACTAGCCCAAAATATAGTAATAATAAATAAAAACATAAATGTGCCAAAATTTCAAAAGATGAACCATTAATATCAAGTTATATCAAATGTAAAAAATATGTAATAATAATTATCGATAAATGAAAGGTCATACTAAGGAAATGTGTAAAAGCTGACATTACATTGAGGTAAATAAGTCACAAAGGTAAAAAGTAAAATAAAATAAAATAAAATGGCATGCAGAAAGTTTAAAGTAAAATAACGACGACAGTGAGCAGGGAACTGCATTGAAAAGTGATGAAGAAAAACATTCTCAGTTAGATCAAACAACAAAAGGCGACAAATATGGGACCACAGAAAATATAATACAGGAGTTAAAAATGCTTAGAAAAAAATACAAAATTATCACTATTTCAGAAAGGAATAGTTATTTGGCACAGCCATTTACTTCAGCATTATTTTCTCTGATTAAGAGTAGATGATTTCTATTTCCTTGGGCAAATTGAACACACAGCCTCGAGTATACTTTGTCACCTCAAAGGCAGTGTACTCAACTTGCTTGGGGGAACATAAATATTAAACAACACTACTGCATGTACTCTTAGTGTAAAAACAATGCTGAAGCACATGGTTCAGATAACTATTCCTTTTTGAAATAGCATACAAAGTTCACCCCTATTTCTGTTGGACCAAGTCCTGATGAGGTTTATTTTTATTACTTTTAAAAACTGTATATTTTCCCTAATTTCTTGAGCTATTTATTGCCTTTATGTCTTCTGTTATTTGATCTAACCAAGAAAGTTTTTCTTGTTTGGTTAGCAATGCTGTTTCCATATCAGTGTTAGTGTTATTTTACCTTTTCCTTTTAATTTAATAACCTTTCTTGCCTTTTTTAATTTTCACTTTTAAGAGTTATTTGTTTCAATTTGTCAGCTTTTTTGTATTTCCTTAGTATGACCTTCCTTTTATGGATAATTAACATTTCATATTTATTTCATTTGAAGTAACTTGTTATTACTGGTCCAGCAGTCCATATTGAACTACATTACATCAGTGTTTTCATTTACTGTTAACCTTTGCACTAGTCAGATATTCTACACACCTTTCTATTTACCAATAGTTGGCTCTACACAGTCCTCTATGACAATTGCTAATTAACCATTTCTGCTGGCTTCTCTAACCTGCGTCATTCCATACTTCGTGTACTGTGTGTCAGTCACCTGCCCAAACCTTCATGGTGGCAGTGTGCTGTGGTCTTGTGGCTCATGATGTTCAGTTCTTCTATGGGTTGCTGTCCTTTTGGTGTCTTCCTTTTTTTCTTGTTTGGCTCCACTGTGTTCACTTCATTTACAAACATTTGGTTTATTCGCACTCGGATATGTATTTTTGTCTAACTGGACTCTCTACATAATTTTCAAATGACTGTTTTCTGTGTCTTTACCCCAGTGCTGTTATTCTTGAAGTTGTAGCCTTGTACACTTGAAGATGGGCTTATTGACATTCTGAAACAATATTTGAACAAATAGTATTTTTATGGCTGTAGTGGGTACTTTTTCTTTTCTGAGAATTCCTAATTTTTCAGTGTTGCTTCCCAAATCTTTCTCTGGTCCCTGCAACTTAACTCTTATCTGTCCTCTGCAGAACTCCAGACACTCTGCTCCCTAAAACTTCACGACTCCATAATCATTCATTATCCCTCCATATCACCGTGGTACTTGAGTGGCAGGAAAATGTAAGTGAGTATCTACATCAGCTTTCTGAAAAAAACATTTACATCACATGCCATCAAGATTCCATCCCTGTAGCATAAATTGACCTAGAGCCTTCTAAACCTTATGTGCCTCACACAGTTTAACCCAGTCACCCAGGTAGTAGCATACTTGCTGGCTTCAAAGCATTAACTAAATGTACATCTGTCTTAATTGACCAATACATGAAACCTAAAGTACAAAGACTAACTGACATCAAACATTTTCGGGATCATCTGAAATCTGTGTCTGTTACACTCTCACCACAAATCCTGTTTTTGCTTGTCACCATTGATGCCATCTCCAATCTGTAGTGACTTATTCCTGTACATGCTCTGTCTGCTGCTGAACATTACCTCAACCAGCACCCACAAACTATGATGCCTTTCCTTATCACTATAAAAACAACTACTCTACATTGGATGCAAAAACAAACAACCAGATCAGATGGAAAGCCAGAGGAATTAGAATGACTCCTTTGAATGACAATTTTTTCATCGCTGCCTTGGAGAGGTCTTGCCTGGGGTTATACGTCAACCTCTGGTTTTGTTTAGATAAATGATGACAGCTTTGCCATAAAGACTCATAGTGAACTAGACCTGTTAAAAATTCTAGACACTAAATATATTTTCCCCATTTACTTTTCACATGTTCATATTCCAAATCCCACACTACTGTCCTTGACATCGACCTCATCC
This sequence comes from Locusta migratoria, assembly GCA_026315105.1. NCBI lineage: Eukaryota > Metazoa > Arthropoda > Insecta > Orthoptera > Acrididae > Locusta > Locusta migratoria. The sequence goes on from CM048744.1 coordinate 555,789,078, forward strand.
TTATGGAAGATCAGATACACATTAAACCTACAAACTAATAACGCTACTCACATTAAACAAATTGGCAACCTTTCCATGTCTAACGTTCTCTCACACACAGACTTAGTATTTGAGATAAATGTATTCTTCTGATGCAGATTCATTGCGGCAATAAACCACCACAATGGACATAATTATCCCAACAGCCTAGTTAAAAAATCGATTTCTTGGCTCATTACATCCAATTTTTATAATCATTATACCTCCAAAAAAACGACTTATGGGTGTTCCTCTTGTCAACAGTAACCTGGCCTTGAAAGTATTAATCATACCACTTACACAAGTCTATGACTGCAGCGGATCATTCCTTGAAATGATATTAATTCTCCTTGACATTCTGCTCACCACACCTACAATAGCTTTTCAGCCCCAACTCCCCCTATATCTATACAATATCCCAATCAGACCCTTTGTTCCCTCTGCACCAATTTTGCTACCCTTTTGCTTCTATCATTGTGACCATGTCCAATGACAGACATAATTTTAAAAATTATGGCAATGATGAAATAAAAAAAGAAGTACAACAGAGGAAAGCAGCCTGAATTTTAATTTTGTGTTATTCTCTCATTTCTGTTTTATTACTGCAGCAGCAGACTAAAGTAAAATTCTTACCAGTTAATTTTTTTTTTTAATTTTTATTTTTTTATTTTTTTGTGATGTTGACTGATAATGCTAACATGAAAAATTCTAAAAAAATCCTGTACAGTATTTTTGAGACGTAAAAATTCTCACGTTCTTTCTGGATCTCTCAGGGTGTGTATGTATACAACCTGAATAAATATAATATTTGGTATTCTTTTTCATTCATTTTTAAGACATCAAACACAAATAAGCCAGCAATTTTTTTAACATAAATGTCTGGTATTCTGGGTACCGGAATTTCTTTAAGAGACTTGTCCTCAAAGTGTTAAGTTTTGAATGAGAGTCTTAACAGTCAGCAATTTAAGAAATTCATTGCAATTTTCACACTTAACATAATTTGTCTTGTGTAAAATATATATACCTTGAAAATAAAGTAGTCTAAATCCACTGTACCGAAGTTTTTTTCACAATCTGTACGAAATGTTTGTTGTGCACATAAAAAGCAGTTTGTTATCAAAAGCATTGCATAGTCATGCCCAAAAGCCTTTGACACATTTTGCTGTCAGCAGATGCTTGCAGAAACGCCAGGTTTCGAAAGAATCTTATTCGTAATGTGGACAAAGAATTGGAAAGAGGGTGCCAGAGCCCTATCACAAATTTTTTAATAGATAACAAGACCTCCGTTTGAAGTGTAATTGCGACTCTTGAAATTAATTTTGAAGACATGAGAAATATGGCTGCTAATAATAATAACAATAACAAATACTTATAGATTATTTGTTTTACATTCACCAGAAAGAGAGTAAAAACAAGTGTGATAATTAAATGGTGCTCAATAATTGAGCGGCTCGAGGGAACACAATGGTAAGTGCCATTTCCGAGTACTTTGCATTATAGGGCAGTAAATGCAGCCTATCAGCTGTACAGTATAACACACCAGATAAAATTTATAATTTCCCTCTAGAGATAACTTGTTCATGGTCTATTATATTCTACAGTTCATAAGCTGCATTTACTGCCCAATAAATCAAAATATTTGCCAATGGGGCTTAACACTGTGTTCCACCGAGCCGCTCAAGTCATTTACACTCTATTTTAACCTAGAAATCATAATAATTACAGAAAAACCTTATTACTTGGCATGTCTGTGCTTGGGTGTGCATTATATTTTGTTGCTTGCAGTCACACATTTTCTTATAACTAAAGTTTTATTTTGATGTTATTCTCTCATTTATGGTTTTTGCTGAAATAATATTCTGCAAGTGTGGACTAAAGTAAAATTCTTACCAGTCAAAATTACAAACACTAAATTGCCAACTAAAGTAAGGAAAAATTCCTGGAATTCTAAATATTTCCTGTATTTCCTGGTTTTTTTCAGATGAAAAAATTCCCCACTTTTTCCCAGATTTCCTTAGGCTTGCGCAACTTGAGTAGTAGACCTTTTGTAAAGACTTGAAAAGCTCATGAACAGTTAGATAACAAAATAATGTTTTAATAACTGAAATATAGATTTTGATTTAAAAAATAATTACAAATTAATATTTTGTGCTCACATTTGTAAATATATTTTCAGAGTCCAACTATATTAATAACAAAACTGTCAGTCATTTGCACATATTAACCTCCAAAACTACTCTAATTTTCATACAGTGTTCACAGGAACATACAGGCTTTATTTCATCAAAATCCACTTGGGAAAAGAAGAGTAGTTATCTACATATACATGTAAAAAATAGATGAAGTCTACTTACCAGGCGAAGGAGCACAGGCAGTGATAGTAACAAACACACACACACACACACACACACACACACACACACACACACACACACACACGCGCGCGCGCGCGCGCGCGCGCGCTAGCTTTCGCAGCCTAGCTGCTTCGTCAGGCAGAAGGGAAGGAGAGGGAAAAGGAAATGAGGGTTTTAAGGGAGTGGGTAAGGAGTCATTCCAATACCGGGACAGGAAAGACTTACCTTGGGGGGAAAAAGGGAGGGTAAATAAATACACACACACCCACACATTTACACAGACACAAGTACACTTAGGCAGACATACTGTAGAAAGCAAAGAAGTTAAGAAATTAGGCAGAGATGCCACTTGAGGCAGAGGCTCTGTCCAGAGAACCGAGGCAAAGATGTTAAGATGGTGGGTAGGAATTCGAATTTAGCGGAGGTTGAGACCAGGTGGGCAACGGGAGGAGAGAATATGCTGAAGGGCAAGTTCCCATCTCCGGAGTTCTGAAAGGTTGGTGTCAGTGGGAAGTATTCAGATAACCCGGACGGTGTCTCTGTGCCAAGATGTGCTGGTCGTGCCCCAAGGCGTGTTTAGCCACAGGGTGATCCTCATTACCAACAAACACTGTCTGCCTGTGACCATTCATGCGAATGGACAGTTTGTTGCTGGTCATTCCCACATAGAACGCTTCACAGTACAGGCGCATCAGTTGGTAAATCACATCGGTGCTGTCCAAGTGGCTCTGCCCTTGATTGTGTATACCCTCCGGGTTACGGGACTGGAGTAAGTGGTGGTGGAAGGGTGCATAGGGCAGGTTTTACAACGGGGGCGGTTACAAGGGTAGGAGCCAGAAGGTAGGGAAGGTGGTTTGGGGATTTCATAGGGATGGACTAGGAGTTTACGGAGGTTAGGTGGGCGGCGGAAAGACACTCACGGAGCAGTGGGGACGATGTCATGAAGGATGGATCTCATTTCGGGGCAGGATTTAAGGAAGTCCTCTAAGTGTCCCATAAATAAGTTTGCATATGAGGGTGCCATCCTGGTCCCCATGGCTGTTCCCTTTAGTTGTTGGTATGTCTGGCCCTCAAAAGTGAAGAAGTTGTGGGTTAGGATGAAGCTGACTATGGTAATAAGGAATGAGCTTTTAGGTATGGAAGTGGGTGGTCGGTGTGAAAGGAAATATTCCATCACAGCGAGGCCCTGGGCATGTGGGATATTTGTGTATAAGGAAGTGGCATCGATGGTTACAAGGATGGTTACAAGAGGTAACAGGCTGGGTAAGATTTCAGGCGATCGAGGAAGTGGTTGGTGTCTTTGATGAAGAATGGGAGACTGCACATGATGGGTTGAAGGTGTTGGTCTATGTAGGCAGAGATTCGTTCTGTTGGGGCTTGGTAACCGGCCACAATGGGGCGGCCGGGATGATTGGGTTTGTGAATCTTCGGAAGTAGGTAGAAGGTGGGGGTGCGAGGTGTCGGTGGAGTCATGAGGTTAATGGAGTCAGGTGAAAGGTTTTGTAGGGGGCCTAAAGGTTTTGAGGATTCCTTGAAGCTCTGCCTGGACATCAGGAATGGGATCACCTTTGTAAAACTTTATATGTGGTATTATCTGACAGCTGATGCACTCCCTCTGTCACATACTCCCGCCGATCAAGTACCACTGTCGTGGAGCCCTTGTCGGCAGGGAGAATAACAATGGAATGGTCGCCTTCAGATCACGGGTAGCTCGGGATTCAGCTGCGGTAATGTTGGGAGTAGGATTAAGGTTTCTCAGGGAAGACTGGGAGGCAAGGTTGGAAGTAAGGAATTCCTGGAAGGTTTGAAGAGGGTGATTTTGAGGAATAACAGGTGGATCTCGCTGTGACGGAGGACAGAACTGTTCCAGGCAGGGTTTGATTTGAATGATGTCTTAGGGAGTTGGATCATTAGGAGGAGGATTATTTTTCTTCGTGGCAAAGTGATATCTCCAGCAAAGACTGCGAGTATAGAAGCAAATTGCCAGAGCCACTTCCTCATCCCCCAAATTCAGAACCTTCAACAGAACCCCAGAAGTGCCCCTCTTGTCACTGGATACTTTCCGGGACTGGAGCGGACTCTGAATGTGGCTCTCCAGCAAGGATAAGACTTCCTTAAATCCTGCCCCGAAATGAGATCCATCCTTCATGACATCCTCCCCACTGCTCTGAGAGTGTCTTTTCGCCGCCAACCTAACCTCCGTAAACTCCTAGTCCATCCCTATGAAATCCCCAAACCGCCTTCCCTACCTTCTGGCTCCTACCCTTGTAACCGCCCCCATTGTAAAACCTGCCCTATGCACCCTTCCACCACCAGTTACCCCAGTCCCGTAACTCGGAGGGTGTACACAATCAAGGGCAGAGCCACTTGCGACAGCACCCACGTGATTTACTAACTGACATGCCTGCACTGTGAAGCGTTCTATGTGGGAATGACCAGCAACAAACTGTCCATTCACATGAATGTTCACAGGCAGACAGTGTTTGTTGGTAATGAGGATCACCCTGTGGCTAAACACGCCTTGGGGCACGACCAGCACATCCTGGCACAGTGTTACACCATCCGGGTTATCTGGATACTTCCCACCGACACCAATCCTTCAGAACTCCGGAGATGGGAACTTGCCCTTCAGCATATTCTCTCTTCCCGTTGCCCACCTGGTGTCAACCTCGGCTAAATTCGAATTCCCACCTACCATCTTAACATCTTTGCCTCGGTTCTCTGGACAGAGCCTCTGCCTCAAGTGGCATCTCTGCCTAACTTCTTAACTTCTTTTCTTTCTACAGTATGTCTGCCTAAGTGTACTTGCGTCTGTGTAAATGTGTGTATTTATTTACCCTCCTTTCCCCCCCCCCCAAGATAAGTCTTTCCTGTTCCGGTATTGGAATGACTCCTTACCCACTCCCTTAAAACCCTCATCATTTCCTTTTCCCTCTCCTTCCCTTCTGCCTGACGAAGCAGCTAGGCTGCGAAAGCTAGCATTTGTGTGTGTGTGTGTGTGTGTGTGTGTGGGTGTGTGTGTGTGTGTGTGTGTGTGTGTGTGTGTGTGTGTTTTTATTTGTTACTATCACTGGCTGTGCTCCTTCGCCTGGTAAGTAGACTTCATCTATTTTTTACATATATTTTTCCTGTTAGGAATTTTTTCCTCTATAATATCTACATATACATCTACATAAATACTCTGCTAATCACCTTTAAATGCAAGGTGGAGTTAAAGCGTTTACAAGTCTGTTGTGCTAGTTTGTCTGAAAATGCTGATCACCAAAAATGATAAGATAAAACTCAATGGTGTTTTTACAAGAAAATGGGGAGCAGCTTGGGATAATACATAGACATCATTTCATCAAAATCATACCAAAAAGGAGGAAAAGTTTCAGGAGTTTGCTCTGCTTATTAGTATGGCAAACACACTGTCAAAGAAGCAATAGATGGCACTGTTGGTATTTTCAGGTTCCATACTTAAAACGGTTAAAAACATCACTTAGTTGTCTGTCTGTCTCCCAATTTGCGTGCCTGTCGTATCATCTTTACAATATTTTAGACGCATACTAAGGTGCACAGTCTTTGGCCATGCAAAAAATACTTATGATGAATGCAATCAAAAATAGACAGTTTTTTTATGTTTTGATACTCAAATCTGTTGCATTATGCTTTCATGTATGCTCAAAATTATTATACTTTGAATATTTATGATTTATATCACAATGGGGAATGCACTGACACTCTTTAAGTATAAAAGCTAAAATCAAAGAAAAATTATTTGCTAAACATTATATAATGTTTATTTTAATTATTGTTATTTACAGTACAGTGTATAAGATCTGTGATTAATGAAATACCTACTTCCTTTGCCAATAATTCCATTGTAATTCAAGATGCACATGAAATTGGATTTGAACACAGGGCATAAAAAACTCTAAATTGTGCTATTAGCCACTCTGCTACCAACTCACCTGATTTTATGTGACACAATAGTTTACAGTTGAAGTGGTGCTGAAACTGTAATAGACTTTTCTCAGAGACTATTGATTGTTGGTACCTAAACCAACACACATCTCTCTTATTTTTGCCCTTCTTATTCACTCTGTGAAGATTTAATTGAGTCAAGAGAAAAGACAAGTTTAACATGACTCAACTTATATCCATGTGCTTACTTATTCATACAACCTAAATTCTTGTACCAACTGGCATGATTTAGCACAGAGCTTTTCTATGCAACTCCAGCTTTCATTGAAAGATCTACATACTGATAAAAGTTTCAACTTCCTTAAATATTATCTGAATTGGTTTTTTTTTATATGTGTGGGACAAGACAGTCCTATTACAAATAACCATTCCATAACATCTACATCTATGTAAATATTCCACAAGCCATCATATGTTGTGCAGCATAGGAAAACTCCTAAGACTATTGGTCATTTCCTTTCCACTGCCAAACAGAGAAAGGTAAAATAGTACTGCCTATATGCCTCCGTAATCTCGTGTGAGTTCCCAAAACGTCTCTGCAACACACATGTAAGATAGGAAAAGCAGACATGGTTTGAACACTGTAATGCTTTACTAGACACGGTCCTGATGAATGTTTTATGCCACGTTACCTTCCTCTGACCTTTGGACTAACTTACCTAGCCAGTCATCCAATTTACTGTGGATTCCAAGCCACAGTAAAACTCAGTATTTTTCACATCAAAAACATTGCCAGAGATGAAGTAATGGAAAGTGACACATACAAATCCTAAGACTGATCATCTATTGTACATAGAACTTTAGATATTTACCAGTAACAAATCTAACAGCCCACCTCAAAACTGCTTCTATGACTCCCTTTAACCTTTTTGCAACAGTCTTGGAAAAGTGGGTGCAATACCTGTATGTAGCGCCAGAAATAGACTTTCAGTCTTATTCCCAGTCTTATTGTTTTTCATATTTTTCTATCAAAATAACGAAATTACGCTATACATTGATTTCTCATATCCCATCTTTTTGGAGCCAGCTGAGTATTAGAATACACGTAATAATATCTTTGAGGCTTTTGCTTTCCTTTGGGTGTTGGTGGAATTAACTGTAGAAAGTGGCGGGCTGTCAGTCTCATATTTGAGTCAACAGAAGAAACTCCCTCCCTTCACCTTCTCCCTTCGATGCCATACTTCTTGTTGAGCTGTCTTATCAGTTCTTAATTAAAATGTTGATAATGGTAGCTTTGACCTTGTTTTTAATTTATGCGCAGCATGTAAATTCACCAAGGTGAAGTCTCTGAGATGAAAAAAACACATTTTTGCATCACTTCATTGCTTGTGTGAACATTCAACTTAACTTAGAAGCTTATTGATTTTGTCTACAGTTCTCATTTTTTTGTTTATCTCCAGTTGGTACCATTGTGTCAAGATGAATAGTAATCAACACGTTCTCAACTTCTCAGTCAAGCCATTTCACTATCATAACATGTCCACAATTTTACTTTGTGACACTGTTTTTGCTTATGGTTTCTCAAGGGCTGGCAATTTTTCTTATCACTTCTTAGATTTCCACACAGATTAGTTTGGTTTCTGTGCAAAAAAATCAGAAATTTGGGGGATCGTATAACAGTTGTCTGTGTACAGACTGTGACATTTGCCAAGGAATGTCTGCATCAGTTGCAAGACAACAGAGCCAGAAATTCCAGGTGATTATGAAATACATTTAACCGTGTTGATCCACCTGTATAAATTATAAGGTCTATGATATAGTCTGTTTTGATATCTGCAGTAACAAAAATTTTAATCCAAAACTGTGTTTTTTCTTCTTTATGTACAGTTTGGAGAACGAATGACCTTTGTAAAACACTAATGATTTGTGTATGCAAAGTTTTTCATATGGATAAAAATGTTCACTACAAAGTATTCTAATGACCAGAATGAAACTTTCACTCTGCAGCGGAGCGAGTGCTGATATGAAACTTCCTGGCAGATTAAAATTGTGTGTCAGAACCGGGACTAGAACCTGGGAAAGTAGTAAATGAGATAGTGGCATTACTAAAGTTGTGGGTACGGACCATGAGTCATGTTGGGATAGCTCATTGGTAGAGCACTTGCCCACGAAAGGCAAGGTCACAGGTTCGAGTCCTGGTACCGGCATACAATCTGCCAGGAAGTTTTCTAATATCATTTGACACCATGTCTATCTTATACAGTCTATTATTTGGTTCTTGTTGCTCATAATCAGAGAAACGCAGCAGCCTAAGTAGCAACAAATAGTGATCTCTTAACACTGTCTCACTAAAAATTAGATTTTGCAGTAAATTGTTAGACCAACAGTTGTTCAGGCTTAGCTTTTTATTCCTAGAAATTGGGATGGTTAATTTCTTTGGAGTTTGTATCTTTCCATTTCAATGGTCTATATGACATGATGGATCTCTGTGAGAAATTGAACACACAAAATATCTATTCAACTGAAAAGCAATTTTATTCGTAATATTTCAGATATCTTGTTCACACAGCAATATACGTCTTTGAAACCAGAATTTGTTTCAGTAAATTTACAGACTTTTGGATGAAACTCACTTTCACCCAGTGAAACATTTCTTCTCTAGGTGATTACGGTGCACAGCTGCAAGTTGCGTTGGCAGCATCTGAATTGTTACATAAACACCCCATTATCAGAACAAAAGAGGGCTGGAGTTTCATCATCACTTACATCACTGTCTATGTCGTTGAAACTAGGCTCTTCACCATCATTTTCAAAAGTGCTGAATAACTCATTTAACGCTGATACTTCTGTTTCACCGAGACTAACATAAGACAAAGGTTCCATTCTATACACTGTAGCATATAGCCCACAAAGATTGATACAGTATAGCAATTCCATTGTTAAGCTTGGAGTGGCACAACTAATCTTAACAGAGAGCTGTACTTATCAAGGCAAATACATATAAGATACAGTTTAAAATGATCACTGCATATGAAATTGGAAGGGTGCCCGTATATAAACAGGCACAGCACCTGAGGTGTAGCAATTACCACACATATGTATAAAGTCTTTTCAAATGAAGTGCAACAGAAGAATGCTGATGATCAGGAGGGTTGAGTCTGTAACTAATGGGGAGGTATTGAATAGAATTTGGGAGAAAAAGAACATCTGGCATACCTTGACTAAAGGAAGGGATCGATTGGTACGACACATTCTTAGACATCAAGGAATTGTGAATTTAGTGTTGGAGGAAAGTGAGTGGGGTGTAAAAATCACAGAGGAAGACCAAGAGATGAATACAGTAAGCAGATTGAAATGGATGTAGGTTGTCATTCTTATGAAGATGAAAAGGCTTGCTCAGGATAGAGTAGGGTGGAGAGCTGCATCAAACCAGTCTCTGGACTGAAGACCACAATAACAGTATATAAAGGTATCACAGTGATGGGGTTCAACCAACCTGGTTGGTAGTGATCGCAAACACACTGAGTACTCAATAATGGGTCACACCAATATTCTGTACACAGTCTCTTTTACAGATAAATCACATTAAATTTCTCCTAATGAACCGAAGCCTACCATTCTATCTTGTATCACTCTAAGATGTTAGGCCCACACTATTTCATCAACAACACTGTGTCAAACAGCACACTACTACCACTGTATTTGAATGTTGCAGGTTTTGTTCTCCTTATCATCGATATTAAATCGTATTTTTCTACATTCAAAGTTAGCTACTATTCATAACACCAGTTTGAAATTTTGTCTGCCATCTTGTATCCTCCTACAGTAACTCAAAAAAACACCTTCCAGAATAACACAGCAAACAGCCAAAGATTGCTACTCACAATGTGCATCAGATCATCATCAACATCATCATCATCATAACAATATTATAACACTGATTCAGTGAGTGGCAGCCAGAGATGATAGATGTCTGTGAAGTGTGCCTTTGTGAGTGTTGTGAATGTTCTTTATTCTGAAGGAGGCCATGCCCGATAGCTTAAGTGTTGTATGTGTGTCTGTCGCAGCTCATCATTACGTCTTTGAGGTGAGTTGTACACTGTCCTCATTATACTGTAAAATAATAATCATGTGTTTCTGTTGAGACTGATGAAAGAAACTCCATTATGTTCCTATCACCCACTAAACTTTCAATCTGTTTTTTCCCCCATATCTTATAAATAATGTAAATAAAAATAAAAAAAATATTATAGAAGGAGACTTTCCAGGTGGGAAAATGGTATAAAATAAAGATTTTTGACTTACCTAAAGTACAGGCTCGTCGATAGAAACACCAAACATACACAAAAACACACAAACATTCGAGCTTTCGCCACCAGTGGTGGCTTCTTCGGGAAAAAGAGCGAGGAAGGAGAGGAGAAAGGGAAAGATACAGGTTTTAAGGAAGTGGAAAAGGAGCCATTCCAATCCCAGGAGTGGAAGGACTTACCTTAGGGGACAAAAAGGAAGGTAAACAAACCCGTATCCTTCCCTTTCTCCTCTCCTTCCTCGCTCTTTTTCCCGAAGAAGCCACCACTGGTGGCGAAAGCTCGAATGTTTGTGTGTTTTTGTGTGTGTTTGGTGTTTCTATTGACGAGCCTGTACTTTAGGTAAGTCAAAAATCTTTATTTTATAAAAATAAAAAAAAAAATAAAAAATACATAAGAGAGCAAAGTTGTAAAGAATTTTCTCCCCTACAAATTTGGTTATTCAATTTTCGTGTCAGATGAACTGTTAAGCCTAAAATTAACTAAACCTTTCACAGTCACGGGAGTAGACTTCGCCGGTCCACTATACGTAAGTTTGGGGAGCGCGTTGCAAAAAGCTTATATTGTACTGTTTACTTGTGCCATTACAAGAGCTTTGCACCTTGAATTAGCATCTGACATGAGTACAGAAAAATTCATCATGTCGTTTAGACGCTTCTCCAGCAGACATGGATTACCCCACACCATATATTCGGACAATGCGAGAACTTTTCAAGCAGCAAGCAGAGAACTTGCAGAACTTTCTCAGATCTTCACAGATACACATACCAGTCAGCATTTCGCCTACAAAGGCGTGTCCTGGAAGTTTATTGTTCCACGAGCGGCAGGTGGGAATGAATGGTGGGCACAACAAAGTGTTGTTTGAAGAAAGTGTTGGGCACGTCTCAAGTAGACAAGGAAACTCTCAGAACAATACTAGCAGAGATAGAAGCCGCCATTAACAGCAGACCAACAAGACGGTCCCAACTTATTAACACCAAATCATTTTATAAATGGGGGACGATTGAAAACATTACCCCCCCCCCCCCCCGGTCCAGAACCTAATATCAATACCGATCTGAGAAAAGTGGCAAGACTGAGGGCAAAGGTGCAAGAAGATTTCTGGAAGAGGTGGAAGAAGGAGTATCTTCTAGCCCTGAGAAGCTTCCACAAGGTGCATCAACCAGACAGGAGTATCTTCTAACCCTGAGAAGCTTCCACGAGGTGCATCAACCAGACAGGAGATCGACGAAGTGCCGGAATGGTGATGTCGTCCTGCTTCAAGACAATCTGCGGCCACGTCACCTATGGAGGCGAGCTAGCATTTCTGCAGTGAGACCGGGCCGTGACGGGAGGGCGAGAACTCTTGTCCTTAGACTCCGCGATGGAACGGAGATCATCCGCCCCGTACAGCTGGTCGTACCACTGGAGATCGACCAGGGTGGGGAGGATGTGGCGGATTAACAATGATGTTTAAGAATTATCTTTGTGAGTCTTTTATATTAGTTCCATGTACTCTTTGATTTGTATACGTTCTATGTAAGACACACATGTAAATAAATGTTGTGTTTACGTTTCACGATAGTTACTACTGTAACTTAAGTGGGCCAAACAGATTGAGGACAAATTATTACATTGTTCAAACAGTCACCGCGCATTGCCAGGACAAAACTGTAAATATTCCGATGTAGAAAAAAACTTGTTTGACTTCGTAATTCAAAGCAGGAATTGTGGTTTTGCTGTTATAACAAATGATTCATTTGCAAGGCTCCAAAATAGCCTCTAGTTCTGTGTACATCATTCTTGGAAATTACCCCCAATGAACATGAAGGCAGTGAATTTGGTCATGGTAAAATATGTTATTTTAATGAGTAGCATTTGAACTCAACATCAGTATTAGCTACACAAATCAGCTGTTCCGTCATCTTAACCTTCCAACACTGCTCTCAGTAGGTGTTACCAACATGTTTAGAATGATTTATGCATCTTGAACATTATTTATTGGCTGATAACATTTCGCAAAACATCACTCCCTCTCCAACAAATTTCTTCTGCTGGCCCAATTGAAGGTGGTTGAACTCTAACAAATTTTACTCTGCTGTTTGAGTGAGTAAATGAGCTGCCCAGCGGCCAAAGATAGACTGTTGCAAATGTTTGAAAATATTTATATGGTCTGTTTTAGCACAAAAATATCAGTAAATGCTTTTTAGGTGGAATGCACAGCAGTTGCAGACACTATTTCATTTCATTCACTTATTATAGTACTGCCATGTAGCACGAGTTACTGGATATACAAAATGCAAACAAAAGTACAGTGTTTCTGAACTTGAATAAGCTGGGGGAAATGAGTTGCATCACTTATTTAAAGCTCCTAGTAACTCCTTTTCCTTCTAGGAAAATTCCAGGTGAAGCCAGAATATGTAACCTTCAGATATTAAACAATTTGTTCATGAAAGCTCTTTGTTTCACAGATATAAAACCCAGCCTACTGTACTATATTTCTCAGACTAATAATATGATACAACAGAGATAAAACTTCAGATAAAGTCAAAATATTTATATCAAGATATTTTCAACAACATATATCCACACACTTTAACACAAATTAAAATCATCCAATGCAGTATAAACTATCATACACACTGTAGTGACAAATGAATATCAGTGTAAAACTAAATAAATGAGCCACAAGGTGCTTTACAGTATAATTACAAAAACATTTTACAAACATCATATACTTACAGGTGGTGGTTTTATGTCTCCAGTATTATGATACGACTCCTTAAACTCAGGCTGTGGACTTGAATCAACTTCTTCCTTGATTGGTGGGGGTGATGATGCAATATCCACAACTTCATCTACTTCTGATGATATGGGATGGAGTTTAGGCAGAGGAGCTGGAGCACTACTTGTTTTATAACTACATTGTGGTGACATCTGTAATGTTTAATAAAAGACAATAAAATAATTAGCAATTAAGTCTTAAATACAAAGTAAACAGCATATTATAAAACAGAATTTGTTATTTTAATTATTTATCATAATTATTCCTGCAAATCAGATGGTAGATCATAATCAGGAAACATCATCTTACTTTCCTATGAATACTACACACGAACAAATAAAAAAGTACTGAATCAATTAACCAGGCACCATAAAAATGTACAGCAAAGAAATATTAAACCAAGTAGACATACACATGTGGCTTCAGCTGCAGTCCCAATGACAAAGCTGTAACATGTTACACACCACCATTGGCAGCTTTTCATACGATAAAAGTGAGTATCAGAAAGATATCAAAAACACAGAAGTTTAATGAAAAATGTATAAAGCTGTAGCTCCTATCACACTTCCAGTAGTTGATGCAGACTATTGTCCCACTAGGAAATTGGGAGTACATCTTTAACAGCGACTGTGCCCTGCAGCAAAAGATATGACCTATAAGCTGTGCAGCTTGTGAGAGTAGCCCAGTTGTTGTAGAAGATGAAAAACAAGTGGATATGCTGTGTAAGTTTGTTGTTAAGAACTTTAAGCAGATTTATTGTGACAATGATTTATTTTTCAGAAGTATAGCAATTCTTGTCGAAAATCGAAATCAGACTTGCTCAAAGATATGAGAATGATGTTAATTCAAGGTTATTTTCAATTTAATATTTTTTCATAAGTATTATGAAGTTCATTCAAATGAAACTGGTCAGTGTGTATAATTTTGCCTTAAATGTAAGGTGGCACCACGTAATTGTGGGTAAGTTGACGCCAACTACTGGTAGAGAGAATGACGAATACACACTGACGTGTGGATTCACAGCGAAGAGAAGGTGGTCACAAGTTATTGTCCACCATCGAACTTGCACATGAGTGAGCAGGAACGAGGAGCCATTTGATTTTTGGCAATAGAGGAGTTGGATGTCATGAAATGTATCGACAGATTAAGGTATTGTACAGTAAGTACAGTGTGACTGGTTCAGGTGTTGTGGAATGGCACAAAAGATTCATTGAGGCACGAGACACTGGAAGGCAATGCTCATTCTGGACAGCCTCATCATATTATCTCATGAGTAAGGATCGCGGAAGTCAATGCTTTAGTCTTGGACAACTGCAGAATTATGACGGACAAGATTCGTCAGTTACTGGGTATTAGCAAGAGCATTGCCCACACCATAATGCATCAACACTTGATGCTTTCGAAAAATTTGTACATATTGGGTTCCCCACCAAATGATCGCCAAACAGTGCAATACTCGAATGGCGCTGTCTTTTACTCGTCTACAATGTTATAATGAGGTATACGGCTTTCTGTCATGTATTGTCACAGGTGACGAAACATGGTGTCACCATTTTGAACCAGAAAGGAAGCATCAGAGCAGGCAGTGGAAACATGTGACTTCATCACCTCCAAAGAAATCAAGGGCCGTTCTGGTAAGGTCATGATGTCCTTTCTCCACCACAAAGTCCCACTGCTTGACTAGTTCCTGGAACAGTGTTATCAAGCCACTTTACAGAACCTTAAACAAGCCATCAAGTTGAAACACCCAAGAACGTTTTCCAGATATTATAGGAAATGTATGCTCATCGTTGTGGTGCGGTATGGTGAGTTGTTGCAAAAAGCTCCACCAGTCCTAACGAGCTTGAATTGCCGAGCTCTAGAACATCAGTTGTAAATTCTTGTTTATTACCAGTGCTAATCAGAATTCCTATGCTGAATTCATTGGTCCATGATGGCATCATTCGACTGGCTCCGGACAAGAAGGTATGTCAATGTACCTGACTGTATGAAAATCTGTCGGTGACCAAGATTTTGAATAATGCTCAATACTTAGAGGTGCTTTGCTCTGGTGGCAATCAGATAGAGGCATCATCTGATGTAACATTGCTGCAGTAGATCCTGTTAATTCACAGAACAGGGATGAAGGGTGGCGTTTCAACACAGCCCCATCATCACATGGAACAAGGACATACCATCAACAGCAGCAGCCTTGCCAGCCACTGTAACGGGCGTGTTCAATGGCCCCATCTTGGCCCAGTTGTATTGAACAATATGCCAAGAGTCGTATGCCCTAAGTGTCATATGGCATAGAATAACTGTCAGATAAATGGACACATAGCAGCAGTGTGCCAATCCCAGCCTTATGCAGCTGACACAGACAGGGACATGGACATTACCTGTGTGTCTCTGACATTTCCAAACTCTTGCAAACTGTTTATCAAAGTGTAAGTGATAGCCAAAGTGCTCCACCTACAAGGGGGCACAGAGGCGTCAGTGACATGGATTTGGGATCTCCAGTGCTCTCTTCCATTAACAGATGTTTGAAGAGTTACAGCAAGCAACATACTTCCGTTTTGGTGCAATTTTCGGTGACTCTTGTATACAGGTCAGTGATTCATTCATTGACATTTTTGAGAATTTGTTTGGTGAGGATGCTTTTCATGCCTTCACATTTTCTATCTTGAATGGTGTACACCTTGTTTCAGACCAAGTTCCTTACAAGCAGATTGAATTTCTGTGTCCTGCATTTTTGTCTCTCTCTCTCTCTCTCTCTCTCTCTCTCTCTCTCTCTCTCTCTCTCTCTCTCTCTCTCTCCCTCTCCCTCTCTCTCTCCCTTTTTTTTGGACGAGTTGGGTAGTGCTAGAAATTTATAAGTACACATCACCTGAAATCCATGGGACAACCATGATTTTTTTGTGCACATCCCATTCCCGTTGCTTTGCATCACCAGGTCAAAGCCCCTGAAATCCATGGGACAACCATGATTTTTTTGTGCACATCCCATTCCCATTGCTTTGCATCACCAGGTCAAAGCCGAATTAGACAGACTAGCTTCCCTGGGCGCCATTCAGCCTATTTCAACTAGCAAGTGGTTGTCACCTTTTGTAATTTTCAAGAAACCAAATGGTTATGTTGCATCTCTGTGGCTCTGTCCATCATTGATACTTATCCTTTGCTATGTTACGACAAGTTATTTGCTAAACTTGCTGGAGGTCAGTTCTTTTCCAACATCAATATATCAGAAGTGTACATACAGGTTCTACTGGGAGAGGCTTCTAAGCAGTTTCTTGCACATAACACCCTTTCAGCTCGTATCAGTATCTGTTTGCGGTGGCCAGTGCCCATGCAATTTTCCAATGTTTTCTGGAACAAATGACTCTACTCTGGATTGCAGCAACTATCTAGATTAGTGTAACCAGTAACATCTACAGAAAAGCTTATTGGTAACTTGTGGATATTGTTCCTCCAAAAGGCTGGATTGAAGTGCAACTTGGCTAAGTCTGGTTTTTTATCCAGCCGTCCATTGTGTATTTAGGGTCTGAGGTTTCTAAGAATGGCTAAGTTATTCCTTTGCAACACAACATTGCTACTGACATTAATGAATTGCAGGCATTTTTGTTATTACCACAATTTCCTTCCAAATGCAACCACATTAACCCAATTGCTTTGTGCTATACTCCGCAAACACGATACTTTCCACTGAACGAGTATTCACCCTCTTGAAATCAAAATTGCAGTCCACCCTGTGTCTGACTACCTCCATCCTGGCAAACATTTGGTGTTGGCCAGAGATGCACCATAACATGGAATAAGGATTTGGTATTGTTCTTGCACATGGGAGTGATGACGGCTCAGAGCGTCTAATTGCACCCTTATCCCCACTCTACAATGGTACTCACAAATTGAAAAGGAAGCCCTTTCTATTGTGTATGCTCTCCAAAAATTTCATGTCTTCTTATATGGGTCATTGTTCCATCTCATTAGTGGCCATAAACTTCAAGTTGCATTGTTAAATCCTTCTGCTTCATTGTCTGATAAGGCGGCACAACAACTTCAGTGTTGGGCCTTGTTTTTGTCTTGCTACAACTACGAAATACATTTTTGGCCTAATGCTCAGTATTCCATTGTTGACACATTGTCCCAGTTTCCAATGGAGCCGGACCACTTGTGAAGCATGTTGGGATTTATTCCCATCTGCTTGCATTACTGAACTTCTTGATACCACTGTTGCATATTAATGGATATAAATGTACAGTGAAACTTCCCTTAACGGACACTTCTCAATAGCGGACTCCTCTCAAAAACAGACATATTAGAATTCCCCTGCAAAATAACATTAGCTCTTATGCTAATATTAGTCCGAATAGTGGACATTGTAATATGACACTGTAATATGTCCTCCAACAACAATCAAAACTCCCAAATCATGGACAGCGTGAATGAAAGAGACGGCTGTAAATGAAATGACAACAATCATTTGAACATTTTATAAGCTAAAGTTGCATACAGTACTGTTTCTGTCTTCGAGCAAGTGATTTTATGAACATACTGTAGTGCTAAATAAGTCGCAGAACCGGAATCGGTTAACACTGAAAGAATAGGTCGAGATGATCAATGTCTCCGAAAAGAAAAACCTCAATGTTAGAGATATGGCCACAAGGTTTGCTGTCGGAAAAACACAGGTCAGAAACAAAAAGGAATTCTAAAGTCGTGGTCTGTTGCAAGTATACACCCATTTCCAAACACACCAGGTTTAACAGTGGACAGTTTGACTTTTGAATGTTTCTGCCGTGCTCACAGCAACAACTTGCCAGTTTCAGGTCCTCTACTTCGTCAAAAAGCGATTAATTTTTATGAGCTGATTGCAGGAAAGGAGCAAGAATTCCTCGGAAATGATGGCTGGCTGAATCGCTTCAAGAAGCGGCGTGGCATTCACAAGTTTTAAGATCATACTTCGCGGTTTTGACGCAATTTGGTGTGTTTCATGTGCAAAAACAGGGGATTTCGGTTTATCCGATATTCAGTTATTCAAACTGGCTGCCTTGCCGATCATTTCAAATAAACGGTAGTTTACTGTTTTGTATTTTATCCTTTCCTTAACAGCGGACACTTCTTAAAAGCGGACACTTTTAATTTCCCCATTGGTGTCAGTTATTGAGAAGTTTTACTTTAATTAGTATATTATGATTTTCTTTTCCAAAACTTTATTCTTTTTTATACTGTAACTAGCTGAAGTCATTTGCTATTATTTGAAGTTTGTTTAATTACTAAATATTAATTAATTTGTGCCAGACGTATATTGTTAAAGTTCAGATAGTTTGCTAATTAGTATTTCTGTTGAACCTAAGTAAATCCTTTTCTCATAATATTAAAGTAAGTATTACTATGTATCACAAGTAATGTTAGAAAAGTTTTGCCCTCATTACCATTAATTATGGAAGTACTGTTGATAAACCTATTTCGTTAAATATGTAAATGAAATACTATTAATTGAACCTAGATTTGTATATTAAATTAATCAGTATTATTCATGCTATCTTTTACTATAGCCCACTGCATGTAATTGTTTACTTTTCCATTATAATTAATGTACATAATTAACAATACACGATTTCCAGTATCGTTTGAAAGATAGAAATAGGATGTGTTCGCGGCATGTAATTGAGTATTGTTTTGTCCATTGTCTAGCCATAATCCACAATAGTTTGGAGTATTGTTTCAGCCACAATCTGAGGTCCAATCCATGCCAGTTTGAACTTTAATTTTCAACAATTATGTAAAAGTTCGTCAATGTTACTAGTGGAAAGTGATTCTACCGGTATTGTGAGTGAACTATTAATATTCGTGCCACATTAAGATGTACACCTCGAATTTTGTATTCCACAAACTATATGTATAAATTCATATTACTGATGTATGGAATGTGCATTCCTAGCCGCATTAAATGTAATTAATGAGACTGGTAGGCTGGCCATAAATGGGGACAACTGGGCATTTATGAATAATTAAAAGTGTCAAAGAACTGCAATTCTGTGTGTTGCCTACGTTATTTGTAGCGGATTAGTTTTCGCCCCATAAAATTTCAGCTAGCAGCTACCAAGAGCAAGGAACAACGAGAACATGAAGAATCACCAATCTACGAGCCAGTAATGGCACACACTCTTTCCATCAGGGCAAACTACTGTGCTTTCATTCACATGTCGAGGCACAGCATGATGTTAAATGGTTTCCCATTACTGGTTCTTGGTTCGCCACTGCTGTTGCCGCCGAACCGGTGTTAAGTTTGCTATGTTCATCATGGGTGGCTCGATGATCCTCCAGGCAAGGCTTCTCATCCTCTGCGTGACTACTTTACCCTTTGTTATTGTTTTTCTGGTGGTAATTTCTTCTGGCAGTGGACGGGTTGACTTCCAGGGTGGTGATTCCAGCTGCACTTCAGTAGGACGTCCTGCAGCTCCTTCAACAAAGTCATCAGGGAGTTTCCTGCATCATGCCTCTGGTCCATCAGCGAGAGTGACATCATGCACATGGCTGTGGCTTGCCCGCAGATTCAAATGAAGATATACGTCAAAGATTCCTCCACCGTTGAGGCTTCAACACACTTCTTCAGTAGTTACAGATTTTCACGATTGGTGGACAAGAGTTCTGCAGTTTTGCTTCACTGCTGGCAGCTTCACAACATATTTCACCTCCTCTGGCCTTCTCGCTCATATCCAGCAGAGCATCCCTCCTCACGATCTAAGCAGGAGTCAACAGTTTGAATACGTAGCTTCGGGAACCAGCCAAAATGGATTCCAGCTATAGGTGAAGCTGTTACGGCTGGTATCTCTGTACCTGTACCTGTTTTGGTATACTGGCACGCTGTCATGACCAGATGTCTCCACACGTGGGAGACACTGTCAGGTTCTTGTTCAACCTCTCCCCCCCCCCCTTACACCCGGGCAGGCGTATCTGCCATATAGGGTGAGCACACAGGTGCACCCCCTCAGTTTGTGTCTAATGACTGTGATACATATACTGTATCTCACCATCTGTATGTGTTCTTGTTAAAACAAGTGATAGTAAGCATTTGTGTGTGTGTGTGTGTGTGTGTGTGTGTGTGTGTGTGTGTGTGTGTGTGTGTTGTAGTATGTTGCAATCAAATCATTATGTACAATGTGATAGCATATAATTTTAATTAGTTGTTAAAGGGTTTCATTGTTCTATTACAAAATAAATGTTAACCATTGTTGTCTTTCAAGTATTTATACTTTTCTTACCCTAGTCTTAAGAGTAATTATTGTAAGATCTTACTGGATACAAATATCTACATGATGAACCCTTCCCAAGATCTTCTAGATGAGATCCATAACATTAAAATGGACAACAATTAACCTGAAGAACATGTTATGTACATGTTTAATAAAACTTGCAAGTACACCTTAATCAAGGTTTTTTTCTACAGATGGAAAGTGTTTTGGTTTTTTATTTATATAGCTGATGATTCAGACTGTCACCTTCGTCATCATTTACTTCCAGCGGTCAGCAAACAAACAATCACAATTACCTATATTTGAGAAAAGTGTATATACTGTACTTCTACAAAATGCACATGGCTGAAGCTAAGAACATAACTATGCCGCAAGTTTACTCACAACCTCTGCGGTTGTACAGTGTGATCATACACTTGACTAAAGTACTTCAACTTCCATACTGTAGTGAGATATTACTTTTGTTACAGTCAAAAAAAATAATGACATCAATACTGTAGCCATTTTTAGATACAATAATGTATCAGCTAAAATGAATCTGACTTATAGCAGTCTGCAAACTACATGTTTCATTTCACAATCTTGAAATTTGTAAGATAGGTTTACTTAATTTCAATGATCACATTACAAAAAAAACCACACTTTATAATTGCACTGTGATATGAAACTATAAAATAAAAAAAATATCTTTATTAATGGGATCATTAACAGTTGTTAAATTCAAAAAATTTTATTTGTTAGATGTATTCACTAGCCGAGTTTTGAGACCTATGTCTCATCATCAAGTGCATCTGAAAATTACAATCAATCAAATTAGTGACATCTTGATGTAATAAAACTGCTACCCTACTTACATATACCAAATCCCTTTGTTCTGCAGCATTTTAGTACAGATGTAGGGTAGTCATTTTATTATCTGACAGATGTCACTATTTTAATTGATTGTAATTTCCAGATGTGCCTGATGATGAGATGTAGGTCTCAAAACTAGGGTAGTACAAACATCCAACAAATAAATATTAATGAATGTAATGACTGTTGCAGATCCCATTATTATCGATGAAGCTGGATAGTTGTGGATGTCACAAAGGAAGAAAACTGTGGACAAACAAATATTTTGTGTAACGGCTGGTTTTCTCAAACTCAAATGAGAAGTAGTGGATATTGTAGTTAAGAAACATGCAAGTCCAATAAAGTGATTTCTGAAAAGTTGATAATGCTTTACTTCATTTACAGAAAATATTTTTACAGTATTAAAATCAAAAAACTCATTTTGGCATACTGTATAACGCAATCAGTCACACACCATATCTGATACATTGCAACAGCCCATTAATGCCCGGCCATAGTGACTAACCAAGAAACAGGAATCCCCCCACCAAGGGTTCCTCAACAGAACAGAAAGTGAGAGTCAAGAAAAAACTCATCAGTTTAGTTTTGAACATGTAAGGATTGCTACTAACATTTTTGGATTCTTGTAGCAGGTTACTGTATATGGATGCAGCAAAATATTGCATGATATTCTGCATAAGAATCAAGGAGGTGTGATGCAAAGGCAGATTCCATTCCTGCATAGTATTAGCTGAGTGAAAGCTGCTGGCTCTTAGGAATAAGCTGATATTCTTAACAGCAAACAACAGAGGTTTGCGAGCTTAGCCCACATTTTGCTCAAAGCAAAAATGCTTCTTTCGCATCAATAATATCTTTTTCGAACTTGAAGAATTACAAATTACATAACACCACACATCAAAGAGGAAAAACCATTTTTTTTTTTTTTTTTTTTTTTTTTTTTTTTTTTTTTTTTTTTTTTTTTTTTTTTAATTTGAATGAAATATTTTGGTGACAAAAAAGAAATAACAGTAATAATAATAATAATAATAATAATAATAATACTTTTGCATATTTAATGCTTTCATAAAATGTACTTGGTCTGAATTTCAAGATGAGATTCACCCTAAAACGTGTTGTAAGTTCAGGAGATAATTAATTGCTAGAAATTTCCAGTGGGTGAGGGTAAAAGGAGGAGTGGTCATGAGTGCACACGGAGATGATTAAAATTTACACAAGACAGTAAAACATGTCGCACTGTCAGCAGTGCACCGCAGGAGCACAGCGGTGCAGGGTTGGCGGATAGCAAGTGACTGTGGCTGAAACGGCAGTGACCGATCCGCAAACGGGCCAGGATGACCTCCTCCCGCCGAGAGGGGCGTGAGGAGGTCCTCCAAGCGGTCAGGATCGGTTTTGCAGTTCTCAATTTATTGTTGTACAGTGAAAACCACGCACTGTGCCAGGACGACACGATACTCCGGCGAAGAGCCCGCTGAACATCGTCCGATGGGACGCAACAGGTAGCCATGCGAGGCAAAAGAGCTGCGGACTTGGCTGCTATGTCGGCGGTCTCATTCCCGGGCACACCGACGTGGCCAGCGACCCACAGGAAAGAAACGTGACAGCCGTCATCTGCTAGCAATTGGAGGGAGCGTTGGATCCGATACACGAGAGGATGGTTCAAGAAAGGGTCCTTAAGACTCTGCAGGGCGCTAAGGGAGTCCGAACATATGGCATAGAAAGGTTGGTGGTGGCGGCAGGTGTACAAAACGGCCTGGTGGAGGGCAAACAGCTCAGCCGTGAAATTCGAGCACGGGTCAGGGAGCTTGTATTTGAAACGGTTGTCCCCGACGACGAAGGCAGATCCGACACCGGCAGTGCTCTTGGAACCATCAGTGTAAATAAATATGGCATTATCGAACTGCGAACGGAGTTCGACAAGCCTCGAGCGGTATACCAAATCCGGAGTGCTCTCCTTGGGGAGCAAACTAAGTTCAAGATGAGTGTGAACCTGGGCCTGATGCCACGGTGGCAATGGGCTTTCGCTCAACCGAAAGGTGGAAGGAAGGGTAAAATCGAGCCGCTGTAGTAGGCGGCAAAACCGAACTCCAGGTGGAAGCAAGGCAATCGCAGACAACTGATATTGGCGGTCGAGTGAGTCGTCAAAAAATAATCGGTAAGATGGAAGGTTGGGCATCGACCACAAGCGGCATGCGTACCGACAGAAGAGTATGTCACGCCGAGTGGTCAAGGGTCAAGGGTCAAGGGTATGTCACGCCGAGTGGTCAGCCTCGGCACCGGTCGCCAGACGTAATCCCCGATGGTGGATAGAGTTGAGACGGCGGAGAATCGACGGCCATGCAGAAGAGTATACAAGGCTTCCGTAGTCGAGCTTCGACTGAACAATGGCCTGGTAAAGGTGAAGCAGGACGGTACGATCCACTCCCCATGACGTGCCACTGAGGACACGAAGAACATTAAGGGATCGGGCACAACGGGAAGCCAGGTAGGACACGCGTGTGGACCAGCAAAGTTTACGATCCATCATGAGTCCCAAGAATTTCATAGTCTCCACAAAAGGGAGAGCAACAGGGCCGAGATGTAGAGAAGGTGGAAGAAATTCCTTGTATCTCCAGAAGTTTATACACACTGTTTTCTCAGTAGAGAATCGGAAGCCGTTTGCAATGCTCCAGGAATATAGACAGTCAAGACAGCGTTGAAGAGAACACTCCAAGAGACACGTCCGCTGGGCGCTGCAATAAATTGCGAAATCGTCAACAAAAAGGGATCCGGAGACATCGGCTGAAAGGCAATCTACGATAGGATTGATTGCAATGGCAGAGAGCCACACTCAAGACGGAGCCCTGTGGTACCCCATTCTCCTGGCAAAAGGTATCGGACAAAACAGAGCCCACCCGTACCCGGAACTTGCGATCTGCCAAAAACGCTTGAATGAAAAGAGGGAGGCGGCCCCGAAGGCACCATGTGTGCAATGTACGGAGAATGCCCGCTCTCCAACAGGTGTCGTATGCCTTCTCCAAGTCGAAGAACACTGCTACTGTTTGATGCTTCTTTAGAAAGTTTCATAACGAAGGTCGCAACGTAATGAAGTGATCAGCAGCAGAGCGGTGTCGACGAAAACCGCATTGGATATTAAACAGGAGGCGGCGAGATTCGAGGAGCCAGACCAACCGAGCATTAACCATGCGTTCCATCACCTTACAGACGCAGCTCGTCAGAGAAATGGGGCGGTAACTGGAAGGAAGGTGTTTGTCCTTCCCTGGTTTGGGAAGGACAACAATGGCTTCACGCCAACTTGTGGGAACATGACCTTCAGTCCATATGCGATTGTAGGTACTAAGAAGAAAGCACTTGCCTGCAGGAGAGAGGTTCTTCAGCATCTCAATAGGAATGGAATCGGGCCCGGGAGCAGAAGATCGGGACAGGGCGAGAGCACGGTCTAGCTCCTGCATGGTGAAGGCGACATTATAATTTTCACGATTAAAAGAGTGGAGAGAAGGCGGCCGTGCCTCCTCTACCTGTTTGCGAGGGAGAAAGGCAGGGTGGTAATGGGCAGAGCTCGAAACCTCCGCAAAGAAACGGCCCAATGCGTTGGAAGCATCAGCGGGGTCCACGAGGACTGTGTTCTCCACGGTCAGGCCAGGAATCGAGGAGTGGACCTTGACACCAGATAAACGGCGTAGGCCACCCCAAACAACCGTGGAGAGAGTAAAACGGTTAAAAGAACTAGTAAAAGCAGTCCAGCAAGCTTCCTTGCTGTGGTTTATGATACGACGACATTGCGCTCTCATACGTTTATAATGTATGCAGTTCTCCAAAGTTAGGTGGCGGCGGAAGGTGCGTAAAGCACTGCGCCTGGCTCTAAGCGCGTCGCGGCAGGCTGCAGTCCACCAAGGGACCGGCACACGACGTGGAGAAGATGATGTACGAGGTATGGAACATTCGGCAGCGGTGAGAATAACCTCTGTGAGGTATTCGACCTGACTGTCACAGCAGAGAAAATTCTGATCGTGAAAAACAGCCATGGAAGAATAAAGCCCCCAGTCGGCTTTAGAAATGTTCCAACTAGTGGGACAAGGAGATGGGGAATGATGCAGGAAGTGGATGATACAAGGGAAATGGTCACTCGAGTACGTGTCAGAAAGTGCATACCACTCAAACCGACCGGCAAGCTGAGGAGTGCATATCGCAAGGTCTATGTGGGAGTAAGTATGAGTTGTGTCAGAAAGGAAGGTCGGCGCACCTGTGTTGAGGCAGACAAGATTGAGGTGTTGGAGAAGATCCACCAAAAGGGAGCCTCTCGGACGAGGCGCCGGAGAGCCCCATAGGGGGTGGTGGGCATTGAAGTCGCCTACCAACACGAAAGGTGAAGGGACCTGGTCAACGAGGTGTAGCACATCTGCCCTAGTAAGGGCAGATAACGATGGCGAATAGATATTACAGAGGGAAAAGGTAAATGTGGATAGAGTGATGCAGACGGCAACTGCCTGTAGGTGAGTATGCAATGTAATGGGATGGTAATAGACGTCGTCTCGAATGAACATCAGAACCCCTCCATGGGCTGGGGTACCTTCCACGGGTGCAGGCCTAAACGCACAGAAGTGTAGTGGGGAAAGTCTGCACGATCACTTGGACGCAACTTAGTTTCTTGGAGACAGACTAGAAGCGGGCAGTGCAATCGAAGGAGTAGTTTTAACTCCTCCCGATTAGAACGAACGCCGCGAATATTCCATTGAAGGGCGCCATGATAAAAAATGAGATAAGAAATAAGGATAAAAACTAACAAGCAAGCGGGGTCACCTCGACGGCCTCTGAGGACCGGATTTCGAAGGAGCACTGCTATCGCTGTCTAGGGGCAAAGGGTCGTGGTCCATAGGTTCAACCGACGTGCCTGCCACCTCCTTGAGCTGATCAGGAGGGGCCGTTTCCACCGCCGGTAAAGGGCCGGGTGCCCGGCAGACGGAGCATCCTGGTGAAACAGAAAACGGCCGAGGCCGGCAACTGTTGGGCGGCATGACGCATGGGTCATGCCTCGGTGGGGAAGGAGAGGAACTCTTTTTCTTGTTGGCTCTTCTCGAAGAGTGACGGTGAGAAGAGGCAGTTGACGGTTGGGAAGCCTGAGAACGCAGAAAATCCTCACGGACGGGTTCCTTTTTCAAAGTCCGGGCATCTTGTTTAGGTGCCCGCGGTTTACCAGAGGTTGACGAAGACTGTACTTTAGAAGCAGCAGGAGGAAGCGGGTACGTGGAATGGGCAATCTTCGGGCTGGCGGATCGCACAACTGTGTCAGCGAAGGTAAAATCACACGTCTGGGTACTTGAATCCTTAGTAGGTCGAGTGGAGGTGAGGGCCTAACTGTATGTGCCCGCTGGGAGGACAGCGGGCTTTCGACTCGCCAACAACTTTCGAGCGGCAGATGTCGATACCTTTTCTGTAAGCCGAATTTGCTGGATGACCTTCTCATCCTTGTATACAGGGCAGTCGCGAGAGGAAGCCGCATGGTCACCGTTGCAGTTAAGGCAGTGAGGGGACGGAGATGGGCAATCCCCCTCATGGGCGTCCCTACCACAAGTGACACATTTTGCTGCATTTGGGCAAGATTCACGGGTATGGTTGTACCTGTGGCATTGGAAGCAGCGTGTTGGGTTTGGAATATAAGGGCGGACAGAGATAACTTCGTACCCTGCTTTGACCTTCGACGGGAGTTCAACCCTGTCGAACGTCAAAAACACAGTACGAGTCGGTGTCAGCTGGTTATCTACCTTTTTCAAAACCCTATGCACGGCTGTGACACCCTGATCAGACATGTAGGTTTTTATGTCTTCATCAGGCAACCCGTCAAGGGATCTCGTGAAGACTACCCCCCGTGAGGAGTTGAGTGTGCGATGCGCTTCTACCTTGACAGGAAACGTGTGTAACAATGTAGTCCGGATTAGTTTCTGAGCTTCGAAGGCACTGTCCATTTCCAGCAACAATGTGCCATGCGCAGACGCGAACAGGTTTTAACAGGGCCAGCAATTGCATCTACACCTTTCTGGATGACGAAAGGATTTACAGACGTGAAATCTTTTCCATCGGTGCGAGAGACAACAAGAAATCTCGGTAGATTAGGCAGAGTCTTCTTTTGCTGAGGCAAATCTATCTTTCGTTTCTGGGTCAACGTCACTGAAGAAGAGAAGGAAGTCATCGCGGACCTCAGGTCACACCTCCCGAGAACTGACGGAGGGACCAATCGGCATGTTCGGAAGTTACCAACTCGGGTAATCACCCCTCCCTGGGCCTGGCCTTTACCAGGGGGTACGTACGTGCCCTACTTGTCTACCCGGGGCGGGGAATTACGCGTTGCCCCGTCACCTGCTACGCATGATAATGCGTGGGTCGGCCTTCAGACACGTACAGGGAGGAAAGAATAAGAATAGAGAAAGTGAAGAGGAAGGAAAGAAGTGTCTCAAACACCGAGGCAGAGACTAATGAGGAGGAGGAGAAGGCTAGGAGAGTACAAGGAGAGAAAGACAGAAAACAAAGGGTAAGAAAGGAAGGAACCAAGGAATAAGAGAAACGACAACAAGAACCACCGTAACTCACGAAATACGCCCGTCTCCGGGCGAAGGCATAAACCGGGAGGGAAAGTGAAGCAGCCTGGGGCAGAAGAAAGGCTGCTCCGGCTCGGGGCCCCGTGCGCGCCACACACGTACCCACAAAAGAACTGTGGGCCCCCTGGGGGGGCTTAAATATGATGTAATCTTATCGTAGATGCTTACTTACTCTTTACTTGAAACCTTTGACCACATTCAATTCATGATTTTATAACTGTAAGTTTTGCCTAAAATTAATTATTTGATGTCTCAGGGCTGAGGGAGGGATTATGTAATGGCACAAGCCATTACACTGTATTTTTACTCATCTTGAGCTATCTAAATATTTATTAGCTTATTTGTTAAATTAAATTTAGGCATCTTAGGAGTAGTGGTTGCTGCCGGAATTGGTTTGTTGCAGATTCTGGAAGAGGTTGGAAGAACACATGGGTCAGAGACTGTATATAACATGTAGTCATTTAATATTAAACATCATTACAGTACTCTGTGCGACCAGAATAAGTAGTGATGTTGAAAAAACAAGTGAAATACAGTTGATTGTTCAATGCTTTTTTTTTAAGTAACTCTCATGTTAATTACTATATAACTATCTTGACAAATGAATCGTCACATCGAATAACGCTGTATGGCACATTTTGCAGTTTATAGAAAATAGAAAAAAACTGTTAATTGCAGAGAATTGTTGGAAAATAATAATGTGCTCGCAGATACGTCTTATTTGTGCATACAGGCTCTTGAAAATACTTGGTTGTGCTTTTAAAAATTTCACCAAGTATAGTTTTTTTGAAAATTAGTAAGTTTTAAAATGGATAAACACTGTATAGTAATGGATATACAGCTTTATTCCATATCACTCTGTCCACTGCTCTGATGGTAAGGTTGTCTAGAATCCAAATAGTGTAAGTAAGAAAATTATTACAAGATACAAAAAAATATTTATTGTAAACTGATTACATTGGTCTTAAAAAAGTAGTAGTACATGAGTCTGTAAAAGTTGAGACACAAATCTGGTAGATCAAACTCAGCTGTCACACTAAGTTTTCGTAAAAATCGCGGTATTTTGGATCCATATATTTTATCATGTCCAACAGATCCTTTTTCATCTCCTTCTGAAGTGTCAGTGCCCCGTTGTAAAGCAACCGAAAACCAGAAGGCTACGGGAAGTTTTTTATTTGATGTTCACAATATTTTCTTGTCGATGTTAGCAGCACAAAACTATAGTTTGTTTTATTCATCTTTACATAGTTTTCCTCTAAAGTTTCAGAAGTTGCACATAACACATGTAGCTACAACCATCTATTCTACAGGGCACAGAGGCCGCTGAAAAGGGCACACACACTACTCTATAGATATTCACCTTCTTACGGAACCCATACAGCATTATTCCACTCACCTGTGTTGGAGGTTGTTTCCCAGGAACTACCTTTCCTTTCCATGATTTATATTCCATTCCACCATCACGAAGCCTTTTCCTCTCAATATCCTGTCAATTAGCGATGTTAATTTTCCTTTTCTGCGTGTTATTAGCACATTTCAAACCGCTTTCAGTAAGCGTCACCTTGCTACACTCCACCATTATTGTGACATACAGCATTGTTCGAGCAGAGGTGCGAAAACTTCGCGAGTCTCCTCGCTGTTTAGTGCTGCCCTCAGGCGGTAAACCGGTCAACTTTTACAGCAGGCGATGCAGACTGCCGCTTACATCATTATTCCACGCAATTCTACGAAATGTCAAAATGTGCCATACAGCGTTATTCGATGGCACGATTCAAATGTGTATGTCTTAAGTACTCTAATAAATGTTAAGAGTTGAAATATATTCACCAGTTGGACTCTTGATTTATATGTGGAGTGAAACGCGAAGTCACGATACTATCATTTTATTATAATATTGACATCAAAGGCAATGGAACTAATAGAGGTACAGCATAAACTCTATCTCTAAAGCTGTTCAATACCTCAGTTATATTCAACTTTTAATATTATTAACCTACATACTTCAAGAGTCTGAAAATTTTGAAAGTCAATATTATCTGGTGTTTGACTTAATTATTTAAAGAAGTGTTATCCTGCTTGGTAAGGAACATTACTTCATAGAAGACCAAGGGTAACAGTTCAAACTGAATGTGTTTTATTTGCATCTTCTCTTTGTTCTCTAAACAATACCTCTTGTAGTAGTTGTAGCAATTCCGGAGCACTGCAGTGTTTAAGTGTATATTTAATAATTTGATTATTAAAAGTTTAACACTGGTTGGTTGGTTGATGGGTGGATGGGACCAAACAGCTAGGTCATCAGTCCCATGACCTCTGTATGAAATGCAACAAGGATGTGGTCGGCGAAGACCATACCGATAGTAAAATAGAGGAACTAAAAAGGGGGGGGGGGGGGTGAAAATCAAGTAGAATGGGACTAAAACCAATAGAAAAAGCAGGATTCTGCAAGGAACGTCGCAACAGATCTAAAATCCCTGTTTACTGACGACAATCAGATACAGGAGAACAGTGTATGCTCCTAGATCAGAAGCCTAAAAATGTAAAAAGGGAAACAAAGTGAATTAAAACGAAGTTAAAAGGAGAAATGGAAGTCGTCAGGTGGAGGGCAGAGGAGAGCTCCATAGGAGGGGCCACAAACCCACCCATCCTGTCCAAGCGTTAGAGATAAAAGCTTATAGCGGAGAGTTAAAACCGCTTTCACGGATAAATTCAAGGACTCTGTCAGCCATCCGTGAAGAATTCGCTAAAACCGAGGGCAATGTGTGCGGAATTCCATATTTGGCATGGAGCGCCAAGAGGAGTGGACATTCCACTAAGATATGAGCCACAGATTGTAGGGCACCACAACCACAAAGTGGGGGAGATTCATTACGCAAAAGAAAACCATGGGTCAGCCTGGAGTGACCGATGCGGAGACGGCAAAGGACAGTGGATTCCCTTTGAGAAGGGAATAAGGAAGAACTCCAAGCTGCAGACTTGATGGAGCGTAGTTTATTAGACGGAGCAATAGCCTGCCAGTTGGTTTCCCAGTCCTGTATGAGTAGCGATCTCATCTGCACCCGCAAACCTGCACCCGCAAATCTGTGCCCTGAATAACCCAGGGGAAGGGGCAGGGAGTTATGGCTACTCTATCCAACTGGTCAGCCTGGTCATTTCCTAGGATACACACATGACAGGGGGCCCAGAGAAAAGCAACGGAGCAAGCGGTGTGACGAAGTTCAGCAAGGAGATCATGGATATCAATTACCAAAGGATATGAGGAGTAGCATCGGTCTATGGCCTGCAGGCTGCTCATTGAGTCAGAACAGGTTAAAACATGGTCCAGGGCTACCTGTTTGATAATATGAAGTACCCTACTAATAGCCGTAAGTTCTGCCGGAAACACACTGCACGATTCTGGCAGAGAATGGCATTCTACACCAATGGGAGACGTAAATGCATATCCCATATGACCAGCAAATTTAGAGCCATCAGTGTAGAAAATTGTGACACCCTGAAATTCTTCAAGGACTGTGTGCAATAAATGCTGAAAGATTATGGGGGAGACTGAAGCTTTTGGGGCTTGGTAGAGATCCAATCAGATTTGGCTGATGGTGCCTAGTCTGAAGAGGGGGTATTCCTGCTTCAGCATGGAGACTGTCAAACAGGGCTGGTCCGGAAGGCACCCATACCCAAGCGGATGCCACAATGGTGAACAGGGTCCAACAATTTCAGGGCAGAAGGAGCTGCTAAGCCATAAACCTGGCACCCATAATCTAACTGGGACTGAATCAGAGCCTGGTAGATATGAATTAATATGAATTAGTGTTGGACGATCTGCAGCACAGAATGAGTGAGCTAGGAAACGGAGGGCATTAAGTTTCTGCTTGCAGCTTATCTTCAGCTGCCGAATATAGGGCAGACAAGTCAGGTTTTTATCAAAAAGGAGGCCTAAAAAATGGTGCTGCGCCACAAATTCTAAGTGTTGAGTATCCAAGAAGACTTCCGGGTCAGGGTGGACTATAGTACGACGACAGAAATGCATTACTCGCATTTTAGAAGGAGAAAACTGAAAAGCATGCAAAAGAGCCCATGTGGAAGCCTGCCGAATGGCACCTTGGAGCTGGCGTTCAGTTGAGGCTACCAAGTGGGAGCTGTACCATATGCAAAAGTCATTTACGTACAACGCAGGGGTGACAAGTGACCCAACAGAACTCACCAATCCATTAATGGTGATTAAGAAGAGTTTAACACTTAACACAGATCCCTGTGGAACACTGTTCTCCTGGATCTGTGGGAAGCTGAATGAAGAGCCAACCCTCACATGGAAATGCGGCTGGATAAAAACTGACTGATAAAAACTGGTAGGGAGCCTCGTAGGCCCCACGCATGGAGGGTACATAAAATATGACGTCACCAAGTGGTGTCACACACCTTTCGTAAATCAAAGAAAACAGCATCAAGATGTTGATGTTTTGAGAAGGCCTTTCTGATTGCTGTTTCCAGTTGAAGTAGATGGTTGATAGTAGACCTGCCCTCCCGGAACCCACACTCATAAGGTGACAGTAGTCCACGCGACTCGAGTACCCACCATTGCCTGCAGGCAACCATCCATTCTAGCAGTTTACATGGCACATTTGTCAGGCTAACTGGCCGATAACTGTCCACGGATGACGGACCCTTACCAGGCTTAATAACAGAAACCACTATACTGTCCCTCCATTGCAAGGGGCCCTTGGAGCCAAATGTGGTTAAATACCTGGAGAAGATAATGCCGTTGCAGAGGGCTGAGATGTGTCAGAAGTTTATTATGGATGGAATCAGGCCCAGGTGCAGAATCATGAGAAGAGAAAAGGGCCAGACGTAATTCCCATTCCGTGAAGGGTTTTTTATAAGGTTCCTCCTGGTGAGTGGTGAAACATAAATTTGAGGCTTCAGCCTGTTGTTTATTGAGATGACAAGCCACCAGGTAGGAAGCCGTCACTGATGCCTTCACAAAGTGAGCCGCAAGGTACTCTGCGAGAACCGATGGATCAGTACAGACCCCGTCTGGTAAGGCAAGGCAAGGGATGGAAGACGGCTGCAGGCAACCTTGGATGGAGCGGAGCATAGCCCATACCCGGGACAAGGGTAAAGAAGATCCCAAGGAGGAGAGAAAATGCTCCCAGCACACCCACTTGCTCAGTTTGATTATATAATGAGCCTTGGCACGAAGGTGTTTAAAGTTGACAAGGGCAGCAACAAGGGCAGCACGGGACGGGTGGCGCTGAAGATGTTGCAAGCCTCGACGGCACTTACGAATCGCCGAAGCAATGGTTGCGTTCCACCACGGAACTGGGCGGCAGTGGGGGGGGGGGGGGGGGGGGGCTGTCTACTGGGGGACAGCAATGCTAGCAGCTTGAGTAATCGCATTAGACATATCACTGATGACCTCAGCTATACAGCCAAATGGGGATGATGTGAAAACCACCTGTGATGTATACAAAGGCCAATCAGCATAGTGGAAAACCCAACGAAGTATCCTGTCCCTCATCCAGTGTGAGGGGAGTGAAAGAATCAATGGAAAGTGGTCACTGTCGGAAAGGTCGTCATGCGGTGACCAACGAAATAAAGGGAAAAAAGGGGCGGGAGAAGTGAGTGTAAGGTCTACGGAAAAAAAGGTGCCATGAACAGCACTAAAATGGGTTGGGGAACCATCATTGAGGAGGCACAGGTCGTGATTGGCAATGAATTGGTTGATGAGGCAGCCCCGACTAGTTGTATAAGCATTGCCCCATGAAAGATGATGGGCATTGAAGTCCCCAAGAATGAGGAAGGGAGGAGGGAGTTGCTGAAGGAGTGCTGTGAGGGCAGCAGACATAGGTGGCCTGTCAGAAGGGAGATACAGATTACAAACTGTTAATGGAATATGTAAGTGGACCCTAACAGCAACCATTTCCAGTGGGATATGGAGAGGGATCCATGAACTAACAACGTCCATACAAACTAAAGTGCAGACTCCACCAGTGCTTGTAGGGGCGAACACGGTTCCGACAGAAAGCACGGAACCCACGGAGTGTTGGCGCATGGCCATCAGTGAAATGTGATTCCTGCAAAACAACAAAAGCTGCTGAGTAAGAGGCAATAAGATGTTTCAACTGCAGGAGGTGACAGTAGTAGCCATTACAGTTCCACTGGATGAGAACAGATCGAGGATCCATATGGAAGGTGAACAGACTGATGAATGTCACAAAGCTGGGCCAATACCCATCACTGATGAGGG
Source organism: Locusta migratoria (assembly GCA_026315105.1). Classification (NCBI taxonomy): domain Eukaryota; kingdom Metazoa; phylum Arthropoda; class Insecta; order Orthoptera; family Acrididae; genus Locusta; species Locusta migratoria. The sequence continues at coordinate 555,823,339 of CM048744.1, forward strand.
AGGAACGACATCCATGAACAGCGGATCAGACACAAGTTCAGTAGGGTTATTTGTCTGTGAGGACAAAGGTGGTGCCTCCAGGACTACCAGAGGGGCCTTGTCCTATGACTTTTGCTTCTCTCTCTCTCTCTCTCTCTCTCTCTCTCTCTCTCTCTCTTAGAATGGGAAGGACAAATACCAGAGAGAGAACTTGTGTCAGAAATATCTGGCACCAATGAGGATCGGGCACCTTGGTATTATCTGACTGGATGTCCGGCTGCCGGTAAGGGGAACCCTGGGAGGGGGGGTACCTTCACCAGCAAGTGCCAGAGAAGGGGAGCACTTTTCAGGCCAGGAGGAGGATGCGGGACACAGAAGGGGGGGGGGGGGTATGGGAGGTGCAGGAGGGTGAGAGGGGGGGTATGGGAAGTGCAGGATTGTGAGGGGGTGGGGGAGGGTGAAGAATAGGGTGGGAATGAGATGAGGAATGGGGAGGTGTAAAGGATGTAACCGAGGCATAACTTGTAGATAATCGCACAGGGGGCAGACGCTCAAATTTCCAGCGGGCCTCCTGGTATGTAAGGTGGTCAAGGGACTTGTACTCTTGAATCTTCTTCTCCTTTTTATAAACAGGGCAATCTGGAGAGCGAGGAGAGTGGTGCTCATGACAGTTAACGCGTACAGGAGGTAGAACACAGGGGTCCCCTCATGGAGTAGGTGTCCACATTTACCGATACAGAGACCGCTGTTCAACGAGAAGACATATGCCCAAGCCGCATACATAGAAGCATAGAGTGGGAGGTGGAACGTACTGCTTTACATAACAACAATAAATCATTACCTTGACCTTCTCTGGGAGAGTATCCCCCTTGAAGACCAAGGTAAATGCACCGATTTCCACACAATGATCCTTAGAGCCTCGCTGCACAAGGCGAACAAAATGAACACCTCGCCGTTCGAGGTTCGAGTTCCTCATCAATTTGGAGGAGGAGGTTGCAGTGGAAGATAACTCCCTACACCATGTTCAATGACTGATGAGGGGTTACCGACACTGGAATGTCGCCAATATGGTCGGAGGCACACAAAGCTGCAGATTGGACAGCAGAGACCGTTTTAATGAGCAGTGGTCCAGTACTGCATCTTGCTCATTGTTTCAACTTCCCCAAACTTATCCTCTATATGTTCAACAAAGAACAATGGTTTGGTGGCGGTGAACGTCCCTCCATCCGTCCTGGTGCAGACCAGGTAATGAAAAAGGGTTTCACCCCAAGCCGACGTGCCCGGCCCTCCTCCCAGGGGGTAGACAGAGAGGGCAAGGTCCTCTTATCATAGCTAATAGCATTATACCTGTTCCTCCTGCCTTCTGAGATGACCGTATCAGGACCATTATCTAATTTGACACGTTTCATCATGCGAAAAGTCAGCCCTGGTACCACCCACTCCGATCAGGGGCTCTCCCCATGGGCGCCACCCAGCCACAGCAAAGGCCACCTGGCACGATGGCCATTGCCGAGAGCCTTGATACCCCACGAGGATGGGTATCGACTCCTTGGCCTGCATGGGGAGGTTGCAGCTCTGGTACCAGCAGTGTGATCTCTGCATTGTCAGGGGGCTCATTCGTAAGGATACATAACAGCCCCCCCCCCCCCCCCACACGGACTGGCTACACATGCTGGGGAGGGGGCTATGGCAAGGAAGGAAATGGTAAAGTAAAGGATTGGGATCCATGCCATAGGGGCTAGGTAAGGAGTTCTTCTTCAAATGGCTCACACTGCTAACTGTGACATTTTGTGGAGGTCAAAACCCGAGGGGGACCAAACTGTACCGAAAACAGAGGGAAGATCAAAATTGCTACAACATCGGAACCATAGGAATAGCCATGCCGTTTTCAAGGAAACCACCTAGAGAAGGGGAGATAAGAGGAGAGGGATGGGGAGGAATCAGGATGGAGAGGGGAGGTAATGCAGCCCAGGAAAGCAAGAAGAAAGGGTGCAATGGCTCGGGGACCCATGCGCACCACACACATACCCATAAAAGAGCTGTGCGCCCCCTGGATGGAGGGGGGGGGGAGGGAGGGAGTTAACACTGCAAGCAATAAAGTGGAAAAGAAATCTGAAATAGGACTCAACCACTAGGCTATAAAATTCCTTTCACCCACATAGCCTTCAAGTTTCAAATTACCCTTAGGAGTTTCTTTGTAAACACATAGCAAGAAAAATTATAAGAGAAAATTGAGAAGTGTGCAAGATTAGTTTAAATTAATATGAACTGTAACTGCAGAGAAGCACACATACTATGCACATTTCGTTTTGTGACTACTAACAATAGTGTTTAGAGATTTAAAAATACGGTTTAATATAATCAAATTGAGAAACATGTTAAAGTGTAAAGTTGTGAGGACAAACCATGAAGCGTGCCAGGATAGCTCAGTTGGTAGAGCGCTTCTCCACGGAAAGGCAAATGTCCCAGGTTCGTATCCTGGTTCCAGCACACAATTTTAATCTGCCAGGAAGTTTCATATCAGTGCACACTCCAGTGCAGAGTGAAAGTTTCATTCAAGAAACATGATTTAAATCAATTAAAAACATGCAAGATTTGTAAGTTTGGTTCTTCTCATCCTGGTTGTCAGGCAAACCACAATACCATACAGCAATATGAACTGCATAAGCATCAGGTGCATCCATTTGGGAATGAACACCTAGAAGAGAATTTGGGTCATAGCCAGACATTGTGACACCCCTCAGTTGCCATTATAGGGGGGAAGTTTTTAATCAGGATGATGAAAACACAAAATTGAGAAACACTTTGAGATATGACACTGGTGGTGTTATGGCAAATTTGGCATCTTTTTGGGTGGCAAAAAGGTGTTGAATTGATTTATGGTTTGCAGCAAAATCAAGTATCTCCTTCAGTTTGCTGAGCGAGCAGTTGTATATGATAGTTACATATGAGGCTATTGTATCAGCATCCTCTGAAAGGAACCTAACTGGTATACAGTCAGGACCAGGAGACTTACTTTGTTAAGGATTTAAGTTGTTTTAAAACTCTAGGGGTATCTACGTCTAAATTACACATGCTGGCAGCTTTTCATGAGAGTAATTCTGGAGTTTGCTTTGTTTTGTTTTGTTTTCTCCAGTGAAGGAATTTCAGAAGGCTATGATAAGCAATTATGCTTTAGCAGAACTGTCGTCTGTAGCCCCACAATTTCTATTGTGTAATGAAGGTGTCGATTGTGTCATGCCACTAGTATTCTTTAGAATTTCTTAGGATTCTCTACCAAATTATGTGACAGGGTTTCATTGTAGAAACTATTGTAAGCTTTCCCCAGTGATGTTCCAGATAAATTTCTAGTTTCTGTAAAAGATTACCAGTATTGGGGACTTTATATGCATTTAAATTTGACATGCTTTTTTCTTTGCTTTTGTAAGAGTGATCTAACCCATTTTGTGTACCACAGCAGGTCAGCCCCCTCTATTATTAATTTATTTGGTATGAATCTGGCAATGGTTGGTGATATTATTTCTTTGGATGTAAGCCACATCTGATCTACACTCACACTGTTAGTTTCAGTAGACGGAAATTCTCACTCTGGGAAGTGTTAATCAAATTTTATCTCCTTTTGTGAATAAATATAGTTTTTGTTTGATTTTGGTAGATTGGTAAATCTGTTATTCAGTCTCACTACAACAACTCTGTGTTCACTAATCCCTATGTCTTTTTTTATGCTCTTTTTCGATCCAGATTATTTGCTGCTAGGAGGTCAAGTATGTTCTCACAATAATTTACTATTCTAGTGGGTTCACGAACTAATTGCTCAAGATAATTTTTGGAGAATGTGTTCAATACAATTTCAGACGATGTCTTATGCTTGCCTCCGGTATTGAACATTTACTTTTGGCAACATATCGAGGGCAAGTTAAAGTCATCACCAATTAAAATTACATGCTTTGCGAACATTTTTGAAATTTAATCCAAGCTTTCTCTGAACATTTCTGCAACAGAATCATCCGAGTCTGGGGGTCGATAAAAAGAACAAACACTAATTTATTTTGGTTGTCAGGTATAACCTCTACGCATACCAACTTGCAGGAGCAATCTACTTCAATTTCACACCAGGATAAACCATCCGTGACAGCATTAAATACACCACCACCTATTTTATTCAATCTATCTCTTCTGAACACCATTTACCCCTTTGTAAAAAATTTCAGCTGAACTTATCTCTGGCTTTAGCCAATTTTCGGCACTTACAATGATTTGACATTCAGTCTTTATTAGTACCTGGAGCTATGGTGCTTTCCCCCCACACAGCTACGACAATTTACAACTGTTAGACCTATGGTTTTTAGATCTGTGTTTGTCCTGTCTGTGACCTGTACCCTTTGAGATTGAAACTATGTGTGTTCACAAGGACCTCTAACCTACAAAACTGCCCAGTCCATGCCACACAGCTCCCGCTACCTGTGTAACCACTTCCTTCATGTAGTGGACTCCCGACCTATTCAGCAGAACCCGAAACTCCACTACCCAATGGCGCAAGTAGCAGAATCTGCAGCCCACACAGTCGCAGAACAGCCTGAGCCTCTGATTCAGACCCTCCACTCAGCTCTGTACCAGAGATTCACAGTAAGTCCAGTCAACTATGCTGCAGATGGCGAGCTCTGCTATCATCTTGCAAGCAAAACTGGCAGTCTTTACCACTTCAGATAGTAGCTCAAAACCAGAGACAATTTCTGCAGATCCAAAGCAACGCACATCATCGGTATTGATGCGAGACACCACCTGCAGTTGGCTGCACCCCGTACCCATCATGGCATCCGGAAGGACCTGTTCCAAGTCTGGAATGACTCCACCTGATTTGCACACAGAGTGCATGTTAGCCTTCTTCCCCTCTTTGGCAGCCATCTTCCTAAGGGGTTCCATTACCAACCTAACATTGGAGCTCCCAACTACAAGCAAACCCACCCTTTATGAAAGCCTGGAATTTGTAGGCTGCTTGATAACTTCCAGATGAGTGACATCATCCGGCTCAGGAACTTTGTCCTGATCAGACAGCACCTCAAACCTGTTCGCAAGACGAACCGAGGAGGCCCCACAATCAGTCCCCCGTAATGTCAGGTGGGGTGTCTGCCTCGCTGTGAGCAGGAACAGGGGTTGTCGCTGCCGCATGCCTATCCGTAGACATGATGGGCATCCATTTGGTTCTCACAATTGGCCAACAACAATGACACCCCTAGACTGCAGGCTCAAGCTGTGCAACGAAGGTTAACACAGCTTGAAGCTGGGAGCGAAGTGTCACCAGCTCAAACTGAATCAGCACACAGCAGTCACTGTCCCTAATCATGATTAAAATACTAAGAAGTAAAGACTTGAAAGACGCGATGCAGACTCGACAGAGGGTAACTAAGGTAAACGAAAACAACTCTAAGGGTCAATCCAAATAAAGTGGTCTAATAAAAATTAAGTTGGTTGCTTGACCATTTTTAAATATTTCAATTTTTTATATGTAATTACCCTATGATTTAGAAATTGTGAGCAGTTCTTATTTTATTTTATTTTGTATCTTGCACCTTTACAGAATGATAGACATTTTTATTTTTAAGTGCAAGACTATCTTTCAGTTTGAAAGCATTAGCGATAATTCGAATATTATTAAGTTACAGCATTGCAATTGAGATTATTGTTTTTAAAAAAGTCTCCACTACAAAATTGTGTATCAAACAAATTACTCTAAATTTAAAAATAACGAGTGAAAATGACCAAACTTTGTCTCAAAAAATTTTGAAAATCCATTTTTATGCCCAAAAATAACAACTAAGGAGTGATTTATCACAATTCTTTTTCGTCCTCTAGTTAGATATCATAAACTACTAGCTTTGTATAGAGCAAAAACACTTACAAATGTTTCCTTAATTTTTTTTTTTTTTTTTTTTTTTTTTTTTTTTTTTATTTTTGCATAGTTTGTACATCAATATGATAGCAAAGTACTGTAAAAGTTTGAACACTGATATCTGACTGTGAACAAAGATATAAATTTTTGAAAATGAGGAAAATTCACATTCCTCTACAACTAATCTTAGAGCTTTTGCCTAATTCATGTGTGATTTTGGTTGGTTGCAATAAATTATTATTGAAGTTAAGGTACTGCATTATAAACAATAACTGGAAATACTACTGAAATAAATATTTATATTATTTTGACTGATAAAAATGGATATTCAGAAAGCTTTTGTGATATAGAATGAGACCTTTCAGTTGCTGTGGTAATTTCAAGCCCTGAAAGATTCCTTAATATGTATTTCAGTGGTATCCAAACTTTGTCATTAGTACATTTCTTGAATTATGTTCGTGGCCCAGCAGGGTGGTAAAAATACACAATGACATCATTGTTTTCCAAACTTATTCTTTCAACATCTGCAAGTCACCATTGTCCATCATACACAGATGCCACTATGTCATTCAATGCTAAAGACAGAGATGTAATTTAACTGACACAGTGAAGCTTGTAACTTTTGGTTCATGATGTTCAATAGTGTCAACCTAAATTTTCTGCAATGTCAAGGAATTTGTGAACTTACCTCAATCCTTTTATTGCTATACAGTTTTCAACTCTAGTTTGAACTGCTGTTTTTATATGAAGAGCTACATCTCCATTCTTGACAAGGAATGTATGACGGCTTTAATATTATACTTGCAAATGATACACGTCATATTTTGTTAGAATTGGGTCTGTGATTGTACTCTGTAGACTGGCTTTATTCACTTATTTTTTGAGAGTAACTCATACTCCATAGCATGCACTTTTACTATGGCAAGAGGCAGGAAATGCCATTCGACCTCCAACCCAAAATCTTCTTTGCTGCAGCAAAAATGGTAAAAAAATATTTTTGTTGTTATATTTATTACGACTTCCATGTGAAGAGTATATAAGCTTCTCAACATTGGCCAACTTTTCTTTTGAAACACACAGACAACCAAAGTGTGCTCCAGTTACTCAGAATGCAAACTGAAGAACCTAAAACTTCATCTTTCTCATTTTGGAAGTACAGAACAAAAGGATGCTTTGTTGCCTGATCACTAACCTAGTGGCAACCTTGTATCTCATCTTGAACAGAAAATATAACGTTTTAGGACTACACATTCAGTTTCACTAAGTTTTCACTTTTTGCCCTTCAAAAGCTTTGGAAACATAGTGGTGACTTGAGATTTTGCAATTCATCAATTAAATGTTCAAAGTACTGCACCTGGCATTTAACCACAGTTATCATTTCTGCCCTGTCAACTGTGTCCACTGTTTGATGGTAACGTTGTAGGGCATTTCCTCCTCATATTCGTTGAACAATTGAAGAATGGTATCCTTACCAGGGCATTTTCACACAATCAATCTTTCAGCACTACAGACCATTAAATATAATAATTCTTTGTAGTTGAGATAATTGAATTTTTCCACCTGTAATCATCAGCTTGACAATACAATGACATAAACAAACACATAGTGTGTGTTCCTGATGAGGTGGCCAAAATACATCACTTATGGTGAATGTCACAAAATTTTGACCTTCGAATTTTGCTTTCAGATTTGAAAACTACGTGAAATTCATTTCAATTTGAAGTCAATAGTTTTGTTATTTTAATTCTATTAATAACAACTCATTTCCTATCACTGCAACCTGGGCATTTTGTACTGTTTTCATCATCTTCAAAAACCTGTTGAATCTTTTTGTTTCTTCACTTGTACCCACTCGTATTGTGTCTTGCAAGGATGTTAATTGAAAATATGTATTTTAAATCTGTCAAAATAATATAATGTTTATTTCAGTAACATTTTAAGTTTTTGTTTATTACATAGCATCTCAACTTCAATAATAATGAGTTGTAGTGTAATGTGAATTTTCCTCATTTTCAAAAATTCATATATTTGTTCACAGCCAAATATCAATGTTAAAATTTTTACATTATTTTGCTATCATTTAGGTGTACAAACTGCAAAAATCAGATTTTTATATCCAGTCCCACCAGAGATAACCAACTACAAACTTTGTGAAAAATGAAAATTCATTAAATGTTAAGGAAACATTTGTAGGTGTTTTTGCTTTATATAAGGCTATCTAACTAGAGAAAAAATGGGCTCTGATAAATCACTCTTTGGTTGTTATTTTTGGGCCCAAAAGGAGGATTTTCAAAATTTTTTATATCAAACTTCGGAGGATTTTGACTGGTTATATCTGAATTCAGGGTATTTTGTTTAATTAACAGTTTTGGGTAGTGGAGACTTTTCTAAAAACAATCATGTCAATTGCAATGTTGTAACTTAACCCGGTGCAGAGATATTAAAAATATCGTTAATGTCTCTGAACTGAAAAATGGTCACACGCTGACGTATCAAAATGGTCAGCCTTCAGTAATGGTGCAAGGTAAAAAATAAAAATAAAATAAATAAAATAAAAACTGCTTTGAATTTCTTGATTAGAGGGTAATTACATACTAAAAAATCAAAATATTTAAAAATGGTCAAGCAACCCTCATTGGACCACTTCATATGGATCGGCCAGAAGGGGTTCTAATCCAATGAAAACAAAACAGATGACTATCAGGATTCACATGGCAGAAGAATACACTAACCAGATACTTACATGAATATGAATGAATTATACATGCGAGCACACGATAAATTTAACAAACTGAAGCAAGAATCACACAGAAGATCACAATATGTTGCTTCTATTAAGGAAGCAGGTGGTGTGCTCTACTGCACTTCGATGTGCTCTCGACATGGGTAAAAATGTAGTCTCTGACAAAATTTGGTGAATAGTCCTTTAACATTAAAGAAGATGAACTATGATCTACAGTTACCTTGCTGTCCTTCAAAATAGTCACCTCCCATAACTTTTCACCGTTCTGCTGTGTGATACACGTCCTCGAAACATTGCACAAAGTCTTCTTTTGGGATGGTGTACAAAAGCCATGTCAGGAATATGATCAGATTTCTTTCCTTTCAAAGCATGTTTGAGTTAGGCGGTAGAAAGTAGTCTCAAGGATTGAGATCCAACGAATATGACAGATGTTCAACTTTCACCACCCCCCCCCCCTTTTTTTTTGCCAGGAACAGTTTGATGATACTGGCTGTGTGGATGAGCATTGTCATGCAACTTGAACACCCACCATACTCGCCGGAGCTCAATCCTCCACACTTCTTCCTATTCCCTTGACTCAAACTTGCTTGGAAAGGAAAAAGATTTGATGATGTTCCTAACATCCAACAAAATGTAACAAGGCTTTTGATCATCATCCCAAAGGAAGACTTTGCACAAAGTTTCCAGGGCATGTAAGGCAGAGCTGAGTGGTGCATAGTTATGCAAGGTGACTATTTCAAAGGACAGTAAGGTAACTGTCGTTCATAGTTCATGTACATTACTGTTATGGGACTATTCACTGACATTTATTTACGACTAGCTTATATGCCCGTGCTTCGCAACGGTTGTTGAAGAGAAACCTTGTATATAATTGTTTTTAGGGTTGCGGACCTAGGTCAACAAGAACAGAATCCTTGTTGGATCACTCTGTAAATAAACTCAGTTTTCCTAGCCAAGATGTCTAATTTAAGTAGAAGTCATTGTCGAAAACGCTGAATGTTCATAAAGTTTTTCATACAAAAAGTGAAATTAATTTAAGTCCGTACTCCGGAACGATGTAAATTTAATGTTAGTTTGTGTTTATAAATGTGTGAAATTGTCTGTTTGGCTTAAACTTCTGTAAACACTTCTATCGTTGAGATGAAAAATAGTAATAATAATAACAGAGCCATGTATTCGTTCTATGGTGTAGTACTAAACTGTTAAGGGCATGCTGAAGTATTAGTATGTTACAGTGTTGCACTGGGGACAATGTAGTTATTCTGTATGTAGTGCTCCCTATTATCAAAAACTCGATGAATGCTGAAAGTCTGGTATTTAAATCAACAGAGCAGTTCATGTTTGTTTAAATAAGACGTCATGGTGGTGTCACTGTGTGATAAAGTAAATCTGGGTAACTGTTGCAGAAATGCCGTCAGCTGATTGTTGGTATAGATTTTTCTATTAAATATGGTAGTATTTCCAGTGAATTTTCTTGACTGTGTTAACAGCATCGGCCACTTTTCACATGATACATGCCCCCAGGTCCTGCAGTGATTACTTTGTAAAGCACAAAATTGAAATCGACCTTCTGTAATAGAACTATATATTCAGAACACTAAGTACAATTTTCTCTGAAAGAGGACGTCTGTCTCTATCTTAATGTAGTCTGCACCAAAAGTAAGTAATTTCAAATTTTAATCTGAATATTGTCTGAAACAATTATGAAAGCAGAGAGGTTTCTGATGAGTTTGTTACTTGTATATTATCTCTAGTGGCAGGCAAAGAGCAGAAATATCTCTGGAGTGAGCATTCAGATGTGCATAACAGTTTTCGTCTCCTGAAGATTAAGGTGGATGTCTCGTAATATTGGAAAAATACAGTAATCACTGACTTTACCTTGGTCCTTTCTTGTTCGGTTAAGACAGATGACTATGTGTAATTGTCTCTTTTGCAACGCTTCCTCAACTTTCTTGTTGCTTCTGTGACACATTTATTTAGATATTATTTCATGTTATGTGGTTGCTCTGCGAAAAGGAGGTGGGGCTTCTTTGCAGCCAATGCAGTACAAACCAATCGTAAGAGCAAATAAATGTGTGGAAAGAGTGGATTTGTCTCAATATCACGTGCTAATTCCAACGTAATGTTGAGAAGATGCACAGAACGCAGTGCTCATTCCATAGATATTTCTTCTATGCACAAATTACTGGTTATACCCGCTGAAAGATGCACTTCTTTTCTTTCCATGACATTGCAAAGCATATGGGGTACAGTTAGGAATAAAAAAAAAACTTTGTGGCCTACCTTGGTTAAATTTTACTTGCAGTGGCAGCAGTTTAGTTTGCTATCGTTGGCAACTAACTATTCTCTTTAGGAGGATGATTAATTTACTGACCAGGACAGCATAAATTATTTATTTCAGCAGGAACACAAAGAATTATTCCCCTCATTCTATGTTACAGTTTCTAAACAGCATCAACAGCTCTTGCCAACATCAGCACACAATGTCGCCGCCATGAGTAAAATTATACCCCTTCTTGTAGTGTATTACACCATAGTCATGAGAATGAAAAAGAAAATCGCAGCAATGCCATAATTAAGTCTTTGGTGTCCTATGTAATTAATTAACATCGCCTCACGTTGTCCTTTCCTGTACTATGGCGTTTTCGAGGCATTCCTAAACAGGACACACTCAAAATGTAATGAGGATACACCGAAATCAAAAAGGGGACTACATAAATTCAATTTTTCTTGCAAAGAATTCTTATGTAAATTAGAGTATCGATAGACGAGAAGGAATGACGTTATGTTTTTAATTCCAATGTTCCCTGTCAAAAGAAGGCACAGAAACGTCGTTAAGCTGTGAATATACAAAGTGTAAGCAGCAACTCTCTGTTCAATGTTAGTTTGTATTTGCAGAGATAAGACTGCGGCTCTTAATTCAAAATACTTCTGTCACTGAGGGAATATGCACTACACGATAATGTAGCGTTTCTTTGCAGCACTACAAAACCAGCAGCACGTTTAGTGGTTCGTTGCTGTTCTATGGCATAATCATCGAAAAGAAATAAAACGTTAAAAAAAATTAAATTAAATAAAATAAAATTTTTTTTAAAAAAATGAAAAATTCAGCAGCGCCAACTATTAGTTCTTTGGTGCACTACGTAACTAAGAGGGCTTCTGTTTGTTCTGTACTGAACTATCCAATTTTCTAGGCATTACTTAACAGAATGGACAAGATGTAATAAGTATGCACCGAAATCAGAAAGGAAACTACATAAATTCGTGTTTCCTCGCAAGGAATTCTTATTAAATGAAAACGATAGACGCGAAGGAACGTCGTTATGTTTTAAATGAAAATGATACCCGCGGAAAGAAGCACTTTTTTTCTTCTCATGGCATTGTAAGGCATGCGGGGTAAAGCTAATAAAAAATAAGATTTTTTTTGTGTCGTACCTGGGTTAAATTTTACTTGCAGTGGCAGTGGTTCAGTATGTTAATGTTGGTAACTAAATATTCGCTTTAGGGGGTTCATTAATTTACTGATCGGAACAACATTATTTATTTATTTATTTATTTCATCTTCAATCAAGAATTAATCCCCTCATTGTACGTGACTGATTTTTCAAAAAGGTTTCAACGGCCATTGCCAACATCAATACACAACACCACTGCCGTAAGGAAAACCGTAGCCCTTGTGTGAGTGTATTACACCAAAGTTATGTGAATAAAAAACTCAACATCGCCATCTATTAGTCATTTGGTATACTATGTTAAGAACAGCACCTCTGTCGGATCTTTGGTATACTACGCTGCAATTCAAGCACAGTATACACCAGAAACTACAAATTACGATACCTCTTCTTTCCCTGATCCGATTTTGATGAAATGAAGCGTATATGGTACCCTAGGGTACCTATGAAATCCCACGAAAGTTTGTATAGTATTCTTGGAGATTTGCTGAACTACATCATACTTATAAGCATAGTATACACATAAAACTTAAATTACAATATCTTTCCTTCCTCTGATCCAGTTTTGATGAAATGTAGCCTATGTTACTTTCCAAACTATTCCCAATTTACCTGTGGAAACCCACGAAAGTTTGTATAGTACTTTTGCAGATTACCTTAAAGAAATAGACATACACGAAGCCTTTTAAACAAATGGTTGAACTATTATATTTTCATTTTCTCTGATCCGATTTTAATTATTGAAGCCTTTATGTAAACGCACTATATGCTCAATTTACATGTGAAAGCCCCATGAAAATTCGTCAAGTAGTTTTAGAGATAAACGTGTTCAAAGAGACAGACAGACATGACGGGTGTGGATAAAAAATTTGAAATTACGATTTTCTTTTTTTTCCCCGTGATCCGATTTTTATGAAATTAAGTCTATATGTTATCCCGAGTTATTCTCAAGTTACCTGTGAAAACCCCATGCAAATTGGTGAAGTAGTTTTGGAGATAAGAGGTTTTTAATAGTTGAACAACCAGACATGGCGGTTACTGAAAACACTTAAATTTACGATATCTTTTTAGTCCGTGATCTGATTTTGATAAAATTAGGCCTATATGTTGACCCAAACTTTTCCCATGTTTCCTGTGAAAACTGCATGAAGATCCGGCCAGTAGTTTTGAAGATTGAAGGGAACAGCGACAGGTCTACATTTACAGATTTATTATTAGTATAGATATAGTATTGTACACTTTTTCCTGGATGAAAATACAGTTTCTCTGGGAGAAAAACTTTCTTTTTTTTATGTTACATAGCTATTTTCCTTTGGCCCTATAAAACTGAGCTACCAATCCTTTGAAATCTAAATGTTGTATATTTTCGGGTTAAAATGCATTTGTGGTGCAGTTGAAGTTGGTGTTATAAGTTGATTTTGGTAACGGCATGATGATTAATGGGAAGAAATAATGGTCAACTATGAGTTAGGTTTACACAGCTGATGAGAATGTTGTTTCCAATTCTTATGTTTCCTAATTTAAGTTTGGAATTAATAATATAGTGAGGACAGTTTACAACTCACCGCAAAGACGTGGCGACAAACTGCGACAGGCACATACAGAAGACACACACATACAACACATTCAGCTATAGGCCATGGCCTTCCCATGGCCTTCTTCAGAAAATAGAACACTCTCGCAATCACACAGGCACACAACACAGTCATACAACCATCACCTCCGACTGCCGCACTTCGATTCGAAGTTTCTCAACATCTGACTGAGAAATGAAATCAGGGTCATTTTCAGAATCAGAAGCATTTAAAATTTTAGGCTTTAGGCTTAGTGCACAAACACTATTCAACTCACAAACACTTCCACTTTACTTGCATATCAAACATAAACATAATACTTGTTTCACCATCAATTACAGTCCAGCACTTGCACTATTGTAGTAGCACATTGTTTACTATGCTTGATATTAGCTCGATTAGTAATTATAGTGAAAATTCTGATGTAAGCATATTTTCAAATCCATTTCTCTGTAAGAACCCTTTGCGATCCCATTATGAAATTTATACTATCAATTAACAACTATAGAAGGACTATTTGATGATTTTTTCCAAATTTTAAAAGTGGCATATTTTGATAAAGTTAGAATTACATTTTTTATTTAGAAATTGGTAAAAAAACATTATTATGACCTTTGTAGTGTTATTTATTTTTGGAAAGAGCTTGACAAATGCTGTAAAATGACACTTCTCTCATATTTCTAGCTTGATTTTGAGAGTTGCTCTAGCAAGTTTCAGAAACATGTCGATTTTGAGTGTTTTTTGAAAACTTTAACAAGCCATAATTTTGAAACCATTTGAGATATCAAGTTGAAATTTGGTATTTTTCTTTCTCTATGTGGGGGATACAGGTATACAAAATTTCATTGAAATCTAAGATGGTGAGGTAAAAATTTAATGTAAACTGTGTTGAGTTGACATGGAATGACTCAAGGCTGTTTTGGCACTTTCCCATCATAATCCTGCAGAGTTTCTGCGTCAAAATGAAACTGCGTATAAAACATAGAAAAGCCATAAGGTGGCAACATTTTGTCACCACACATGTAATATGCTACCAATTAATTTAGATATTTCATTTGAATCAATGTCATGATTAAAAGGGTAATTGAACTACTGATCACTCATTAGCTGATACTGGGTAGCAGCACATACTAACATTTCTGCATAAGGGGATGCTCGGGAATTAATTTGAGGGTACTTGCAGCAGAGATTGGACATTTCCAAGTTTTTCTGAAAAGGACAACAGCCAAGGGCAAATAGCAGCCCACTCAATTTTGGAGAAAAGGGAGATTTCACAGATCTGAAGAAGAAAGATACAGCCGCATTAACAACCCTTATAGAAGCCACCCCACTGAGAGCTTAGTGTGGCAGACCCCAAACATCAGTGAACACAGTCACAAGCTGAAAGCTTGGAATCATTAGGATATCTTACAGGTGAAGGAATCACCAATTTTTTTTTGGCATTTAGAACTGCTTGGAGGTCATAAAAACAAGATTGCTTACAGTAGAAATTCTGAAGGACTATGCCAATCCACCCTACCTGCTAAAAAGTAGAGCAATGAACTCAATTGGCAGAAGGTTTAGTCAAAGGAGGAGCTGTCGTGTTTTCTACAACAGGTTTCCAAACTGAGTGTGAGGTGCTGGTGGTCGACTAGCAGTTTCATTACAAAATGATGACCACTTGCTGATTCACTGCAGATGGAGGAACAGCATCAAAGTGACTAGATTCGTCGAAGAGATACAGCGCCAACTCCAGCCCTTGACAGCATGTTCACACCGAATATGCTTCACATTGTGGTAATGTGTGTTGCTGAATACCGAGTAAAAAACTGGTACATCACCTTGAAGCTTAGTGTTCACACTGTATGTGCTTCACATAGTGGTGACCCCACCTTAAGAGGAGACGGAAGGCAAGGCGCCGGAGCCAATCAGCAGTCGTGTTCGCGCAGCCAATAACAAATAGCTTTCTCTTTATGGTTTGCAAACAAATCGGTGTAGTGGATGTAAAGATCTTTAGATCAACATATTGCATTGCAATAAATGTGAGATTTATATTTATGTTCTGTAATGGAGATTGAGCGTACTGGCTGTACTATGTACTCAAAATTATTTTCACCAGTGATTTTTGTTGTGGTGATTGCATGACTTTTGCAGCCTTTATGAGCGCAATTACTTATACTGAGCGATTCTCAACTGGATATTCAGGCACTACTATGAGACAAACCTTCTTGTGTAACCTATGTACCTAACCTTAGGGCTGCACTGGCCTATTGTTTTTGAAGTTATCAATATGGTGTCAAAGAGTATCTTGAAAGTGTGTTGGAAACATCCTTTCATTTAAAAAAGTGATCTGTAGCGTAGACTTTGGTAAAATTTTATGAAGCTTCTCGTCGGGCTCCAGTGCTTATGTCGGCAACAGATGAACAATGAAGAGTAGAATTGTGTTAGCTAATATTTTTCACAAGCTACAGAGCAAATGTTATTGCTGCTCGTTCCACTCGCAGCAAATTTAATACTATACCTGCTCTATGGTCGACAGGTTCTTGTATGTATCCTTCTCCGTTCAGAAAAACAATAATTTTCGTTTTAATTGCAGTTGTCACAAAAAAAACATTTATTGGTCACCCGAGTTGTCGTCATTACCATTGGTGCCAACATAACCACTGCAGCCCGGCGAGAAGCATCGTACAATTTAACCTAGACTTCAGATGGTTAGGTATAGGTAAAACAAGAATTTTTTTTTAGTATGTCAGGGCATGTAGCGTCCCAATCTCCGGTTCAGAACCGGAACTTCGAGATACACGGGTTCTTCCCAATAACCAACATCTGGATTTTTTTCTTAGGGAAGTGAACACTAATTTTAATAATGTTCATTATTCAGGTATTGCAATTCACTGGAAATATTGTCAGTCTTAAATCTGAACGAAAAAGCATGTGAAGAAATGTCAAATTCACAACACATGAAACGCGGAATCTGATTGGCCGCCTTCACCTGCGTCATTCATCGCGCCGTTACCAACGTCTACGCATGAACCACAATTCGCGGAGTCATAAACTGCACTTTTACCGACAACAAAAATGATCACTATTTAAAAATTATTTGTGTTTTTAATTCAAATCATTGGGCTTGATAGCCTAGGTGGATGGATGAATTAATGTTTCAAATGCAATACCACTTTACTTAATAGAATCCATTTGTATACTGTGAGCAAAGCAGTAGGTCGATGTGACCTGGTGTAAACTTTAGCGAGTATTTTGAGACAAATAAAATATAGGCCTAGGCCCTATTTCCAACCTACCAATTGGCAGTCATAAGTTACAGAGACAATGGCAACATATGCACCATTAACAAGGTCAGAAGGTGGATGCCCCATTCGACTTTAGCAAAACACAGATCATGTCAAATCTCTTAATTGAATGTACTGTTATTCGTTGATGAGTAAGTTAGTTGGCTTCTGGAAGGGCATAACTGTAGACTGGGATACCAACCATCAGCTTTGACCCATGACGTCATCAAGATGTTGGGACACAGGATAATCTGTAGTTATTATAGATAACAGAATGCTCCATCAATCACAGGTCTTAGCCCACATACGAAAAAAATCTCGGTTAACCTACACCTAACCATCAGAGAGAAGCTACAGATCACTTTTTAAACACAAAATATTAATCTGTTTTGTTTGTAAACAAACTATCGTCTCTAACTCAACCACCACATAATCACTCACTCCTTCTACAAACACGCTCACACCTCAAAACTACCAGCTGCGATGACGTTACGAGTCAAAGATGACGGGCGGTATCCCCATCTACAGGTGAGCCGTTGGAAGTGCCAATATGCCAAGCATCAACTTAAGGCTACTGAGTAGAGTGGAACATTGAGAAGAAGGCAGCATCCAATGATTGTTGTACCAAAATACTTAATATCAAATGGTAGCTTAAAGTTAGCAGTTTTGGGGGGTTTGAGAAAATCCATTTGCAGCATAGTGTAGATTGTTCAGATGTTGGCTGCGGTCACTGCATGTAACTAGCCAACCAGGTGACAGTGTATGGCAGCCAATGAAATTCGCTGATTTATATTCATGCAATAGCCTATTCAAATGGAGCTCAATTTCCATATTCTCCATGTTTTCACATTAATGCCAATGTTTTGTTATGAAATATTCTGGTGACAATTACAGTGAATTTACTGAGCAGACAAGTGCACATTGAGAACCTGTCAACCATACAGCAGGAATAGAATTAATTATTTACTTCATGGTCAGTGCAAAAAAGTAATCAGTATCTATTATGAACGCAAAACAGTCGTTATGTGCTAATATCTGATTGGCTGTCTCTGTGCTATGATTGCTTGACTGCAGCTGCTGCCAACATCTAAACTCTCGACACAAATAGTAAATTTTTACAGTTTTTGGAGATCAATGAATATCTTGCAAATAGTGCAGATTCTTTGCATCAAGTAATAGTTGACAAATAGGATTTGAAGGCTGTAATGCCAGATTGATCTGTAGTGTATCCGGAAGTATGCCTATAGCTTAGCTTGAAAAATGCCCCCCCCCTTTTGTTTCGAGGAAGGTGAAGGGGGGTCAATGAGTATACCAAAAATTGTGAAACTAAAATCAGACAGCTGTACATTGAGCTGTTGTATAGGTCTAGTTCAACGCCTATGGAAAACTGACAGCTAACAGTGAGGTTGTGAATGGTATCAGAGCTTTCTGTAGATCCACCATATTTTGTGAATTGAAGTTTCAGTAAATGGCATTAGGCCTACATACATTATGGCTATTGTCAAGATTCGCATTCTTGTCAAATTGTGTACAAGAATGGATTTCTTTAGCATTATCTTGCTTCGTTGCTACCAGAATGAAACATTTGACCATACTCTACATCACCGAAGGAAAGATGTTCGAAAGGGAAATAAAGTAATACATTTACCTCAGGCCACTCGACTGATAACCATGCAGTCTAGTCCCCTCTAAACAACAACATTTACCTCAACAACTGTCATCTAGTCAAATGGAACACAAAGGGAAAACCAGATACTAAAACAACAAACTGAACACCACAGTGCTTAATAGCGTAAACAAAAAAAGTAACTAAGCACTCAACAGTTACTATCTAACAAGTAACTTACCTGAGTATCTCCCAGGAAGCGTTCATTATTGTTTCCTGTCATGGAAACTTCGCAACTTCCAGATGTCTTCCTTTTCCTTTTCTCTGGTGGTGGACTACCAGCACTACTTCGTTCTTCAATCGTTGTTCTTGCTGGCGAGGCGGCAGGCGTTGGACTTGTCCGATCTTCTGGTTTCTTCACAGCACCTTGCGTCAAACCGCTAATTTCCAACGCTTCGGCAGTTTTTAAAAACATAGGTAACAAACTCTGACTAACGTTCACTTCTCCTTTATACATGAACTGCAATAAAGCTCTCATTTCTGTGTAATGGACATCTCGCAGAAATATTATTGGATGAGGATGAGTATTCTGCAGGAAAATTCTTTCAAAATAAGGGCTGCAGGCTGATAGGATTGTCTGATGCGCTTTAAATGTTTCACCTTCGCAGGCCAGAGTAACATCAACAAGAGCCTGTCTATGTAGTAAATTGCTCAATACGTCCGTAAGATTAGTTGGATGATTGTTCCATCGCAGGCAGAATTGTTGATCCATGATTTCTAATAAAAGCTGGTTGGAATCTGGAAATAAGCAGTGACTGTCAGTGTATCATTTTATTTTTGTTTCAAGTGCCTACATTGTGAATGGAACGGGAATTTAAGAAGTCAGCAATCATGAAAATGCTAAACTTACGGGGTTAATAGCTTCTGGCATAATGTGAAACCGCCATTAAAGAGTTCCATGAAATCTTATTAATCAAAACATCACATTGTAAGACGACTATTGGAAGTCAAGCGAAAATTTCAGTCTTTGTCACACAACTATCAGCTTAAAAGCACTTGACAAGTGTTTTCTTAGCTTTCTTCGTATTTACAAACAATTACTTACCTCCTGCAAACTTTTTGCAATAACATCACCACTCTTCCTGAAGGTCACTGCCCTCTATATTCTGGGAAAATCGCTGTACGTCGAAAAGTCAAATAATTCCTTTTCGATTATATGGATGATAATTATTATGGAAGCAGTAATAAGAGTGCTCATTTGACTTCTATCCGCATTATGTCAAGCCGAAGAAAAAAAAATTCAAGTTTGTTCCCACAGCAACATACTTCTTGGTAGTAAGATTCACAATAATCGTTTATTTCTTTTCAACGAGTGGACACAGCGAGGATAGCTCGACGAAACATGCAAGTATTTTCTCTTAATTTTTTGTTTATACCCCAAAGAAAAGAATCATGTTTGAATTGAAATGAGTACGTTACAGAAGTAAAAACACGAGCTCCTCAACCCTCAGGAGAAGACAGTAATGAGCTTTGCCTCATTCCACTTTGCCTGATGCAAACGTCGACGACCTTTTTTTTTCCTTTTTTTCTTCCTCTATACGTTTAGTAAAGAAAATGCTCTCGTTTGTTTTACTAATATTAATGAGATGAGCTTTATCACAGATTACGTCCTTATCTATTGTGGCACACATGTAACAGTCAGTTTTGGGTATTAATGTGAAATCATACTGCTGGTGAAGTAGAATGCACAATTTCTTGGCAATATATCTGCATTGTGAGAGTATAATAAGATGAGAGACGTGAAGCACTATCAACACTGAGAAAATTGAATTTTCTTCCAATTCAAAGTACAGTTTTGTGTCATTATGATTTTAATACTGATTTAAAAATAAAACATTGAATGTAGAAAATAATAATTTTGGCTATATTTCTTTATTTATTACTCTTTTAATACCTCAAAATATTTTGAACTGTTATAAATAAAATGGAACAGCACTTTGGTTAATGTAATGAATAACATTCAAGATCTTGCTGTCACACTTTTTTCTGATTTGAGACAATGCACAACAGGCACCATTTTTATTACATGTAGTATTTCACTCATATTCAAATGGAAGATGAAATTTGTTCACGACGCCATTCCAAACGTTGCATTTTTGGGTATACGTAGATAATAACTGTTATAATGTTTTTTATTATTATTTTTTTAATCTTCCTAGAACATTCATGTCTTAGATGTAAATCCAATTTCCAAATTTTCTTGTTGATGAGGTTCTGTTACATGTTTTGGTATTTTAGAATTCTATTAATTTTGGAAATAATTATTTAACAAGATTTTGAGGATTACTTATTAGGTAATTTATCGAATTTTCAAGAAAATCCGTTTGTTTTCATAGTTCTCTACACACTTGCATTAATGTCATAACAGTGTAATTAATATATTCTTACTTCAGATAAAAAAAATATAGAAAATCATCACGACTGATCATATTTTAAAGAGAATTACAGTATGTAACTGATGGGAAAAGTCTGTCCATCGAATTTATGAATAGGTCAGAAGAGCTTCAGTATTTAATATTATCTAGATCTATAACAAATTGCTATTTATTTTTGCATTTAATCGTCTATCACTCAAACGTATCTGTTACAATGTGATATGCAGATTAGTATGATCCATGTCTCCTCTAACTGATTATCAATTACTAGTGTAACAATTCTGTAATACACGCCTAAGGCGCCACTTCTCATTGTACTTCTTATACTACTGAATAATAATCTGTTAAGCGACTGATTTATCAGTCACTTGCTCCTCTCCTTATGCTTTTATTTTCATTATTACTGTTTTTTATCCCACATCTTTTTTCCTTATTTATATTTGCTCTTTCACTATGAAGGTCATCCATAGATACTTTGTTAGCAGCTGTATGTTATCCATTGCATAATCTGTGCACTTAGCGTTCTGTCTCCTGCTAGCATGTACATATATATTAAGCTACAATACTATAACGTAAGTGTAAATGTTATCCAATTATATGAACATATATTTTTATTATTATCTATTTGTTTCAAAACTGCATCACTCATTGTATTAGCTTTATAAACTTTCACTCTCATGTCGAATAATTTTATACTCATAATCTCAAATTTATATAACTTAACCGACTTTTGTACTTTTATAGCCTTTACGGTATACCAATGCACTTATTTGTCTGTATAGAGAGCAGAAGAAGGGCACACAAGTGCCCAAAATCGGTCGTAAAAATAAATGATCACAAGCAACTGGTTGCTGCATTTTATAAATTAATAATTAATGAACAACTGAATTATATCACAGCTATAATGGCATCAAAGTGTAACAGCACTGTTTCAGGGTTTTATTTTTCTGGGGGGGGGGGGGGTAGTATAGTAGTAGTAGTAGTATTAGAAGCCAACCATGAAGTCTAGAAATTTTATATAATATACCAGTATATAGCAATTCAGCTGGTGGTACCTGAAGATGAGCGTTACTGCCAAGTTTCAATTATACATTTTATATGAGATGCTTACAAGTGGGAAAATTCTTTATCTATCTTGACATTTGTCATGATAGAAATAGCTCTAGGATGCTTGGTGCGTCAAAGCAAAAAAAAAAAAAAATTCAATTTTTGCAAATCCAAGTTACGATTCTGTGAAAAGTCAGCAGGGGCGACTCATTCTAAAGAGCTACAGGGGCCCGGTCCTACAAGAAAATTTGTGATACACTTTAGCAGTATTATATCAAACAGTTGGAGTCTGACATGATCCCATCAACATCCTAACTTAATTTACAATGACTAAATCAAATGGTTTCGCTTGCTTCTTGCCACAGCATAGCTGAGGACCTGATGGATACTTCACCCCCCCCCTCATTATGCAGCCATGCTGAAGCTGAGGGCCAGCGGTGAACAGCCCTCAGTCCCCCTGCACCCCGCACCTACAATACTGCAGTCGCAGCGATGTCACAGAGCTGTTTTTCCTTTCCCCTCCACGCCCCTCGCCACAGTATTGCTTGGGGTCTGGCAAAGCGGGCCCCGGTGAAGTGGGCTGTACCTGTCATGCTCCCATTTCCCACCCCTCGGGCCCACTAGACTTTAGCCGCCGATTAACAATGGAAGTGGCGTATTCACAGAATTAGCACATCATTGGAGGTGCTGTGAGGTTTATCTTTGTGCTTCAGGCTTTTTTTGTATGTCGTTGGCCTGTTTTGTGCCTGCGTGAACTGCCGATGAAATGAATGGTGTACTATGTTGCTAGGAGTATAAGTCCTTCGAAATTGCCCGATTTTCTAAAACTGCATTCCATTACCCTTGTTTTCCTTTCCTTATACGTCCCTTTCGACACACTGTCCATTCCGTTTAATACCTCTTTCATGTCACTGTATGTGGAAAGAAACGAGACGTGTGGCGTGTACTGCTGATGTAAACAAAGCGAGATTTCTTCATATACATACATACAGAAGGTGTAGATTTTACTTGCAACATCGGCGGTGTAGTGTGCAAACATTTGCTGTCTGGACAAGAGTAGAGGCAAGAATCGGTTATTGATGGATCAGGGACAGCACTGTTTTATTTCATGGCCAATGGATATAATTATTTAATCTCAATTCATGTGATTTAAGTTTTCTAAAGTCGTTGCTAAAATCAGTACACACTACACTGTAGCTGCTGTAAGTAAAGTTTTCCCTAAAAAGGATCAGAACCTCCATGCAGAATAGAATGCTCGTCGTATTATATTGTCAGTGTATTGTTCACTTTGGTTTACAAATCTTAACAATGAAGCGTCATGTAGTGTGTGGCCAATCTTGGCATTGTAGAAGATAAACCTGTTTTCAGAAACGTTTTGGCAATATACAATGCTATAGGTTTCACCATTTGGTGGTTATCATTGTATTAATGATGTTTAAGCAGATGCCTTCTGTTATTGTTATTTAATGATAGCCAAATCTCTCTAATAGTTACTCGTGTGTTTCTCTATCCTTGTTATTTCACAATTTGTGCTTAGTCTGTATTGGCACGTTATCCCATTTATCGCTTCCTTATATAATACTGATACTAAGAATTTCTAACATATCAATTTATAGCACACTCAAGCTACAAAAAAAGAAGAAAAAATCAAACACATACTGAATACACCTTTTGAAAATTTTATCCCTTATGTAAGTGGGCATTTTACTTCTGCCAATTGTTATTTACTGTATTCAGCCAATTTTTTGAAATTGCCATGTTGCAGATTATATTGTCATGCACTGCTCTCAATAATGTAGGAGGGACAATGGCATTACATATTACATATACCAGGCGCTATCCAAAGTAGATCAGAATTCGGGGTGTGGTAACATCTGCAAATTACGTCACTTCTGGTGTTAGTCGGCGGCTAAAGTCTAGTCTCGTGCAACTGTCCACAAGTTTGCAGAGTTTGAGGCTAGCGAACTTAGCACCTATGTCAAAACATATCCTTGAGCTGTGTCATTGCAATTTGAGTGTTCATAAAATGAGTATAAAATGAATAAAGTAGACTCTTTGTGTAAAACGCCCTTTCATTAATTAAATATGGCAGAGAAGCTAGAAACAGAGTGTTTAGGCGCACATTAACGAAAAGATTTCTTGATATCTCAACTCGATGAAAAGTACAACAGAACTTTCTGCTATACATGGCTCTGCAAAAAGTCTTGGCTAACTGTGAGTGAAGAGAAACAAAAATTTTGTTTCTACTGTATGTTGTTTGGTGGTGAAGGATTGGGGACAACAGTCAGCTGCAAGGATCTAAATCAATTAAGTGAATGATTTAGAAACACAAGGAAAGCGGACTTCATTTAGTAAATGCTTGTAAATATGTTTGGCACAATTAACATTGCTGCTCAAATTGAATTGGCGTATAAAATGTCAATTCAGAAACACAATGAATTATTCATAAAGAACAGACACATATTGAACAGAATAGTAGAGTGCTTAATGTTTTGTGGAACTCATGCATTTGCACTAAGAGCTCAAAATAAAAAACAAGAGTCAGCAGACTGTGGTAATTTCTTGGACTTGTTATCTCTTTTGGGAAACCTTGATAGTGTATTACATGATCACTTAAGCAGCTCTAGTAGTTCCACATGTAAATATACGTCACACATAATACAAAATGAGCTTCTGGACTATATTATCTAGTTTACATCAAAGAACTGATTAAAGATATTAATGACATATTTCCATTTCTGTGCAGGCTGACGAAACAACAGACATTACCTACAGAAGTCAATTTGTCATTATACTGCGGTATATTAAGGGGAAGCAGTATAAGGACTTTGTGATGTATTAAAAACAAGTATGGAACCTTCCAATGTTCAAGAAAAATTCATTGCTCAGGCTTATGATGGCACGCCAGTAATGAGCGGCAGTCACAGTTGTGTGCAGTCACTGATGCAAAGCATTTTTCCCTATGCCAAGTGCATTCACTGCTATGCACACCAAATGAATTTGGTTCTTCATAATGCTTGCCATAAAAGTGTAAAGTCGATAAGGTTGTTCTTTGCAAATATGGCTGTTTTTACAAAGTTTTTTCTCCATCTCCCAAGTGAAGTGATTTGTTACAGACAGTCTGCAACAAGAAAACTCCTTCAGTCTCTTCAACTAGAAGTTGCACTTATTGGAATGTTCTGAAAAGATTGAGGAAGAGAATTCCTGGGAAGATGTTACAATAAGCGAAGCATTTGCCTTAAGAAATGTACTTCAGAAGCCACACTTTTTGTTCCTCCTAAATTTTTCTATGATATCATGAAATACGTTCATATTTCCTATAACACAGTTCAGATGCAGAGTGCAAATACCGTTACCATATACAATGCATTACACCATTTTGGGTGTGCTGTATATCAAATGCAAGAGAACATTCAACGGTTTCGTTTCTGATTATGTGTATTCCTCCTCCAAGAAAACGTTCCAAATGTAACAGTGAACTTAATCTGACAGCAGATGCCAAAGAAGTGTGTGACATTATGACCAACCAACTGAAAGAAAATTTTCAAAAGTCTCATGTATTCAGAAGCTTCGAAATTATTGATCCAAACACGTTTGCTTCTTTTAGAGAAGATTTTCCAGTCACTTTGGTCAATACTTTTTGATTAAACTACAGTCAGTTTATTTGCCACGATAAATTGAAAAATGAAATGTCAGTGATTTATTGCAATGATGTATTTAGAGGCATTACCTAGGTTTGTGATATGTTTACATTATTTGTGGAACATTCCTTTGAAGAATCGTTCACTGAAGTGCACAAAACATTACAAATTTCGCTAACTACACCAATTTCAACAGCAGAAACACAGTGCAGTTTCAGCGCCTTAAAAAGAATCAAAACCTTCCTCAGGAACAGTATGAGTCAGGAAAGGTTGAGCTCACTGGCTGTTTGTTCCATTCACAAGGAGGAAATCAGTGATATTCCAACCTTCAACCACAGAGTAAATTATTGACAAGTTTGCCAGTCAGAAGAACAGACGTGCACAGTTACTGTATAAATAACCTCTCAGAACACAGACCTCATTAGTTAATGTGCTAGTTAGGTAAAATACATATGAAACTGCTCCTAGCCAAGGTTTTTCCCAGAGTGTTTACCTTGGCTGTAAGGCAAAGGCCAGGAGGGTCCATCTTGTCTCTCTGGTGATTCTCCAGTGGGGAAGAAGTCACATACATCCTCCCACAATTAATTTTGATTTTGACATCACAATCAGTACACAGAAGTACAGCTACAGTAATTACAAACTTCAGCATGAGAAGAGCTGGTGAACTTTGGTTCGAATCCAAATACCTCCAAGTTCTTCAGTAAATTGTGTCACCACAGCATAAACTCAGACAAACGCATAACCCCCACCAAAAAAAAAAAAATAAAAGTAATAAAATGAAAATGTTTATTGCACATTTCTATAAATTGTTATTAGCAACAGTGTTTTGTGGATTATATTAATTACTACATAATTAGCATATTTAATATCTTTCGAATGTGTTTAAATGACAGTACACTCTTTCAAATTTAGGAGGTATCAGGGGTAAAATATAGGAAGTGAAGAGTTATATTCAACCTATACAAAAATCAGACAGCAGTTATTAGACTCGAAGGACATGAGAGGGACGCAGAGGTTGAGAATGGAGTAAGACAGGGTTGTAGCTTTTTCCCTATGTTGTTCAATCTGTACATTGAGCAGGCAGTGAAGGAATGTTAGAAGAAATTTGGAGAGGGAATTAAAGTTCAGGGAGAAGAAATAAAAACTTTGCGGCTTGCTGATGACATAGTAACTTTGTCAGAGACTGCCAAGTAGCTGGAAGAGCAATTGACTAAATGGACAGTGTCTTGAAAGTTGAACATTAACAAGAATAAAACTAGAGTAATGGAATGTAATGTCAGAAAATCAGGTGATGCTGAAGGCATTAGATTGGTAATGAGACAATAAAGGTAGTAGATGAGTTTTGTTATTTTGGTTGCAAGATAACTTCTGATGGCTGGAGTAAAGAAGATATAAAATGCAGAATGGCTATGGGAAGAAAAGCGTTTCTAAAGAAGCGAAACTTGTTAACATCCAATATTAATTTAAACGTTAGGAAGTCCTTTCAGGAAGCATTTATCTGGAGTGTAGCATTCAATGGGAGTGTAATGTGGACGATAAGGAGTTCAGACAAAAAGATGACAGAGCTTTTGAAATGTGGTGCTACAGACGAATGATGAAAATTAGATGGGTAGATCACGTAACTAATGAAGAGGTGCTTTACCGAACTGGGGAGAAATGGAGGTTCTAGCATATCATGACTAAGAGAAGGTATAGATTGGTGGGACACAATCTGAGACATCAAGGAATTGTCAACTTAGCATTAGAAGGAAGTGTGTGGAGTAAACATCGTAGAGGGAGACCAAGGGACGAATTTGGTAAGCAGATTCCAAAGGATGTAGGTATCAAAATGTATTCTCAAATGAAGAGACTTGCACAGAACAGGATAGTTTGGAGAGCTGCATCAAACCATTCTGCGGACTGGAGACCACAACAACAACAACAAATGGAGGTTATATAATGAACACTTCAGACTGATTCCATTATACTGGGTACTAACTTTTTGTCTGGGTCCCAACAATGAGACTGAGCAGCAGCAGCCACTGGATATCAGAGACAAAAAATATTTGTGGGAGGGTGCATTAATAATTGTTACATAATGAGCTACATTCCTAGTCAAAATGAATTCATTTGTCATTTAAAATACTGGAAATAAGAGACATGTTAGACGCTATAAGTACACTAATTCCTACCTCACCTGTACTGCAAACTTGCTCTTCTGTTTTTTGTAGATGCAAATTTTCATTCACCTTTTGATTAAAGTGTGCAATTTCCATCACAATATCTCTTTCAGTGGAGAGCGTTGTCAAGACTGTCAATCTTTCCTGAGTCATATATTTGCATTAGAATAATTGTATTCATTTCAAAGTTGAAAAGCACCTTTGTGCTTTGACCGACATTATGGGAATGACAACAATTAGCTTTAATAGTTTACAGCACTTAGTGAACATCTTGCCTAGGTTGTTGGTTATTATAAACTTTGCTGTGCTAACAGCACCAGACAATGATATAAATTGGTAAGTAATTTGTGAATGAAATAAAACTACTGCAACTGCTCTCAAAATAACAATATTGGGTGGCACAATGGAATACCTAAAAATAAAGAATACTGGGAGAAGCATGGGTAGAAATGTCTCCTGTAAAATGGTGCCACCTAGTGGAGCACTGGGAACTGATTCTTGCCTGGGTGTTAGCAAGCAGTCTGCATCCCTCTGATGTCACAGGCGAGCATGTTACAAGGTGCAATGGCCAGGCCTCGACTCGCTGCTACCACAGGAAGAACTGGCCAAGCTCTCTGTCAGAAAGTTGTAGGAGGAATGCACACCCCCTGAGCATGTCACAAGGTCAGCAACGTTTTTCGGCGTGTTATAGTGCAACAAGACATGAAGTGAGTATAATTTCATCTGGTTTATTATGGAAAATTTAATATTAACTGTATAGCAAGAGTTGCAGTGTTCATACGATTGTGATAGGACCGAGATGTAGTTAGCAATTAACAAGGGAAGCATGCAGAAAATATTTTGAACCATCCAGCAGAGGCACCTAGTCTGTCAAAGCAAATGATCCAGGATCCATAGTGAATTGGTGTCTTTTCACCTTCCTGGAAAGGACAGCTGTTGGGGCAATGAACTGAATTCATAGTGCATCAGAGAAGTGTCCGAGTCCGTCAGAGAAGGAATGGATGTGGAGCCAGGAGGTGGTGTAGTTTGGAATGGCAGGAAACAATATGTGTTGTTAATACATGTTTGCAGGCCTTGTGACTAGCCGACTCAAGGTATCAGCCACGAGCCTGAGGTTCATTGCCCAGAGCAGTTGGCGTCGGTTTGTTCTGAAAAGTCTCTAAGAATCAGGGATGATCACTGGCTAGATGTCACCTAGACGTCCACTTCAAGTGGATGAGTTGAAAAACATGGAAAGTGGTGGACATGAACAAAACTCTGGGTGCTGCCAACAACGATGACAGAGACGACTCATCTCCTGGACAAAGTGTCATCCTGACCGCAACTTTGACACCATTGTGAACTTGGCAACTTGTACAGTTGTTGGTAACAAGTGAGCATAGTATGACTTCATACTTTGGTGCCTATTGCTGCTTACGTCAGCATAAAAAGATGATGTACTCATGGCTACAATAAGGGGCTAAATAATTTCATTTTCCCCAGTTAAATTGATATCACAGCAGGATCAGTGCTGCTCTTGTGCTTCACAATCATACTTGCTAAAAGTAGTTAGATTGGCAGTATCCCAGTTATGTGTATCAATTCTGGTTGAGTTTCAATATTGAATCGGGAAGGGGGTTTTATAATTTATCTTCTCATCACACCCCTTGTTATCTTTTGCATATCTGGTTTTAACACTGTAGGCATAAATCACCAGGTGAATTGATATTGTCAACTTTGGGCTAGTTATAGTAAATAAATAATAATTTAAAGTTTTATTTACTGTTCTGATTCAAGTAGAACTCTTTTTGCTGACCTTGTTTTGGAATATTCATGTTGTGTGATAACTGTATAAATTTCAATTATAACAGGTGTGTGGAAGAACTGTACATCAACCCAAGACCATTTATCATTACATTAGGCGTTAATAGATCACTTGCACATTGACTAGAATTGATGTACATGGTGTGCAGTTCTTGTGTCATGGCTTAGAGACAGAAATTAGGTAATTAGCATCTCTCTAATTTACAAGTATGATTACTTCCATGGTACAATTTATATATCTGATACTTTTAACTTTACCTGCATCTCACTACATGAACTTAGAATGAAATAATAAAAAGGGCATACATTCATTTTTTTTCACTTGAGTTTTGAAAGTTTTATAAGTTATTTTCATAATTTACATTCCCCAATTAATCAGAGATTTCTATCGAAAATTGAAACAGTGCTGTTGAAATTTCCCCTTTGACACCATGTCAACATGAAAGAGACTTATAAACAGCATGTAATGTTTACAGCTATCGTCCTTCATTTTTTTTACTTTGCAGTACGGCCTTTTACTGTCCTTTTCTTATGTTGTTCAGTTAATTTATGCTTCGATGTTATCATGATATTTTATAAGAGAGCTCAACAATAATTTTATTTTTAGCTTCTTTAATTCAGCTATTGATTTCAAAATAATACTATATATTCTTATTCATCATAAAGCCAGTCATTGATTTTTCTGTGTTCTGCCCAATGAAGTAATCAAATTTGCATAAATAATTCAGTGCTGTCAAATATGCTGTAAATTCAATGAAATGTACTTGCTTGTTATGGTATGTTTTGTAGAAACATTAAAAGACTGCAGATCATTCACTATATGATGTTAGTCAGTTATGAATTCCATATTCTTGCTATCTTCTTTGTCTAGATGATGTTAACAATGACAGTTTCCAGTAGTATGTTATTTATATTACAGTTCCAAGGCAATAAACACATGTCAAAATTTGTGCCTAGTTGTAGCTAAAAATGTCATACTTGTATGGGACTTGATTGAATTCAGTTAGCCAACTAAATACTTTTCATGCTGTAGGTACTTTATCTGTTCTTACTGAAATATGATTACAAAAAAAGAGTTTTTTTCAGTTTCAGTATTCCTACAAAATTCATTATTGATGTTTTAGGTATGCAGTATCCATTATAACCAACTTAAATGTCATTCTTGTTGTCATTCATTTTACTGCCACTTGGTTTTTGTGTTCTTTTTCTTCACTTGATGGATAAAATAACTGTTTCCCTAATATGTTCACAACTGTTTAATACCAAATACAGTTTCCTTGTTAACAGACATCATTTTAATTACATAAAATCATCATTTTCACCTTTGAAATGTAATTTAAGTATGAAGTTCGTAGTTTTAGAAAACAATTCTAGAAGAAGTTTTTTCTTTGATACTATATTCTGAAAGATTCTTCGCAACTGTATCATATTTCAGTCTCTACTAATAGATATGACATTAACTACTTGTATTATCACTCTTCACAGTTTAGTTTATCGTAAATCATATTCACACCTAAATATCAGTTTATATTATCAGAAATCCAGTTTCTCATCAGTTGAGTGTTAATGCTTATTATACCCAAAAACTAATTTGTTGTTTTCCACAATAATTTATTTTCTTATATGAATTACTAAATTTTAGGAAAAGTGATAAAAGTTTTCCCATTCAGTTTATTAAAAATATCTTTTACAATTTTCTTGATTGTTATCTGTTATTTGTGCCATGTATCTTTAAAAGTTAATTTTACATAGCTCACATTCAATCCCAGAACTAAATCAGTATTTTCACATAATAACTGTGGCATTTTTATATAATTATCTATTCTTGGTACATATTCACTGCAGGTGATTGTTTTTTTTTATTCTCTTAACAATTTTGATTTTTCATCATTTATAAATATGTATGACCTCAATATTTCTGCTTCATGTTTTGTACATTATAATTCCTTTTGTGGGAAGATAATGCTGTAACGATCTTTTCATTCTGTTGTTTCATTGTGCTTATTCTAGCTTGCTGTTGTAATTAAATTACTGTTTTCTTGTTGTAGTGATATTTCATCCATTATCCATTGTATCAGTTTCAATGTTCCTTCTTCACAATGTATTCTGAAATCTAAAGCAATATATTATGATGAGTTCAAAAATTTGTTACAGTATAGTAAATAGAAAACTATGTTCATTTATCTCCTAGGATCAAGTTGAACAGCTCTATCAGTAATTATACTGCCATCACAATGCATCTAACAATGTATCTGTTTATTCACACACTTAGTGTAGAATTATATAAAATGAGCAGATTGAGTTTCCATATGAATACATAGCTCCAAAGAAGGATGATGTGTAAGTCTGTTAATTTTGTTTGGTACCTAGTATAGGTAAATGAACATATTTTTCTCATATACATAAAGTTTAATTATTACAAGTATAAATACATGAGACAGAAAAACTCTGCAGGACTGTTGGAACAACACATTAGTATATATTTGAATCAATTATATAATTTTACACTAATAATAAAGAAAGAATTTGTTTTAAAGCATCTCTCATTTCGTTACATAAGCTAACCAGGACATTAAAACTAAGCTACATGGACATTAACCAAAAATTCAAGGAATTCTGATATTTGGCAAGAGAGCTTCATTTATATTTGCTTCCAAATTCAAAATTTTAAAAAGATAGTGAAACCAGAATAATGCAATTGTAAGTAAGACTGTGGCAAAATGTAAAGAAACTATATATGTGATTGTACATTAGAGAACTTGGTTGCTAGGTATGATTTGTAACAAAACAAAGTACTTTCATAACTCATAAAAGTTATGTAAAAATATGTTGTGATAAGTAAGTTTTCTCAAATTAATAAAAGGCTGCAAATTTATTGAAACAATAATGCTCCTTTGAATATTTTATAAATATAATGCTGTGGCATATTGTATGGAAATGATTTTTTGTACTATGTTGATCTAGTGAGACAATCTTATGCAAAGAATGTGAATATACACTACTGGCCATTACAATTGCTATACCAAGAAGAAAAGCATATGATAAATGACTATTCATTGGACAAATATATTATACTAGAACTGACATGTGATTACATTTTCATGTAATTTGGGTGCATAGATCCTGAGAAATCAGTACCCAGAACAACCACCTCTGGCCATAATAACGGCCTTGATACGCCTGGGCATTGAGTCAAACGGAGCTTGGATGGCATGTACAGCTACAGATACCCATGCAGCTTCAACACAATACCACAGCTCATCAAGAGTAGTAACTGGCATATTGTGATGAGCCAGTTGCTCGGCCACCATTGACCAGACGTTTTCAATTGGTGAGAGATCTGGAGAATGTGCTGGCCAGGACAGCAGTCGAACATTTTCCAATTTTCCATATCCAGAAATGCCCGTACAAGACCTGCAACATGTGGTCCTGCATTATCTTGCTGAAATGTAGGATTTCACAGGGATCGAATGAAGGGTACATCCACAAGTTGGTAAACACCTGAAATGTAACGGCCACTGTTCAAAGTGCCGTCGATGCGAACAAGAGGTGACCGAGACATGTAACCAATGACACTCCATACTATTATGCTGGGTGACACGCCAGTATGACGATGACGAATACACGCTTCCAATGTGCGTTCACCATGATGTCGCCAAACATGGATGCGACCATCATGATGCTGTAAACAGAACTTGGATTCATCTGAAAAAATGACGTTTTGCCATTCGTGCAGCCAGGTTCGTCATTGTGTACACCATCGCAGGTGCTCCTGTCTGTGATGCAGCATCAAGGGTAACTGCAGCTGTGGTCTCAGAGCTGATAGTCCATGCTGCTGCAAACGTCGTCGAACTGTTTGTGCAGATGGTTGTTGTCTTGAAAACGACCCCATCTGTTGACTCAGGGATTGAAACGAGGCTGCACAATCCGTTACAGCCATAAGGATAAGATACCTGTCATCTCGACTGCTAGTGATACGAGGCTGTTTGGATCCAACGAGGCGTTCTGTATTGCCCTCCTGAATCCACCAATTCCATATTCTGCTAAGTCATTGGATCACGACCTACGCAAGCAGCAAAGTCGCAATACGATAAACCGCAATCACGACAGGCTACAATCTGACCTTTTTCAAAGTGGGAAACATGATGATACGTATTTCTCCTCCTTACATGACGCATCAGAACAACGTTTCACAAGGCAACGTCGGTTAACTGCTGTTTGTGTATGAGAAATCGCTTGGAAACTTTCCTCATGTCAGCACATTGTAGGTGTCACCACCGACGCCAACCTTGTGTGAATGCTCTGAAAAGCTAATCATTTGCGTGTCACAGTATCTTTTTCCTGTCGGTTAAATTTCGCGTCTGTAGCACGCCATCTTTGTGGTGTAGCAGTTTTAATGGCCAGGAGAGTATAAAACCTACAATTCCTGTAACATATGGATTCATGAATGGCAACATATCAGATTTCTAAAACTGTTATAAACACATGCAAGAAGAGATCAATATATGTTGAAGGCATGGAAAGAGATCTTCTCAGCTTGGAGGTACTTTCCACTTTCTTTTAGATAATTTAGATATTTAATAAAATACTGTCAATGAATACTCTAATAAATTCACATAATCTTAATATTTAATATTATTGAACATATGATTTAGCAAAATACTAACAACTAATTGGCAAATAATGTAAGTCAATGGAAATGTTTAGCAACATCTGTTTGTATAATTACATACATCTTAGGAGATATGTATTGATTATACACTACATTAAGATAAACCTTATATACCTTATCTAATTGTATGTTCAGAAATGTGAGTGACACAGACATTAAAAAGAGTACATTACTACTACTGAGTAAATGAAAGTATATGATAGATGTGAGCGATATTATCTGTGGCTTGTTATTTTTAGTAAATTGTAAAAGCTGGTGATTCTTGGTTTTCTTGTTTTTCTAATATTTTTAGAATAAGTAATACTTAAAAAATAAATATTTAAGCAGCTCTTAATTAGTAGTCAGAAGATCAGTTGTTTATAATAAGATACTATTAAGTTACAAGAGTAAATAAAATTAGCTTTCTGGGAATCGTCATCATATATTGCATTCATGGGCCTTTAAGGCCTATAGCAGAATAAAAGAAGGATGCAACCACAGCCGTAAAGGAATACATACTACACATTTTAAAAAATTGTAAAAGGTATATATTACAAAAATAAAAACAAAATTAAAAATAAAACGTCATTCAGTCGCAATATCAGTACAGGACACATTTATTGCAAATGGTGGTCCAACATTGTCGATCCTCAGCCTCATCTTCTACCGCTGTTGACGCCACTTATTTGATGACTGTCAATACTCGATCCTTCCATTGCGTCTTTGGTCTCTTTGTGCGTCTTCCAGCAGGTTGGGAATGGAGAACATGATTTGGGAGGGATCCGTCGCCTCAGAATAAGTGTCCAAACCTTTGCAGCCTCTTCTGCCACATTATTCGTCCATAATTCGTCCAATTCGTCCGTTATAATCGGTGGCGACTTTAATTTACCCTCGATATGTTGGCATAATTACGTATTCAAAACCGGGGGCAAATATAAAACATCGTCCGAACTAGTTCTGAATGCTTTTTCTGAAAACTACTTCAAACAGTTAGTTCATGAACCCACTAGAATAGTACGTGGTTGCGAAAATACTCTTCATCTCCTAGCAACAAATAATCCCGAGATAGTAAAGAGTATCAAAACAGATACAGGGATTAGCAAACATCGAGTTGTAGTAGCGAGACTGAATATCGAAATTCCCAAATGCACCAAAAATAAACGAAAAATATATCTATTCAATAAAGCAGATAAAAATTCGCTTCACGCTTTCCTGAGTGATAATCTCCAGTCTTTCAAAACTAAAAATGCGAGTGTAGATCAGTTGTGGCTTACTTTCAAAGACATAATATCAGTAGCAATCGAGAGATTTATACCAAATAAATTAATAAAAGAGGGGGCTGACCCCCTGTGGTACACAAAACAGATCAGATCACTGTTGCAGAAACAAAGAAAAACGCATGCAAAATTTAAAAAGACACAGAATCCGCAAGACTGGCAATCTTTTACTGAAACTCGCAACCTAGCGCGGACTTCAATGCGAGAATCTTATAGTTGTTTCCACAACGAAATCCTGTCTCGTAATCTTGCAGAAAATCCAAAGAAATTCTGGTCATATGTGAAGTACACTAGCGGCAAAACACAAACAATACCTTCACTACGCGGCAGCAATAGTAATACTACCGACGACAGTACTGCTAAGGCAGAATTACTAAACACAGCTTTCCGAAATTCTTTCACCAAAGAAGACGAAGTGAACACTCCAGTATTCAATCCAAGAACAGCTGCCAGCATGCGAAACTTAGAAGTAGATGTTCCTGGAGTAGTAAAACAAGTTAAGTCACTAAACAATAATAAATCTTCCGGGCCAGATTGTATACCAACTAGATTCCTCTCAGAGTATGCTGATGCAATAGCTCCGTACTTAGCTATAATTTACAACCGATCACTCAGCGAAAGATCCGTACCCAAAGACTGGAAAGTTACCCAAGTTACTCTAATATTCAAGAAAGGCAATAGGAGTGATCCCCAAAATTACAGGCCTATCTCATTGACGTCGATTTGCAGTAGGATTTTGGAACATATACTTTGTTCGAATATTATGAACTACCTCGAAGAGAACGACCTATTAACCAATAGTCAACACGGATTCAGAAAGTATCGCTCTTGCGAAACACAGCTTGCCCTTTATTCACATGAAGTGTTAAGTGCCATCGACAAGGGATCTCAAATCGATTCCATATTTCTGGATTTCCGGAAGGCTTTTGACACTGTACCTCACAAGCGGCTTCTAATGAAATTGCGTGCTTATGGAATATCTCCCCAATTGTGCGATTGGATTCACAATTTCCTATCAGAAAGGACACAGTTCGTTGTAATTGACGGTAAGTCATCGAGTAAAACAGAAGTGATATCTGGCGTTCCACAGGGAAGCGTTATAGGTCCCCTACTCTTCCTCGTGTTTATAAACGATTTAGGAGACAATCTGAATAGCTCCCTTAGACTGTTCGCGGATGATGCTATCGGTTATCGGTTAGTGAAGTCAACAGAGGATCAAAAGCAACTGCAAAGCGATTTAGACAAAATTTCTACTTGGTGCGAAAATTGGCAATTGACACTAAATAAAGAAAAGTGTGAAGTAATACACATGACCACTAAAAGAAATCCGCTGAACTTCAATTACGCGATAAATCAGTCAAACCTTAAGGTCGTAAATTCTCCAAATACCTAGGAGTTACAATTACGAACAACTTTGACTGGAGAGAACACACAGAAAATATTGCGGGGAAGGCGAACCAAAGGTTACGTTTCATTGGCAGAACGCTTAGAAGATGCACCAGCTCCACCAAAGAGACTGCCTACATCACACTTGTGCGTCCTCTCCTGGAGTACTGTTGCCCCTTGTTGGACCCTCACCAGGTGGGATTGACGGAAGATATTGAGAAGGTTCAGAGAAGGGCAGTTCGTTTTGTTTTATCACGTTACGGGGGGGAAAGCGTCACGGAAATGTTGCACGAATTGGGGTGGAAATCATTAAAAGAAAGACGTTATTCATTGCGGCGTGATCTGTTTGCGAAGTTTCAATCACCGACTTTTACTTCTGAATGTGAAAATATTTTGCTAACACCCACCTACTTAGGAAGACATGACCATCCCAATAAAATAAGTGAAATCAGATCGAAAACGGAACGATTTAGGTGTTCTTTCTTCCCACGCGCTATTAGAGAATGGAACGGTAGAGAAAAGTTATGAAAGTGGTTAATGAACCCTCTGCCAGGCACTTAAACGTGATTTGCAGAGTATCTATGTAGATGTAGATGAATATGTGGCTTTCCATACAGCTGGTAATGATCTTTTATTTTCTTTCCCATTTAACTTCTATGGTATTGTACATTGGTTCATATATTTTCTGGAGTACCTTCCTCTCATACACACAGTTTGCTTCTTCAGTTGTTGCTGAAGTTGCCCAGGTTTCACAACCATATTGCACTACCAGTCTTACTAGTGTCACATACAGTCGAATCTTGTTTTTCTGTGATATTAGCCTGCTATTGGAAAGATTCTTTAGGCCCAATAAGATGCGATTAGCATTTGTTATTTGTTGTTGCACCTGTTCCGTTATTTCATTTTTGCTGATAATATGGATTCCAGGTATTTGAATTCTTTCACTTGATCAAAAGCATGCCCGTCAACAATAATGGAAGGAGGAAGAGCTTGATGACATGAGACAACGAGATACTCTCGGTCACTATGAGCCCTATTTATTTAGCATTGTGGAGGAATCGTGAAGTGTCAGAACATACTCGTTCCTAGGAGTCGCCAAGGTGCACAACATCGTCAGCAAATGCCAGGATTCCGACTTATACCACCATATCTGTGGCGAACAGTATCGTGGCTCAACTTTTCCTAGGCCAAGTTGAATAGTACTGGCGCCAGTAGATCTCCTTGTCGCAGTTCAGTATGAATACCAAATGGTGACGATAGTTGGCTGGCGAACCTCACTTGGGAATTTGATTGGGAGTAGCAAGCTTCTATAAGTCATATGTATTTTGGTGGAATGGCGAGCTCTTCTAACGTTTTCCGTAGCATGGAGTGGTCAATGTTGTTGTATGCTTGTCTAAAACCAATGAACATTAGGTGTAGTTCCCAATCAAACTCGTAATATTTTTCTATTAGCTGCTTCAAGTTAAGTATGTGATCGAGAGCCGACTGTCCAGTGATGAAGCCACACTGGTAAGGGCCTATTATTTCTTCAGCCGATGGTTTCAAGCGGTTTATGAGCGGTAGTTGAACACTTGGGTGACATCTCCCTTCTTGAAGATGGAACATATAATGGCGGTATTCCATTCTCCAGGAATTTTTTCC
Source organism: Locusta migratoria (assembly GCA_026315105.1). Taxonomy (NCBI): domain Eukaryota; kingdom Metazoa; phylum Arthropoda; class Insecta; order Orthoptera; family Acrididae; genus Locusta; species Locusta migratoria. The sequence continues at coordinate 555,861,889 of CM048744.1, forward strand.
TCTGTCCGGATCTTAGATATCAACCATTTCAATTCCTCAATCAAGCTTCTCCCTTCAGGTGGAGCATCTTAGCTGTGATACCACTACCAAATGTAGCCTTGTTGCTCTTGAGGGCCTTTAGTGCCACACGGATTTCTTCCTCCGATGGTTCAGGGATTTCCTCTCTATCAATTTGGACCTGTATCTGAGTTGTCAACATTCTTGGGCCGTCATGGTTCAATAAACTCTCAAAATGTTTTAAAATAGGTTTTCCTACTCTAGTCGTGGTACCACATAACCAGTTTCAGTTGATATAACCAATGTATGTTGCCGATGGACACCTCTAGCAAATCTTGAGGCCTGGAAAAAGGAGTGTGATGACTGACTCTTCGATTTCGAAAAACGTATGGGTATGCAACCAGGTATCAAAATCGAGGAGGTCAATATTCCCGCAGACCACCCTGCCATTTTCAAGCCGAAACTGCAGTGAGGAAACAATGTGCAACGATCTTTAAAACTTCGGTTTTCAATGAGTAACCAGGAAAGACAACACACACTGAGTAAGCAAGCACACAGCGCCGACACGACCAAAGATGAAAACGGTCAGGATATCGATAATAAACACCAGTGCTCGACGGATGAGGTCGTATTAGTTTTGTCCCTCTGTTTTTTGACAAGTGAGAGAGCAGGATCCCAAGAGGAATTTCAGCAAAACCATCCATCCCAATTCATAAGGTTGTCAGCTAGTTTTATTTCTAACGCTTCCTTGATAACACAAACCTAGTAGCTGGAAGTGCATGCCAGAATTTTCGTTTTATTGTATTCAATAGGGTGACTTGCGTCATGATAGCGTTCGGCCACAGCATATTTGTTTGGCTGTTGTAAACGTGTGTGACGTTTATGCTCAATACAACGGTCCTCAACAGTCCTAATAGTTTGACCAACATATGACATGCCACAGCTGTGTGGGATACTGTAGACACCCATGCTTTTTCTGGGTGATAATTAACCAGTGAGTCAATCGGGACATTCCCTTTCTCTCTGCGCATGATTTCAGTTAACACGCAAACATAACGAGAATGGCATCAAACACAACTGCAATGAACTCAAGCATTAAAAGTTATACACATACACGGCGCGTATTGGGAAGTGATTCTGCGTAATACTTGCTACTCTGATCACGGTAACTTTGAACGACCTTTCCCAGCATCAGAACTAGCTTTTAATCCCTGTGACGTAATATACAGTGCTGTCCTGTGCCGTCATGATTCTATGCGAATAAATTCATAATCCTGAATTTCATTTTTCGACTTTTGGTCAGCTTTTCGGACGTTTCAGACCACAGTCCGGAGCCAGTACCGCAACAACTTTCTGTAGTAGAGAGGCTATTTAGACTTTAGTTACCCGAGAAGCTTAAATGAAAAATGATAATAATATGTCGGTACAACAATTAAGTAATGTTCGACAAAGATGAAAAGTTTTGCCTACCCTCAATTCTTCCGCAGCCACCCTTGTGAAACTGTTTTCTGGCAAACCAGAGGACTACATTGTAGCCTATTTTGACGATTTGTTAGCAGTAGCCAAATTGGGGTTATGGGCAGAGGAGCAGTTACTGCAAATGACCAAGTTACGGTAAGTAGGAGACACTAAGACCCGTGTTCTATGAGTTGCGAAACGCACAAACGTTTGACGACCTAGACGACCTAAAACATTTTCAGAAGCAAAACAGGTGAAGATTCTGTAGCGAGAAATTGAATACAGTAGGGCAGAGGCAAAATGAAACACTCGATAGTTTTTAGATAGAGTAGAAAAGTTGATATTAATTCGTACCAGTTGACCGGTAATGAAGGACCTATAAAACGTCATTTTTCAGGAGGCTGAGAAAAGAACATTTGATCAGGTACGTTTCAGACCACAGTCCGGAGCCAGTACCGCAACAACTTACTGTAGTAGAGAGGCTATTTAGACTTTAGTTACCCGAGAAGCTTAACTGAAAAACGATAATAATATGTCGCTACAACAATTAAGTAATGTTCGACAAAGATGAAAAGTTTTGCCTACCCTCAATTCTTCCGCAGCCACCCTTGTGAAACTGTTTTCTGGCAAACCAGAGGACTACATTGTAGCCTATTTTGACGATTTGTTAGCAGTAGCCAAATTGGGGTTATGGGCAGAGGAGCAGTTACTGCAAATGACCAAGTTACGGTAAGTAGGAGACGCTAAGACCCGTGTTCTATGAGTTGCGAAACGCACAAACATTTGACGACCTAGACGACCTAAAACTTTTTCAGAAGTAAAACAGGTGAAGATTCTGTGGCGCGAAATTGAATACAGTAGGGCAGAGGCAAAATGAAACACTCGATGGTTTTTGGATATAATGGAAAAGTTAAAATTAATTCGTACCAGTTGACCGGTAATGATGGACCTATAAAACGTCATTTTTCAGGAGGCTGAGAAAAGAACATTTGATCAGGTAATGGCCGAGTTCCACAAATCATTGACTGAGGCAGTTACAATGCGACGTCTTGGATGAAACCGAGATCATCCTTAATGGATCCCAACAGTGTCTTAATTTTAGATGGTGGACGAAACACACATTTTACATTGTTTTTATGTAAAATGCGGCCAATCTTGTTGGAAGTGCTGCCAACGTATGTCAGAAAGGCCACTGACGTGGGTGCCGACTCTGTGCCATCATCACTAGCCCGTGATCGATAGCGCAACGCTCTTTTAATCTGTCCTTCACTATAGCCATTCTGTCGAAAAAATACCTCCAGATGGGACAGCTCAGTGCGCAAACTTTCCGGGTCAGAAATGACGTGAGCCCTGTGCACTAAGGTTCGAAGAACCCCTTCACGTTGAGCTGGGTGGTGACATCTATCAGCTTGCAGATACAAATCAGTATGAGTTGGCTTCCTGTGAACAGAATGTCCCAACATTTCATCTGCCTTTCTCCTGACCAAAATATCAAAGGAAGGGAAGGAAACCTGCCGCGGCGGATTAGCCGTGCTTACTGGAGCGACATGTTGCGGTGCGCGCGGCCGTCCGCCGTCGGGGGTTCGAATCCCCCTCGGGCATGGATGTTTGTGTTGTCCTTAGGTTAGTTTACCTTACTTTAAGTAGTTTGTAAGTTACGGACTAATAACCACGCAGTTGAGTCCGATTGGAATACAAACATTTTTTGGAAGGAAACCATTCTTTTCCACTTCCATTGTGAAACGGATGTTGGAATGGATTGAATTTAGATGTTCCAAAAAATAATTCTAGTTCTCACTACCATGAGGCAAAACAACAGAAGTGTCGTCTACATATCTGAAAATACAAGCAGGTTTCAACGCCGCTGACTTCAGTGCACGATCTTCAATGTCCTCCATGAATAAATTAGCAATGATAGGTGACAAAGGGCTTCCCATCGCAACTCCATCTTGTCTGCTCATAGTACTCGTCATTGGATAAAAAGTAGGTGGAAGTCAAAACATGTCGAAATAAATTCGGTAAATCAGTACCAAACTTCGTCTCAATTAGTTGCAACAAATAAGACAGAGGAACGGGAGTGAAAAGAGAATCCACATCGAAACTATCTAAAATATCCGAGTCAGCCAATTGCAAACCCTCCAATCGACGTAGAAAATCCGCCGAGTTCTTAATGTGATGTTCATAACAGCCTACCAGTGAGCTCAACAAACCAACAAGATGTTTTGCCACACGTTATGTGGGAGCACCAATGTTGGACACAATGGGCCTAATAGGGCATCCACCTTTATGAGAAGGCCATATAATCTAGGAGGTACAGCACAATACGAATTAAGACTCTTGATAGTTTCCTGTGACAAAGAACTTTTCTTAAGGAGGTTATTGGTCTTCCTCTCAACACCTTTTCTAAGCTCAGCAGAAATCCTGCGATATGCTGAATCAGATTGCTTTCAACAGATTGCTTTCAACAGATTTTTTTTATGTTCCCGTATCTTCCTCCTTATAAGCTGTCTGTGTTTCACCTCGCCTAATAATAAGCTGTTCTTGCATCTTCTGAAGGTTGTTCTAACCATTTCAGCGCCTTCGATGATCTGACCCCATGGATTTTCGACATTATTCATCAAACCAAGGTTTCATTTGCTTTTTCCGAATACTGAAAAAAGTACATTTATTAAGCGTATAAATTAAATGAGGTTTATTACGAGTGAACAATATCTTTTATCTTTACAAACTATTTCATTTCAAGTAATTCACTCAAGCTTTCAATAGCAATCTCCACCATCGACATCTGGAGCGTGGCACAGTAGGTAATATGGCTGCAAGTGGATCCGATAAGAATAAGGAAGGAAGGTTAGGGTTTAGTGTTCTGTAGACGATCTGATGATTAGAGGCGTTACACATGCTCGGTTAGTCGTTGTCAGGGATAGGGAAGGAAATAAGCAGTTCCTTTTGAAATGAACCATTCTGACATTTGCCTAGAGTGATTTAAGGAAATTACGAAAAACCTAAATCAGAGTAGCCATATTAGTGGCTCGTTGCCTTATAGTATGACAGGAATGAAATCAGTATGTACTCTATTGGTGATTCACAAAGAGGATTTTGACATTGTCGCTTGGAAGCATTTGCAGTATTTTCCTAGCTGCAGTCATTTTATTTGAATATGTGTCTTCCATTCTACAATTCGGATTGCAGGTTGCTGTTGTCAGAAGTAATAACTGATCTATAGAACAATGTTTTCACGACAGTTATTTTGTGTAGTGGGCAATGAAAACTATTGTCATTCAAGTGCTGATCTATGTGGGTTGGGTTCCTGTACACCGAATAACTGCCACGCAGAAATCGTTACGTGGTCTGGAGTGCAATTTATTATTGAGAAGCTCCTGCCTGGAAGTCAAGAAAAATTAGAACATTTGATGCTATGAGATAGAGCTTCATAGTACTATCTTCATTAGTAACTAAACATACAAGTGAAGAAACGTAGATGCCTCATCTATTCCTACATCCTCGCACAACTTGCATGTAATATTTCTTACGTGATACTGAGGCGTTCCCAGTCTCACAAGCATTTTTATGCTTACACCTGACTGGTTCGGAAATATCAAACTCATTTTATACTTGGACACGTTCGCTCGTCAGCATTATGCCCATCCCCTATCCCGTCTACCTCAGTTCTTTTTTCTGAGCTCAGACTTCAAGATTAGATTGTCAAGATGAAGAACTTCCACTATCTTTTTATTTAAAATCGTTTAAACGAGGCAAAGTAACAATTTTCATAAGCGAACAACTTATAGTGGCACTCAGTGGCGGCGCGTCCCATGTGTTCACTGCTGCAGTGAACCACCGGAAAAAAGCTCGTCGTGAAAATAAATAAATGAAGTAAAAAGGGTTTCTAAACTATCTTTTTTTTTTCGTTTCGTTCTCCTATCAGATCATTTTATATCCACATTCAAACTATTTTACGTCGCGGGGGCAGCACGTATACGAGTCGTAGTGCGGCCGCTTAATATAGGCGGCAGTGGTCGCAGTCTTGCAATGCGCATGCGCGGCTGACGTTCAAATTCCCTTCTGATCCCCTTGGAGGCAGCATATGGGCGCTCCCGCGGCAGGGACGGACGAGAAAAACGCCGCTTTTAACATTGGCGTTGGAGCTGGTAGAGACACCAGCTCCTAACATCGCTGCGGCGTGGGCTGCTTACGAAACTCCAATCGCCAAGATTCTCATCCGAATGCGAAAATATATTGCTGACTCTCACTTACATAGGTAGAAATGATGATCAGAATAAAATACGAGAAATCAGAGGTCGAACGGAGAGATTCAGGTGTTCCTTCTTCCCCCGCGCTATTCGAGAATGGAATAGGAGATAAATAGTTCGATGAACCCTCTGCCAGGCACTTAAATGTGATTTGCAGACTATCCTGTGTAGATGTAGATGAGCTACGGCGGTTTCACACGAATAGTCCCGAAGCAAGACAATGGAGCTACTGCGCACCTCGCCTTGTGCATGCGCAAATCCTCCATTAAGGCAACCTCAGCCTTTCATATTTGTTTTTTTGCGCATTGAAGATTCATCAAAAACACATCATATTTGGTAAAATATCTTACAACTATAAATTAAAGACGCATCAACTGTAAAAGCCCTCAGAAGACTCGATCATGAATAATAATGAAGTCACTAGTCTCCGCCTAGCAGGAATAGCCGTGTGATTATTAGCGGCATCACGTTCGAGACTGACTGCAAGCAATTTCTTTTACCCAGTATTCATTTTAAAAGATACGGGAATAATGACTTTTGTATTGTTACTTGCCACATATCTTTGGACGTTTCAGCAAATGTGTCGCGATTTTGAGAGTAAACTACATTTATACTCTTAGTTGTAACAAATATTTAACTATTTGAAAATATGTGGTGGAGAGCAGTCTTTCTGCATGTGTAGGGTTAGAAGGGGGTGCTGCTTACAGTTTCATGTGACCTGAAGGTAGCTTGTCTTTTCATCATAACAGATTCATTTTGTTACAGTAGGGTCCGGTGGTCTTGGAGTAAAGTGCCCGACTGGAAACCGAATGGTAGTGGGTTCGAAACCCGGTCGGACCTCGGATTTTTCAGTCTGCACTTCAATCCATCCTCCACCTCTCAACGATGTGAGGAGTCGCCAGAAACGACACGTGGTTCGGATTTCACGTTAAGCTGTAGGTTCCCTTACCCCAGTTGGATAACTGGGGTAGGCTAGGGACACGCAAGTCGCCGAAGTGGCGTCCAATTGAAAGACTTGCACCAGGCCAATAAGCCACACGAGATTATTATCATCATTTTGTTACAGTCACTTAACAGTGTAATCAGTTACTTACTGTCTTTTAGTGTTCGTGTGCATATTCATATGTTCTTGGTGTTTAATATCGAAGAAAAATTCTGTATATTTTAGAAAAAAATTGCTAATCTTTAAGCTTGGAACGAAAGTGTAAAATAAAGAAGCTTGATTGGCTGACGCCTCAGCTCGAGTTGAAACAAACGCAAACAAGCAGAGGTAAGACATTCTGCAGTTCTTTTAACGAAAATATATCTAAAGGGGGGAGGGGGACAAATCCGGTAGCGCTTTCCCCGGCGCCACTCGCAGAGGTGTGCCAAATTGTCTCTTTGGACGCGGGGTGGGGGATAAGGGGGGAAGGCGGCGCCACTATCAAGTTTCGGCATTCAAAGAAGTCATCTGAAGCACCAGCCGCCACTGGTGACACTTGTGTTTAGTGTGTTGGGATAGCTCAATTGATAGAGGGCTTGCCGGTAAACAGGAAAAGTCCCAGGTTCGAATCCCAGTTCCAGCACACAGTTTTAATCTGCTAGCAAGTTTCCGAATTCAATGTGGTTTACTATAAAACTGGTATTGTATAGTATTCATGTCTATGTACCGTAATTACTTTTCACATTTAAATAGTTGTGAACTTCATACTTTACTTACCTATAGTCTGATTTAAACTAGTTGTCACTTGAAAGGCAGCGGGCCGCACGGCTCCCGCCAGCCATAAACCAATGGGTGGTCGGCCCGGTCGGCGGTCGGTCCCACTGTGTTGCCAGTTCCGATCCGCTGCGCGCTTCCCAAGGCATGTGGCAGCCAGTCCTCAGTGAGCCGCTGTAGACGTGCGACTGACAGGTTTCTGTGAATTTAGCTTCGCGTGCTTTACGATGTGCGACGAAAGTAGTCGAAAGAGAGGAAGACCGAGGCTGCACTCACCTCGGAAACTTCCGAAAATTGGCGGTCATGGCGTAGTTATACGGAGTCAGGGGCGTGAATACGTGTGTTCTCTGAGGGAGTATTTTGAGAGAGAGAGGGATGCAGGAGGGCCTCTTGCTCCTTTGGATAAAGTGGTGGAGTGAACTGCAGCTGCTCTGCAAATCAGCGAGCGATCAGTGATCAGGATCTGCAAGGAGAAATTCGCAAAAGAAGACGCAGGTGAATCATCAAAGTTGGAGACACCTGGGAAGAGGCGGCGGCTCGAGAAGAGAGTAACAAAACTCGACTCTTTTCAGGAAGATGCGATTCGACGGCAGATATACGCATTTTATTCGAGGAAGGAGTATCCGACACTCAAAAAACTACATGCTACTCTTGTAGCAGCGGACCTGTTTGAAGGCAGTAAATCGTCCTTGTTACGAATCGTGAAAATGTTAGGTTTTCGCTATAAATCAATTTCTGGAAGAAAGTTGTTAATGGAACGGCAAGATATTGCCGCTTTCTTAGAGAATTAGTAGGGACTAATTTTGACGATACCGTTTGGCTTGATGAGACATGGGTAATTGCAGGACACACTTTAAAAAAAGGTTGGACGGACGATACCATCAACGGTAGTATGGCAGCCCCGATAGGCAGAGGAAAGAGAATTATTGTAGCGCATGCCGGAAACTCGAAAGGTTTCATCCCAAATTGTCTGCTTTTGTTCAGTTCAAAGAAGACCTCCGACTACCACGAAGAGGCAGTTGAAACTGTGACACCAGAAGACTGGTGAAAGGTAGTGCATCACGTGAAAGGAGTGATTCAGGAAGCCTGGAGGAATGAAGGTGTCTTACAACAATCCGTCGAAGACATAATAATATCCGTCAATACCAGCAGCAACACAGATAGCTCCAGTGACTCTGAATTAAGCGGTATTTTCCCGTTGTCTGATTAGTGTATAGTGTACGTACTGCCAGCAAATAATGTGTTTGTGAATTTATTTAGTTTAACATCTCATTCTTGTTGTGAGACTAAAAATTACTGTTCAGCCAGCTCCCGTCACCTCTGTATGGTAAGTTACACTGCATTTCAATTAAAATTTATTTTTGTAGACACTAAGATGTTATTCAATGTGTGTAATAAATAGTTTTCGTGATCTGCAATGAAAAGAAGGAAAATTTTTCGGACGCCAAAATCTCGTACTTCAATAGCCCATGTAAAACTGGCGCTAAGTAAAATAAAGAAAATATTTTTTTGTGCTTAGAAATATCACTGAGATTGATACTGTATGTAAATTACAAAAATTTTACGTAAAGTTTGTAGGAAATAGAGATTTTAAACATCATACTTGTTACGAGTTCAATATTGACATAGATGCGTAAAAACGTAGTTTTCAGAAATTTATATACCGGAAACGCAATGCACAACGAAAACTTTTAAAGATTCGTTGCAAAGCGTGTTACTTTAGCAATGAATGGGGAAAAAAAATATTGTTTTGAGACCAATAGTTTTTAAGATATGAAGTGATAAGTTTGAAGCTGTTAGCGAACTAGAAAAATTTTAATAGTTTCAAACAAATTAACGTAGCTCTTGCCCTAATTAAAATCAAGGATAGATTTTTGACATGCTGTGAGACTTTATAGATACGTACATCGTGTGTGAATTTGAAATTTTTTACTCGATTCTTGTAGAAGTTAGAGGCTTTAAAGCGATTTTCTATCGCCGCGTGGAGCGATGCGCTGTGGCGGCTGCCGCCAGCCAGTACTTGACGTGACAACGCTGCAGCTTTAGCCCGCAAACGTCAAGTGACAACTAATTTAAATCAGACTATACATCTTCAGTAGCACGAAAATGACGAGGACAAATATAAATGTAGCACTGCATGACTTATGGGACTCAAATTGCCACTGGCCGAGCATCCAGGAGCAGATTAAATGATCAATTTTTGATGTTTTTCGACTTTCGTGATTAATGCATAGGCGATGTATCGAAAGATCCTTGCCCATCTCAATGTTTATGCAGTGGCGGACTAAGGCTTTTGGAGGCTCAGGGCGGCGGCTAAACGAAAGGAGCCCCCCCCCCCTCCCCCGCGTCCACTTGGAAATACATGTATTACTATAAAAAAAATTGCAGGTACCTTCCAGGGCGAGAGGGACGCTTAGGGGTGCGGGGAGGGAGGGTTTCCAGCAGTTCCGTAAGATGTCCCATGATGGTGCTGCGGTCAGAAGCAGCCCTTTAAACTGGCCAGAGCAGGCGGCAGGTAGCGGCTGTCCCCACCACCACCTCCCCTCAAACGCCAGCAAGCCGGACACAGCCGTGGCCTCGTGGCAGGCGGCACGGGCCCTCTCCTCAGCCTCCCCTCCACGCTACCCTCTGATGTGCGGGAGGCACCCTAAGCCAGCGAACCGCCTGACACCTGCTAGCATCTTACGGAACTACAAGGGGAGCGTAGGACAGTGGTTTAGGGAGGGCTGCTTCTCTGTATATGTTACTCTGTGCCCCAGCAGAAGGAGATGCCAAGCACACTCAACAAAAAAAAAAGGTCCTTTCCAGGTATTTGGAGGCCCCCAAGACCGGAGGCCCGGGCCGGTCTGCCCTCTCCGCTCCCCCCCCCCCCCCCCCCCCCTTGTTAGTCCGCCACTGTGTTTATGCATGAAACCTCGATCTTTTCAATACACAGATGTATCGTTTGTAACCCTGTTGCAGGACCACCATTCTCCCCTCAGGGGGCTCACGGTTCTTTCGTGAGCATGTGCATGGCGAGCACGGGGCCCCGAGCTAATGCAGTCTCCCTTCCTTCTTTACTTCCCAGACTGCATTTCCTTTTCCCCTCCCCTCCTTTTCTATCCTCACTCCTTCCCCTCCCCTCTCCAACCTCCATTCTTCTGGACGCGTTTGATGCACCCGTGTGGTGTTGTACAAAGTCGTGTGATGGTTTGTCACAAGTTTATATGGACACTGTGTACATTAGGCCTATGGTTTGTGTGATGGAAATGGTCATTTGAAAGCGCTCCTAGTGGTGCTGCTCTGCAGAGTGGCGTAGACTAGAGATGAGCATGTTTGGGATTTTGCTCACTCGAGAGTGCCGCGCTCAGACTTGTCTATAGTTCCAATGCGGCTGCTCGGAGTGGGTAGACTGCGCCCGATAGGGGGGGGGGGGGGGGAGCAGAGACTGCCCAGTGTGGCCGACACAGCAGCTTTGCGTGTCTGCAGGCTGGCGACGCGTCTGATGCACTGTATTCCTACCAGCCAGTGGACCTGCTCTTACATCAGTTTCAAGCTTTTCGAATATGCGACGCCTTTCCAAGTAAAATTTTTCTTGTGACCCTCTTCCCCTAGCCCCAAAACAACTGTTCTGTGATTTCAAATGCAACAAATTGAATTCGCTTCTGTTGATACAACTTTCTAGTAAGAAAAAAGTACAGTATTCAAAAATGTTCTAATGTTTGTATAGCTTATGGGACTTAACTACGGGGTCATCAACCCCTAAACTTACAAACTACTTATGAACTAGCTTACACTAAGGACTGTACAAATATCCATGCCCGAAGGGAGATTCGAACCCCCGACCGTAGTGGCCGTGCAGACCGTGACTGGAGCGCCTTAGTCCCCTCGGCCACCGCGGCCGGCAAAGTACAGTATTATACACTATCGGATAAATTCCTTTATTGTCTTTTTTTTTTCTTTTTTTTCGGAATGGGACGCATTACTCTAATCTCAGATTAATTCCGACAAAAAAATATTTATTGTGAAACGTGTGTTAAGCACTGCAGGCAAGATGCAGAATCAAATTATACTCGCTAAGCAAGGTCCTACTGTAGGTTCGATTTGGAAAGAAGTAGATCCTATTTTTCTGAATTTCTCAAAATTACTGACTAAAAATGGTAAAGCAGTCAACAATCCCAAGACTGGTTTGAACACCACAGTGCTTTACTGGGCATGGTCCTGTTTGGAGGTGGTATGCTGCTGCCTTCCTCCGACCTTCGAACTGACTTACCCAGCCAGTTATAGGGGCACCTACAGTTTAATGTGGGTTCCGAACGACGGTGCTACTCGGTATTTTTCACATCAGCATCACTGCCAGAGGTGAAAGAAGTGAAAAGTGACAGATTAAAATCCTAGGAGGTGGCGGGTATCGAATCCGCAACCTTTGCATCGGGATTATGGCATTCTACCACTGTGTAACCGAGCCGCACGATCACTGACTACATCTTGTTAATTTAACTATCGATTGGTTTCTGCAAACAGTCTTCTGACTTTTCGTTTCTTCATCGTTAAGACGGTGTATTTATTATGATGAACAAGGAATTACGCAATGAAATTTTAATATGCAATAAATTTCAATATTCTAAATGTCAAACAAGTACTTCATCATCCTGTGGGGCCGCGGTGGAGTAGCTGAGCGGCCTAAAGCGTCTCGCTGCGGAGCGCGCGGTTGCTCGCCGTGGAGGTTCGAGTCCTCCCTGGGGCATGGGTGTGTTTGTCCTTGGGTTAGTTTACCTAGGTTTAAGTAGTTTGTAAGCTACGGACTGATGACCATGCAGTTTGGTCCGATAGATTGACAAACATTTGAACAATGATGCCGCACCAAATATTGACACTCCACTGTCGTTGATGAGTAACTTGGCGAATCCAGTGGGGATTTTGCACGGATCAGTAGTGCATGTTCCGCAGATTTACATTCCCATGATTTGTAAATGAAGCCTCGTCCGCAGTGGCGACGCTAGACGAAAACTGGGCGTCGGCGAACATGTCTTTGAGAGGCCCCTTTCAATTTTTCAATAAGGAAGAAAATGTTAAATAAAATAAGCTGAACTCTGCATGAGTAATCATTATACTAAAATTTTATTAGTGTAATAGAAAAGTATTACTGCAGTGACAAATTACAATAAACAAATACAAATTGACAGAAACTTTTCGGTTTTCGCCTCACTGGATTTTAAAAAATCACATCTTAAATAATACTAGCCGCTATATCGGCTTCTTTTCACAGTACTGACAACGCAGATAGTATTTCTTGGGTCATTGTGATTCTCAATTAAGTCTTAACTCAGAGAAGCTTCTCCCGGACGAAGCTGTACTCACAAACTGTGAGCTTGATTCTGATTGTTATATAAACATTTGGATATACTTCTTCCAAATTGTTTTCTCAAATATACTGAAGAAGTTGTTTTGCAAGTATTTAACTAAAAATTTCATCACTGCTGCACTCATTCGGAAGAAAATAGGGAAACTAAATAGCCGCCGGCGGGGAATGGCCGAGCGCACTAAGGCCTCATACATACCATGGTGAGCGAGGTCGCTTTTGTTGGGGTCGAATCCCACTCTTGGGTACGGCTGTTGTGTTCGTCCTTTGATTAAGCTAGTGTAAGTTAGGTGTAGGTCGTCGCTACATAACCTAGCAGTTGAAAAGCGCCGTTAAGCATCAAATATAAAAAAGGAAAAAAAAATTCTTAAAAATTTAACAATGTTTTGCGAGGCCCCCGCAGTCGCGAGGCCGTCGGCGGTTGCCGACGTCGCCGACGCCTAGCGCCGCCACTGCTCGTCCGTAAACGAAAGTATTGCTTGGGAACATTTTTGAACATCCTGTGGGGTCGACCCCCCCCCGCACCCCCCCCCCCCATGACTAAACTTGTCATGGGTCGCGACCCACAGCTTGAAAAACACTGCTGTACGCGAATGTTAATGCGTGGTAGTAGTTAATGCTCTAGACAAACAAAAATAAAGTATGGAACCATTTGAAAATCCCGCAGATCAAGTTACTTGTTATGCAAAACCTCCAGGCCAGTTCACTGTTGCATGACATTTTAAGCAGCATAAATTGGAATTAAAACTTTTGCTGCCGCTAGTGTTACTACTAAGCTGAAATTACGAGCCGATTGTTCACATGCGGCGATCCGCTGCTTAGCAGGTCAGCGGCGCCACTGAGTGGAGCCTTATGAAAAACAATACTGTTAATTCAGTTCAGTTTTTACACATAGGGTCTCATATTAATTACACTGTAAAGACCTTTCTCTTTGGCTAGTAACAGAGAAGCTGCTTGATTATTTTACGAGTTGATTATATACTCTCCATTTCATGGACGAAGGGCAACAGGCGGATTGTGTTTTTCTAGACTTCAAAAAGGCGTTCGACATGGTGCCACACTGCAGACTGCTAACGAAGATACGAGCTTATGGAATAGGTTCACAGATTTGTGACTGGCTGGAAGACTTCCTAAGTAATAGAACGCAGTACGTTGTTCTCGACGGCGAGTGTTCATCAGAGACGAGTGTATCGTCAGGCGTGCCCCAGGGGAGTGTGATAGGACCGCTATTATTTTCTATCTATATAAATGATCTGATGGACAGAGTAAGTTGTAATTTGCGGCTGTTTGCTGATGATGCTGTGGTGTATGGGAGGGTGTCGTCTGTAACTGACTGTAATAGCATACAGGTTGACTTAGACAAAATTTCTAGTTGGTGCGAAGAATGGCAGCTAGCTCTCAATGTAGAAAAATGTAAGGTGATGCGCATGAGTAGAAAAAACAATCCTATAATGTTCGAATACAGCATCAGTAGTGAGCTTCTTGATGCGGTCGCGTCGTTCAAATATCTAGGCGTAACATTGCAGAGCGATATGAAATGGAACGAGCATGTAAGGACAGTTGTGGGTACGGCGGACAGCCGACTTCGGTTTATTGGGAGAATTTTGGGAAGATGTACTTCACCTGTAAAGGAGATCGCGTATAAAACGCTTGTACGACCACGTCTTGAGTATTGCTCAAGTATTTGGGACCCGCAGCAGATCGGTTTGAAGGAAGACATAGAGGCGGTTCAGAGGCGAGCAGCTAGATTTGTTACCGGTAGGTTCGACCAATGCGCGAGTGTCACGGAAATGCTCCGGCAACTCAATTGGGGATCGCTGGAAGAAAGACGACGTTCTTTTCGTGAATATCTGTTAAGTAAATTTAGAGGGCCGGAATTTGAAGCTGAGTGTAGTGCGATCTTGCTGCCGCCTACTTACATTTCGCGTAAAGATCACAAAGACAAGATAAGAGAAATTAGGGCTCGTACGGAGGCATATAGGCATTCTTTTTTTCCTCGTTCAATTTGGGAGTGGAATAGGAAAGGAAATGCCTAGTAGTGGTACAGCGTACCCTCCGCCACGCACCTTACGGTGAATTGCGGAGTATGTATGTAGATGTAGATGTAGAACACGTTGCTGCTCTTCCACTTTAAAATTAATGCGAGCCTACTCATTTATTTCTTGTGCAATTGTTTTCTTGCCGCGGCGGAGTGGCCAAGGGCATTGAGGCGCTATGCTACGATCCGCGAGGCCGATTTCCGTCGGGGGTTCAAATCGCCCCCTCGGGCATGGATGTTTGTGCCGTCTTTAGTATAACGTAGTTCATAAGTAGTTTGTAAGTTTAGGGACTAATGACCCCGCAGTTAAGTCCCGTAAGCTTAACAAACATTTGAATTGTTTTCTTGGTATAATTGGTTAAATTATAAGAATTTTAGAAATAAGTCATAGATTAATAAATTCAAGAGGCTTTATTTTTTAAAAAAATTAGCCCCCCCTTCCCAGAACCAAAATCCTGGCTGCGCCACTGAATCATGCATTCATGCAGGGAAGAAATGGAACGAAACAAATATGATAAGGACTATTGGACCAATGATAATTAATACTATATGGTCACTAAACTGTACTAAAATATATAATGTCTCACGATCGGCAGTACAAGCATTTAGTAATCCTGAAATTTGTCCATCAGAAGAAAGTAAAAAATATGTAGGAGGTTAGGTGCATTTCTTTTAGCAATGTCATAATAAATAACTAAGAATTAACTATTTCTATTATATAACGTATATGCTACTGTAAGCAGATGATTCTCCACTGCAATTTGTCATTGCCGAAAGGAAAATTTGTATGTTATTTGAATTTTCTCAACCTGGACCATTAAAATCACATGAGTTTCCGATACCAAGTCCTGCACTCGTGTGTGGCTAGTTGGCCTGGTGCAAGTCTTTCAACTGGACGCCACTTCGCAACTTGCGTGTCCCTAGCCTATCCCAGTTATCCAACCGGGGAAAGGAAAGGGGACCTACAGCTTAACGTGGAATCCGAACCACGTGTCGTTTCTGGCTACTCCTCACATCGTTGAGAGGTGAAGGATGGGTTAAAACGCGGGCTGAAAAAATTCCGAAGTCCAGCCAGGTTTCGCACCCGTGAGCAAATGTTCAAATGTTTGTAAAGTCTATGGGACTTAAACTTACAAACTACTTATGAACTACTTACGAACTAGGACGGCACAAATATCCATGCCCGAGGGGGGATTCGAACCCCCGACCGTAGTGGCCGTGCAGACCGTGACTGGAGCGCCTTAGTCTCCTCGGCCACCGCGGCCGGCACACCCGTGAGCCTTCGGTTTCGAGGCGAGCACTTTACCCCAAGACCACCGGGCCCGAAATTATCGCAGTGATAACTAGTAATTCGTGTTAGTCTCCTTCAGTATTTGATACTGTAAGCAACACTCGTACGACTTCCGTTTGCAACAACACATATTTACTTCTGAAAAGCAGCGACTGTGTAGCCGAACGCTCTAAGGCCCGTTGGTGTGGAGTGCGCCCCTGCTTGCCGCCGGAGGTTCAAGACCTCCTTCGAGTATGGTGTGTGTGTGTGTGTGTGTGTGTGTGTGTGTGTGTGTGTTCTCCTTAGCGTAAGTTAAAGTAGTTTGTAAGCCTAGGGACTGATGAGTACAGTAATTAGAAACATTAGATTTACTTCTGAAAAACGACAGATATTAGTATCAGTACCTTTTCGAAAACTCGTCTTTAATTTTTAACTAAATTTCTCTTGAAGTAATGTGTAACCTAAATCGTTGAAATCGGTGAACTACAAGCTGTCAGACTTTTTCAGTGCAAGATATGACAATCAAATTTCGTCATTTCACAAGGGTTATTATTAAATATGGAAAGGTAAATGGTATAGTAATGAGCTAACACTAATGAAAAAATCCGATTTTTTTACCGTTTAGTTTCTACAAAACCGAGTGAGAAACATTGTTAAAAAATACCACTTTAGAGTGTCTTGAAATCATGAACATCTACGGTCAGGCATTTCCTGCATGCCATTGATAAGGTGTTTGTTATTTTGGTCGTGAAATTAGCGGCTGTAAATTTATGAATTAGAAATATTCAAACATCTCGACCGTTGAAATAAATGTAATGGCGAAACTGAAAATTTGTGCCGGACTGGAATTTGAACCCGGATTTCACGCTTCGGGCCAGAGGTCGTCTTTGCAGTTGTTTGAGTTTTATTTTTTGTTCTTCGTGTAGATCGGTCTTTTGCGGACGTAGGTTCGACGTTGGTCGTTGCGTTGTCGAATAAGTTTTTCCTGTTGCAGAGGGCTGAGCCACCACGCCGGCAAACTAATTAGGCTATCCTGGCAGGCTTAATTCTCAACATACCGCACACTACGATGGTAGTGGCTCTTGCCCGTTACTTTCTCGTACCCACAGCCTAACTCTATTCCTGCAAGCGATCGTGCACAGAATGTTGGGGACATGGTTGGGGGTATATACAGGGTGAATCTAAATTTGCTCGCAGGGGCTTCGCAGCGCGATTCCTCGCCTGCCAACAATGAAAAATGTCTCCCACAAAATTTCATCCTCCACATATTTCCGCCAGTAAATGGACGTCAAAGACTGAAATGGCTGTGTGTTCCATATGTTTCCGGGCATGGGTTTCTATGCTCGCTTTGTTCCTCAAGACACCTCCCACATCCCCTAGAAGTTTTTGGTGTAATTCTAAAACACACTGACGTATGGGATACACACCCATCTCAGTCTTCGACGTCCATTTACTGACGGAAATATGCACAGGACGAAATTTTGTGACAGACATTTTTTTATTGCTGGTATGTGAGGAATCGCGCTGCGAAACCCGAGTGCGCGATTTCAGATTCACCCTGTTTACAATGATTAGATTTTACTCACGGTTTTGTTTGTAAAGGTGTCAAAAACCATCGGAAGTACAATAATTTCGCAACTTTGTTCTTAAGTTGTCACCAGAATCATCAGAATAAAATAGAAGGGTAATTTGGTAGCACGCTATATATCGATCGAGCTGCCAAATCGATGTATCGAAGAATGGATGGAGGCGCCATGTATAAAACATTTGAGGGCTCCTTACATGTCATTGTTTCAGTACGCTGTGTGAAGATGATGCATGTTTCGTTATGAATAGATTATATACATCACGGGACAAGAACCAGCCAGGAACAAGTCACGCGTAACTTGTATCACCGCCATCACTTACTATAGCGGCTATCGGAAGAAAACCATACATCACTTGTCATTCAGGCGAGTTATTCCTAAATGATCTTTATACTTAGGTAAGTGGTGTTTCAGATTTCTCGGTGTAGCGATTACAGTTAATTTGCTGAGCGAACAAGGGTACTGTACATCGAGAACCTGTCAACCGTAGAGCACGAACAGCATTCATTGTTTATTTCATGATCGGCACGAAAAATTGTTCCCGTCACTGTATACGATTCTGTTTGCAACATCTGAACACTCGACAGTACGCCACGACACGAATTGTAAAATTTTACGGGATTAATTGTAACCGGAATAATTCACAACGAAACATGGCTGCCGTTCGAGCTGTGAGATCGATCTGGCAGCTCGATTGATATATGTAGTGTTTCGAATTCGATTCCCAAGCGTTCTACCAAATTACCAAGATAAGTTTCCAATTTTCCGGTTTTAATGTAAACTGTATGTAGAATGAACAGTAGATACTGTCCTTCTTTATCGAATTGAAAATGAAGATCTCATTAAATACGAAAAGAAACTCTGTTACATCGTGACTAATCCTCTGTCTGAAGAAGTTATATTTTATCCAAAATGTACATTATGCAGAATTCAAATGTCATCGAAGTCGGTTCGGCGGTTTGAAGACGTTGACGTCTTTAGTAAGCATTGTATTAATTATGTTGAATTGAATTAATTATGTTGAATATGTACAACGTATCAACCTTTAAAAGCATTTAAATATATTTTGAGGTTTGATTCCATTTTTTTTTTGGAACGGTTTGCTCAGTGACCACAAAATAATAATATAGTAAATGTAGTACGCAGCATTGGTTGTTTTTTATTGTTTTTGCAGATCGATTTCGGTAATTTGCAAGCCTTTGTGCACAGTGGTGTTCCCGTCGATATATATCGAACGTCGTAGTATCGCAGCATAGCAGGCAAACAGGTGTCACTTTAAGATTGCGTGTTTCACGTAAAGTACATTTAACGTAGTTTTTACGATGTTAATTAATGCATTAATTAAACATTTTATAAGCACTAAATAATAGAATTTTAATATTTTACACACTGTTGCGAATGGAAACCTGTTGGCGTACGTTTAATATAGCGCACATTTCATAATGAATATCGAATGTTCGATATAATGTTTTCGAAGCAGAGATTCGGGCGCTATGCGCCCTCACGTACTAAATAAAAAAATTTCTTGTTTAACCTATACCTAACCTTCTTAAGACTAAGCTAAAGATCACTTTTTTTAAAAGTCAAAGTTAGGTTAAGTATAGGTTAAGCAAGAAGTTTTTTTTCTAGTACGTGAGGGCGCGTAGCGCCCGAATCTCCGGTTCAGAAACGCTATATCGTTCGATACTACGACGTTCGATATATATCGACGGGAACACCGCCGTGCACAAAGGCTTGCAAATTACCTCGATTTCGATCACATAATGATCATCTTCAATGCACCTTCAATACAAGAAAATACAGAAATCAGTACAGTGCCCAAACACATAAAATAAAATAAACCCAAAGCCAATCCAATTGCAGAGTATAGTAAATGTACATACCAGTCATCGTAATATCAACTAAGCATATCATATGCCATATTTGCTGAATGTAACATAGATTTTTTTGAACATATCAGTGTAGCGTCTAGCCATGACATGAGCGAGCTGCTTACAAAATCACGCAGCGACGCTTTACAAAAATGGCGCTACTAACGCCATTTCAGTCACTGAAATAAATATAATTTTCTGGTTTTAAGAATTAAAATGAAATCTAAAGGAATTTACTTATCAATAAGTTCTCCAAAAAGAACAAAATAAACATGTTGAAACATGAAAAATTTGAATAACAGAAAAGTATCCTTAACAATTATGCCGCAAAGTGCCTAACGTCAATTTCACATACTATTCATCTGTATGTTAATATCAAAAAAGGAAAGAGCACCTATCTGACTACCCCTATAGGGTAGTATCACATATTTTAAAACCAACTGTTTCAAGCTTTAGACGAATCAAAAATATATAGACAAAAAATAAATGTAATAAATTTCATATCTCAAAGAATAATTTTTCGAGGAGTCATCAAGCGTTTAGAAGCTATAAAGAGAAACGTTGAAGCTCAGCTGTTCCATATATCGTTTTATATACTTAAACTCAACAAATAACTTGAATTATACACTTTCTAAAGTAGCCTATATTCTTCTTCGACGTTCTTACTATCTCCATAGAAAATTTCATTAAAATCGGTTAAGCTGTTGAACCGCGAAAACTTAAGAGAAAGAGTTTTTTCGGATTTATAATATTATTAACTGAAAACATGGCATTGCCCGGGTATTTATTTATTTATTCCAGCCTTCAGTCAGTAATTCTCCTATCGCTTCTCTATCTGTTCAACCCTATTTTTCTAAAATCATGTTATACCGGGTGATCAAAAACTTAGTATAAATTTGAAAACTTAATAAATCACGGAATAATGTAGATAGAGAAGTAAACATTGACACACTTGCTTGGAATGACATGGGGATATATTAGGAAAAAAAAAAAAAAAAAAAAAAAAAAAAAAAAAAAAAAAAAAAAACAGTACTGCTAGACACGTGAAAGATCTCTTGCGCGCGTAGTTTGGTGATGATCTTGTACTCAGCCGCCACTTTCGTCATGCTTGGCCTCCCAGGTCCCGTGCGATTATTGGCTTTGGGGTTACCTGAAGTCGGAAGTGTATCGTGATCGACCGACATCTCTAGGGATGCTGAAAGACAACATCCGACGTCAATGCCTCACCATAACTCCGGACATGCTTTACAGTGCTGTTCACAACGTTATTCCTCGATTACAGCTAATGTTGAGGAATGATGGTGAACATATTGAGCATTTCCTTAAAGAACATCATCTTTGCTTTGTGTTAATTTGTCATGCTAATTATTGCTTTTCTGACCAGATGAAGTGCCATTTATCGGACATGTTTTGAACTTTTGTTTTTTGTTTTTGGTTCTAATAAAACTCCATGTCATTCCAAGCATGCGTGTCAATTTTTATCTCTCTGTTTACATTATTCCGTGATTTATTAAGTTTTCAAATTTATACTGACTTTTTGATCACCCGGTATTTATCGGAGAATATATAAGTAATAACGCCGTCTTGCATATTGCACAAAATTCTAAGTACAGTATCCAAACAATGAAAGCTAGTAGTCAAAATACAAATGACATTTAAAATTCGTACGATCCCATATTTATTGAATTATATGTTTTACAATTGTATAATTTTTCAGGTATATTCATTTGTATAAGTGCTGTATGTCTTGGGAATTCATTTAGTGGTAAAGAAGTAATAGATTAAAAATTGATGCGGGATGGGGCGGTTTTCCATGAACTTTACTGTTTATGTGCTCATGTTCAACTACGTGTCGTACTGTGATACAATTTAGAAGGTACATTCAACTATATGTGTGTATACTGTCTGCAGAATTTCCCGCGGCTACAATTTGTAGTGTAGAAATTATAAATTGTAACGTCATACCGAATGCCGTAGTCTTAGTCCAGGAGCAGCGGAAAAGTAGTATGCGAGAAACTTTTTTCGTTTCATAATTTTGCTGTGGTTGTCAGCGAGGTTTGAAATTATGTTTAAAGTTTGTTGCCAGTCGCTAAGTAATCTTGTTCTCATATACTGTATTCATAAAGTATGGACGAATCATTTGGCAGTTTCTTACAACTCCTATTGTTTGTGACGTGATATCTCCTGAACCATGTGTCGTAAGTGGTTCTTACCATTTCAGATTTGGTACCTCATGGCAGTGGCGTAACTATGGGGGGGGGGGGGATGAGGAGGATAGAACCCCCCCCCCCCCAAAACCCGATAAAAAAAAAGAGGAAAAGAAATCGTTTAACAGCAATCTGGTAAAGGTAAATATTGATTGGAAACTTGGGGTGTTTTACCATCAGCTTTCATTGGATGGGAGTGAATTAGTTTCTTCAACGGTAGTGGTAGATAGTAGTCTGCAAACTGACTAAAATTTTGCTCGTCAAGCAGATCTATCCCCCGCCCAAAGCCAAGTCCTAGTTACGCCACTGCCTCATGGTGAGGAAGATGTGTACCAAATTTCGTTGAAATCGGTCCAGTGGTTTAGGAGGAAATGTGCAACATTGTCGCGTTATGCAGCCATTTTTCTCGCATCTCTTTGTTTATGACGTCATATATCGTGATATACGTGATCCTTACACTTACGGCGACCGTCCTCATGGATTGAAGCTTATGTGTGCAAAATTTCATATAGGTTGGAACAAAACTGTAGATTGGTATGCAATACATACATACAAACAAACGGACACTCTATATATAAAGAAGATTACATTATATTGTTGGTATGGATTGGCACGGTCATCTTGCAAAAGATGATCTTGCACATCATCTTGCAAAATATGGAAAGACTAGTGATTTGTCGTATAACGTAAATTTACCTAAATTTTAACTAAATTTCGTAAGTTTCGGTTTCGGCCGAAACTAGAAGGACCGACGATTACGGTTTCTGTTTCGGCCGCAAAACATGTTTCGTTCGAACTCTACTGGAAATAATAGCAATAAAAACCGAAAACCGGTTATTTAAAAACCGGTTATCTCGAGCAATTTTCTACGGTGCGATTAAACTGGAGATGAAAAGAACCGGTATAACCGAAAACCGGTTGTTTCAGAGATAACCGTCATCCCTAATCTTTTCCCCTTGACATACGTTTAAATTGGGTTCTGCTGTATTTAAATTTTTTCTCAATATCTCTGAGTTTTTGGCTTCGCCCTATTTTATAAACCAATCAGAACATAACTCAGGTGCAAATATTACGTATATAAAAACTAAACATTTGTTAATATTTCTCTTTAGAATAAGTTTTCAAGAATATAGGCAACGGACTTACAAACTGCCCCTCCCTAAGAGAAATCCTGGATCCGCGCCTGAATATACGGTGAATTTACGTTTTTCGAATTGGATTGTTAGTAATGGTTTCTCTTGCCTTACGTTGTTCAAGAATATCATCACATAAATCATCGTAGCAAAATGAAGTACTTTCTGTAATGTAACTTTACATAAAACGTAACCAAGGAGAGAAAAATGTAAAATTCAGAACACATCAGAGGAAGCTGACAGGTGGACTGCATGCGCCTGATGACCAGTGCAAGCGGCTTGAATGTCTGGCTCGTTTGCCGTGGCGCAGATCGCAGCTGTCAGTGGAGAACACAGCAGTCAAATGCGCCAACAGCTGCCGCAGGCGAGTCTGTCTTCTGAGGCAACTCTAACCTGACGTTAGCAGCACGCCGGCTGGCACACAAATTCACTCGACATAGGCAGTGACAGTAACTGCTAGCACCAGTTTCATGAATCTGTTACAATAAACGGTTTGTCATAAATATCTGTTTTAAACATTTGTCTGTTAGTTAAACAATATTCTAACATTCAATTGAATAAAAATATTATTCCAGTATGAGTTAACATAATTAAAAAATTATACTGCATGTGACCGTTCCCGGGCCCCCTTCAGGTCCGGGCCCTGGACCCAAGGGTCCACCCAGCCCCACCCTTGTGGGGGCCATAGTTTCTTCTCAAGTAGATATTCGTTTCTACAGTACCTGTACCGTGTTCCGAATTCCACAATTGCCATAGTTCGTTTGTATAGGTATTTCGAATTGGATGTATTTTAGTCTGCAATTCACTAATCGTCAACCCATCAATATTTCACAAATAACTTAATTGCTAGAAGAGCACTAACACGCCGTTAAAATCGCACCAACACCTACACAACGCGTATATTTTCAAAAACCTAATTATTTCTTCCGTTCCCCTCTGTATATTGTATTTTCTTCTGTATTGGTCATAACCTAACCTACAAACACGCGCAATCAGTTTCGCCAAAGTTGGAAGGTGCAGAAACTATTTCGTTTCGCCGAGTTGCGCGAACACCTGCCGCGCATGCGCATTGGCCAGTAGCGCAGTTTCATGAAACATAGTGTCGTCATGTAAACTAGCCTTTAGGGGGGAAATTTTTTTCAGGGGAATTTAGGGGGATAGAAATGTTAGGGGGATTTTCAGGGGGAAAAAGAAGTATATAGCACCGTGGTTCGGAACCCACGTTAAACTGTAGGTCCCCCTATAACTGGCTGGGTCAGTCAGTTCGAAGGTCGGAGGAAGGCAACGGCATACCACCTCCAAACAGGACCATGCCTAGTAAAGCACTGTGGTGTTCAAACCAATCTTTAGCTTGTTGCCTGCTTATATATATATAATTTTTTTTTAAATTGGTTCAGTTACATTCTAAGCACAGCATTGATAACAAATAACCATGAAATTTTAACGTAGCACGCGACTGTAAAATGGGGGGGGGGGGGGGGCGGGGGTTGGAGCCCGTTTCTGATGCTGGGTCCGTAATCGAATGTGGGGGCCATGCAAGAAACGTAATGCAATTTGTAATTTCATTTCTGGTAACAATGCTTCACGCATAACAATATCTTGTTTCTTTATTGCATTACTAACTCTGCTTAAAAGGAACGTTAACTGCCCGGGTGACATTCTAAGTTGATTAAAATAACTTCTGGTGTCTTCAATCACAATTTCTTTCAGCAAGGTCGCTGAGCAACAGAGCCGACGTCTTTTTTTTTTTTTTTTTTTTTTTTTTTTTTTTTTTTTTTTTTTTTTTTTAAATCCAGTCACGAACCCAAACACGTTTCTAATTATCAGTAAAATTTTTCTGGGTATGAAACCGCGTCGTCATTTTATAAATTCCACCGACGTTTCGGCCATTGTTGCAGGCGGCCTACATCAGGGTCTGTGTCTGACTGCTGAATATACGATATCTTGGGGTTTATATAGCAGCGGATGAGGGAAAGGAAGGGGGACGTTGGTTTGCCTTTATTGGTGGTTATATTAGGTTCGTTCCTGCAGCTGCCAGACTGCTTGACGCGCATGCGCAACGCTGAAATTGTGTTCCAGCAGCGCCTTCTCTTGCTTCTGGCTACTTGGAGTGTGGCTGTTTGGTGTTCCAGCAGTTGCCGCAAGCAGCCAGACGCTACCCGGAAAATTATTTCAGGCGCGGTCAAGCTGCCAATTTGCGCATGCGCAGAAAGGTCTGAGTTAGAAAGGGGGTAGCCATCACGTGATACGTGTATGTTTGTAGCGTATTTTTTGATTATTTCGAAGTCACTGCAATTCCACTTGAGATCAGATATTTCTCGTTTACATTCTTCGTTATTAGAAAGGAAAGTATTTTAATTATTTCTTTAAACTCACTTTCGCCTGCAGCCAGAAACAGTGCAAAATGCGTTCCAGCAGTACAAGTATCAAACAAGGGTTTTTACGTCACAGTAGCTGCGCATGCGCAGTAATATCTGTTTCTTAGCGCTTGAAATTAGACGTCTGGTAGCTGCTGGAACGAACCTATTATTGCACGCCATTGGTGGAAAGCGGCAATGATGATTGGTGTTTTAGAGGCTTGTTTTCCATGTGATTGGGGGTTGCATTCTTCCCCCTTATTGGTCAAAATGGACGTCTCCGATTGGCTCTTGCATTACAAGTTGCTATTGGCGGAATGGACCTGAGAGAACGGACGGCGGTTGTGGCGTGCCGCTTGTCGCCTGGCGCAGACGTCGGCGGCGTCCCGGAGACCACAGCGACAAGTCAACAGCGGCACGCCACAACCGCCGTCCGTTCTCTCAGGTCCATTCCGCCAATAGCAACTTGTAATGCAAGAGCCAATCGGAGACGTCCATTTTGACCAATAAGGGGGAAGAATGCAACCCCCAATCACATGGAAAACAAGCCTCTAAAACACCAATCATCATTGCCGCTTTCCACCAATGGCGTGCAATAATATAACCACCAATAAAGGCAAACCAACGTCCCCCTTCCTTTCCCTCATCCGCTGCTATATAAACCCCAAGATATCGTATATTCAGCAGTCAGACACAGGCCCTGATGAAGGCTGCCTGCAACAGTGGCCGAAACGTCGGTGGAATTTATAAAATGACGACGCGGTTTCATACCCAGAAAAATTTTATTGATAGTGACAACAGCCGCTGAAGCCTACGTTTACGTTTCTTATTCTTTTTGTTTAGTCTTATGTAGCGACTTCACACAGACAAGCACTAGATTCGCCACAACTCCTACAGCTACCAAAACTTTCATTTTACGACTACGGCACGCAGAAAACAACGAAACTGAAGTGTATAGTATTGTCGCCGTGTCTACAGACATACACGAAACCAGTTGCGCACAATTCATTTCAAGCAACGAGTGTCGCAACCTAGTGTCGTCGTGTAGACTAGCCTTAAATCTGGGAGGGGGGGGGGGGTTGGCAAACCTGCTTGGTATGTTCGAACGAAAATCGAATACAGTTGCTGCAGGGGGGCGCAGTAAGCGATGCGCAGTAGGAAACGCGTTTTCGCCGTTCTGCGCATGACGTCACTGTGGGACACCTGGGCGCAAAACTATATGTAGAGTTGGTTGCTAAGTCGTGTGCGTGTGCGTGTGCGTGTGTGTGTGTGTGTGTGTTACCATTTCTGCTTTGTGTTTGCTTAACCCTCCCATTCCCACGTTATGAATTAAGCTTTGTAAAAATTAAACTTCCGTGTTTTCTGTATTAATACAGTGCACTAAAGATCAAAATACGTGTTTTAAAAGTTTTGGACGCACCATTGATTTTTTATGTCATGCACAACACAGACGTTTGTATCGAGGTGTTTTTTTTATTACTTGGGACGTTCTTTTGTTGATGGTTAACACTGTCATATCAATAATGCTAGTATAATCTTCGCCACAGCACCTAAGACAATTCACTGCTCAAATAAAATAACATGAACCACACTCGCGCTCCTAATCACATCCACGTGCAGACGGCTACGTAACACAAACTACAAGACGGATAGATTAATGCCTCAAAAGTGGCTACACGCCGTACCAAGCGGCAAAATGTCGTACTTGCAGCATGTTATTAATAGACAACAATGTGATTTTAAGGATTGATACACAAAATACGCTATAAATCAGCTTTTAATACGTTGTTGTCGATGAACAACACTGGGAAGTAAAGGGTTAAATAATTTGTTTTTCATAGTTTGGAAGTAAAAAGTTCATAGTGGAAAGTATCTATATTGATTTCCCGAGTGCTTGTCGCGCATGCTATATTTTCTGCTGTCAATCTTTGAAATACTTTTGTTATTATTTATACAATGCCAGGCTGTGCTATTATGGATTGTAATTCTCACAGCGGGAACACAAAGGGAACTGAAATAAATTTTCATTTTTTTTTTCCTCGAGATGGAACGTTAAAGAAAGAATGGCTCTCGAAGTGCTACAGGAAGGACAATGTAAATGTTGCACATTCTCGAATACGCTCCCGGCATTTCAATGAAACCGATTATGTAAGGGATTTACAGTCGGAGTTGCTCAATTTGCCACGGAAAAAAAGTTTTTGAAACATTCCTGTTCTTTTAAAGCCAGCAGTTCATATTTAAAAAAAAAATGTCGAGTGTTTGTGATTTGATATGTTACTGATATGTACCGCGTAAATCTACGATAGAATATGACCCAGCACTCTTAACTGGAATATTTTACAGCAGAATAGCACTTTGTATTTATGGCAGAAACAATTTCTTTAGTGAAAAACTCAATATAAATGGACATTCCGTGACATACCGAACTAAGCCTGTGCAGGCTGTTTGGGAGCGCGTAGTCCCACAGTGACGTCACAGCGCCAGCCAATGGCAGAGCAGAGCGCTTACTGCCCAACCTTATATTTATTAACCTTGAGTTGCTGGTAGCGTGCTAAGCGACTTCATTGACATCTACCGGACTGTGACGGAAATACGTGCATCTCGCAGACGCAGGCGGTGATAAAATTAAGCGGCAGCCGGGATGGTGGGTGCAGCGGGTGCGCGCGCAGCGGCCGTGGCCTTCACCTGGTTCGGCAGCCACGCGCAGCCAGACACCCCCTCCCCTCGGGCGCCGCCGCCCCGCACCACCTGTCTGGCTCTGGAGCGGCACGTGTCACACACTGACGCCGCCGCGCCGGAACTTTCCCAAGGTCGCCCCGCCACACCCACATTTTGTGCACTGCTCTCTACGAACAATACCGACAAATTCTAATCGTTACAGTGCGCTACAGGTGTAACGGATGTAGTCGAAACCTATTATTACGAGTTGGAATGGATACATGGTTTACAGCCGTTATATTCGTAGAAACTGGGTTTTTGCTTTGTTTTTCATTAAAAACTAGCTTAAACCCCCGGCTCTGCTCCAGGGTTGCCAACTTTAGTGGTTTACCACCAAATCTCTCTCTCTCTCTCTCTCTCTCTCTTTTTTTTTTTTTTTTTTTTTTTTTTTTTTTTTTTTTTTTTTTTTTTTTTAAGTCGACGGTGGGAAAAAAAGTTGCAGAAGTAATATAATCCTAACTTCAAATTATCAGTGGCGGCGCTAGACGTCGGCCACCGCCGACGGCCTCGCGCCTGTGGGGGCCTCGCAAAACATTTTTAAAATTTTAGTTTTTTTTTTTCTTTTTTTATATTTGATGTTTAATGGCGCTTTCCAACTGTTAGGTTGTGTAGCGACGACCTACATCTAATTTACACTAGCTTAATCAATGTACGAACACAACATTCTTACCCAAGGGTGGGATTCAACCCCCGATGAGAGCGATCTCGCGCACTGTGGTATGACGCCTTAGTCCGGCCGGCAGCTATTTAGTTGTTCGTATTTATTTCCGTATGAGTGCAGCAGTGATGCAATTTTTAGTTAAATAGTTGCAAAACAATTTCTTCAGTACATTTTAGAAAACGACTTGGAAGAAGTATATCCAAATGTTTATATAACAATCAGAATCATGCTCAGTTCCAGTCAGTACAGCTTCGGCAGAGAGAAGGTTCACAAAGTTAAAATTGAGATAACTTGAAAACCACAATGAGCCAAGAAAGACTACCTGCGTTGTCAGTATTATCAACTGAAGCCGAAATAGCTGCTGGTATTAAGATGTGATCCTAAAAAAATTCAGTGAGACGAAAAGCTGAAAAGTTTCTCTAATTTGTGTTTGTTTATTGTATTTTTTTTGTCATTGCAATAATACTCGTATATTATACTAATAGAATTTTAGTATAATGATTATTGATGCATAATTCAGCTCATTTAACATTTTCTTCATTAGTGAAAAATGAAAGGGGCCTCGCGAAGACGAGTTCGCCGACGCACAGTTTTCGTCTAGCGCCGCTACTGCAAATTATTAACGAATATGGACAGATAAATGACTAGGAAATGTATCGCATTATTGGAAAAAAATGTAAAATTCTGTTCTTAAGAGTTCAAAGATATTAACAATGGTATGACTCATTGCTCATTGTTGTAGGCTGTTAGTTCTGTGTTGACTTCTCCAATCTCCACGGAGAAGAAGTGTTGTACTTGCATCACACACTGACATTGTGTTAATGGTATGTATTTGTTGCTACAGCACATTAGCAGATTTTTCTTGTTGTGAAAATGACTGAACATTGCAGACACTTAATATATGACTGTACTTTCACTGTTAACTTTCTTTTTTCTCAGATGTGATTACATTGGAATATAGCTGACATCTAGATCTTCTGACATAAAATAAAGACAATAGATTGACTCACGCTGACCTCCTTTCCAGACTGGATTACTTTCTGTTTTCAAGTTCAAATATTTCACAATTTGCTGTCTGTACCCGACAAGCATTGCAATGGCTCAAAGTAATTATTGTTTCTTTTTATATATAATATGTTTACTGAAGTGCTTTTGAATAAACTATTTTTTTGTATTTCTGTCTAGTGGGTATACAGATAAGTCAGGAACATAAAAACTCCTCTTTTAAAGTGCATAGTTGCGTCCAAATTTCAAATCAATCAGTCAAGAACAAACGAATAGACTGGTTTTTTTGCACGGGAACTTCGGAAAGATCGGTGGTTTTTGGTGGGATTTTACGGTCACTTAGGTGGTTTTTATCATGACCTCGTTGGCAACCCTGCTCCGCTCGCGTGTTGGATATAGCTTAGTTTTCAGTAGTGTGCTATGAGATTAGTTTCGAAGGATGAAATGAAATACAATACCATCTTTAGAAACAAACACTTTTTATCAATATTCAAATAAATAAATAAAATCATGTGAAGTGATTAATGATTTACAATAAATAATACATACATTATTCCTTATAGCCTGTGTTCCAATTTGTATGTAATAAAAGAAATTTCTTTTTTACTGCTTTATTTATTTATTCTTATTTTTCCTTATTCGTATGCTTATCCTTACAGAGAAAGAGCTGAAGACATTGTAGCACGCATAGACCAAAGATATGGTCTGTGGCATCACGTTTTGCTGTATGTCACCTCCTTGTTATAGATTCGCAAACGTCATCTCTTGCCTTCAGTCCGAATTTTTTTATAATTTGACGACTTTCAACCACCATATCTTCCACCCCCTTATAGCTATCGGCATGGAACTGCTATGGTGTACAACGGGAGATTTCGGACAACAATTACACACAGACCATTTGTTTGCATTCTGTAGTTTTCGCTGCAGAGCAAAATATTAACACACACACGTAGAATTTTATATACACCGATAACTTTCCATCCCAATATACTCCACCCTTTTATCATTATCAACCCTTAAGCAACAACGCTACCAATAACACCATTTTCAAAGAATAAATATAATTTTCAAAGAGTAATTATTGTTCCGCATTTCGCGTTATATTCTTCAAATTACTAAATATCTATCAGATCGCTATAAAACCGTGCCTAAAACCTTCCTCAGGTATAAATTAGTAACTGTACAAATATTGAAGTCACTGCGTCTTGTCGTTCGGACGTGATAAGCGTACACCGAACAGACATTCATATTAATATATATAGATAAATAGCTATCCGATCGCCATAAAACCGTGCCTTAAGCCTTCACCGGGTAGACACTAGTAACTGTACAATTTTTTAGCTCTTTATGTCTTGTGGTTCAGACGTGATAAACGTACACTGAACAGACATTCACATTTATAGAAACAGATTGTATCTGTCAATTTTGCAACAAAATGCGCTTATTAACCCTTTCATTTCCACATTATGAATTCAGCTTTGGAATAATTAAAATTCAATGTTTTCTGTATTAATACAGTGCACTAAACATCAAAATATTTGTTTTAAAATTTTTGATCGAACTTTTTTTTTTTATGTCATGTATTTCATGCGTAATACGGACGATTGTATCAAGGTATTCTATTATTTGCGACGTTATTTTGTTGATAGATAACACTGACAGATCAATAACGCTAGCATAATCTTCGCCGCAGCACCAAACACAAGACAATTCACTACTGTAATAAAATAACTTGAACCACACTCATAGCCACACACAGACGGCATCGTAGCACAATCTCCAAGACGGATAAATTAATGCCTCATTTGGGTACATGCCGTACCAAGCGGCAAAACTGTCGTACTAGAAACATGTTGTTCATCAACAACCATGTTATTTAAAGACTGATACACAAAATATGGTATAGTTCAGCTTCTTAATACATTGTTGTCGATCAACAACATTGGCAATGAAAGGGTTAAAAAAGGTGTAAGACAGAGATGTAGTCTTTCACCTCTAATTTTCAATATATACGAGGTGCACCTAGGGTTGCCACATAGTCGGGATTCGTTTGCATTCTCCCGATATTTCATATGGTGTACAGACTCTAGACAACCCATAGCATCACCCGACTAACTGCTCCTTATAAAATTCAGCACAAAATAATATTTTGATATATATAATATGCTCACTGTAGCAAGATGTTTAGGCTACTAAATAATTTATATACTAAAGAAAAATCGTAAGGTCTTTCATCCAATATAAGGTGGGTGACCCAAATAAGGCCACGTTAATGTCTGCTGAATTAAAAAAAAGAAAAACGTGGCTTCATACTGAAAAGATAACAAAATATTTTAAAATGATAGTTAACTTATTGAGAATCAATACCCCTTCTGTTTTAGTAATATATAATATTTTAAACTTTTTTATTTTTATTTATTTATTTATTTTATTTACTTATTTATTTTTTTGCAATTTGGTCTTATTAAGGCAAGGGGCTCTAAAATAAGGCCAATAAAAAACAAGAAGTTTTAGTTTTTCTTTAGGTTCAAAAAACGTAAAACTGCCTGCAACTGAAAGTTCAATTTAATGTACAAGAATTTTAAAATTAAAACAATATAATTTTGAATCGTTTAAAAAGTGGTATTTGAATTAATCTAAGTTTAATCATTGTAAAAGTTTCATTTTTTTAAAGTACATTCTGGACAGAGAAATGCATCTTTCTTTGACTTGATAAGGTCCACGCCTCCTTATATCTCTGATCTGGTCCTTGTCCTATACATATTATATCATCAATGAAACAGTACCAGCTCTCCTTCTGGTAGACGACTTTCTGCGAAATCTTTGTTGATGGCTTGGTACTCACACAACTTGTAGACGGAACTGACAGATTAGAAACTTAACTGCTTTAAAATTCTTTTTTTTTTTCATTTTCTTCTTTTTTGTGGGGGAGGGATGTTCAGTTTTTTAAACAGTTTTCTTAATTCTGTCTTTAACAGAATGAGCGTGAAACAAGTTAACCACTAGCTTTTGGGATCGTGAACTGATGAAATTTTTTTCTTTCAACCCTTCAATTTTAATTTTGGGAGTGGACAACATATTAGCTTGGATCTAATGTTTTCAAAAGTACCTTCATCGTCTTATAGGTCATGATCCGAGTACTCTGAAGAGTCATCCCCGTTTACCAACTGAACCTGATACAATTATCAGTTGTTTCAGGAAAGCTTACCATGATCTTGTGATATAGTTTATGCGGAACACGAAAATGTACAACAGTAAACGGTTGCGATGGATAAACGTATGTTAATTCGAAAAATGAAACTTACCTAAAATTACAACCTGCAGTGTCATTCTGATGCAAAATGTGACTGACAGTGGCTCATCTAAACGTACAAACGTGAAACTACACTGGTCGAAACAATTAGAGGATCAGATGAAATATCTACATTCTGAGTATTGTCACTGGCAGAATGAACTGAAATGGTTCGACGTCTTTCTGTCGGTTTTGCGGAATCGAGGCAATAACATTACGACAGCCGAGGTAGTAGTAATAACAGAAAGTTGCTGCAGGAGATTGGTGCTGACTTGTGTTTACTCTACCAAACGAACTGCACAAGCAGTTGGGTTCAGCTAGTGCAGTGCAACAAAGTGACTTACCCGAAGCTATGGCATGGAGAGTCATAGGAAAGATGGATGTCGGTACCTTTGAAAATAAGTACTCTTCTTGTGATCAATCCGCTCTGTTTGTGACGGCATCTGTGCGTATCAGGACCTGCTGCCTTAAGACCTGAGTGTTGCTCTTACAAGGTCGCTTCTCCTTACCTAGACATTTTTTGTGCTGCTCCTTCATGTTCTCTGTTATGGAGTTTCCATTCTGTTTGTCTCACTGAGTAGGCTTGTTGGTTGAACTCCAGCAGCTGGCATTGCTTAATGTCTGTATCTTGCTTATTTCGTGTTGGTGGCCTGAATGTTGGTTACCGGTTGCTTGGGGTTTGGGAGATTGTACGATGCCACTCTTATTATACAAGTTTGATGATTAATTCATTTTCTATCAACGCCTAGTGACGGCGTCTGGGCTATTTATCTGGTGTGTGCCCGCTTGTAGCTCCGTTACCTGCCCGGGGAACAGTCATTATTGTGACAGTGAGTTTTTCCTCTGTGTGGTGTTTCCACCCGTAGTTGTAATTGTGGCAGTTCTATACAGATAACTTTCATTTTCATCTCTGTCCATTTCTTCCTTATATGGATCCTTCCTTTTTCTGCCGTAGTTACCGAGCCGGTAGTGTTTAAGATTGTGTTAGATTTAATTGGCTATTCCTCTTGCAAGTGGCGTGGGGTGTTGGTTAAGGAAAGGAAAATGATTTAGTTTTTTGATCCTTGTCCAGACACTGGCGTTGTTTGATGAAATGTGTATTACTCAAAACAGTGGCGTAACTATGAGGGGGGGATGAGGGGGATAGAACCGCCCCCCCCCCCCCCCAAAATCGTATAACAGCAATCTGGTATAGGTAAAGATTGAAAACTTGGGGTGTTTTACCATAATCTTTCATTGGCTGGGAGTGAATTAGTTTCTTCAATGGGAGTGGTATATGGTAGTCTGTCTGGAAACTGACTAAAATTTTGCTCGTCAAGCAGATTTCCCCCCCCCCCCCCCCAAAAAAAACCAAGTCCTAGTTACGCCACTGACTCAAAATTGATTATGTATTTGATTCGACTCCAGTCGGTGCTTTAATTTATTTCATGTAATCCAATCTTGTTCAGTCACATCTACTGTTGTTTCTTATGCTTCTTGGCGTGTAATTTTTTAAAGTTTAAATCTGGCTCAGTCTCTGTACGTTTTGAGAGCTGTGTCTAGCTTAAAGGTTCTGATTGGTCCCCCGATGCGTAATTTAATTTACTCATTTCAAGGCAGTAAAAATCTATATTGATGGGACTACATTCCATTACTTTTGTTTTACTCTTGTTAATGTTTATCTTATACTGCCTAGATCCTTTGCTGTCTATGACAGAATTACTATATCGTCAGCAAACCGCAAGGTTTTTATTCTCTCTCCCTGGACTTTATTTCCCTCTCCAAATTTCTCCTTGCATTCCTTCACAGCTTGCTCAATGTATAGATTGAACAACATTGGGGTAAGGCTATATCCCTATATTACTTCCTTCCCAACCACTGCGACACTTTCATGACCTTCGACTCTAATAATAGTTGTCTGGTCTTTGTACAAGTTGAATATAACTCTTCTCTCATCAAATTTTACCATTGCTAGCTTCAGAATCTGAAAAAGTGTTCTCCAGTCAACATTGTCAAAAGCCTTCTTCTTCTTTCTCTTCATTCCTTTTCCCGCACATGCAGGGTCGGCTTTGTTATTGCAGATTTGACATGTTTATGTTGACGGGGTGGCCGAATGCCCTTCTTCTCGCCACCCCATGCCCCCCTCCCCCGGAAAGAAATGTGTACCGCACATATCTGAGTATAGGTGTGGAGTGTTACGAAATGTTTGCAAATCGTGTAACTGAGGCGGGACTTGGGGACCAGCCCGGTATTCACCTAGGGGGATGTGCAAAACCGCCTAAAAACCACATTCAGGCTGGCCGGCAGTCCGACTCCCTTCGTTAATCCGCCGGGCGGATTCGAACCGGAGCCGGTGCGCCTTCCCGTCTCGGAAAGTGGAGAGGGTCTATCAAAATCCTTCTCCAGATCTACAAATGCTAAAGATGTAGGTTTCCCTTTCCTTAACCTATCTTCTAAGATAAGTCGTAAAGTGAGTATTGCCTTGCATGTTCCAACATTTTTCCTAAATCCAAATTGATCTTCTCCAAGGTCAGATTCCACCAGTTTTCCCATTTGTCTGTAAATAATTCATGTTAGTATTTTGCAACCATGACTTATTAAACTGATAGTTCTGTAATTTTCACATTTGTCTGCACTTGCTTTCTTTGAATTAGAATCACTATATTTTTCTTGAAGTTTGGGGGTATCTTCCCCGTCTCTTACATCTTGCATACGAGGTGGAACAATTTACTCATGACTGGCTCTCCTAACGATAATAACAGTTCAGACGGAACATCTACTCTATTTTGTTTTCTTGACGACAATATCGTTCTGAGTAGTCCCGGGAGTACCGAAAGGGGGACTATTTTACCTCCGGAACATTTTACACGAGAGGATGCCATCATCGTATATTCATACAGCAGAGCTGCATGTCCTCGTGAGAATTAACGACTACAGTTTCCCTTACTTTCAGTCGTTCGCAGTAACTGCATGGCAAAGCCACGTTAGCTGATGTTACAAGGCCAGCTCAGTCAATCATCCAGACTGTTGCTCCTGTAGCTACTGAAAAGGCTGCTGCCCCTCTTCAGGAATCACACGTTTGTCTGGCCTCTCCACAGATACCCCTCCGCTGTGGTTGCACTTACGGTACGCTATCTGTGTCATTCAGGTACGCAAACCACCCCACCACGGCAATGTCTGTGGTACATAAGGGTGGATGTCAGGGTTTGTTTCCAATATGTTAGACATAATATGCAGTTTCCTGTCGACGATGGAGATACCTTCTTTCACACTTATCCGGCCAGTGTGCGTAATGGGGAAACAGTTGAATACCATCGTATGGATGTCCTAATCACAACGGAACCTCCTTCATGCTTTACTGAAGGAATTAGGCATGTCATATCGTAAGCTTCTCTCTGGGTTTTCTATAAATAAACCCGATTTTTTTAAGGAAGCAGTTTAAATTGTGCGCCATATAGTTGGCCCTTTTGGAAGTATGAGAAGTCAGGCGTTTCAGCGACCATTTCTGTCAACTGTCGAGTACGATTCAGATACAGTAATTGCTATTGTGCGAGTGTCTCAAATATTGTCTCTCAGAGGTTCAGGAAACCCACACTATTAACTTCCTCATTAATTCAAGCGCCCACTCTGCTTACACAATGAAAGCCCAGATAGTTTGTCATACAAGTAACTGGAATTTAGGAAACTCGTCTACATTGAGACTAGTAGCCTACATAGCCTTTCGTGGCCGGAGCCAGTTGACAAGAAAGTTTCTGGGATATCGTACCGTATCATTACTAGTACTTCTTCAATATATATAAAAAGTAAAATTATAAGTAAAATTTGTAATGTTGTCATTTTCTACGTTCTAAACTGATGTCTTGAATGAAAGCACGGCGATATCCTGTTCATCTACTGCATCATTAGAGATAAAATGTCCAAATGTTTGTAGATTTTATGGGACTTAACTATGGGGTCATCAGTCCCAATACCCCTTCCCTATGACTTCCTTTCCCATACTAATTGCGCCTATATGAGCTACGTGGTTGCCGCCGACCTAAACCTCTCTTCCCATCCTCATGCTGAACTTCAGCGGTGATGTCAATTTGTCACCACCTCGATCCGGAGTGACGACCACATGAATCTAATCGTAAGTAACATAGGTACCAGACTCAGATTCATTGGAAGAAGGCTCAGAAATTTAGACCATCAATAAAGGAAAATTGCGCACCAATATCTGAAGACCCCTATCAGATAGGAATGTAAATTGTAGATTTGTGTAAATAAGGTACACAAAACAGGTCAGGACACTGTTGCAAAAGCAACGGAAAAGGCATACTAAATTTAAACGAACACAAAATCCCCAGGATTGGCGATCCTACACAGAAGCTCGAAATTTAGCGAGGATTTCAATGCGAGATGCCTACAATATTTATCACAACGAAACTCTCTATCTCCAAATTTGACTGAAAACCCTAAGAGATTTTGGTCATATGTTAAATACACTAGGGGCAAAACACAAACAATACCCTCACTACGTGATAGTAATGGCGTTCCTGCCGATGACAGCGTTACTAAAGCAGAGTTACTAAACATAGCTTTTAGAAACTCATTCACCAAAGAAGACAAAATCAATATTGCAGATTTCAAATTACGAACAGAGGTCGTAATGAGTAACGAAGAAGTAGATATCATCGGAGTAGTGCAGCAACTAAAATCACTTAACAAGGACAAGTCTATCTGATTATGCTGAAGCGATAGCTCCTTACTTAACAGCCGTATACAACCGCTCTCTCAAAGAAGGATCTGTACCAAAAGATTGGAAAGTTGCACAGATCACACCGATATTCAAGAAAGGCAGTAGGAGTAACCCATTAAACTACAGGCCTATTTCATTGACTTCAGTTTGCAGCAGGGTTTTGAAACATATCCTGTATTCGAATATTATGAATTATCTCGAACAGAATGATCTATTGGCCCAAGGTCAACATGGATTTAGAAAATATCGTTCATGCGAAAAACAACCAGCTCTTTATTCACATGAAGTGATGTGTGCTATCGACAAGGGTTCGCAAATTGATTCCTGTTATTGATTCCTTGATTTCCAGAAGGCTTTTGACACCGTACCTCACAAACGGCTTTTAATCAAATTGCGTGGTTATGGTATATCGCCCCAAATTTGGGACTGGATAGGGGATTTCCTCTCAGAGAGGACACAGTTCGTAGTAATCGATGCTAAGGCATCGACTAAAACAGAGGTGATATCGGGCGTTCCATAGGGTAGTGTTATTGATCCTCTGCTGTTCCTTATTTACATAAACCATTTAGGGGAAAATCTAAGTAGATCTCTTAGGTTGTTTGCAGATGACGCCGTCATTTACCGTCTAGTAAAATCATCTGAAGATCAAAACCAACTGCAGAACGATTTGAATAAGATATCTGTATCGTGTAAGAATTGGCAATTGACTCTAAATAATGAGAAGTGTGAAGTCGTCCACACGAGTACGAAAATAAAATCCGGTAAACTTTGTTTACATGATAAATCAATCAAAAGTGAAGGCCGTAAACTCCACAAAATACCTAGGAATCACAATTACTTCTGACTTAAATTGGGAAGGACACGTATATAATATCGTGGGAAAGACGAACCAGAGACTGCATTTTATTGGCAGAACCCTTAAAAGATGCAACAGAACTACTAAAGAAACTGCGTACACTACGCTTGTCCGTCCTTTTATGGAATATTGCTGTCCAGTGTGGGGTCCTTATCAGGTGGGTTTGACGGAGGACATCGAAAGTGTCCAAAGAAGGGCAGCTCGTTTCGTATTGTCACGATACACGGGAGACAGCGTTACGGAAATGATACGGGATCTGGGATGGGAATCATTACAACAACGGCGCTTATCGCTGTGGCGTGGGCTGCTTACGAAAATACAATCGCCAACATTCTCCTCCGAATGCGAAAATATATTGTTGACTCTCACTTACATAGAAAGAAATGATCACCAGTATAAAATACGAGAAATCAGAGCCCAAACGGAGTGATTCAGGTGTTCA
This sequence comes from Locusta migratoria, assembly GCA_026315105.1. Classification (NCBI taxonomy): domain Eukaryota; kingdom Metazoa; phylum Arthropoda; class Insecta; order Orthoptera; family Acrididae; genus Locusta; species Locusta migratoria. The sequence goes on from CM048744.1 coordinate 555,900,784, forward strand.
TTCTTCCCGCGCGCTATTCGAGAATGGAATGGGAGATAAATACAGTAGTATAATGGTGGTTCGATTAACCCTCTGCCAGGCACTTAAATGTGATTTGCAGAGTATCGCATGTAGATGTAGATGTAGAAGGGACCAAATTGTTGGGAAGTCATCGGTCCCTAGACTTTCATAACACTTAAACTAACTTATGCGAACGACAACATACGCACCCATGCCTGTGGGAGGACTCGAAACTCCGGCGGGAGTGGCCGCAGAGTCAGTGACATGGCGCCCAATATAGAATTGGTGCCGCGGTGGAGTAGCCGAGCGGTCTAAAGCACCTCGCTGCGGAGCGCGCGGTTGCTCGCCGTGGAGGTTCGAGTCCTCCCTGGGGCATGGGTGTGTGTGTGTTTGTCCGTAAGTTAGTTTACCTAGGTTTAAGTAGTTTGTAAGCTACGGACTGATGACCACGCAGTTTGGTCCGATAGATTTACAGACATTTGAACATTTTTATAGAATTGGTAGAGACAATAGGAAAATAGAGAAGCTCCAAAGAAGATCAACACGCGTTGTTACAGATTCACTGAATAATCGCGAAAGCGTCACAAGATGTTCGGCAAACTGCAGTGTCAGCCGCTGCTGGAGGGGCAATCTGTATCACTGTATGGGCCACTGTCAAAGTTCTGAGACCATACGTTTTCAGAAGACGGTAAAATTAGAGACGTTACAGCACGCAGCTTAAGAGAGATCGCGGTTCCGCGAACCATACGCGACTGGAATAGTAAATGGTAAGGTAAACAAACTACCCTGCGCCGTATATTGTGAGTTGGCTTGCGGAGTACATACAATGTGTGGAGTGCGTATGTGCATACTGATGAGGAACAACTAAATTGGAGAAACGACAAGGACAAATCGCTCTTCGAATGCTCAACGTGCAGTGATTAAATTCTGTTCTTGTATAGACTTTCGACATTCCATTGTTGGGAGATTTGCACTTCAGGAAGTCAGTGGCCAGCCAGGAGGCAGGGGGGAGGGGAGGCTAAGGTGGCTGAAGACTCCCCAACACCTCCCAAATTTTTTTTAGTTATATTTTTATTGTTTCCATTTTTTTAAACAGGTCGGCACCGGAAATAATAAATCATAGCGTAACTATAATTTGCCGAGCATAAGTGAACGTGACAATGGGTCGCCAACGTGATGCCGCCACTGAGAACGTGTGCTGCTCTTATGTGAGCGGTTTCAATGCCGCCGCGACCAGCCTTAATGCTGCCGCTATTGCTACTGCTATGCTGAAGTTACGGGCCGATTTTTCATATACGGCGACCCGCTGCTTAGCAGGTCAGCGGTGCCACCGTGTGCAATGTTATGAACAGCAATAATGTTATTTTTGTTCAGTTTTTACACATAGAGGATCATGTTAATTAAACTGCAAAGACCTTTCTCTTTGGTTGATAACATAGAAGCTGCTAATTATTACACTCCATTTCCATCACGTTGCTCATCTTCCACTTTCAAATTAATACGAGCCTACTCATTTTATTTCTTGTGGAGTTGTTTTCGTAGTATAAATGGTCAAATTATAAAAAGTGTCAAAATAAGTCATAGATTAATAAATTTTTAAAAATTTACCACCCCCCAGCCCCAGAATAAAATCCTGGCTGCGCCACTGCAGTAAGTAGCCATATTTTGATCGAAGTCGTTCCAGAGATAATTTTCTGTGGAATACCCTCAGGAGAACCAGCTATACCGCTGCATACGTCCAAAGCTGCTTAAATTTCTGAAAAATAATCTTTTGATCACTGACAATTCGGCTATTTAGCCGAGTCTGTTGTCACGCGCAGCAAATGTTGGCAACACTATAGAATATCTATGTATACAACACAGCAGTCAACCATAGAGCTGTACGAAACAGTGATCATTGTAAGTGAAAGTTAGGTTAGGTGTAGGTTAAACAAGAAGTTTTCTTTAGCATGTGAGGGCGCGTAGCGCCCGAATCTCCGGCTCAGAAACACTCAATTGATTTACAGTTTTTTTTTTATTTTATGATCTGTACGAACAGTGATCAAGTCATTTTAAATTTTCATTTTACGAGGACAATTATCGTTTTCCCATAGTCGCTCGCGGCAAAGTTGCCAACATACGCACCACGCTAATAACAGGGGCAACAGTCACTGCAGTTTTACCGACGATTCTTTCGCGAAAAGTTTGAGATGTTTGTTCTAGGAAAGGTTCTAATGGAAACTTGAATTCTAAAGGAACGATGGAAGTCTACAGAAAGATTAGTTTGTATCTTCGCAACTGTTATGAGCTAAGGAGTTCTTATTACCTTTTCTGTAATTTCGTGTTGGTTATCCCATTACGAACGAATTAATGAAAAGCTTAGAATGGAATGGAGGGGGAAGACCTTTGGAGAGATTATCTTTTACGGCAAACATACGAGATCCAGAGAGCACGAGAAGCTCAGTTACACCAAAAAATTAGCAGCACTGCGAAAAAGTTTTAAAGCGGGTTACGTCTCTTGCACTTAAAATGCCTTTTTAGTCTACTTAATCCTAAACAGCTTTGTTGTTTACTGAGACGTGTGTAGCGAAATATGCTTCCATCTGTATCAAAAGGAAGCGCTTTGCAGGTACTGTGTTGTTTGTGCTTTTGCACTTTTTAAAGCTTGCCTAAGATACTGCTGACGAAAACACTTGGCTTTCATACTGTTTATCTTTCTATATTTAGGTGTGGAACGCTGTAAGTGGAAAAATGCATTTTACAGGAGAACGCTCCAAAGATATGACTGAGATTAATAAGCATCCAGGCGGAAGTTACACTGGAGATACTTTGTTTAGGTTTGCAGGTGTTTTTATTCTCAAATATCGAGATAAATGCTGGACCAAATATTTTAAAATATAACTCTGAGCAAAAGAAATTACAAGAATTATTACGCAATAACTACAGTAATAAATCTGATAGTGTTCATGTCTATATTTGGCACAGATTTAGAATGGAATGGAGGGGGGGAGACCTTTGGAGAGATTATCTTTTACGGCAAACATCGGAATGATAGCAAACAATCGACAATGGATTCAATAAGATCTAGAGTACGGTTACCTGCTGGTGTCTCTGTTGCAATTACTACTAGTTAAAGTAGCTAAAAGGTCTCTTCAGGCGTACTTATGAAGGGATCGAGGGTTCGAAACTCTATGGTAATTGGCCACGGGACACATAATTGTCTTTTCGTTTTGTAAGGGAGACTGGAGCCGTCAACACAATAACACCCCGTAACCTCTCTCACGAATCTCTGCTGAAAAGTTCAAGGATAGAACGAATAGCGATCTAAAAACATTGGTCTAACAGTTATAAAATTGTCATAGCTCTGGGGGAAAAGCGTTAATAGGAAGAACTAAAGCTTGAATCATTATAGGAAGCGAAAGCTGGCTAAAGCCGGAGATAAATTCAGCTGAAATTTTTACAAAGGGACAAATTGTGTTCAGAAAGGGTAAATAAAACATGTGGTGGTGTAGGTATTCCTGTCACAAGCGGTTTATCTTCTAGCGAAGTTCGTGTGAGGGTATTTGGTAGAGTTTATACCTAAAATTCGGAATAAATTAATAATTGGTTCTTTTTACCGACCCACTGACTCAGACTATTCGATTGCAGAAATGTTCAAAGAAAGCTCGTATAAAATTTCAAAAACGTACTCAAAGCATACAATTTTAATTGCTGACGACGTTGACTTACCCTCAATATGTTGGCAAAAATACATTTACAAAACCTGAGTCAAGCTAAAAAAAAAAAAAGGTCCGAATTTGTAACGAACGCATTCTCCGAAAATTACCTCCAGCAATTAGTTCATGAACCACTAGTAAACGGTTGTAAAAACATACTTGACCTCTCAGTAATTAATAATCTGGAGTTAATAAATAGCATCAAGACAGACACAGGGTTTAGTGAACATAGAACTGTCGTAACATGACTGAATATAGGATTTCCTAATCTACCAAAATTAAACGAAAACTACGTTTATTCAAAAAGCAGATATAAATTCTATTAACGCTTTCCTAAGTGAGAGTCTTTAGTCTTTCGAAACTAAAAGTGTGAGTGTACAACATGTGTGGTTTACATTATCCTCCTAAGTCCTGGGAATTTTAACAAAATCATTGAAAAGGCATTTAGTGTGTTATGATGGTCACAAATAACAATGAAACAATAAAGAAAAAATTCTTTGTTGCATAATTTTGATTCAAAAGTTGGGGTAAAATTTCGGACATCGGGACTCAATGAATACACTAATTGAAGATATAAATTTTATTAATTTACAAATATAGTGAACATTACACATTGGGAAACTGTTTTAATCTGTGTGATATTGAGCATAATGATTCCGTTGTGAAGTTAGGCATAGAAACATCTTACATTCACAGCATTAAATATTAGTTTTGCTTCTGCATCCTTGGAATCTGAAGCCTTTTATATGTGTTGTGATGCAACTTAGGCATGCGACCAGCTTTGGTCGTTCGCCTTTTTTTGCTTGGATAAGGAATGAATCTTGAAGTTTAATTGTCGACATTATCTTCAGAGGAATCAGAGGAGCCGCGGTGGAGTAGCCGAGCGGTCTAAAGCGTCTCGCTGCGGAGCGCGCGGTTGCTCGCCGTGGAGGTTCGAGACCTCCCTGGGGCATGGGGGTGTGTGTTTGTCCTTAGGTTAGTTTACCTAGGTTTAAGTAGTTTGTAAGCTACGGACTGATGACCACGCAGTTTGGTCCGATAGATTTACGAACATTTGAATCAGAGGAATTAGATTCCTCATTCCTCTCATTTCCTTTCTTCTTCTACCTCTTTAAATCAAAATACTATAAAAGGTCCCAAAAGAAAAATAATTAAATAAGTCAACATTTAACACCCATGAGCAAATTTCGTGTTACTAGATATTGAGACCCAATGTCCTAAAATTGACACCACCAATTTCACATCTGTCTACCGTCTAAACACAAAACGGTACAAAATATGTTTTTATGGCAAAATATTCTTCATAGTTTAATTTATAGAAAGCATATTAACTTTTAAAAATAACTAAATATTTTAATTATTAAATTTATCATTTAACTACATCCAAGAAACGCGCGTTCCGTTTCCCGCGCGCCGCCATTTTCATATGATTACTGTGGAGGGAAGAACGCTGCACAGACAACTACCAACCATTTACTGAATGCTACTGACATTTACCGGCACAGATGCAAGCGTCGTGCACCAGTGGTGCTCGTCATGGTGGCCCCACGAATTATGCAACATTTGGTGTCAAATTTCACCCCTCCGGACTTATGAGGTTAAAATAAATAACATCGACGGATTAACAAATTAACAAAAGAGGGCGCTAACCCGCCGTGGTACACAAAACAGGTTAGATCACTCTTGCAAAAGCAAAGATAAAAACATGCCAAACTTAAACAGACACAAAAATCTCCAAGATTGGCAATCTTTTACAGAAACTCGAAATTTAGCTTCAACTTCAATGCGAGAAGCTTATAATGGTTTCCACACCGAAACCGTGTCATGTAATTTAGTAGAAAGCCTGAAGAAATTCTAGTCGTATATAAAGTATACTAGAGGCAAAACACAGTCAATACCTTCACTCTGCAATATCAACGGTGATTCTATTGATGACAATTGTTCTAAAGCAGAGCTTTCCGAAATGCTTTGAGCGAAGAAATCGAAGCAAGTACTCCATAATTCGAATCAAGAACAACTGCCAGCAAGCGTAATTTAGAAGTAGATACCTCTGGAGTATTAAAGCAACTTAAATCACTTAACAACAGTGTCTCCCGGTCCCGATTGTATACGAATAGGTATCATTGTACAACCTTTCACTCAGCGAAAAATCCATACCCAAAGACAGGAAAGTTGCACAGGTTATTCCAAAGTTCAAGAAAGGTAGTAGGAATCATCCGTAAAATTACAGACCTACATCATAGACGTCGTTTTGCATCAGAATCTTAGAACGTTTACTTTCCTCGAACTTTATGAATTACCTCAAAGAGAACGACCTATTGACCGATAGCCAACACGTTTCGAAAAGTATCGTTCTTGTGAAACACATGAAGTGATGAGTGCTACCGACATGGTATCTCAAATAGATTCGGTATTTTTAGACTTCCGGAAGCCTTTGACAGTGTACCTCACAAGCGTCTTCTGATCATATCGCGTGCTTAGGGAATATAGCCACGGTTCTGCGATTCGTAATTTCCAGTCAGAAAGGACATAGTACATAGTAATTCACGGAAAGTCACCGAGTAAACAGAAGTGATATCTGGCGTTCCCCAGGGAAATGTTATTGGGCTCCTACTGTTTCCTATCTTTATAAACGATTTAAACGACTTAGGAGACAATGTGAGCGGCTCTCTTAGACTGTTCGCGGTTGATGTTGTTATTTATCGGTCAGTAAAATCACTAGAAGATCAAAATCAACTGCAAATCAAATGTTCAAATGTTTGTTAAGCTTATGGGACTTAACTACGGGGTCATCAGTCCCTAAACTTACAAACTACTTATGAACTACTTACGAACTAGGACGGCACAAATATCCATGCCCGAGGGGGGATTCGAACCCCCGACCGTAGTGGCCGTGCTGACCGTGACTGGAGCGCCTCAGTCACCTCGGCCACCGCAGCCGGCGCAACTGCAAAATGATTTAGAGATCTGCATGGTGAAAAAAATGGCAATTGACCCTAAATAATGAAAAGGGTGAAGTCATTCATATGAGAACTGAAAGAAATCCATTAAACTTCATTTACGTGGTAAACCAGTCAAATCTACAGGCTGTGAATTCAAATAAGTTTTTAGGAATTACAATTACGAACAGCTTAAACAGGAAAGGACACATAGAAAATATTGTATGGAAGGCGAACCAAAGGTTACGTTTCATTGTCAGAACACTTAGAAGGTGCAACAGTTCTACTGAAAGAGCCTACACTACCCTTGTGCGTCCATTTTTGGAGTATTGTTGTGCATTGTTGTATCGCCACCAAACTGGACTGACGGTCGATTTAGAGAAAGTTCAGATAAGGGCAGTTCGTTTTGTCTTATCACGATATAGGGGAGAGAGATCCACGGAAACGATAAACGAGTTGAGGTGGAAAACGATAAAAGAAAGGCGTTATTCGTTGCAGCGAGATTTATTTGGGAAATTTCTTTCGTCAGATTTGTCTTCCGAATGCGAATATATTTTGTTGGGACCCATCTGCATAGGGAGACATGATCATCGTAATAAAGTAAGAGAAATCAGATCGAAAACGGAAAGATTTAGGTGTTCCGTTCTCCCGCGCGCTATTAGAAAATGGAATGGTACAGAAATATCATAAAAGCGGTTCGATGAACTTTTGCTATGCACTTGAAGTGAGTTGCAGAGTATTTATGTAGATGTAGAAAAGTGAAGGCGCAACATGAGCATAATGTTTGGCTATTGTCATGTGTTTGACATGTTACTAATTGTTGTATCCCTTGAGAAACAATTGTTGCATATTCTCGTTGTTAAATATTTGTTAGTGCAGGAAAAGGCGCGCGCCATTTTGATGAAAGGACGACAGGACGCCCTCTTGGCGGCAGGGGAGCAGCTTCATCCCGTGTCCATCAATTATTGTTTAAGTCTTCCTCTGAAACTCCCAAGAACCTCAAATTCCTTCAAATTTATCAAGGTCCCTTCTACTTAGTTTCCTACCTTACTGTAGTTTGTTAAATTCCAATATACAACTGTAAGGAATGTTATCTGATCAGATTCTATATCTGTCCCTGGATATGCCTTACAGTTTAAAACCTGGTTTCGATATCTGTGTCTTACTATTATACAGGCAATATGTTACCTTCCCGTGTCTACTGGTTTCCTCTATATACACAACCTTCTTTCATGATGCTTAAACCAAGTGGTTGTGATGATTCAATTGTGCTCTGCGCAAAATTTTATCAGGCGGCCTCCTCTTTTATTTCCTTTCCCCAGTCCATATTCGCCTACTATTTTTCCTTCTCTTCCTTTTCCTACCATCGAATTTCATTACCGCATCACCATCAAGTTTTCCTCTCATTTAACTGTCTCAATAATTTCCTTTACCTCCTCATACATTTCTTCGATATCCTCATCATCGGCAGAGCTAGTTGGCATATATACGTCTACTGTGGTCGCTGTTTCCTTCGTGTGTATCTTCACTACTTCACTGTGCTGTTCATAGTAGCTTACCGGCATTCCTACTCCCGTAATACCTCCAAATGATTTTGAATTTATAACCATGATTTCATTTGATTATAAAGCCTGTTCATCTTTCTACCGAACTAAATTAATCCCTCGATTTGCCTGATTTCAAGATGTCCGTTTCTCTTTTTAAATTTTCTAACCTCCCTTGCCGATTAAGGGAGCTAACATTCCCTGCTCCAATTCGTAGAATGCCAGTGTTGTCTTTTCTGATGATGACATACTCCTGAGTAGTCCCCGCCCGGAGCTACGAATGGGGGATGCCATCGTCAGTGTCCAAACATTAGAGCTGCAAGTCCTAAAGAAAACTAACGACTGTAGTTTCCCCTTGCTTTCAGCCGTTCTCAGTAACTGTATGACAACGCCACGTTAACTGATGTTACAAAGACAGTTCAGTAAATAATACAGACTGTTGCTACTGTAACTGCTGAAAAGGCTGATGCCCTTCTTCAGGAACCACATGTTGTCTGGCCTTTCCAAAGATACCCCTCCGCTGTGGTTGAACCTACGGTACGGCTATCTGTATCGTCAATGCATGTAAGCCACGCATGGTAATGTCTTTGTTTCAGCTTACAGATGCTATATCTGATGTTTATATCAGTATATTGTTTACAGCAGAGTCAGCAAGCAGAGGCATAAGGCCTGTTAATTACTAATATGATGAGATCACTTATGTTCAAGTTATTGGTTCCTATGTCTCTATCAACTATTGCACTAATGTGTCCTTCCATGTCGTGGCGTCCGTTTTTTTACATTACAATGCACCCTAATATTTATTTATTGAGGACACAACACACTCGCACTAACTTCTTATAAAATTCGAGCTTCTTTCACGTTTGTTTTCCACAACGCCAGTTAACAACTATCTGCTAACCTCTTCCCTGATAGTCAAATAAGGAAAATAGCTGTTTATTGAGACGGCGCTTTCATTTGTTTCTAATGCCAAACTAGTCGAAATATATCGTACCTTGTCGTTTTGTCCAGGTTAGCAAACGAGAGGTATATCCGGCAATGACAAACGCAAAGCACTTAACGAGCACATTTAACTGGTCGTTAAAGGTATCTTCTTGTTTACTAACGAGAAGATTAACGAGAGATGGACGAACCGGCCCTTAATAGCATGAATTTGGGTAGGTTTACCACACGGCATTTTCATTGCAACTCGTCTATACCAGCAGCTGGTAAAATGTGTATTATTCCTGTATCTCAGACGTGCCGTGTGTTTTGCAGAGCCGGCGTGTAATTATCTGGCTTCGGCGGCATAATTAGGGGTGGCGCTAGCTCGGCCGCTGCGCGGCCCCACGCGGCAGCTCCATACCAGTGGGGAGCGGCGGCGAGCGGCGTGCCCGACCTTGCCCAGGCCGCGGCGCCGGCGCGGGTCAGCGAGGCTTAAAGCGGCGCGGCGACAGCCGTCTGCCGCTGCCGCCACAACACACAGGCCGAGCGTTCTGTGGCGGCGTCATGTTACATTTACAAAACATTTTACCTGAACACAAAAAATATGAGCGCGTAGGAAACTAAGTGTCAAACACAGCCTCTATTTAATGAAACTCGAGCCGAGATGGCGAACTATGGGGCAAAAAAAAAAAAAAAAAAAAAAAAAAAAAAAGGTTTTTCTTAAATAAATGAAACACAAGTCTGTTGGGAAAATTCTAGATTAGAAAGATTATGTATCGAATGGTTTTTTTTTGTACGTATCGCTTGCTTTGTAACTTTTCAAAAAATGTTCAAATGTTTGTAAATCTATCGGACCAAACTGCGTGGTCATCAGTCCGTAGCTTACAAACTACTTAAACCTAGGTAAACTAACCTAAGGACAAACACACACACCCATGCCCCAGGGAGGACTCGAATCTCCACGCCGAGCAACCGCGCGCTCCACAGCGCGACGCTTTAGACCGCTCGGCTACTCCACCGCGGCGCAGACACGTTCATCACTCCGCCACCGAGGACACAGTGACCAGCCCCACTGCAGAGGACTCTTCCCTGCACGTCTCCCGCCACACCCAAATCTCCATTCGCCACGCTGTGGCAATAGGAAAGAGACAGCGTGGCGAATGGAGATTTGGGTGTGGCGGGAGGCGGGCAGGGAAGAGTCCTCTACAGTCGGGCTAGTCACTGTGTCCTCGGTGGCGGAGTGGTCAACGCGTCTGCCTCGTCAGTAGAAGATCCCGGGTTCGAATACCGACCGGGCACAAATTTTCATTCACCGCAATTTGCTATTCCATCTAAACCTAGAACAGTGAAGCCATAACTGTTCGAAAATTGCGATTTATTTCATTAAATAAACGCTGTAACGTCGTCAAAAATATATATAATTTCAACGACTAAATTGCTTATAACTCGTCAACATTCACATTATTATTTGTCATCAAAAATATATATAATTTTAACATATAAATTCCTTATAACTCGTCAACATTTACATTATTATTTGTCGTAAGTATGGCACGAAATTTTTGAAAATAGTACTTTTTGAAAAACATAATATTTTTCATTTTTGTCCGAGATATTTCGATTTATTTGAAAAAATTGCCTTCTAGAAAATTGGCTAGAGTTGTTCAGGGGATCAACCTAGAGTATCGACTTTTAGTCTTTCTTCGTGCTATTAATTTTTTTTATTTAGATTTTGTTAATTGTAAGTTTCAAAGAATGATTTTGAAAAACTTGCACTTTTTGGCACCTGTTTTCTTCAAATGACTATTTCTATTTTAATGTTATGAAACGAACTGTTAAAGAAATACATTGCTGACATTTTAAAACAAATACTGCTGTTCTACGACATTCTGGAGCCGAGATAAATATTTCTCATAAAAAATTCTAGGGGACGTAATTAAAGTTTTCTAGCGATGTGCTTCACGGATCTTAATATCGAACACTTATACTAGTGAGAAAAAAATAATTGGATACGGTGCACTGTTTTCTAGTATTACTACCTGTTAGGTAAAGTGAAGCGTGCAACCGCGAAGGGCCTTGAACTAGAGCAGGCCAGCGGCCGTTGGTAACAGGGAGAAGGCGGGAGAGACTGAGGCGTGTTCTCTCTGACAACATTCTAACATAATATTTCAACATTTTTGTCCGAGATATTTCGATTTATTTGAAAAAATTGCCTTCTAGAAAATTTCTCACTACTATAAGTATTCAATATTAAGCTCCGTGAAGCACATCACTATGAAATATTAATTACGTCCTCTAGATTTATTTTATGATAAATATTTATCTCGGCTCGAGAATGTCGTAGACCAACGTTATTTGTTTTAAAATCTCAGATTAAATGTCGGCAATATATTTCTTTAACAGTTTCTTTCATAACATAGAACAGAAATAGTCATTGGAAGAAAAAAGGTCCAAAAAAGGGCAAGTTTTAAAAATTCATTCTTTGATACTTACAATTAACAAAATATAAAAAATTATTTAATATCACGAGGAAAACAGACTAGATCGATCCTCTAAGCAACTCCAGGCAATTTTCTAGAACGCCTATCTCGGAAAATGCTGAAAATTAATTCGAATTTTTTCGAAAAAGTACTATTTCGAATAATTTTGTGCCATACTTACGGCAAATAGTTTGTACATGTGGATGTTGACGAGTTATAAGGAATTTAGATCTTAAAGGTTTTTACGTGTTTTTTCGATATATGTCGAGAAGTTACAAAGCAAGCGATACGTACAAAACACGGTTTACACAATATTGTAGGAAGGGAAGAGGATGTAGATGAAGGAAGACCTAAGTCGAAACAAGGCCCCTGGAGTAGATGATATTCCCTCAGAGCTACTGAAGTCTCTGGGAGAACCAGCCATGACAAACCTGTTTCATCTGTGTAAGATGTATGAGACAGGCGAAGTACCCTCAGACTTTAAGAAAAATCTTATAATCCCCATTCCAAAGAAAGCAGGTGCAGACAGCTGTGAAAACTACAGAACCATCAGTTTAATAAGTCATGGTTGCAAAATATTAACATGAATTATATACAGAAGGATGGAAAAGCTGGTAGAAGCCGACCTCGGGGAAGATCAGTTTGGGTTCAGGAGAAATGTAGGAACACGAGAGGCAATACTCTCTTTACGACTTATCCTAGAAGATAGATTAAGGAAAGGCAAATCTACATTTCTAGCTTTTGTAGATTTGGAGAAGGCTTTTGACAATGTTGATTGGAATAAACTCTTTCAAGTTCTGAAGCAAGCAGGAGTAAAATATAGGGAGCGTAAGGTTATTTACAACTTGTACAAAAACCAAACAGCGGTTGTCAGAGTTGAAGGGCATGAAATGGATGCAGTGGTTGGAAAGGGAGTAAGACATGGTTGTAGTCTTTCTCCATTGTTATTCAATTTGTACATTGAGCAAGCTATAAAGGAAAGCAGGGAGAAATTTGGAGAGGGAATTAAAGTTCAGGGTGAAGAATTAATAACATTGCGTTTTGCCGACGACATAGTAATTCTGTCAGAGACAGCAAAGGACCTGGAAGAGCAATTGAACGGAATGGACAGTGTGCTGAAAGGTGCATAAAAGATAAACATTAACAAGAGCAAAACTAGGGTAATGGAGTGCAGTGTAAGAAAATCAGGTGATGCTGAAGGAATTAGATTGGGAAACGAAGCAATAAAGGAGGTAGATGAGTTTTGTTACTTGGACAGTAAAATAACAAATGATGGTCGCAGTACAGAGGATATAAAATGCAGAATGGCAATGGGTAGAAAAGCGTTCTTGACAAAGAGAAATTTGTTAACCTCGAATATTGATTTGAGCCTAAGGAAGTTCTTTCTGAAGGCATTTGTGTGGAGTGTTGCCTTGTATGGGAGTGAAACATGGACGATAAACAGTGCGGACAGGAAGAGGATTGAGGCTTTTGAAATATGGTACTACAGAAGAATGCTGAAGATTAGGTGGGTGGATCACGTAACTAATGAGGAGGTACTGAACAGAATTGGGGAGAAAAGAAATTTCTGGCATATCTTGACTAAAAGAAGGGATAGATTGGTAGGACACATTCTTAGACATCAAGGAATTGTGAATTTAGCGTTGGAGGAAAGTGTGTGGGGAAAAAATCGCAGAGGAAGACCAAGAGATGGATACAGTAAGCAGATTCAGACAGATATGGGTTGCCGTTCTTATGTGGAGTTAAAGAGGCTTGCTCAGGATAGGGTGCATCAAAGAGCTGCATCAAACCGTCTCCGGACTGAAGACCACAACAACAACAACATACAAAAAACCAATCGATAGATAATCTTAAGGCCTAATTTAACATTTTCCCAACGGACTTATCGTATTTTATTTATTTAAGAAAAACTGTTTTTTGTAACTTTGCGAATTTTTTTGGCAAATTTCGCCATCTTGGCTCGATTTCATTAAACAGAAACCTTATTTGAAATTTCATTTCCTATCGCTCATATTTATCGTATTCGGGTAATAATTTTGCACCTACTTCTCCCTAATGCTTGGACTAACACGCTGCCATGCGGGAATGGCCGCGCTTTCGTAGACGCGGAGGTTCCACTCTTCCCTCTGGCATGTGAATGTGTGTGTGTGTGTGTGTGTGTGTGTGTGTGTGTGTGTTGTCCTTCACATAAGTTTACATAGTTTGTAATAGAGGTCTGCATTTCGTTTTACACTTTCAAACACACATATAACACTATACGCAGACATTTGGGGTAGACATTTGCTGCTGGGGGGGGGGGGGGGCATGGGGTGGCGGCAGGAAGGGCATCTGGCCACCCTGTACATATTAACATATGCCAAATCCGCGTTTAAGACTAGAATTGCCGCGTAGGATCTCATAGATACGTATTTCCGGAATAGGCAACCCGCGCATCAGCTGATCTAAACATTATATGATTAATTTTCATAAAATAAAGGTTCAGTTGCTACTCTTAGAATACTTACAAGTTTTACCCTCGTTTTGTTAACTTATTAACTGCAAAATCTGAGGTTAATTAAAGCTAACGGTGCAATGTCGACCCTATATCTGTCAGACACAACGCGACCACCAATGTCTCTCCTAGCGACGCGACGGAACCATTGCAGTGTTAACATAGTGCCGACCCTGCACGTGCGGGAAAGGGCGAAAGAGAGACCAGACAGACAGACAGACAGAGGTCTGCATCTGGCGGCTATACTCGCTCGAACTGGAGAAAGGACGGAGGAGTTCCGTGGCTGTCAGGTAGATGTCAATGTCGTCGCTTAGCACGCTGCGATCAGATGTATTCGAATTTCCTCGTTCTGTTTCGAGCATGCCGTACTCGAAATGCCCGACTGTGTACTCTCAGAAAAGGGTAAACCTAGTACTCCGATTTTTGTGTATAAGAGTAGACCATATCGTATTTTTTAACAAAAAGTTTCACTTTATTTGAGAAAAAATTGTTACTTTTCGTTTCGATTTATTTAAGCATTTTTAAACATTAACAACGCCAGTTAGTCCATTTTATTGAAAGTAAGCTGGCTCTTTTTTAGTCGTTATGAAATTCTGCTTCATTTCTTGCACGTGCCCTTGATTGTCAAATACTGAACTGAAAGAAGTGACAGCGTGTAGCTTGCTGAGAGCTACGATTTACGTTATACAACACTGTAAATGAGATGAAGTTAAAACTATAAAAGAGTTTTGGAGATTGTGCTGAGTACATTTCTGTCGTTTTCACAAGTAAATACGTGTTATTCAATGGTGTTACTGTCGCATTTGCAAGCCAATGAAAGTAGCGCAAGTTTAGCTTATATTGGAGAACGCTGAAGGAGACTACAGCGAATTACTAGATACCGGTCCTGGATATGATATTGGAACTTCACGTGATTTTTTACGTTCAGGAAACTCTATAAAAACATACAATTGTTTGTGTTAGCGACGACCGATTGCGTATCTCCTTACGGTAGCACATGCCTAATATAACAGAAACAATTAATTCTTCGCGATTTCTTATGACGTTGGAAAAGAGATCCACCTAATCGCTTACAATTTCTGTGACCTTTTCTTCTGGCAGACAAATTTTAGGCTTCCTAAATGCCTATAACATCGATCATGACATGTTCGATATTTTAGTGTACTTAAATGATTACGTAGTTTAGTATTGTAAAACGTAAACTTTCACGGCCGGAAAAGTCAATATTACTAAAATTTTACTGGCTGTTATGCCGTGGTCTTATGGATTTATTACTCAAACCCAACGTTTCGTCCCCAAATGCGGAGGATATTTTCAAGGGGTATCGTAGCACTTCTGTATGCACACCCTGGCCCGCTGACTGCAGCCAAACTCCGTTTACGAGGGCTCGCGCGCCGCGGCGGAGCGGCCGAGCGCATTTAGGCGCTATGCTCCGATGCGCGAGACCGTTCCCCGTCGGGTGTTCGAATCGTCCTCCCCGGGCATGGATGTTATTGTTGTCTTCAATATAAGGTAGTTTGTAATGACCCCGCAGTTAAGTCCCATATGCTTAACAAACATTTGAGTTTTGAGGGCTCGCACGCAGAGGTGTGCCGCGGTGGAGTAGCCGAGCCGCTCTTCGCCTAGGATATCTAACGGCGTACGCCGTGGCTGCTTCAGTGGCATCGTGTCGGCACTCGCCGAGCATCAGCAACATGTCAACGTACTCGTTGTTCGTGTATGCCATCGTCATGCGATGTCAGTAAGTGTGGTATATTGAGCCCCAGTTGTTTGTGTGGCTCCAACTGTCGGGTATGCGGCCGTGTGCGGCGACAGTCGGCAGTCTAACAGCGCATCGAGGAAGCTTCTCGCTCTGTGACACCGGCGACGTTACAACTCGGCCGCACCACATTTAGAAGGCACGTTGCATCATGCGTAGAGTTTGTGGTATCTGCCCCTGAAACTTTGAAGGGTTGTAGCTCCCAAACTAACAGTGATAGGAATGTAGTTTAAACTGATTTGGGCGCAGCTGGTTTCAACGAATCCAATGCACGATAGGAAAAAAAACCCAATTGTTCCATTTAAAAAAATTACATCTTTGTGCTGTAACTCTTTGGAAAATGATACATAAACTATGTTCATAGCTCCGCAGAAAGTGTAGCTTTTCTTGTGTTGACCTACCGCATTAAAATTTCCCGTCACCTATTATTTTATAAGTTATAGAGGCAAACACACTTAGTGAAACACCCTGTATATATAGATTACAGAAGACGGTCAATAACATCGTAGAAAGATGTTTGTCATTGCTTCCACAACTTGTTGCAGGCAACCAAGTCCTACACAGTCAGAAGTAGATCTCACGGTCACGGATGTCTTTCTTCAAGACTTCAAATTTGGATATCGCGTGGGAAGAGATTGGGAGGCCTTCCCAGTGAAATTTCCGCAGAGTGTGTTGAAACAACCATAGCAACGTGGGAACTAACATTACGCTGCATGTCGGTTGGACTTCACTGCAGTAGACTGCAGGATGACTTGGATTAAATTTCTAAGTGGTGTGAGGAATGGCAGCTAGCGCTAAATGTAGAAAAATGTAAGGTGATGCAGGTGAGTAATGAGTAGGAGAAACAATCCCGTAATGAAACCCTGGCAGATTAAAATCGTGTGCCGGAATCGGGATTCGAACCTGGGACCTTTGCCTTTCGGAGGCAAGTGTTCTACCACTGAGCAATCGCGACACGACTCACGGCCGTGCCCACAGAACTTCAATTCTGCCAGTACCCCTCCTCCTACTTTCCAAACTTCACAGATGTTCTCCTGCGAAACTTGCAAGACTAACACTCCTGTAGGAAAGGATATGGTGGAGACATTGCTTAGCCACAGCCTACGGATGCAGCGCACACTCCGCTGCAGAGTGAACGTTTCATTCTGGAATCCCGTAATGGTCGAATACAGCAATATTAGTGTGTTGCTTGAAAGAATCGCGTCAATTAAATACGTAATGCTGTACAGCGATGCTTGAAAGAATCGCGTCAATTAAATACGTAATGCTGTACAGCGATATGAAATGGAACGAGCATATCAGAACAGTCGTGGGGAAGGCGAATGGTCGACTCCGGTTTTTTGGGAGAATTTTGGGAACGTGTGATTCGACTGTAAAAAAAAAAAAAAAAAAAAAAAAAAAAAAAAAAAAAAAAAAAAAAAAAAATGCAGGATCGATTTTTGCTCAAGTGTTTGGGATCTCCACCAGATAAATGTTTGTAAATCTACGGGACTCAACTGCTTTGTTATTAGTCTCTACTTAAACTAAGCTAATCTAATCTAAGGACAACACAAACACCCATGCCCGAGGGAGGACTCCGAACCCCCGACAGCGAACGGCCGCGCGCATCGCAGCACGGCGCCTCAGTGTGCACGGCTAATCCGCCGCGGCCCCACCAGATAGGTTTAAAGAAGAAGATAGAGGCAGTTCAGAGGCGAGCGGCTAGGTCTGTAAATTGTAGTTTTGATCAATGTGCGGGTGTTACTGAAATGCTTCGGGAACTCAACTGAGAGTTGCTGGTGGGAAGGCGACGTTCTTTTTGAGAAGCGCTGTTGAAGAAGCTTAGAGGGCCGCAATTTGTGGCGGACTGCAGTCCTATTCTACTGCCGCCAACCTACATTTTGCGTAAAGACCACAAAGATAACATGAAAGAGATTAGTTCTCGTACGGATGCATGCAAACATTGGTTTTCCCCTCGTTCTGTATGATAGTGGAACAGGAAAGCAAGTAACTAGTAGTGGTATGAGTACCCTCCGCCGTGCACTTTGGGTGAATTGCGGAGTATGTGTGTGGATGTCGAAGTTTCGCTCGGAAGCCCTTACACGTCCTCCATACGCTCCCGATCTCTCCCCATGTGATGTACATATTCTCTGTGGGCCTGAAGGAAGACATCCGTGACCGTCGGATTTGCTCAGGATCGTGTACGACTGGGTTGCCTACAACAAGGGTCCACAGACAACCGCAAGGATCTTTCCACGAAGGCATTGAGCATCTTTTCTCGCGACAGTATATCAACACTGGGCTTATTGTCTTACAATGGGATAGATATATTAACAGTTATAGTGATTAACAAACAGTTCACAGTACTTACCCCTCCAAATGTTCATATGCTTATGAACCTATTGGAGCAAACTGCTATGGTCATCAGTCACTAGAGTTATAAACTAATCAAACTAACTTACACGAAGGTTAACACACACACACACACACACACACACACACACACACACAGACAGACACACGTGCGCGCGCGCCCGAGGAAGGACTCGAACCTCCAGCGGGAACGGCCGCCCAGTCCGTATCATGATGCCTTGGACCACGTGGCCATTCCGCGGTGCTGCTTCTTTTCCACCTGCTCGATCTCATTCGACTGACGCTCATATTTCGAGAGTGCTTCAGCTGATGTCTTCATCGTTAGGGGCCATCCTTTTCTCTACTTTATGCGAGGCCAGATTATCAATGGAGTCTGTGGTCAATGGAAGGACGGACATTAGCACGGACCAGACAATGTGGGCACCAGTGATCACCAAGTACGTAATAGAGCCTTTTCCTTGTTAATTCACCAGAGGAAAGGAGACTAGCATCTTGAAAGGCCTTTAAAGTTCTCTTAACAAGCCTCGGTGGAGTAACCGAGCGGTCTAAGGCGCCTCGCTGCGGAGCGCGCGGTTGCTTGCCGTCGGAGGTTCGAATCCTCCCTAGGGCATGGGTGTGTGTGTGTGTGTTGTCAGGTTAGTTTACCTTAGTTTAAGTAGTTTGTAAGCTACGGACTGATGACCACGCAGTTTGGTCCGATAGATTTACAAACATTTGAACATTTGAACATCGCTTAACAATTAAGGGTATGTGGAATGGGTCACGGTGGTTTTAATGGACTGAACACCATACTTACTCCCTACATTTTAAAAGTTTTCTGATTAATAAAATAAAGAAATGGATTACGTATTTCTAAAGTTGTGCTTTTCTCGTACTCATATGGAGTGCGTTCTGAGATTCATATTGCTCTTTTGTTTGATTACATTAAGATAAACCTTTAAGAGGGCTGAGATTAATTGTGCCCAGTTATTTCCTGTAGTTTATTCTGACGTCACTAGCATTAGCCATCTCATAAAAGCCGTACCATGTCGTTTTTTCAAAACTCATGATTATATTAAAATCTCAAGGGTGCCGTTTGGGTCTTTAAACAGTACGCAAGTTCTTGTTTATATATTCGCAGCTGTTTGTTACATAATTAAAAATGAATACGTTGTGTTTATGTATATACAATAATATATATTTATTAATTCAATAGTTTCGGCTTTTTAGGCCATCGTCATGTATCACAGATAGTCCACAGAACAAAGATAAGAGTATATAGCAACAGCGTTTTTCAAAACTATGTTAATTTTATGGCTAAGTATCGATACCAAAAACTCAAACATAATACATAAAGCTAATGGGATCTGAATGAACGTAAATATTAAAGTTGTTTAATCCCTGGGAAAACTATGCCCATATGTACACTTCGAGAATTTGATGCAGTAAATAATTACGAAAATAGTTGTTTTAAGCTTTTTTAATTACATATGAAAATGGATGAGTGTATGTATGTTCTCTATAAAGAACGCTGAAGTAATTGTAATGAAATCTTCAGCAAATCTACAGATTAGTCCATTGGGTGCTCGTGTGAAGTTTTGTAGCATCGTATCAATATATTTGTTAACGTATTCGTAAAAGTTTGTCTGCCTCTTGGAACGACAGCTGCCCCCCTAGCAGAGAAAGAGCCAAACGTTTGTAGCATGTGATTCTCCTATTCTGAAATGCTGCTGCTTGGAGCGCTAGCGTCGCTTCCGTGACCGTGTTGGCAGTGCTTCTACGGTTGACTCTTTATCCACTAGAGGCGTTACTGTCATTCCGAATGCCAAACTTTTCATACTGACATATTAGAATGTAATAATGAATTAAACGCGATTGTATAAGAAATGTATGGATTGTGTTTAATCATATTGTATACAACAACCAATAAAATACTTATACACATCGATTTTATGAATACTTATACACATTAAAAACAAAGTTCTCCCAACGCATCACCAATGGGTGGTGTGATTCATGAGCAAGGTTCAAATGTTAATTCATTATGGGGCATGGTAGCCGGTGAGTGTGGTGCGTAAAATATGCGAAATAGAACAATAAATACTCGTAGAAAAAGCTATATATTCTGTGACTTATGAACTTTTCCGTACATTTGAATATGCGTACATGTGAATAATATGATACCTGCGTGTTTCGTCATTCAGATGTAATAACGGTTAAGACATGCCATCTTGGCATATTAGCATAAAATACATGAGTTTTTCACATGCCGTAAGAGGGAGTTCGTTTATCATTGAACAGTGAGATATACGCTTCGCAAAGAATTCGATAGAGTCGTCTGTAGAATGTCGCATGTATCTCATACTATTCGTGAGAAGCCGGGGCAGGATAGTAGTATAATATTAGAGTTATTACATTTGTGGAAGTGCTGGTGTAGGGTTAAATAAGATAAAACAGGGTAAAGAGTGTATTTGAAGCCTAATTTAACGCGCGAAAATCTTTGTAAACAGTGACTTAAACTTGTATCTAATAAACTATTTTCCTACATTTTTCTGTCATTGCATATAGTAGTTAAGACTTATAAAGTTTATCAGTCACAAATAAACGGAAAACAGCGTAGATGAAAATTTCGTTATTCAGCAAAAGTGTCCAGTTATCAGTGTAAAAAGTTTTAGTGAACGAATTCCTTTTCTTCAGTACCTGCTTAGTTTACATATCTGTGTAAATAGTTTTTACTGTCTCTCGGTGCAACATTTAAGTTTTAATCAGTTTGTTTTTACCATGAGTGAGAAGGTCGTTAGTTCTGGGTAAAAGTACGGGAAAATTGCAGCTCTCCAAGCTGAATTAGATACAGCAAGGGATGATCTTGAGAAGTTAAAGAGGGAGAAGGGTGTACAGAGGTGGTAAGTGGCTACAGGTAACAGGGGGAATAGGCATAGGACAATATCTAACAGCTCTGTCATTAATCTGGAAAATAGATTTGACCTGTTGTCTCAGTCAGAATCGGATGAGCCTCATGTAGCTGAAGCTGTAGAAAGGGCACAACAAATTTTTAAGAAGTACTTGAAAAAGTTGTATAATCTTAAAAGAGGAAGAAAGTCTTGTTGTCAGGTAGTTCACATGGTAGAGGTGTTGGACGACTACTACAGGAGGAGCTACGTCCAGACTACCAGGTAGCAAACATTTTCAAACCTAGTCCAGGTCCGGTTCAGGTAACAGAGGATATAGATTCGTTATGCAAACATTTCACAAAGAAGGATACCGTCATTATAGTGAATGGTCTGGGGAATAATATTAATAGAGACTCTGAATTTTCTATAGAGAGTGAGCTGGTGAAGGCAGCATAAGCAAGTAAGCATATTAGTGTGGGATTTGTGTCTGTTATGAGAGGGCAGATTAGCCTCATTTGAATTGTTCCGTTAGGAGACTAAACTTGGAGCGTCTATGTCAGATATAGGGTCCCATATTAGTTTGTTTCCTGTGGATACTATCTGTAGGCGGGTGTACTCCATGCCTGTACCTAAACGGTAAAGGGGAGGGAGAACTGTCTGGTTTGATTGTAGGTACCTTCTTGGGGGACAATGTCACAAATCGTAAAATACCAGTGGTTACACATCTCAGAGGAATGCCTGTTTTAGCATATGCAGGGAGAAAAAACAAGTTTTAAGAGAGATTGAAAGAGACACTCAGTTCGACAAAACAGATGAACAGGAGGCAGATTTTAGCATACAGCCTCCAAGAAAACAAAGTTTAACAGAAAGTATTCAGATCTGCTAGTACATCTTTGTCCAAACAGTAAGCAACATCAGATATCTTTATTACATCAGGACATTCTAGGACTGAAAAATAAATTTGATGAACTACTCATTCCATTGATGAACTAGATTCATCAAACCCAATTAAAATAATTTACCTCTCTGAACACTGGTATAGATATGTTAAATATTGCAGGATTTAGGTTAGCTGCCTACTTCTTTCTTTAGAGTAGATATGGAGGGAGGAGGAGTTGTTATATTTATTAAAAACTGCCAATAATTCAAGAACATTGATATTAATAAATTCTGTGTAGAGCAGCATTTAGAAATATGTGCAACAGAAGCAGATTTTCATATCAGATCCAATATAATAATAAGTATTTACTGAGTAATTGCTGGAATGTATATTCATAAATCATCTAGAAACTCTATTAGGTTGCTTAACAGGAAGAAGCAAAGAAATCTTGATTGATAGTGACTTTAATACATATTTTCTTACATAATCTTCTAGTAAACATTTACTGCAGTTAGTAACATTATCTTTCAATCTAGTATTGTAAACTTTCCAACTAGGATAACTAAATCTTCTAAGGCAGCCATTGATAACATTTTGTAGACAAATCAAAGGAACAAATTCAGATCATAAATCCAATAATCAATAGCCTATCAGATAATGACATGCAGTTCCTTGTTTTAGGTGTACATTCAAAGCAGATTGTGAAGACTGCTAAATCTGATTACAGGAGTATTTTAGAAAACTGCTCAAATATATGAACTAGAAAGATGTTTGTAGTGCTCACAACATGAATGAAAAATATAACTTATTCATTAACAATGTCAGAACCATGATTCTCCTCTAAAAGTAACTCAAGCAAAACTATGGTTACACAAGGAATAAAGATTTCTTGCAAGAGAAAAAGGAAAATTTATCTGTCAATCAAAAATAGCTTCAACGCTGATAATTTAGCTAAATACAAGGTATACTGTAAAATATTAAGAAAAGTAAGTTAGTCACCTAAACAAAAGCTCTATGAGAAGAAGATAACATTGTCAGGCAACAAAATGAAAACGATATGAGATATAGTGAAAGAGGAGACTGGCAGAATCAGAAAGGAACAGGCCCAGATAGCATTAAGAATAGATAACTGATGGGTGTAATGTGGCGAATCTATTTAACAAGTACTTTATATCTGTTATTGATAGTATAGGATTGTCAGGATGGCCAAATAAAATAATGCCCTTGAATACTAAAACTGGCATTTACAAATAACTTCATGTACATGGATATGTCACTCACTTAACCATATGAAATAACTTCCATAATAAAATACTTAAAAACAAAGCATTCTAGTGGTTATGCTGAAATATCAATAAATTAAGGCATGTTCCTGTAAGTTTAGTACAATTCTTAGTTATTTTTGTAACCAGTCTATTATAACTGGAATATTTCCCGATTGGATAAAATATGCCGATATTAAATCTCTAGTCCAGAAAGGGGATAAAGAGATACCATCAAACTACAGACCGATTTCACTCTTGCCAGCATTCTCAAACCACAAATACCATATTATCCAGAATACAGTTTATATTTCTGATATTGAGAAGGCTATTTAAATCTACATTAAGAATGTACTTAATTCATTAGGTAATAAATTACAAACAGCAGGTATTTTCTGTGATTTATCAAAGGCATTTAATTGTATTAACCACAGAATCCTATTAAGTGAATTAGAATTCTATGGCGTCAGGCAATGCTGGGAAGAAATGTTGTGTCCTACAAGGATCCATCTTAGGGCTATTTTTTTTCCTTAATGACCTCTCATCAGTCCCACTTTCAGAAGCATAGTTCGTTTGTTTGCAGACGATAGAATGTCGAACATAGTTCTAGAAATGTCTGCTAATGAGTTTTTCGTGGACAGTAATAAATGATTTAAAGCCAACTCATTGACATTAAACATTGGACAGACTCACTACATGCAGTTAAGAACATGTAACAGGTTTCCAACCAGCATATGCGTGAAATACGAAGAAGAGCAGATAGAAGAGGTTGATAGTATTAAATTCCTGGGATTATAACTTGATAAATACAGTTGAGAGGAGCACACCACAGAACTGTATTTGCTACGCGCGCGCAACTTGCTCTGCCTGACGTCACACGAGAGCTCTAGGTGGTGGTGGCACTACACAAAGGAAGCGGCTACTAGGGTAGCACAGCACGTGCGGAGTGCACGTGTACGTTTTTTATGATAGAGAAATCCCCTCCCCCCCCCCCTCCCAGGTCCGTTAACACGCCGCCAGGTCCGGACAGGGCGGCTTCCTTACAATAGAACGGACAAAGAAAAGGTAAATACAGGAATGCTTAAATGCAGGAGCGTCTATGGTAATATCCTAGAACTGCTCTCATTTTAGATGGCCACAATGACTGCAAAATACTGGGGACGGAAAGCTGTCTGAAACCAGATATCAATAGTCATGAAATCTTAAAAGTCAGACAGGAACGTGTACCTCAGAGACAGCCTAAACACTAAAAGGGGGAAGCGTGTTTAGAGCGATAAAAATATAATTGTATGGAGTAAAATTATTACAGATCCAGAGAGTGAAATAATTTGGGCTATGGTCAAGGTTAAAAGTGGCTCAGAAATTATCATTGGAGGTTTACTTGGCTCTACAGGCAGCAGTGGTACAACAGGGGAAAACTGGAAAATATTACCAGTAGATTTCCTTATAACGTTTTAGTTTCCTCCTCAAGTTATAGTTTTAGGTGATGATTTTAACTTACCAGATATAGACTGGAAGACTCAAGTGTTTATGACGGCTGGCAGGGACAAATAAATGCAAGAGTTTTTTATCCAATTACCTCGAGCTGTTAAATAGAGAGCCGTCTCATGGAGATAACGTTTTATACCTGATGATGACAAATATACCCGAATTTTTCGGAGATCAAGGAATCAGCTATAAGACCGTTAAAGCGACAATGAATACAACTGTAAGTAGAAACATGAAAAAAAAAAAAAAAAAAAAAAAAAAAACGGAAAGAGACAGACGTCAAAGTACTTGACTGCTCAACACGTGAGTTTCGTTTCTATCAATGTTGAGCTTCTGTGGACAAAGTTCAAGAGCACTCTATAGTATGCGTTAGATACGTATGTGGCGAGTATATTTATGAGAGATGGGATAGATCCACTGTGATCCAACAACCGAATTAGAATACTGTTAAGGAAGCAAATATAACGATGCCAAAAGTAGCGCAAAGAGCGCCATGCGAGAGGCGTTCAATAAAAGCAATGCTCTGTGTACCGACGTTGCAGAAAATCCTAAGAACTTGTGGCCCTACTTCATATCGGTAAACGGAAGAAAAACCAAATGCCCATTTACTCTGTGACCATAATGGCTTTGAAACAGAGTATGACACACTAAAGGCGGAAATACTGCGTGTTTTTTTTTTCCATATCTGTTTCACAGAAGACGATTTCACTGTAGTTTTATCTTTAAACCATCGGACGAAGAACAAAATGGCAGATAATGAAAAAAATTCACAGCGATAGAAAAGCAATGGAAATCGCTCTATAACGAAAAGACCGCAGGACCTAATGGGATCCGAATGCGATTATGCACGGAGTATGCGAAGGAGCTTGACTTTGCCCCCCTCCCCCGTTCTACAGACAGTGCACAGAAGGTTGTTTAGAGGAGCGAGCGTTCGTAAGGACTGGAAAAAAGCGAAGCGCAGGTCATTACCGTTTACAATAAGTATTTCTTGAATAAAAGTCGATTTGGTTGGAGAATGTTTTATTTCTTTAATGACGCGTTTCACCCTTTAGCAGGGCATCCTCAGATTATCTGCGTGACAGAATTTACACAAGCATCACAAAACGGAATTACAAAACTGTGGGACATGGGCTTATTTTCTGTTAATTAGATTGTATAAATTGTAAATAAAGCTTACAAGGCTCTTCGTGGTGTGTCATCGTACGTTGGATTGAGATGTTGGCATGTTTTTTGCGTTTCTGGATTTCTTCGTAGTCCTACAAATGATGGAGTTAGAGAATCGGAGATTGAACAGACTCGTTAATGATTTGAAAAGCACAAAACCGACGTTAATAGGAGCGATGGTTCCTAAAGACACAAGATAAGCCCATGTTTAAAGTCGTAATCACGGGCAGTGGGACGGCGTGGTATGCTACTCTGCCGACGTTTACAGATCAGCTTAGGGGTGTGGGTAAGGGGAGGTGTAGAAGACGGGACAGATGGTTTCTAGTTATCTGAATATAAATGTAACGAGAAGGAGATTATTAAGCAGGCCAGAAGTTAATAGATTGTTTGTGCTGGTACTTATAAATAAAATAGAGTATGTTACTTAACAAAGTCATCATAATATCTAGAAATGTCTGATATTTGCACACCAACTGATCATTTAGGAGGCGTGGGTGTCCGAAGTAAGGGCGCTTCGCTACCTCAAACTCTTCCAGTAAATTTAACTTCTGCTCCTTCTGCGCAATATCTAGAATTTACACATTGTAAATGGTAGGCCGCTGATTTTCAAGAGGCATTAGTGTATTTCGCAAAAGGGGAATGTTTTTGGAGCTTTCCCTGCTTTTGGTAAAGATGTTCGCCAAAACGTACTTTAAAAGTACCTGTCTGTCCCATATATTCACTTGGGCACTAGAGACATTGTAGTTTATAGACTCCCAAGGACAGGTATCTGTCCTTATTGGCTGGACCATTGAATTTTCTGAATGCTCAAAGCACTGCTAAATACGATTTGTACATTTGTGGCAGGTAAAAGTGTAGCCAGGTCAAAGGAGAAATATCGCATCTACATCTACATGGGATACTCTGCAAATCACATTTAAGTGACTGGCAGAGGGTTCATCGAACCACCGTTATACTATTTATCTACCATTCCATTCTCGAATAGCGCGCGGGAAGAAAGAACACCTGAATCTCTCCGTTCGAGATCTGATTTCTCGTATTTTATTCTGATGATCATTTGTACCTATGCAAGTGGGAGTCAACAATATATTTTCGTTTCCGGAGGAGAATGTAGGCGATTATAGTTTCGTAAGTAGTCCACGCCGCAGCGATAAGCGCCGTTGTTGTAATGATTCCCATCCCAGATCCCGTATCATTTCCATAACGCTGTCTCCCCTGTATCGTGACAATACGAAACGAGCTGTCCTTCTTTGCACTCTTTCGATGTCCTCCGTCAAACCCACACTAGGCAGCAATACTCCAAAAAAGGACGGACAAGCGTAGTGTACGCAGCCTCTTTAGTAGTTCTGTTGCATTTTTTAACGGTTCTACCAGTAAAACGCAGTCTTTCGTTCGCCTTTTCCACGACATTATCTACGTGTTCTTTTCACTTTAAGTCTGAAGTAATAGTAATTCATAGGTATTTAGTGGAGTTTACGGCCTTCACTTTTGATTGATTTATCTTGTAAACAAAGTTTACCGGATTTCTGTACGTGTTCATGTGGACGACTTCACACTTCTCATTATTTAGACTCAATTGCTAATTTTTACACCATAGTGATATCTTATTCAGACCGTTCTCCAGTTGGTTTTGATCTTCAAATGATTTTACTAGACGGAAAGTGACGGTGTCATCTGAAAACAATCTGAGATTGCTACTTACATTTTCCCCTAAATCGTTTATGTAAATAAGGAACAGCAGAGGACCAATAGCACTAGCCTGTGGAATGCTCGATATCACCTCTGTTTTAGTCGATGCCTTACCATCGATTATTACGACCTGTGTCCTATCTGACAGGAAATCTCCAATCCAGTCGCAAATTTGGGGCGATATAGCATAACCACGCAATTTGATTAAAGACCGTTTGTGAGGTACGGTGTTGAAAGCCTTCTGGAAATCAAGAAATACAGAATCTTGCATATTGTTTAGAAAGGTGAATAGATGGGGCATAACAGCTTTCAGATAATTGCAGAACGACATGTTGACCATAGCTGTTTATTATGGTCAACATGTCGTTCTGCAAATACAGAATCGATTTGCGAACCCTTATCGATAGCACCCATCACTTCTTGTGAGTAAAGAGTTAGTTGTGTTTCGCATGAACGATATTTTCTAAATCCGTGTTGACCTTGGGTCAATAGATCATTCTGTTCGAAATAATTAATGATATTTGAATATGTTCCAAAAACCTGCTGCAAATTGACGTCAATGAAATAGGCCTGTAGTGTAGTGGGTTACTCCTATTGCCTTTCTTGAATATAGGTGTGACCTGTGCAACTTTCCAATCTTTTGGTACAGATCCTTCTTTGAGAGAGCGGTTGTATATGGCTTTTAAGTAAGGAGCTATCGCCTCAGCATAATCAGATAGAAATCTAATGGGTATACAATCCGGACCAGAAGACTTTTTCTTGTCAAGGTTCGCAGGTAGAGGCCGTTTTTCTTCAGGAATGTGTTCGATACCGTTTCGCACCGTCTCCTGATTGCAAGCATATGGAATATCAGACCAACTGTGTGATTTGGTGGAGGAGTTTCTAGTTAACATAACGTATGTCATCCTCAACAGAGAGAAGTATTCCGACGTTTCAGGCGTGCGCCAGGGAAGTGTTATAAAATGTTTGTAAATATATGGGAGTTAACTGCTTTGGTTATTAGTCCCCAGGCTTACAAAATACTTACATTAAGTTAAACTAATCTAAGGACAACGCATACACCCATGCAACAGAGAGGACTCGAACCTCCGACGGCGAGCAACTTAGCGCTTCGCAGCAAAGCGCCTTGGAACGCTCGGCGAAAAACTGACGCATCAAAGGACATTGTTGAACATTTCCTCCTAAACCACTGGACCGATTTCAACCAAATTTGGTGCACATATTCCTTTCCGTGAGGTACCAATACTGTCGTGCTAAGAACCACATACGACACAAGGTTCAGGAGGTACAATGTCATAAACAATATAGTTATAAGAAACTGCCACATAAAGCGACGCGACTTTATTCACATACTGTATGAGAATGACAGTACTCACCGACTTGCAATCAATTTTAAACATAATTTCAAACCGTTATTGAACTTTTTTCGCTGATAACCGTAGCAAAATTATGAAAGAAAAAAAGTTTCTCGTTTACTACTTTTTCGCTGTTCATAGACTAAAACTACGGCTTTCGGTATGATGTTACAATTTATAAATTCTACACTACATATTCTACCCACAGGAAGTTTAATAGACAGTATACACACATACAGCAGAATGTACCTTCGAAATTGTATCACAGTACTACACGTAGTTATTGAGATATGGGGACATAAACAGTATTGTTCATAGAAAACCGTCCTATCATGCCCAAGTTTTAATCTATTACTTATTGACTACTAATTGTATTCGCAACAGATTTTACAGACATACAGCACTTATCCAAATGAAAGAAAACCTGAAAAATCATATAATTGTAGAACATATAAATCAATAAATATGAGATAGTGCGAATTTTATATGCCTTTTGTATTTTGATTACTATCTTTCTTTGTTTGGATACTGCACGTATAATTTTGACAGCTTTATTTCTTACATATTCTCTGAAAAATATAACACGCTTTTAGAACAAAGGAGATGGTCAGAGAGAGAAGGGATAAATAAGTAAATACCGTGGCAACGCCGGGTTTTAGCTAGTATATACAGGGTGTTACAAAAAGGTACGGCCAAACTTTCAGGAAACATTTCTCACACACAATGAAAGAAAATATGTTATGTGGACATGTGTCCGGAAACGCTTAATTTCCATGCTAGAGCTCATTTTATTACTTCTCTTCAAGTCACATTAATCATGGAATGGAAACACACAGCAACAGAACGTACCAGCGTGACTTCAAACACTTTGTTACAGGAAATGTTCGAAATGTCCTCCATGTATCCACCCTCCGTCGCATGGAATCCCTGATGCGCTGATGCAGCCCTGGAGAATGGCGTATTGTATCACAGCCGTCCACAATACGACCACGAAGAGTCTCTACATTTGGTACCAGGGTTGCGTAGACAGGAGCTTTCAAATCGCCCCATAAATGAAAGTCAAGAGGGTTGAGGTCAGGAGAGCGTGGAGGCCATGGAATTGGTTCGCCTCTACTAATCCATCGGTCACCGAATCTGCTGTTCAGAAGGAAGCGTACAAACACGTCGACTGAAATGTGCAGGAGCTCCATCGTGCATGAACCACATGTGTCGTACTCGTAAAGGCACATGTTCTAGCAGCACAGGCAGATTATCCCATATGAAATAATGATAACGTGCTCCAGTGAACGTAGATGGAAGGCCGGCCGCGGTGGCCGAGGAGACTGAGGCGCTCCAGTCACGGTCTGCACTGCCACTACGGTCGGGGGTTCGAATCCCCCCTCGGGCATGGATATTTGTGCCGTCCTTAGGATAAGCTAGGTGATAAGTAGTTTGTCAGTTTAGGGACTGATGACCCCCGTAGTTAAGTTCCATAAGCGTAACAAACATTTGAACATTTTTTCCGTAGGTGGAAGAACATGAGGCCCAATCAAGACATCACCAACAATTCCTGCCCAAACGTTCATATAAAATCTGTGTTGATGACGTGAATCGAGGAAGTACAGTACATACTAACGAAACAATTGGGTATTTTCACAATTGTCTGCACGAATTATTTCAATTTACATTTAAAGAGAAATACTAAAATGAGCTCTGACATGGAAATTAAGCGTTTCCGGGCACATGTCCACATAACATATATTATTTCTTTGTGTGTAAGGAATGTTTCCCGAAAGTTTGGCCGTACCTTTTTCTAACACTCTGTATATCTCTATTCTTATAAGACGAATTTGTTGTCTGTCTGTCTGTTTTCTTATTACTCAAGATCCTGACAACCAAATAACGTGAAATTTGGTACACGTACACAAAATTACATGGGGAAGGTTCTTAAAAAGGTTTCGTTCCATTTTTTGGAAAACCAACGGGAAAATTTGAAAAAAGTGAAAGTGCTTTTTCAGTGTGTCCGTATAAATCTATATCTTCGCACTGATCTTGATGAAATTTTGCACAACTGACCTTCAAAACAACAGGAAGGGCACTGTCTACATAAAATTTCGTTCAATGTATGGTGGAGAGTACGTATGGATTTCACCAAAAACCACAGTTTTGCTCCGATCTTGTGAAATTTTGTGGCCTGTTTCAGAGTGGGCAAAGACGAAAATCTGTTCGTACATACTACAAATGGAACTGCTAAAATGTTGTTTATGACATTGCTTTAACATAAATGTACCCTTGTATTACATGCAAATAAACGGTTTTGTACGCTTCTACAGAAAACCTTAATTTAAAGCTGGGTACTTGCAGCTAGTAGATAACATCAGAAGTTCAGTAAGACTTTTCGCGGATGATGGTGTAGTTTATCGAGAAGTCGGAACACTGGAAAACGGTATCTAAATGCAAGAGGATCTGCAGCGTAACGACGTATGGTGCAGGGGATGGCAACTGAGCGTCAACGTAAACAAGTGTGAAGTGATTCATAGCATCATAGAGGTGACAAGACGCTGCATGAGAGAGGTACGGGCTTCTGTCAAAATTCATTTCTCGAAGAGTCAACCAATATACTGCTTCCTTCTACGTATATCTCGTGAAGCGACCACTAGGATAAAATTAGGGAGATTAGCGCCCACACAGAGGCTTCCTAGACTAGGAAGTGACAATGGTACACAAAGTGCTTCATTGTGCCCCACACAGTGAGGTGGCTTATGGGTGTACATGTAAAGACAAATCGATGGTGTTGAACAGTTTGTTCATGTAAGAACATCGTTGACAATTTTAATTTAATTTATGGCTTGAAAATTATTTTCCAGTATGTTTTCATAGAATATTTTATTAATTAAATAATTTATAGTAATAATAATAGTTTTTTATTTATTTGCTATCGAGATAAATGTAAAATAAAAATGTTTATTTCATTCTCCTTTGACATACGAGTTCAACACCATCGAAATATTAATCTGCTTCCATAACTTTAATAAGGGTGATTAATGAAATTGTGTTTGGTCATTAAGGACTAAGATAGGCAAGCGAATCTTGTCCGGCATCATTGACAAGCACATCGATTTCAGACAGGTGAAGAATGGACGATATTGCCACATGTGCAACTTTCAAATGTAAACACACGTTATTGCGCACTACATACCATTTCTTCATTTCTTCAAACACCGACGTCTTCTGAGCAGCAAGGGCACTGCTTTATGCCGCTCTGTAGTATTCCTTGGCTTCAGCGGCGATACGCTTAGTTTTAAGCACTCGTAATTGAACCAAGACGTCTAACGTATCACACAACGTATTTGGCTCAAGCGCGAGTGCCTGAAACTAAATATAAATTAGAGTCATTGGATTCGAGCAGTCTATTATTACAAAGATCATGCAGGACAGAAACAAATCCAGCAGACACACAGGATTTAGGACATGCTTATTGGAACATTATTTCAGCAGACACTGCATAGTCAGTCAGATTGACTGCCAATTTAGTCTGATTCCGTTACTGGGGGCATCTGGTGGGGAATGGATGGAGGTAAGAGGGTATGAGTGCAGGGGTCTAGAGAGAGAGAGAGAGGGGGGGGGGAGGAAGCAGCCGTGTGGCAGAGCGGAAGGGAAGGTGGCAGCACATGTCAGTCACGCGCGCCTACATCTATATCTACATAATTACTTTGCGAATCACGTTTAAGTGCGTGGCAGCGGGTTCTTAGAAACTCTTTTATATCGTAACTAGTTGACCCATGCAAATAATTCGCACTCTATCCTGATAAGTCACAGATACGTAACATAGTAATGGAGAAGTGGCAGATGCAAGTACGTATTTTTATAAAAGATAATAAACTTGAATAGTAGTAACAAATATTAGTCTCAGAGTAAGGAAATTTATATAATTATATACGATTAATTGTGAAACACACAAAAGAAATCAGATGTTGACATTTTCATGTCCATTACATTTTTTGAAAATGTGTTTATTTTACAAAACTTCTTTGAAAACTAAGTTAGTACTTATAAAGTGATCAACGTTTGCTTTTTGCTCAAACATAAATATCACTGAATGAGCGAACTCGTGAAAGAACCATTTATAACAGTCCATGCGAAAAAACAGGTTCTGGTAAATATAATCCTACCCTTTGAAGCGTTTGACTTTGTGCTTTATTTATGGTCATAGCGAAGGCTACTTTTATTGGGAATTGTCTTCTTATCATTTGGAAAGGCATGGTTGGATGAGAAGGTGTGAGGATAATGCGGGGTATTAGCACAGTTTTATCGGAGTCAGTGAATTTAGCAGTGATAATGTTCAAAATGTTCAAATGTTTGTAAAACTTATGGGACTTAACTGCGGGGTCATCAGTCCCTAAACTTACAAACTACTTATGAACTAGCTTATACTAAAGACAGCACAAACATCCATGCCCGAGGGGGGATTTGAATCGCCGACGGGGAATGGCCTCGCGCATAGTAGCATAGCGCCTCAATGCGCTCGGCCGCTCCGCCGCGGCAGCAGTGACAATGTTCTCCCCTAAGTGAGTCACCACTAATCTTGCACCATTAATTAATCCCTGATTGACGTTAAGATTTACAATTAACATAATAAGCTGATACTCGGCGCGTTGGCTCACGGGAACAACCGTAAATACATGTCCCGTTTACGATTGTTCGCGGGGTAGGAACTTAGATTGTAAGAAAAGAACAAATTAAAAAAATAGTTTGTCAATACAATAACTTTGAACTATCTGTGTATTTTTCGTCATTAGTGGAGAACGAAACCTTTAAAATGATACCTCAATCATTAATTTTCGATGAGTAATACTGGAGATATGGCGTACCCACAAAAAGCACTGATGAGAAATAATAGATATGATTAGGGAATCAGGCGAGATATCACATTTTATTCAGAAATTGGTTACAATTGTAATTTGTGAGTGATACAGTACGATATTTTGCAGTGTCAACTGTTTACTTGAGGTTTATATGGCATTTACGTAGAGGGAGGTACCACCGTGGTGGAAAACTCACTCTCGTCGCCCTCTAATATGGAGAGTGATCACCTCGGACGGCCAGTGCAGTTGAACGCCTGTTTGGCACGGACAGTATGAGGTTATCAATCACCTCTTGAGGGATATTTGCCCATTCTCCCATGAGTGAATATCCAACTCAGTAAACGTTGCGGGAGGTGATGGTCTGGCTGCAATGCGTCTGACGAATGTAGCCAGACATACTCAGTCGGGTTGAAAACGGTGAACAAGCTGGCCATTTCATTCGTCTAATTTCTTCAGCTTCAGGCAAGTTGACCACAAGTGTAGCTCTGTGGGAATGAGCGTTATCTCTCTACCAGAAGGAACCCATCTCCTATGGAACCACCATTAGGCACAACGAAAGGTTGAAGGATCTCTTCTCTGTACCTCTGAGCAGTCAAAGCACCATTCTAGATGACATACAGGTCCGTACTTTCGCCAATACTGACTCCTGCCCCAAAATTCGTCCACCACCGTGATATGGTGATGTTTCCTGCACATAAGCAGGATTGTCCGAGTTCTACGATCTCTCCATATGAACACAAAATCTTAACTCATCTGTGAACAGAACCCGCCGTCATTCCTTACGACTCAAATCCTGTTTCCTTTGCCCAGTTTCTGCGGGCTAAACAGTGTAGTAGTTTTAATGGGACACAGACCATAAACCTCCATACGTAGAGGCCACATTCCCGAAGGCGATTTCGGACTGTTGATATTGCGCGGCCTGTTTGAGCCTGGAGAGTGCGTTGCTGCGGACTTATTCAACTATACGGCTGTTAACAGGAGATAACGGTCATCTTTTGCTGATATTCTCCGTGAACGACCTTTGCCTTGCCTTCTTTTAACGGTTCCTGCTGTCTGAAATCGCACCCAGGTCCTGGAAATCACACTTTGAGACACTCCAAGGCTGCAGCCCCCTCCCTCTTTGTATGTTCCTCTTACCTATGACTCTCCATGCCATAGTTTCTGGTAAGTCACGTTGTTGTCTCATTGCATTACCTGCTCACTACACTGCCTGAACTTATCTGCCTGCGTAATCCGTTTGGCAGAGTAAACACAAGTCAACACCAAAATACCTCAGCGGCACCTTCCCGTTGCTACAACTATCTCGGTTGCCGTAATGTTGTTGTCTGCGCTCCGCGCAAACGGCAGAAAGGCGTAGTAGAGCCATTGTAGTTCATTCTGCCGATGAGAATATTTGAGAACCGAGATATTTCAACTGATCCCCAAATTCTTTGACCAGTGTATTGCTCTGCCGTCCCAGTCTCTAGTAAAGCTCGAGAAAAAAGAACAACTGAATCTTCCTTTTTTCGATTTGGTCTCTTATTTTATTGTGATGATCATGTCTCCCGATGTAGGTGGGTGCTAGAAAAATATGTTCGCCGGCAGCGGTGGCCGTGCGTACTGCAGCGCGTCAGTCACAGTCTGCACGGCCACTACGGTCGGGGGTTCGAATCCCCCCTCGGGCATGGATATTTGTGCCGTCCTTAGTAGTAGCTAGTTCATAAGTAGTTTTTAAGTTTAGGGACTGATAACCTCGTAGTTAAGTCCCATAAGCTTAACAAACATTTGAACATTTGAAAATATGTTCGTATTTGGAAGTATTTAGGTAACAGGATAAGTACATCCAGGAACCACTACTTTCAACACTCTCTGACAAATAAGGATCCATGTTTCACTCACTTTTTTAAAACAAAGCTACCAGTAACACAAGAACTTACATCCACAGAAGAATGACTGACATTTTTATTACAAGGTAGAGAGATAATGCAAATTATGTTTAATACATATAAAGGAAGATAGATGTAGAAGCAACAGTTACATTTTTGAACAATATATTCTTCCCTTGTAACCGATAAACCGACCTGTAACACTTTTGTGTTGGTACGTCTGCAACTGAAATAGGGGACAACACCGGTAAGCGGCTTATCTCATTATCTCACTCTAAATGATCGCAAGGGCGCATTCAAGAACATCAACTTATCCAGAAGAGCGGGAGCTATGTCACGTGGTTCTAGTTGAGAAGATGGGCGCAAGATGGCACGAGCATACTGAAAATGGCCAATTTTTTACGTTATGCGGCAAAGCCCCTCTCTCACTAGACCCCTAGATTGTTACAGTTGGTTGTGAAAGTCTTCATTGTATGATACTTAAACTAAAACTAAGAAGAACCCAAACCCCTATACCCGAGGAAAGACCCGAAGCTCCAACGCGAGCGGTCACACCATCCGTAGCGTGGCGCTTCAGCAAATACTTATAAAGATAATAGGGGAAACTTGCCACGGAGTGTGCTCATCAAACGGCATCGCTTGCAGTCCCATCTGTTGGTTCGAGTTGTAGGCCATGTTTGCCTTCACATCTGTGATTCCGAATTTTATTTCTCTGCGTACGAAAATGACTTTGCAAGGTTTATATTTGTTAAGCCTTTTAAGATATTATGTTAGATGATATTCTTTTAAGTGTACGGCGGAAGAAACTGAAGTAATCGTCTCTGCCATGAACTACTTTGCAACACGTCAGCGCATCATGTCAGGCGAAAATTCAAGGAAAAAAAAAATCAACGTTTTACAAATTTGTAACGAACTGTTTTCGATCTATAAAGAGAAATAAAATTGTAGATAGGTCTCATTTCATACGACTGAAGATATCTTACATTCAGTGAAACGAAACGCGTGTGGTGAAAAACGATCGCACTTTTTGTAGTTGCGAAGACGGACAAATAACACGCTTCGTAATGTGCACAGTTCATTTGGATAGAATTCAAACTAAAATAACACAATATGAGACGTACCTTTTAACCGTATACATGAATGCAGTTTTCATGAGCAGTTAAGCAGCAGAACAGAAAGCCAAACACTGGAAATGGCAACGAAAATGTAAGACATTATTTTAATTTTCTGGTTAGCCTTGTGTTTCATAAAATATAATTTTTATTTAAACTCCTGGAAAATGAAAAAAGAACACCGTAACTCCACCGACCCAGCAGAGCGAAATTTTATTCACATTCTTCAGGATGTATACAATAGACGATGACACATACAGAGCCACACGCACATGAGTACAGTCACCAGAGCGTGACCAATATGTCGACGCTAGTACTTTGTATTACCTCTATTTACACAATGCAAGCAATGCAATTCACCCATGGAGACGATCTTTGAGGTGCCGGATGTGGTCTTTCTGAATGGCCTGCCATGTAGTTTCTGTCTGGTGCTTCTTATTGAGCAGTTTTCGTGACGATCGTGAGGACCGCGCGAGATGACGTTCCATCCGGGACTAAACAAGCTCAGAGAGGAAGACAGATCTGGCAATCGTGTTGACAGGGGTAATTGACGTACAGCATGAAAAGCACGTTGGGTGGTACCGGATAAGTCTGGACGTGCATTGTCCTGTTAGAAAAGCATATCGGCTTGCAGATGCATGAAAGGTACGAAGACGTCTTCAATAATGGTTTGAATGTACCATGCACTGTTCATTGTTCCCTTGATGATCACCACAGGAGAAAGGGTAGTGCAGGATATGGCTCCCCACACCGTGATGCACAATCATGCGAGCTGTTGAGGCGTCTTGCGCTCACGCCCCAACATCATTCAGCCGTCTCTAGTGGTGTCGCGGTAGGCGCTTACGTAAGGACGAATGGGAACGTGTCGTGTTGAGTGGTGAGAGTCTGCCTCGGTGCCAATGATGGTCGTATGCGTACGTGGCATCGTGCAGGGGAGCGTGAAAATCTAGTGTACGCGACAGAAGCGATGCGGGGCATCATGGTGTGGGCCGTTCTCCTCTGGTGATCGTCGAGGCAACATTGAACAGAGGGCGGTAGAGTGAGACCATCATTTAACCCTTTTTGTTAACGTTCATGCACCAACAAAGCGATATGCTCTTCCAACAGGAGAATGCACGTGCATACGTATCCCATAACATGCATCGTGCTAGTCAATGAATACGTGAGCCACACTGGCCAGCACGATCCCCCGATCTGTGCCCCATTGAGCATGTTTGGAACCAGATGAAACGTCATCATGTGCGGTCTGCATGACCGACACGAAATTGGCCCTAACTGAGGCACAAGGTGAAAATTGCATGATAGGCCATTTCGCGAGACTACTTCAGCATCTCTACGATCGTCTTTGTGGGAAAATTGCAGCTTGCATTGCTGAAAAAAAAGGGGGATATAGACGGTACTAGCGTCGACTTTGCGGACGCTCTGGTGACTGTACTCACGTTAGTTGGGTTTGTCTGTGTGATCTTGTATGTATACTTCTTCAAGAATGGGTCAATAAAATTTCCTTACATCTACATCTACATGGGATACTCTGCAAATCACATTTAAGTTCCTGGCAGAGGGTTCATCGAACCACCTTTATACCTTTCATTTCCTATTCCATTCTCGGAACAACGCGCAGGAAGAAAGAACATCTGAATCTCTTCGTTGGAGCTCTGATTTATCTTATTCCGATGATTATTTCTACGTATGTAGGTGGGAGTCAACAATATATTTTCGCATTCGAAGGAGAATGTTGGTGATTGGAGTTTCGTAAGTAGCCCACGCCGCAGCGATAAGCACCGTTGTTGTAATGATTCCCATTCCTGGTCTTATATCATTTCCGTGACGCTGTCT
This sequence comes from Locusta migratoria, assembly GCA_026315105.1. Classification (NCBI taxonomy): domain Eukaryota; kingdom Metazoa; phylum Arthropoda; class Insecta; order Orthoptera; family Acrididae; genus Locusta; species Locusta migratoria. Next base: position 555,939,333 of record CM048744.1, read on the forward strand.
CCCCTGTATCGTGACAATACAAAACGATCTGCCCTTCTTTGGACTCTTTTCATGTCCTCCGTCAAACCCACGTGATAAGGATTCCACACTGGGCAGCAATACTCCAAAAGAGGACGGACAAGCGTCGAATCCTTGGTGTTCATTTTTCTTGTTCCAGGAGTGTAAAAACAGCTGATAGTGCAGGTATTGTGGTAATGTTTCTAAAGCCTCGTTTACGCTTTAAATCAAATGAAACTTTCTGTTATTAATCGCGATTTGTTTAAAAACTACACTCAATGAACAAATTATATTTACTCTTGGCTTTAGAAACTCTTATTTCTGAAATCTTTATCCACAAAGTAGCCTGGGCATGATACATAGATTTTATTCAAATGCTTTGGGCCCCTCTTTCTCAAAATTTTATCTAAGTCATCTCTTCGATTAGAAATAACCCACTGCCCATATATATATAAAAAAGGTACATCAAAGCGTTAAAGACATTGTTTATTAAATGTAAAGGATCTCAGTAAAAGTAATAGTAGCCTCCGTAAACTACCACAATTAGATTTGTCTACTTTTCGGGAACCACAAGAAAGATTTTGGAGTGCCTCGCTGTCTGTAGTAAACTATTACAACCAATGTAGCACATATCTCTTTCCAACCATTTCCTACTTCTATAAAGTACTCTGACGAATGATGTAACAGTCTGACAGTGTTAACCGGCCGTCCACTCCCAGTTTTAGTTTACAACTCACGCCGCTAAAAGATGCCCCAGAGCGCAGTCGCACTTTTGAGCGAAGCGTTTCCGCTATTAACTTTATAAGCTGTTCGGCTCCAGACCACACGGCCATTCCCACGCTATCCTCTTGATAGCAAAGTCATTAAGGGGGGACACTGCAATTCATGAAGGTACTTCTTTTTTAGGCTAAGATCAGTGTCCAGTGAGAAGCTCAGGCAGGCAGGTGCTAAAAATGTTGAAAAATCAAATATTTCTCAGAGAAGTAAAGTAAAAAATAATGTTAGCATTTTTCACCAGAATATTGGGGGACTAAAGAATAAAATAGATGAGCTTTTAGTTTGTTTAGATGCTATAGAAACTGATAATGTAATAGATATACTATGCCTGTCTGAGCATCACATTGTCACCGGTATGGAAAATGTGAATGTCAGTGGATATAAATTAGTCTCAAATGTAAGTAGAGATAATAAGATAAGAGGAGGAGTTGCCATATATGCCAAAAGCTATCACAGTGTAAAAAATTTAGAAACAAAAAAGTTTTGTGTAGAGCAGCATATTGAAGCATGTGCCTGCCAGCTTAAACTTAATGATGATTATCTTATAATTGTAACAGTATATAGGTCCCCTTCAGGGAACTTTCAGTTATTTCTGGAAAACTTGGATGCCTTGTTGTGCTATCTGTCAGATAGGGGGAAGCAAATTATTATTTGTGGTGATTTCAATGTAGATTCACTGAAAGAGTGTAATAGGAAGAAAGACCTGGAAGTCTTACTTGGCTCATTCAATCTGACATCCGTTATTGATTTTCCTACTCGGGTAGTAAAGGACAGCAGTACATTGATAGATAACTTTTTTATAGACCAAGATAAGTTTAACAACATAAATGCTTGTCCCATTGAGAATGGTCTATCGGATCATGGTGCACAGCTAGTAACAGTATATGAAATAGCTCCGTTCAGTAATTCGAAACTGTCCACCAGAATAGTGCGCTCGATTAATGACTTAACAACTAAAAATTTCAAAGAAAGTCTACAGCAGTTAGACTGGGATGAGGTTTACAAGGAACCTGATGTTAATTTAAAATACAATTTATTTCACGATACATTTGTAAGGGTATTTGATAACTGTTTCCCCAAGAAATGAGTAAAATTTAATTCTAAGAAACCATGCAAAAAACCATGGCTTACTAAAGGTATAAAAATATCGTGTAACCGAAAAAGGGAACTATATCTGTCCGCAAGAAAGAGTAATAACCCAGAAACAATAAAATATTATAAAAGCTACTGTGCTACATTAAGAAAAGTTATTAAAAAATCAAGAAGCATGTGCATCATGTCTGAGATTAGCTCCTCTGATAATAAAATTAAAACAATTTGGAATATTATTAAAAGGGAGACAGGGCAACCAAGAGCAGAGGAAGAGGGTATTACCATCAAAACAAATGAAAACTTTATCAACAAAAAGTCAGAAGTTGAAAACATTTTTAATGATTACTTTTTAAATGTTGTGGAGAAAATAGGATCTAAATGTTCATTAGAAGGAGCAAGGCAATTAATGGAAGAGGCCATACCCACACAATTTGATACAATTGAAATTCCACCCACCTCACCTTCAGAAATTAGGAAAATAATAAACTCTCTCAAGAGTAAACGGTCATATGGAATTGATGGCATTTCCAGCAGGGTATTAAAAACTTGTTCCCAGGAGATAAGTAGGATTCTCAGTCATATTTGTAATAGCTCATTAAAGCAGGGTATTTTCCCAGATAGACTGAAATATGCTATAGTTAAACCTTTGCATAAAAAAGGGGATACATACGATGTCAACAACTACCGGCCCATCTCACTTCTGACAGCTTTATCAAAGATTTTTGAAAAAGTTATGTATTCTCGAATTGCTTCACATATTAGTATAAATAATGTTCTAACAAAATGTCAGTTTGGTTTTCAAAAAAGCTTTTCAACTGAAAATGCTATATACACCTTCACTGATGAAATATTAAATGCTTTGAATAACCGGACATCACCAGTAGGGATTTTTTGTGATCTTTCAAAGGCGTTTGATTGTGTAAATCATGGGATTCTTCTAGATAAGCTTAAGTATTGTGGTATGAGTGGGACAGTGCACAAATGGTTTAAATCATACTTAACTGGAAGAGTGCAGAAAGTTGAAATAAGCAGTTCACATGATGTAGATGACACAATTAATTCTTCTAACTGGGGAGTTATTAAAAATGGGGTCCCACAAGGTTCGGTCTTGGGTCCTTTGCTGTTCTTAATATATATTAATGACTTGCCATTCTACATACATGAAGATGCTAAGCTAGTACTTTTTGCTGATGATACAAGTATAGCTATCACACCTGACAAACAGGAATTAACTGATGAAATTGTAAATGATATCTTCCAGAAAGTCATTAAGTGGTTCTCTACAAATGGACTCTCATTAAACTTTGATAAAACCCAGTATATACAGTTTCATACAGTAAATGGCATGACACCATTAATAAATTTAGACTTTGAACATAAATCTGTAGCTAAGGTAGAATATTCAAAATTTTTAGGTGTTTGCATCGACGAGGGACTGAATTGGAAGAAACATATTGAAGATCTCCTGAAACGTCTGAGTTCAGCTACTTATGCTATCAGAGTCATTGCAAAATTTGGTGATATAAATCTCAGTAAATTAGCTTACTACGCCTATTTTCATTCACTGCTTTCATATGGGATCATATTCTGGGGCAATTCAACATTGAGTAAAAAAGTATTCATTGCACAAAAGCGTGTAATCAGAATAATTGCTGGAGCCCACCCAAGAGCATCCTGCAGACATTTATTTAGGGATCTAGGGATACTCACTGTAGCTTCACAATATATATATTCACTCATGAAATTTGTTATTAACAATCCGACTCAATTCAAAAGTAATAGCAGTGTGCATAGCTACGACACTAGGAGAAAGGATGATATTCACTATTCAAGGTTAAATCTAACTTTGGCTCAAAAAGGGGTGAATTATGCTGCCACAAAAGTCTTTGGTCACTTACCAAGTAGCATCAAAAGTCTGACAGATAGCCAACTAGTATTTAAAAAGAAATTAAAGGAATTTCTGAATGGCAACTCCTTCTACAATGTAGATGAATTTTTAGATAAAACATAAAAAAATATATATATAAAAAAAAATTTAAAAAAAAATTACAAAAAAAATTCTTAAAATATAGATTGTCAAGTATAGACATAATTTACTAAACTGACACGTTCCACATCATTACGAAATGTCGTATACATGATCTAAGGAACAAGTATTAATCTAATCTAATCTAATCTAATCTCTAACACAAGGTTATACGTAGCTCTCGTGTTTTGAACCCTGAAACACGATAAGAGCCTGTGCCAACGGTGGTGCTCCTGTATTGTTTTTCAATACGCTAATGTGACGGAGCGCCGATCCGGGTGCCAACAGCCTAACAGAGAACGAAAAGTAACTAGAAAGCGAGTCGCATCCAGTTTATAAACTCGCGCCGTCGCTCACGAATACGTACAAAGCGGAGGCAACGGGCGGGTGGAGTGCGAGGGGTCGCCAATATAAAGCCGCGGAGTATTTAGCGACGAAACAAGTCGGCTGTGTGTGTCGGCGGCAGAATGTCCGCTATGGACGAGGGCAGCCTGGCGAATTTTGCGCCAACCAATACCGTGGCAGCAGCCGCTGGATGGTGGGGGGGGGGGAGGGGGGGACGTCGGCGGCCGTCTGGAGCGACAAAGCGACGGCGAGCGACGACCCTGCTGTGCGGCCGCTGCCCGCCGGCTGGGAATATTTTTCTGAGTCTGCGCAGTCAGCCGCTGCTGCTGTCTGGGTTGAATGCGGCGCGCCTCGCGTCCTTGTCACCCGCTCTCTGCCCATACGACTATAGTCGAGCCGCCGAAACAACGACCCTGACAGTTCGCGCACGTGGGCCGCAGAGGCTGGGGGGAGGGGGGGGGGACACTCTAGCACCACAACCTGAACTCTGGAATTCGTAAACGTTGCCGGGGTAAAGCCCGTTTTAAACGATCAACGAACGTGTAATAGATTCTACATCTACATCTACATAGATACTCTGCAAATCACATTCAAGTGCCTGGCAGAGGGTTCATTAACCACTTTCATAACTTTTCTCTACCGTTCCACTCTCCAATAGCGCGCGGGAAGAAAGAACACCTAAATCGTTCCGTTTTAGATCTGATTTCTCTTATTTTATTGGGATGGTCAGGTGGGTGCTAGCAAAATATTTTCACATTTAGAACTAAAAGTCGGTGATTGAAACTTCGCAAACAGATCACGCCGCAATGTATAACGTCTTTCTTTTAATGATTTCCACCCCAATTCTTGCAACATTTCCGTGACGCTCCCCCCCCCCCCCCCCCGTAACGTGATAAAACAAAACGAGCTGCCCTTCTCTGAACCTTCTCAATGTCTTCCGTCAGTCCCACCTGGTGAGGGTCCCACAAGGGGCAACAGTACTCCAGGAGAGGACGCACAAGTGTGATGTATGCAGTCTCTTTGGTGGAGCTGGTGCATCTTCGAAGCGTTCTGCCGATGAAACGTAACCTTTGGTTTGCCTTCCCCACAATATTTTCTGTGTGTTCTCTCCAGTCAAAGTTGTTCGTAATTGTAACTGCTAGGTATTTGGTAGAATCTACGACCTTAAGGTTTGACTGATTTATCGCGTAATTAAAGTTCAGCGGATTTCTTTTAGTGGTCATGTGTATTACTTCACACTTTTCGTTATTTAGTGTCAATTGCCAATTTTCGCACCATGCAGAAATTTTGTCTAAATCGCTTTGCAGTTGCTTTTGATCCTCAATTGACTTCACTAACCGATAAACGACAACATCATCCGCGAACAGTCTAAGGGAGCTATTCAGATTATCTCCTAAATCGTTTATAAACACGAGGAAGAGTAGGGGACCTATAACGCTTCCCTGTGGAACGCGAGATATCACTTCTGTTTTACTCGATTGATAACAAGTTGCGTTAATGGCGACCGTCAGTCGTTTGGACGGCTGCACTAGTATGATCACGCTAGTATCGAAGCGCGATAATTATAGCCATAAAGAAATAGGGCCCGTTCTAAATTCGGTACTAGTGGGTTCACTGCGCATGTGGGAGCTAGTAGCTGTCAGCTGCAGTCACCGCTCCAGTTAGTCCGCCATTTTCCTTCGTATTTACGTATATTTTGCGTTATGTTGAAGTTTATGATCAGAATGTATTCCAAAATGTATTTCTAATGACGGCATTCACACTGTCCGTCACCAGACCGTCACCTAACGTCAATGTCGTGTTAAGCATTCTCGAGAAGATTGTTTTGATTGAACGGTCGTCTGCTGACATCGGAAGTTAACGTATTTTCGTCAGGCGATTTTCATATTGTAGTCGACAATTACACGGTTTGCACGCAAATTTGTCTTATTAATCTTTAGTTTATTATTATACTTTGGTTTAGCGGTAAATTGCAAATGTTTCATGAAGACTTAAATATTTATGTCAAATATTGTCCACCGAAAAGCGAGGTCGTATGCCTACATCTGAAACCGAAAAATGGTTTATGTTTTGCAATATCGTAACAGAAAAGACTGAAGCCAATTGTTTATTTGAATAACATTGTACTTCGATGATGCGATTTTCATTAAATAGCATTTTAAATGAAAAAATCAGTCCAAATGAAAGACAAAAATTTAGTTGTGCATGACGTTATTAACAATATCAGTGGGCAAATCGTAGTAGATAAAGTAAAGAAGGTCTATTTACGCTCTTATAAATATGGCTTGATGTGTTCATATTTTTTTTTTTTTTTTTCTCTTCAAAATAGATGTGAATGTTTTGAAATGTTGTTTCACTTCCCAGAACTTTACCACACTAAGTTGACCAAAAACATAGACTGCAAGGTTTTCTTTGGCTGTCAATAATATTTAGCGTTGTTTCCTCAATTCCAGTATTAAACTATGACTTCCTACATAACAAATCGCCTGTTATAACCCTACTTTCAACATCGGGTATTACTGTTCGATTACGTTTATCGTCTAAACATGCTGCCACAAGATCTTGCTTGAGTTTGTAGTTCAGGACTAGTACGCTAGGAGCGCTTCAGTAGACTATTATCTATCTTGTTCACCTTCGTTCATCGTTTAAAAAGAGCTTAACGGTGCCGCGTTGCCAAGGTCGCACAGGGTGGCGTGCTTCAGTCGCTGCAAAGCATCTGTCGCGTGTTCATCGTTTGTCTCGTTGTGTTACAAAAACGAAAGCCGAATAATCCTTTATGAAATTGATACAATTGCTGAAGAAAGTGGTCACAGAGGGTTCGCCTTCCACCATATCATTGCCATTTCAATGCAATAGAACTCGTGTGGGCTCGGGTGAAATCGTACGTTGCAGAAATAATAAACGTTTTTCATTAACAAAAGTAGAATTCTTAGTTCGAGAAGCATTGGGCAGTATTACTCCCACAAAATGGAACAATGTTGTCACACATACGTGGCACCTCTTAGAAGAGGCATGGGAACGAGAAGGTACACTAGAAGAACGGGTAGAAGAATTAATAATGACATTAGGGGACGATAGTAGCCGTAGCAGCGGTGCATTGCACATGATGCTGGCCGCGACTGATTTTTAATGTATAGCTTGTTTCGCAACAAAGATCATTTACTGAAAAATTACGTTATTTTATTTCTACTTCTGTGACCAATAGACTAGCTGTCGAAACTGATCTGATAATATTACTCAGACACTATACTATGGCAGTCACAGCGACCATAAACGAATGAGACAAAAACTCTTTTTATGTAAAAAAAGACAAATCATTTCACTGGAAAAGGCGGTTTTACTACTTGTAAATTGGTAGTCCTTACTTGTTTACCCTCTCGGCAGACTGCCACGATACAGTGCCCGAGTAATAACAGCGAGTCTGTGGAAAATAGTTATAGAAGATGAACTATATAAACAAAATTCTTCAGCTAGCGAACTTTGGCTAAAGACTAAATGATATATTTAATGGAATACTGGAACATATGAAGTTTTAACTCGACATATATTTCTAACCTTTTCTTTTTAACTGAAAAAGAGTGTTTTTCATTACTTCGTGATTGTTCTCGTTCGTTCACGCTTTATTAGTACATAGTAGTGGTCCCAAAATTTTCGGACGTGATATTCGTATGCCGGCGACCGACACGGAGTAACAACAAACAGTATTGGCAACGTAGCCGCTAGCTGTCAGAGTCGTTCTATACACCCAGGGCAGGCCTTAACCCTGGCGGCCACACCAGAGGCCTCTGAGGCAAAGATGCTCACTCAGACCTGTCTTAATCCTGCTCCAACACAGCTGGAGGGGACGTGACTCGTATGTAAACCTCCTCTAGTTAGTTGTCTCTGAGCTGGTGTACAGAGCACAACACTTCCGCCCCTTGCCGGCCCGTTCAGGTAAACAATTAGGCCTCCGAGACGTCCATAACTTTAAAAAAACCGAGCGAAAGGGCGACACAACGGTCAAACAAAACTATTATCCCGATCTGAGTTTATGTTGACGCTTTCTGAACACCTTGGACGAGTACCGAGCGAGGTGGCGCAGTGGTAACGCACTGGACTCGTATTCGAGAGGACGGTGGTTCAAATCCACCTCCGGCCATCCAGATTTAGGTTTTTCGTGATCTCCCTAAATCACTCCATGCAAATGCCGGGATGGTTCCTTTCAAAGGGCACGGCCGATTTCCTTCCCCCTCCTTACCCAAAAACTCCGAGCGTTAGCTCCGTCTCTAATGACCAAGCTGCCGACGGGACGTTAAACCCTACGCTTCCTCCTCCTCCACGTTGGACGAAGGCTAGGCTTGACACACCAATTCTCCGTGACCTACGGGACAGTATCTACAAATGCCTAAACACGACCACCTGCAGAGGCAGCTCGTGAGCAAGGAGCTATTCTCAAAAGATCGTATTGTAAGTCTTGTGACTAAAAAAAAAAAAAAAAAAAAAAAAAAAAGATTTCTGTAAGTTGCCAATGTGTGGTCAGCACCACAAAAAAAATTTGTACAAATTGTGCCGGTAAATAATGAGAGACTTCCGCTTATTTTGTGATACCGATTTTATTGTAGCAACATATAAAAAAAATGTTCAAATGTTTGTAAAGCTTATGGGACTTAACTACGAGGTCATCAGTCCCTAAACTTACAAACTACTTATGAACTACTTACGAACTAGGACGGCACAAATATCCATGCCCGAGGGGGGATTCGAACCCCCGACCGTAGTGGCCGTGCTGACCGTGACTGGAGCGCCTTAGTCTCCTCGGCCACCGCGGCCGGCAACATATAAAAAAGTCAAGATCGTTAATCATCAATTTTTATTTATGACGACCGCTGAACTATGTCAGCATCATCTGGTCCAATAAAATCATTTTACAAGGCCATAATCTTGTAATGTCAATCGGTTGCCAAATAACATAATTTACAGTGCATGGGTGCACTATGTCATTATAATAAAACATAATTATCACTGTGAGTGATAATTGTTTGCTATTGTCACTCACAGTGATAATTATGTTTTATTATAATGACATAGTGCACCCATTATCACTGTGAGTAATTGGATCGCCTCCTAGAACATAAACAAAATAGTGATTTTAGTTTTAAAATTTATTAATTGTAGCTGGTTTTCGAAAATGATGGATTTTTTGCGTTATATGAAGTTTAGACTACTATTGTTTCATTTATGAGAGTTTGGTTATTTTGTTTTGTGGTATCTGAGGAAATATATATTTCTTTTATGTTATTCAAGGTTTTTTAATGTATTATACTCTCATCCTTATCATGACATTGAATTTGTTAAAGAGTTTTCCATTATTATATATCGTGTGGGCGTCTGAGGCCTATGGTGTGGCCAAGACGTAGGAGCCTGGTGGTGTGGCCCACAGGGTTAAGCCCCTTTTACACGATCGACGTTCTTGTCTCAAAAGGGGAGGCCAAGACGTCTGGAACGCGGATTTACTGCAAACTTCGTACACTCGTAGTACTCCATGAGGACAACAAAATGTGTATAAGCAGTAGCGCGTACTTCTCAAGCGTTATTGAGAAAATCGCAAGATAATTTCGGTCGGTGTACCTTGTGTACCTTGTGTACCTGTGCGTGGCCGTTTTTGTCACGAAGCGACTGCAGCCGTGGCTCAGCGCGCCCGGTCAGGGGGCTAAACGCTCTCTGTAGTAAAAAAGCTGAGCCAAATAATAAACGAACGACCAAGATGAAACTGAACCAACGACCGCAAAAAATAGATCTAGCTTAAGAGAGTGAGAGATAGAGAGATGGGCGCTGGATCGAATCCCGTTAGTCATCAACTTTTTTTTTAACATAAGTCATATTCGTTAATATTTATATTATAATTGATATAACGAAAAAATACGTGTAATCAGATGTACTTTTATTAAATTTACAATGTTATTTACGGTTAAAGTCGTACCTCCGAAATCTACATCTACATAGATACTGTGCTAATCATATTTAAGTGCCTGGAAGAGGGTTCATTAACCACTTTCATAACTTTTCTCTACCGTTCCATTCTCTAATAGCGCGCGGGAAGAAAGAACACCTAAATCGTTCCGTTTGGATGTGATTTCTCTTATTTTAGTGGGATGGTCATGTCTCCCTAAATAGGTGGGCGCTAGCAAAATATTTTCACATTCAGAAGTAAAAGTCGGTGATTGAAACTTCGCAAACAGATCACGCGGCAATGAATAACGTCTTTCTTTTAATGATTTCCACCCCAATTTTGTGACATGGCAAAAGAAATAGAATACCGAGAGTATAGATGTTTTTCATTTTCACAACCGAAGCAAAGAATAAATACTTCCTTTGAAATATTGTTATGGAGACGTATGTAATGAAGAGTCTCTAACATAGTTTTATTACTCGACTATCACTATATAGTTGAAAAGAAATTACAATTTTTCTCTTAAAGATACCGTGCGCAGCAGCTCAGGAGGGACTTACAAGGAGCTTCAAGTTGATAAACTTTTTAAAGCCCTCTGAAGTTTTCGTGACGCTGAGATCGCGTGCACCTGCGGCTAAATCGCTCAAGGGGAAACCAGGTGCAAACATTATCGAGAGGGAATGATTAAATTCGAAAACAGTACAGATTTATGTCTCCTGTGATTTAGCTAAATTAAGTAAATATAACGACGATTCCTCACAAACAACTCTCCCGTACCTTTATTTACCTACTCTGGTACTACCTCATAAATGTTTTCAACGTCTTCTCCTCGTAGCTCAATTGTCAGCGTTGATAACTACCACGCGGGGGACTCGGATTTGATTCCAAGCAGCGGACTGGGTGTTGTGTGTTATTTTCATCATCGTCGTCATCCAAGTGGCGTCGAGTAAAACGACTTGCACTAGGCGGCCGAACAATCCGGGCCAAAAATGGCATACTATCATTTCGTTTCCTATCCTCAGTGCTGCCGACACTCGCTAGTCTTTCTTGCAGCTTCCAAATATTACGAGCAGAAAACGCAGCTGCGGAATTACTTCGTTCTGCACTTAGCAACTCTTTTTCTATGGGAAGCTGTCGTCTTCTAATATGAGTACGTTTTGAAGGCCCGGTCTTTTTCCACAAAAATGTAAAATGTGTGTTTTATAAATTGTAAATATTCTCTTTTAGTAATCAGACCGTAAATAGCTGTCTTACTCCGACAATACAGCACGGCAGAGTGATACAGAGCGTCATACCTCTGTATTAAATTACAAACGTGACTCTGACTCGCCACTTAAACTAAAGCCACTCCCATGTCCCAGCTATGTGTAGTGCCTGTTAAGCTCTCCACCAAGAGAGTTTATCCACTTACAACTTACTGTTGGCCTCTGCAGTTAAAGCAGCTCACTACATAACCCTATAAAGGTACCTCTTGTCACACACTGCAGCTAACAACATTTAATATTTTGTGATACATTTTCTTCTAAGCCCATACACACATTAATCGATTTTATTTGAAATTTTTACTACCAGAGTGGATTGGCAAGAGAGAACGAACAAACACAAATCTTAGCTGTCTCGGGAACGGCTCTAACGATTTTCGATGAAATTTTGTATCTACAATGTTTTTTTCTTTTGAAATTGACCTACATATTTGAATTTTTGTAAAAACGAGATTTTCCAAAATTACACACACACACACACAGACACACACACACACAGACACACACAAATATATATATATATATATATATATATATATATATATATATATTTTAAAGTAAGTACCGTTTTGAAATTAAAAAAAGAGGTGCTATCTCGATAATTTTATTTTTATAGGAAAGCCTGTAACTTAATCTACTTTTCTACATAATTTCCGTCAATATTGGGGCACTTGTCAGGGCGTTGTATCAGTTTTTGAATACCCTCCTCATAGAAGTTTGCCGCCTGACTTGTTAACCACTGGATCCCAACTGTTTTGACTTCGTCTTCGTCTTGCTCGATCACAATGCCATACAAAACACTACGAGAAACGTTAGGAGCCGGCCGCGGTGGCCAAGCGTTCTGCGGCGCGCCAGTCAGTCTGCCACTACGGCCGGGGGTTCGAATCCCCCTTCGGGCATGGATATTTGTGCCGTCCTTAGTGTTAGCTCGTTCGTAAGTAGTTTGTAAGTTTAGGGACTTATAACCCCGCAGTTAAGTCCTATAAGCTGTACAAACATTTGAAACATTTTTTTGAATTACTTCGTTCTGCACTTAGCAACTCTTTTTCGATGGGAAGCTGTCGTCTTCTAATACAAGTACATTTTGACGGTCCGGTCTTTTCCACGAAATGTCAAATGTCTGTTTTATAAATTGTAAATATTCTCGTTTAGTAATCAGACCGTACATAGCTGTGTCTTACCAACACCACCTAGAAGACAAGGCCTTACAACAGGCCGTGCCTACGTCACACTTAGAGGCCCCGGCCGTCACCTCACTGGCTGTTGGCTGGGGCACGCCCACCGACGCGCAGCGGCCGGCCAGTCAGATGGCGGCCGGGGCTCTACGTGTGACGTAGGCACGGCCTGTTGTAAGGCCTTGTCTCTAGGTGGTGTTGGTCTTACTCTGACAGTACAGCACAGCACAGAAGATAGGTATTAAATTACGAATATGACTCTGACTTGCCACTTAAACTAAAGTCACTCCCATGTCCCAGCTATGTGTAGTGCCTGTTAAACTCCACACCAAGACAGTTTATAAAAGAGAATGTTCAAAAGTTTCTATAGCTTGATCGGTCACAATGCCAAACAAGACACTACAAGAAACGTTAGGAAAGTCGTCCCGCAAGGAGTAAATCGAAAAGCGTCTGTTTTCTCTCACCTTATTGTTCACTTCCTGCACCAAACTTTCATTAACAACTGGAGGACTCTCACTCCGTTGTTCATCATGCACATTTGTGCGACCATCTTTAAATGCTGTCACCCACTTTCTTACCATTCCATCACTCATAATGTTTTTAGGCCTTTAGTACTAAGAAATCTTATAACAGCCCGTACTTAACAGTCGGCGAGGCTCACGATTATCGAAGGCATCTTGAACACTCAGTACACAACGTAAACCACGAAGAATAAGACTGTAATGCCGTCAGTGCGTAGACAACGGATGTAGGTACTAAGTGCGCATAAAATTATTGAGATATCTTGGCACGTCTCTTTTTAATTTCAAAACGGTACTTACTTAAAAAACATGTCTCGTATATTTCGTGTTTTTCGGATCACAGAAGATATGTTAGCCTCGAAAATGTGTTGAGTAGCACTATGTACCAATATCTAATAGAAAAAAAAAATTACTGAGCAACGCTCGCTCACCCGATATTTTTAATAAAACGAGACAGAGAGATGAAACAATTTTAAATTGCAAATATTGATACGGCATCAAACGGTTATCGAGCCTTAGTATTTTAAATACGGATGATTTCGAATAGGACTTGCGCAACTAGGGTTTCATCGAAGGTGTTTACATACAGTTCATCTACCTCAGGAAGAGAAAATATCGATGATTATTGCATGTTGTCAGTATCGATACTGGCAAGGTATCAGTCCCGAGATTTTCAAGACTTTATAGTTTTCATTCATGGTGACAAATTTACAGTGCTCTTATAATTTTGACGAAATTATTCGCAATTGCGATTTTTTAACAGCTACATTGTATTACGCGTAAATGTTTTACCAAATGTTGACATACGAAAATTTGTGCGCGGCCGGGACACGAACCCGGGTTTCCCGCTTTTCGCGAGTGGTCGCCTTAACAGCTAGGCTACCCGAACACGATTCCAGGACCGACCCAAACTTCCATATGCCACACTGACTACGTCTGTAGCAGTCAGCCACTGCGGTAATATCCCTGACTAGAGCAATGACAACAAATACTTAAGTTACAATTTTGAATTCTTGTATTACCACATGTTAAGCTATTAGCCAATCTCTGCTAACGCTTGATAATGGTAAATGACCGAAAACGATAGCATTGAGAATTAATAAACACAGCTGTGGTCAATATGCCGTTCTGCAATTATTTCAAAGCTGTTATGCCCCATCTGTTCACATTGCTTGTAAACCTATTGGACCTAACCGCTATGGTAATCAATTCCTAGACTTAGAAATAACTTAACTAACTTACAATGAGGACAACACATACCACCCATGCCCAAGGGAGGACTCCCGATGAGAACGACCGCCCAGTCTGTAGCTTGACGCCTTAGACCACGCGGCCATTTCGTACGACCCAAGAACACTGAGTGAATGTAGTCACTGGTGCAGGCGTGTTCATCAAGCCACAAAAATGTTTGGCCTTCTGTGCCATCTAAGAATGCGACAGCGTAACACGATCTTATATTCAGTTTATATATTTTCTCGTTTAGAGCTGAAGTCTTGAAATGAGATTCGTTTTTAAAAACGTCACACAAAATGTGCATATTACAATGCAATTCTGTCACTGTCATAATGCAGTCTAAGGCCCTTTCATACACAATGATATTTACATGGAACATTACTAATAAGATAAATTACTTCTAAATCAAATGACCGAAATCCACTAGTAAACTAGTCTTTGGTATTGTACACAGCATAAACAATTACTTCATTAATTTTCTTCTTCGATGGACTCGGTGATTTCATAGAAAATAGTTATTCCCAGTAGGTAGCAGCAAGTGTAATACTTTAAAAAAAAATTCTTGTACCCTTTACACGTGAAATTTGATACTTACTCCTCTTTTTGAATAAGGGTCCACTCTTACGACCCATTTAGAGCAAAAAGTGTTGATACGCAAAATTAAAAACCGAAATAAGTTTGTAGAATGTACCCTTAAAAACCACTTTTAAACAAAGGAACAAGTAAGGATAATCTTCCTCTAAGTCTTCTAGAGTAATCTGTATTCGTTTCAATTGTTTAAACGCAAAAATTAACACACAAAAAGTTCTAACGTATTGAAGGTGTGTATCTCATCATAGACAGAGTAGGCGTGGTATGTGCAACGCCCAAAGAAACTTTTTGGAAACATATTTCTATCCAGAATTCAATTATGAAAACCATTATTATTCTTAAAGAATTAATATAATAAATTACGCAATAAATTTTTAAATTTTTTCGAAGTTTCACCCTACGTCTGCCTACGGTTTTACACGCCACGTAAGTTCAGGATGCAGGTATTCCCACACAGAAATAGTTGCTATTATTGCAGAAATACACTCCAACACTATTTCTTCTAAGATACATTTTATTCTGTAACCAGTTAATTAAAATATATCTAGGAAAAACGCCTCTTGGAGAGTATTTCTGTAGTAATTCTACCAGCCGAAGTTCCACAATCTAAACCTGTAGGAGCACGTCTGCTTGTTATTACAGGGGCGCCCACAGCGGGAGAGATCACTTCGCTAGAGAATGAAACTCGTAAGCAAACGCGAATATGTCAATAGTCTGTCACTTAAGTGTTTCTGGAGGTGCCAGACACGTCTAGCACTGTAGTTCCTCTTTTACAGGTTTTATTCTGCCCTGCACATATTCACCACTTGTATTTCTGTTAGAGGATGATTTTTCACTATGCTTTCTATCTTTCATTCTGCCATAGTTGATTAACTATCAAAGTTAATCGACAAAGGTTGCTATTAGAAAATCTTCAGAATTTATTCACTAAAAATTAAATGAACGCCATCTTTACGACTTTTTACTGTTCGTACTTAAAAGCTTACTGAAATTGATCTATAAACGACGACACGATAGTTAATTGACAAATTACTATCAAGTTACACAGCGAGTGTCGGTACGTGATGACTTTAGCTGGAGTTTAGACGAACACTTTGCGATAAGGAAAAGAGATTATTCGATTTAAAAAGTTCATCACACTTTACCAACCTTCCTGCAAAGTTTTAAGCGTTTCGAAAAAGTTAAAAATGCAGGAGTAGCTAGCTTAAAAAAAAAAAACCTCCCACAGGAACTGGTTAATGCACGTAAAATAAAATCCGGACGGTACACATAAAATAATGTCATTAGCTGTCAATTAATTTCGGTGCAAGTGACGTCTTTTGCAAAAGCAATTAAGCGATTCGGCGATTTGCGTGGGCGTTCATCGTCCAACAACGACATGCCGTATTTGGTTCTGCTTGAAAACATTACATCCTGACAACGGATACTGATTATTGGATAAGGCAATTCGTTTTGACTTCTTCCATTTATCTACCACAAAGTTCGAACCGATTCGAACACTCCACAAAACGTCCCATGAAAACAGTTTATTTTTTATTTTATTTTACTTACTTATTTATTTTTTTCCAAGAGAAGACCGAATAATATCGGAACGTGGCACAGAAAGCTGGCAGTGTTTGCTTGAATGTTAATTCCATCCCAATCGACATCTTCTGCAAAAGGATTTAAGCGATTCGCGTAATTGGCCTCGGCGGCAGTATCGGCTTAACCTAAATCTTTTCACCCCATGGTCCTGCCTCAAATACTAGCCTAGCACGAAAGTGTTATCAATCTAACTTTTAGCGATTATTTATTTCTTCAATCTGAGAAGATTACCTCCCATTCGCTTTTAAACAGGCAACACACCTTCCAGTCTTTCAATTTCAGTTTGTGAGCCATAACGATTGATCTCTAAAACAGTCTTAAAAGCATTGAAATCTCCATCACCTAGATACTTCATGCACCCAACACATATTGTTCGACTGATCTTTGGAGTATTCGTTTCATCTCAGCTGCTTCCTTTTCACCAATTGACTCCTGGTATTTCTTACTGCACACTTTCTTGTGTTCTTGCTTCCACCTTCCTTCTTTATTATCATCAATGTTCTTTCTTGTGCGAATACCATACTTACAGATTTCATAATATTAGTGAATGTCATTTCTAAGAGTTTATTTTTGTTTACTTAACCGGTTTTTGGCTTATAAGACCATCTTCAGAGTTTTGACTGCTGTGTCAAAGAGGTTACAATATTTTGATACTGTCTTGGATGAGATGACAAACGTCTACATAGTAAAAAACATTTTTGACATTGTGTTATTAAAATTAGCAAATGAATAAATGAATATATAGTGTGTGGAGGCTAGATCAAGGAATAAATATGAACATAACCTGGATACTTGAGCTACCTACTATTATAAAAAAGGTGACAATGGTGCCCTGATAATAATACTTAGACATGGCAGTTGTAAAGCCAGGTTTCGAGTGGTATCAAGAACTTAAAATGAATTACAATGTGCAATAGTTACTGGATTAGAGTAAACTAAAATACACCTCTCTAATGAAATTAGTATTCTAAAATTCAGGTAGCTGAAAATGGATATAATGGTCTACTTGTGTTCATTTAAGGCTATTGATGCTACTTTAAGTAACCAGGGCGTACAACTGCAATAGGTAATAACCATACAAAATAACCTAAACTTTGACCTATCCATTTATTTATTGTTTAGTTCCCTCTAAACATCCAACAACAACAACAACAATTTATTTATTTGTATAACTATTAGATCAAAGTCAGACAGTCACAGTTTCAATATTAATTCTAAAAACGGATTCCTTATTTACCCCGACTGACCCACACTCCTGTGTATTTACTTATTATTAATTATTTTTAAGTTTTAAAATAAAGCTGGTAGAAGCTGACCTCGGGGAAGATCAGTTTGGATTCAGGAGGAACATAGGAACCCGGGAGGCAATACTCACTTTACGTCTTATCTTAGAAGATAGATTAAGGAAAGGCAAACCTACATTGTTAGTTTTTGTAGATTTGGAGAAAGCATTTGACAATGTTGACTGGAATACACTCTTTCAAATCCTGAAGTCAGCAGGGGTAAAATATAGGGAAAGGAGAGTTATTTATAACTTGTACAAAAGCCAGACCGCAGTTATTAGACTCGAAGGTCATGAAAGGGAAGCATCAGTTGCGAAGGGAGTAAGACAGGGTTGTAGCCTTTCTCCGATGTTATTCAATTTGTACATCGAGCAGGTGGTGAAGGAAAGCAAAGAAAAATTTGGAATAGGGATTAAAGTTCAGGGGGAAGAATTAAAAACATTGCGTTTTGCTGATGACATTGTAATTCTGTCAGAGACAGCAAAGGACCTGGAAGAGCAGTTGAATGGAATGGACAGTGTGTTTAAGAGAGCGTATAAAATGAACATTAACAAGAGCAAAACAAAAATAATGGAATACGGTCTTAGAAAATCAGGTGATGCTGAAGGAATTAGATTAGGTAACGAAACAATGAAGGTGGTAGACGAGTTTTGTTACTTGGGTAGTAAAATAACATGCGATGGTCGCGGTACAGACGATATAAAATGCAGAATGGCAATGGGAAGAAAAGCATTTTTGAAAAAGAGAAATTTGCTAACATCGAATATTAATTTAAGTGTAAGGAAATCTTTTCTGAAGGCATTTGTGTGGAGTGTTGCCTTGTACGGGAGTGAAACATGGACGATAAGCAGTGTGGACAGGAAGAGAATAGAGGCTTTTGAAATGTGGTGCTACAGAAGAATGCTGAAGATTAGCTGGGTAGATCGCATAACTAATGAAGAGGTACTGAACAGAATTAGTGAGAAAAGGAATTTTTGGCATATCCTGACTAAAAGAAGGGATCGCTTGGTAGGACACATTCTTAGACTTCAGGGAATCGTAAAATTAGCATTGGAGGGAAGTGTGTGGGGTAAAAATCGCAGAGGGAGACCAAGAGACGCATATAGTAAGCAGATTCAAGTGGATGTGGGTTGCCGTTCTTATGAGGAGATGAAAAGGCTTGCACAGGATAGAGTAGGGTGGAGAGCTGCATCAAACCAGTCTCCGGACTGAAGACCTTAACAACAACAAAATTTAATCCCAGTGTAGCTTACCACATTATATCTATTTTCAGCTACCTGAATTTTTAGAATACTAATTTCGTTAGACAGGTCTATTTTAGTTTACTCTAATCCAGTAGCTGTTCCACACTGTAATGCATTTTAAGTTCTTGATGCCACTCTAAACCTGGATTTACAACTGTCATATATAACACCTATCTAAAATTATCGCCCTAAATTACAAGGCACTTATTTACATATATTTAGTAGCATTATAATTTTGTTTATAATAATAGGTAGTTCCAGTACCTAGGTTATATTCAAATTTATCTAGGTGTAGACGTTTGTCATCTCTTCCATTACAGTATCAAAACATTGTAACCTCTTTGACACAGCACACAAAACTTTGAAGCTGGCCTTAAAAGCCGAAAACCGGTTAAGTAAACAAAAATAAACTCGTAAAACACACACAAAATTGTGTTTTTTTTTTTTCATTTATTTGATTATATTCTACCAAGAAGCGAAGGAAGAATCGGTCAGAATGTACTTTGATTATTCAAGAGTCGTTTGTAATCATTACAGCGCGTCGTGGCATAATAAACATGTTTGAAAATGCCGACTGCAGAATAACGGTTTTTCGGGGTCGTGGTGCTTGACGCGCCAATATCTTTATAGGCATTTATGGGATTTGCACTGTACAGAAGCTGGACAATGCGAATAGTGATGGGCGTTGTCTGAAACGGGCTCCTGACAGTTTGATTTCGATAATTCGATATAAGCTCTTCAGATGCAGAAGTGCTGTTAGAGACTTGCGTTCTGGACACACAGGTGAAGCGTTTTGCTGTCGACGGTTGAACTGGAACGACCGTCTACACTGCCACGTCTCCTCTCTGGACGAACAATGAATTCTGACAGCTTACATAACTGTGAAAACCACACGTTCCTGTGACTCGTGGTAATTAATGTACCCACAAAAAGCGACACTCAAAGCCCTAATGATAAGGGCAACTTAATTGATTATTTTAATTTAACTTATTCGCCAAATTAGAATTTCAATACCTCACCTGAAGAGGGTAGAGGAAGTCGGGACACAATGGGATAATGAAGTGCAACTCGAAAGTGATGCAACCCATTGTAGGGAAGGTGGGGCAGCCACTCTGATTTAGTGCGAAACATAAGTGAATTATTGTCTTATGCCTGTCCGGTAATGTTTTCATAATGTCTGACGAGCTTCAATGCAAAGTAGGCGGTTAATTGTTAACTGTTTACTCTTAAATGGCATTCCCTTTAATTACATGTCATTTGTTATACAGTAGTTACTCAGTCAGTTTAAATCCGTCAGTTATTACGTTCCATAAAAGTTGTTAATATCAAATGTACTCTTGAGACGGAAGTAGACGAGGCATATTGGGATAGCGGGCACTCAATTTATGTGCTGGCATAGCCTTCTTCAATCGCACCTCCGTATTGAAACGTAGAACGAGAACTGCTAAACAAAGGGCAATTAAAATTTAAAGCAACGCATTTAAACTCCGTGAAAGGGTCTACAAATGAGCACAACTTCAAGTGGGGGAAACAATTCGGTGACAGGAAGTTGTGATGGCCGCTGGTTCGTCTACTTGCCGCAGTCGCCATACTTCGGCTGCCTTTCTAAGAGAGAGATCATTTATCTCGCTTTTCGGACTATCCTAATTAGCCCCCCCACGATGTCGTGTAGCGTAATACGAATCAACTGTTGGGATTCTGTTTCACGAGAGTTGTATTCCCTTCACAAGTTCTGGTAATTAGGAACTGTGAACTCTGTCAGCAGGTGCGACACAAACTTAGAGACAGAAATTCAGCAGACAATGATTCTGCTTATCTGTGCTTGGCCTGCCACGCTGTTCTTCAAATAAAGTCTTCGTCACGTGTCAGACAGCGGCACGGAGAGAATTGTTACTTTGAAGCGCCAATGACGAGAAACTCCACATAGTAAAACCTTCTCTACACGTCAACTGAAAAATCTGGTTGGCCGAGAGTTTTATTTATTTCTTTATTGAGCATATCAGGTTTCCGTCGGAAAGGTACAACTTATTCTTCTTTAAAATCACCTCATCCTTCGACATTACTAATCACTAATTTATGTTGTGGAAGCTATGACTTTACTGGGGTTGTATAATCACGAGTGGGGTCCTTGGTTGAAGGACATTCATGTCAGCTAGTACGTCAGAGATGTTATGTGATGTCGACACTTTTAAAATCTTACAGTTTCCACCTTGAACAACACGTCCTTAGATTTTCTGTCCCCTTTCCCTCTATCGTATTACGAGGACGTACGTGCTACGTACGTCGCTACTTGTACTGGCAATGCAGAACACGTGAGAGGCGTAGTTGTCAGAAGAGGAGGCATATTTACTTCTACAAAACTTTTCACTAAGTTCATGTCTTCCCAGATGTCCCAGAGCAGATGGATGACGCTCAGGTCGCAGATCCATTGAGCTGAAGTGAGACCGTAAATCTTAAGTGATAAATACCGAAATACTGTATAGCAAAATAATGTTCAAATGTTTGTATATGGGACTTAACTTCTTTGGTTTCTAGTCCATAGGCTTACAAACTACACACCCATGTCCGAACTAGGACTCGAACCTCCAACGGCGAGATTAGATTACATTAGATTAATAGGATATACTGAACTTAATTGATGAGAGGAGAAAGTATAAAAATGTATTAAGTGAAGCAGGCAAAAGGGACTACAAAGGTCTGAAAAATGATATTGACAGGAAGTGCAGACTGGCTAAGCAGGAGTGGCTAGAGGACAAATGCAGAACCATAGAAGAATGTATAACCAAGAGACAGATACGTACCGCCTACAGGAAAATAAAAGAGCTATTTGGAGACACGAAAAGCAGCTGCATGAATATCAAGAACTCAGACGGAAAACCAGTACTAAGCAAAGAGGGGAAAGCTGAACTGTGGAAGGAATATATAGAGGGCCTATACAAATGAAATAAACTTGAAGGCAGTATTTTAGAAATGGAAGACAAAGTGGGGGAAGACGAGATAGAAGATACGATACTGCGAGAAGAACTTGACAGAACGCTGAAAGCCGGCCGCGGTGGCCGAGGTGACTGAGGCGCTCCAGTCACGGTCAGCACGGTCACTACGGTCGGGGGTTCGAATCCCCCCTCGGGCATGGATATTTGTGCCGTCCTAGTTCGTAAGTAGTTCATAAGTAGTTTGTAAGTTTAGGGACTGATGACCCCGTAGTTAAGTCCCATGAGCTTAACAAACATTTGATTTGAACGCTGAAAGATCTGAGTCGAAAGAAGGCCCCTGGAATAGATTCTGTCTGAACTGCTGATATCGTTAGGAGAGCCAGTCACCAATGAAATTGTTCCACCTGGTATGCAAGATGTGTGAGAAAGGAGAAATACCTTCGATTTCAAGATGAATATAGTAATTCCAATTCCAAAGAAAGCAAGTGCAGATAAATGTGAAAATTACAGATCTATTTAATAAGTCATAGTTGCAAAATACTAACACGAATTACTTACAGACGGATGGAAAAACTTGCGGAATCCAACCTTGGGGAAGATCAGTTTGGATTTAGGAGAAACGTAGGAAAACGGGAGGCAATACTCACATTACGACTTATCTTAGAAGATAGGCTAAGGAAAAGCAAATCTACATTTTTAGCATTTGTAGACTACTTGTCACACTGTGATACAGTTTAGAAGGTACATTCAGTTATATGTTTGTATACTGTCTGTAAAATTTCCTGCAGTTACAATTAAAACTCTACAAATTACAAATTGTAACGCCATACCGAATGCCGTAGTTTTAGCCCATGAACAGCGGAACGTTACTGTTTACGTGCTCATATCTCATGAACTACGTGTCGGAATGTGATACAATTTAGAAGCTACATTCAATTATATATGTGTATACTGTCTGTAAAATTTCCTATCGGTACAATTTATAATGTTCATATTATAAATTGTAACGTCTTACCGAGAGCCGTAGTTTTACTCCATAAACAGCGGAAAAGTAGTAAGCGAGAAACGTTTTTCCTTTCATCATTTTACTATGGTTGCCAGCGAGAAAAAGTTTAATAAAGGTTTGAAATAATGTTTAAAGTTTGTTGCAAGTTGCTAAGTACTGTCATTCTCATACAGTGTATTTCGAAAGTCTCGCCGCATCATATGGTATTTTTTGCGATTTCTATTGGTTATGAAGTAATATCTTTTGAATCATGTGCCTTATGTGATTTTTAACCACTCAGCAATTGTTATCTCACGGTAAGGAATGTGTTTACCAAATTTGGTTGAAAACGGTCCAATGGTTTAGGAGAAAATGAGCAGTTTTGTCGCAAACTAGAGCATTTTTTCGCGCATATCTCATGAACTATATATCCTATGTGATTCTTACACTTACGGCGACCATCCTCATGGATTGAAGCTTACGTGTACAAAATTTCATAAAGATTGGAACAAAACTGTAGATTTGAATACAACGTGCACAAACATTCGGAGACTCTGCTTTATATACTAGGTTGTCTATGCCAAGACATGAATTGTATGCCGACTATCCTATTCTGACCCGCCTCGTTCCTGCTCAAGAGCACATTTTTGAGGTTAACAACTTCCATGGAGCGTAATAACTGACAGATTTAAACCGATTGAGTAACTAATGTATAACAAACTACAAGCAGTTAAAGGAAATGTAATTGAAGGGTATACAGTTAACAATTAACCGCCTGCTTTGCACAGAAGTAGATCAAACGTTATGAAAACATTGCCGGACAGGCGAATGACATTTCAGTTATATTCCACGCTTCAAACTAAATCATAATGGCTGCCTCATCTTCCCTACAATATGTTGCAGAACTTTCAAGTTCCATCCCTTTATCCCTTTATGCCTCGACTTCCCCTACTCTTTTCAGATGAGATTGTGAAATTCGAATATGGCGAGTGAGTTACTTTAAAATAATTTGTAACGTTACTCTTATCATTAGGGCTTTCATGGTCGTATTGTGTGGATACATTAATTCAGTCTAGTTTCAGAACATGTAGAACATGTAGGCTGTCGGAATTTACTACTCGTCCAAAGATATGACAAGACAGCGGAGACGGTAGATCGCTTTCGTCAGTTCCAGTTCAATCGTCGGCAGCAAAAGGCTTCATCTGTGCGTCCAGAAAACAAGTCTCTAACAGCGCGTCTGCATCTGAAGATCCCATATCGAATTATCGTGATAAATCTGTATCGTAAACCCGTTTCTGACAATATCCATCACTATTCGTACCTTTCAGTTTCTACATTTAGCAATGCAAGTTCAGTACTTTTCTATAAAGAGTTTGCTGTGGCAAGCTAGCGACACTCAAAGTCACTAATCACGTTCCACCAAGAGATTACAGATTAGATGTGCATTTCATTCCAGTAGATCCAAATTAAGGAGATCCTCTTCGATGTAGAATGTGTCAAAGACAAGATACACAATAAATACTTACAAAATGAAAGCAGATGTGATCATGTACCTTCCTCAGTTTCTAAATGTAATTGCCCATGTGGATATGGAATCGGTCGAAAAAAAAAAAAACAGTATCTTCAGAAAATCTACATTTTAAAGCACATAAAACTTATTTCTACATAGTAAAAAGGTAAAGCAGTCAACAATCCGAAGATTGGTTTGAACACCATAGTGCTTTACTAGGCATGGTCCTGTTTGGAGGTGGTATGCCGTTGCCTTCATCCGACCTTGGAACTGACTTACCCAGCCAGTTATAGGGGGACCTACAGTTTAACGTGGGTTCCGAACCACGGTGCTACTCGGTATTTTTCACATCAGCCACACTGACAGAGGTGAAAGAAGTGGAAAGTGACAAATAAAAATCCCAAGACCTAGCGGGGATCGAACCCGCGACCTTTGAAGTTGTAGTCTGGCACTCTACCACTGTGCTACGGAGCCGTTGATTATACTAGGTACATGTGATAATTCTTTATTTACAACACTTATTTACAATGATCCCATTACTGCACAAGGTTAGTACTGAAAGAATGAATACAATATTCACATTTGTGAATATAATATAGATAATATACATCAATCACTTCTGCTAAGAATTTCATCAATGGAGTACAAGACTTCAGACTCTTTTCAAACCGAAATTTATGGTGAGTTATATTTTTCATGGCTGCTGGAATGTTATTGAAAATGTGTATTTTTGAATAGTGGACACACTTCTGAGCCAAAGAAAGTAACTTTAAATCTTCGAGGAAGCTATTTGTTTGAAAAAAATAATAAAATTTTAATGACAAGTTTCATTGGAGAATAAATGTATTACGAAGGAGTAGTCAGTATCCCCAGTTCCTTAAATAGCCCTTTACATTAAGTTCTTTAGTTGGCACTACAAATGATTCGTATCACACGATTTTCAGCTCTGAAAACTTAAGATTGGCCTGATGAGCTATCCCAGAAAATTAGTCGGTATGACATTATGGAGAAAAAGTACGCGGAATACGCTAGTTTTATTATTTTTATAAATAATGTCTATGTCTGCAACATTCACACAGCAAACGGGGACTTGTTCAGGCGTATCAGCAGTTCTGTGGTACCCTCCAGTTAAATTTATTATCAAGCTGTAATCCTAAGTTTTTGACACTTTCAACTTCTATCTCCTTGCTCTCATACTCTAGGCATATACTGGCAGGAAACATTTTACAAGTCCTAAATTGCATATAGCGTGTTTTTTCAAGGTTTAGCGACTGAGAATTGGCTACGAAACATTTATTAATATCCACGAAAATTTCATTATCCGATCTTTCAAGACTATCCTTGATTTATTATTTATTGGAATGTTTGTCTCATCTGCAAATAAAACAAACTTGTCATCTGCTAATGTTGCCGATGAAAGGTCATATAAATTGGGGTTTTGGGGAACCACAGATGTCATTAGTCCCCTATTGGATGATGCCTGATAGTTCAGTATACGTCCCCTTCCTAATGACACCGTTTGTTTCCGGTTAGAGATATACGATTTAACCATTTTGCAGCATTTCCTATTACTCTGTACTATTCTAATTTGCTCAAACGAATGCCTTTGACAGATCACACAGTATACAAGTGGCCTGTTATTTATTGTGTAATGGATTAAATACATTCTCTCTGTATGTGTTGATAGACTTCTAAGTATCACTTTTTTCTGCATCCTGAATGTTAAGTACTATTTGTACAGCAGTGAATTCTCCTACTGCTCTCCATAATGTGGGACCTAAGATTCATAATCTTTTACAACCGTCTCTCCTCAGATGTTTCCCTATTAGCGTGGATAGCGACCCGCGCATGATTCGTCACGGGAAATTACCATCCACCCACTGCGTTTAGTACCCCCCCCTCACTACCCCTCTCCCTTCTACCACGGCAAGTACCGTCACACTTCTGAGTCAGCGTGTCGAGGTAAAACCCGAGATCATTTATAATTTTCGTACTAAAAATCAATATCAAACAACTGTCTGGGTTCGTAACCTGTGCGGCCCTCAGTGCAGTATGAATCGAAATTATGCAGTCGCGTGGTGCATTATAAAGTGAGCTTTTAAAAGCTTACAGAATTCCCCAGTCGTCATGTACTTTCCTGCACAAGGTAGCCGGGAAATAAACTCACGGGACATTGTGGCAACTTCCTATGCGCCGGCCGCGGTGGCCGAGGGGACTGAGGCGCTTCAGTCACGGTCTACACGGCCACTACGGTCGGGGGTTCGAATCCCCCCTCGGGCATGGATATTTGTGCCGTCCTAGTTCGTAAGTAGTTCGTAAGTAGTTTGTAAGTTTAGGGACTGATGACCCCGTAGTTAAGTCCCATAAGCATTACAAACATTTGATTTTGAACTTCCTATGCGAATCCTACTTTCAGGAGAAAAGGATGGCCAACGAGAATATCTGAAAAGCAGTATAAATAAGGACGATATACACGAAGCGACTATAAGTCGTTATAATTTCATTGCTACAATCGCGTAAGTGCATCGATAAGTACACAATTGGGGCAAAACGTTACAACCACCTATGAAGAGCGTGCTGGTCCAACATAATACACCAGTAATAGTAGGTGGCATGGTTTCGACATATTATTTGTGGATTTCCGGAGGTGTGGCAGCAGATGTATACGTACAGGTCACGCAATGCCCTTAAATTACGGGTCGGTGGATTGTGGGCGGAGAGTTGACGTCCAATAGCATTTAAAATACGTCACATCAGATCACGCGAATTTGGTGGTCGAGACATCAACGGAATGTTGGCCTCGTGACACGTAGAGGTATCCCGCTACGCTATCGCCGTTTCGAAAGGCAACATCTACAGCTACATGGAATATTCTGCAAATCACATTTAAGTGCCTGGGAGAGGATTCATCGAACCACAATTATACTATTTATCTCCCATTCCATTCTCGAATAGCGCGCGGGAAGAAAGAACACCTAAATCTCTCTGTTCGAGCTCTGATTTCTCGTATTTTATTCTGATGATCATTTTTACCTATATAAGTGGGAGTCAACAATATATTTTCGCATTCGGAGGAGAATGTTGGCGATTGGAGTTTCGTAAGTAGCCCACGCCGCAGCTATAAGCGCCGTTGTTGTAATGATTCCCTTCCCAGATACTGTATCATTTCCGTAACGCTGTCTCCCCTGTATCGTGACAATACGAAACGAGCTGCCCTTCTTTGGGCTCTTCAGATCTCCTCCGTCAAACCCACCTGATAAGGATCCCACACTGGGCTGCAATACTCCAAAAATGGACGGACAAGCGTAGTGTATGCAGTTTCTTTTGTAGTTCTATTGCATGTTTTAAGGGCACTGCCAATAAAACGCAGCCTCTGGTTCGCCTTTCCCACGATATTATCTACGTGTTCTTTCCAATATAAGTCTGAAGTAATAGTAATTCCTAGGTATTTTGTGGAGTTTACGGCCTTTACATTTGATTGATTTATCTTGTATACAAAGTTTAACGGATTTCTTTTCGTACTCATGTGGACGACTTCACACTTCTCATTATTTAGAGTCAATTGCCAATTTTTACACCATACTGATATCTGATTCAGATCGTTCTGCAGTTCGTTTTGAGCGTCAGATGATTTTACTAGACGGTATGACGGCGTCATCTGCAAACTACCTAAGAGAGCTACTTAGATTTTCCCCTAAATCGTTTATGTAAATAAGGAACAGCAGAGGACCAATAACACTACCCTGTGGAACGCCCGATATCACATCTGCTTTAGTCGATGCCTTACCATCGATTACTACGATCTGTGTTGTGGCAACGTTGTGCCATTAAGAACTATAGGGGGTTCCAAAATGATAACGCGAGTATATTTTCTAGATCAAAATTCGGAAAACACTAAAATATTTGAATTTTGCGAGAAAAGTCGTAATTAAAAGTAATAAATGTGAACTAACGCTCTAATTTGATATGAGATTGATATTTGGTAATACTTTGGAATATGAAGAAGTGCAACAAGATATACGACATTTATCAGTGCTGTCAATTTTCTGCAGTATGTCAGAATTCAAGAGCATATGAAAACACTAAATGTGAATATATGGTTTTCCGGCTTGTATAACTTCGCCTAGAAGATGATAAGTATCACACTCGTCCAAACGTCGCTGTTAGAAGACACTGCCACCTGACTTGAAGCCCCAACACTCTTTTAAAATTTCATCATTATTCACTATATTCACTGATACGGCTTTCGTTGTTGCTACATTTTTTAAAAATTGTTTTACGCTGTTTCTCCCCACTTGTTTAGACGAATTATACGATGCTTAATTATTTCAGCCTCATATACACCGTACTCGAACGTTTACAAGATTAAAAACACATCTTCTTATTAATACTACTTGGCAGACACAGTTCAAAACGAAACAAAAAGAAAATCGACATTTAGAGGAAATCTTGGATTCCATCGTCAAGATACTTATTTTTCTATTTTTGTTAAAAGCTTTAAAGTTATAAATTTATAAATCCATTTTGTTTTTTTCTTCCTAAACTATTTTTTTACTATTTTATTATTCCAAAGAAACGTAAACTTTTAATTATATAATTTAAATCCACTTGTACATCTCAGTTTATATATGTAAAATTAATATATTCGGTTTATATATAATTACCTTAATTAATTCATCTTTTCAAGCCGTTAATTTTCATAATTTGGTAAAGTTTTCGTGAAAAAAATCCTAAAATTCTAGCAGTTATTTATCTGTGGGAATAACGTCACATTTTAGGATGATAAAATCACACTAGGTTCACATCATGTACATATTGTGAAACGCTTTTTTTTTTTTTTTTTTTTTTTTTTTTTGTGAGAACATTTTTCCGAAACATGCTACAGTCGAAAGTATAGTCTAGTTGATTCGCTTTTTAAATAAAAGCCTTTTCTCCGTCAGTTTTGATACATACTAAATATAGCCAATCATTAGAGCGAAAATAGTAGGACTGAACTGTAGCTGTACGAATTATTATGTTTTATATGTACTTCTTGGAAAGAACTGTCACTGTTTTGTAGCAATACAAGAACAAGAAAATGTATTATTCAATTTAATTATCATAATTAAAAGGCTGATTTAACAACTGCAGCACCACAAGTTACTTTAAAATAATTACAAAATTTATCTAGATTTGGACAACAATATGGAAGTCGTCTCCAGAATTTAAAATTGCCACATAAGACTTTTACAGAAGTAAAGAAATGCTCATGTTATATAAACGATTAAAAATAACATGCTAGTTACTGACTAGCAGTCTGAAAAAAAAAAGACGGTAGTGGCAGCCGATGTGCCAGCAGATCAAGGCGGCTTCTGAGTTTGATATTCCATGGAACAATAAAAAGTAAAAAGAAATACGAAGAAGAAGGAAACGTAACACGTTTCCTTAAATGAGCTACATCGACTGTCCTTTTTCTATTTTTTAGAACAATGAGATACAAACTCGCTTTTAGTTTCGTTATGCTCTAATCAGAAAGCCCTCATAAGCAGTTTCAGTTTCCTATGGACCGGTGAAACGAGATAGATGAGCAATATCAAACGTAGCTCTCTTCCTTCTTGTCACACAGTTTATCAGGCGACTTCCCCTGATTACTTGCTTCTGATACGAGATATTTTCTCCAACCGCAAGTAAATGTTCTGAACGTTCAAAAACGGGACTGATATTGATGTATGTTTTAATTTCTTCTTCCATTACAGGCTAAGCACTAACGAAATACAAAATTGGAAGTTTCTGTGTTTGCCTGAAGTACTTTAGAATTTTGATGATCTGTGAGTGACGGACAAAATTAAGGATTTTGGCCTGGCAGTATTGCTTAAGTCTTTCAGGATTGGTGGTACGCTTTGTGTACCACCAGTCTGCCTTGCATAAATGCGTGATGGTACATAAAACATACCACATAATTATGAAGCTATGACTCATCCAGAATGAAGGTTTATTTCCTGAAACACTTATTGTATGTAAGATGGTAGTTTCTGCAACGACCAAGAGGTGTCATAAGTAGTACTGCTCATCTGCGGCGACAGTTATTTCCCACAGTGTGCATGAGTTTCTGGTTTTTTGCCCTCTGTAGTCAAGTGTGTATTCATCTATATGTGATGTAGTGTTTTTCAACTCTTTTGTATTATTACGATGATACTGTCTGTACATTTGTAATCACTGTAAATTTCACTGTTCTTGGATTAATTCATGAGTAACTCAAGAGTTCAAAGTTTGTACCACTATGCATCAAAGACCTGCCACATAATTTGAGACGTTACCTTCCATTTCAGTGTATAATGATGAGTTAATGGCAATTTTGTATGCTGAACTACTCTCAGGTCAGAATTCATCAGATGAAAAGACAGACTTTAGCAACAAAGACCCAGAGTGGTGGTACACTTAATGTACCACCACTGTTTTCAAAAAAAAAAAAAAAAAAAAAAAAAAAAATGTAAATGTTATAATGTGCAATAACATTCTCATTATAATGCACTTCGATAACATTTCACCAGTCTATATCAATAACTTTTTTATTAAATTGCTCAACAAATAAAGGTCTTGTGCAACAATCAACAATGATCGAAATTTCTCTTATATCACCGTGCATGAAAGAGTTAGACTAAAAGATGTAAAATAGTTTAATTTGGGAATCCAATTATTTATAGTAGGTCCTCCTGATCACCAAAAATTCGGATTTCTAGGTTTATCCACAACGAAGTTACAGGGGGCTGAAAGTGCCGTGAATGGCTTCAAGATAAGAAAAGCACGGCTGTGCACTGGGCGGGGTCACTGCCACCCCCAGAGATATCAATTCGTTAGCTGAACTTCTTCCGCCAGGAACAGCGTAATAAACTATATACATTATATTTCTGATAGTGTTCGCTGCCGGAACCCTCATTTTGATTGTGAACGTGGGTGTCCCATCTGTACTCTATCAGCGCACAGTCTCCTCCATCTTTATGGATGAAACTTTGTCGAACAGTACAAGTATACGCTATTTGAGTCGAAAATTTGTGGAGATATTTAAAAGAATGTGAAAATTCAATTAATTTATTTATTTATTAATTATTTTTTTTCGGTCACGTTCTCTGCCATCATAGCTGCGTAGTAGGTGTTTTGAAAAACAAACTCTTGACCTACTTCGGGCCTCAGGAAGATAGATGCGTGGTCTGAGGCATGTCGCGGTTTGTGCGGACCCTCTCGCCGTACGTTCGCGTCCTACCTCGGGCAGGGGTGTATGCGTTGTCCTTAAACATATTAAACACAAAAATTATTGTGTAAGACTAGGCACCTATCACCTAAGAAGTTTTCTCTCTCAGGAAAAAAGTGAAAGTAAAAATACGAGTTAGCTATATTTGGCGATGCGCCCAGAATATTTCTGACTTAACACGGGAGTTGGTCTCCTTTACAACGTTTGTGCATAACATCGTGTCTGTGCACTGAGTCACAATCTTTAGCCGGCCGCGGTGGCCGAGGGGACTGAAGCGCTTCAGTCACTGTCTGCACGGCCACTACGGTCGGGGGTTCGAATCCCCCCTCGGGCATGGATATTTGTGCCGTCCTTAGTTGTAGGTAGGTCATAAGTAGTTTGTAAGTTTAGGGACTGATGACCCCGTAGTTAAGTCCCTTAAGCTTAACAAACAACACAATCTTTAGCGTGAGCAACAACAGTAACAAAAACAAAATTTCCAAGAACTACTGCCACAAGGATAACGTATATAATATATAACTGAAAGTCTTTCAACCACTAAATTCTGCTTTGATAATTCTGATGCTTTTACCATCAATGGCCTCAATGTACTTTAGGAAAATTTGCAAGAATTTACAAATGATACGCCAATTCATTCAGTCTCGTTCTTTTGGAATGGGATTTTATATGTGACACAGATGTCACATTTCAGTAGTTATTAACCGCACTCTTCTTCTTCTTCTTACTCTTTTGCCATGCTCCTGCACATGCAGCGTCGGCGTTGTTATATGGAATTGGCATGTTAATATTTTTGAGGTGACCGGATGCCCTTATTGCCGCCACCCCATGCCTTCCGAGAGGAAATGTCTACCCCAAATGTCTGCGTATAGTGTTGTATGTGTGAAAGTGTTACGAAATGTTTGCGAGTCGTGTAATTGTGGCGGGATTTGGATACCAGCCCGGAATTCGCCTAGGAGGATGTGGAAAACCGCCTAAAAACCGCATCCAGGCTGACCGGCACCCGACCTCTTTCGTTAATCCGCCGGGCGGATTCGAACCGGGACCGGTACGCCTCCCCGTCTCGGAAAGCGGTGCGTTAGACCAGACGGCTAACAGAGAGGGTTTATTATCCGCACTCTGAAACTACAAATTCAAATGTTTGTAAATCTGTGGGACTTAACTAGTGTGGTCTTTAGTTCGTAGGCTTACAAACTACATAAAATAATGTAAACTAACCTATTGACAACAAACAAATCTGTGCCCTAGGGAGGACTCGAGTCTCCGACGGGGAACAACCGCGCTCTCCGCAGCAAGGAGCCTTAAAGCGCTCGGCCATTCCATCACGACTGAAACTACAATCAAGATTGGTGAAAGTATTTCCTGTTGAAAGTACGTGAACTAATAAATATGTATTGCTTCGAGTCTATTTCCGTTTTGTTTTGTGTACGCACGTCAGTGACACAACATTTAAAGAGGAAAACTGCAGTTCAGAATATCTGTATGTTTATGTTGCAAATGATTTCGTAAAATTGACAGTAGCTATTGTTATTCTGAAAAAAAAAAAAAAAATGATACTTGGTCTAAGTAACTTTTAAATCGTGCTTGTGACAAAAGATGCACGGAAATGCAGAATCCCTGTTATCTATCCGTTTCGCAGAGCTCGCTTGCAGTATTTCCAGCGCGACTACTGTGTCTGTGGACAAGGCTGTCCGATTCTCTACAGGACAAAAGCAAAATATTCTTTCTTATCTCGCACAGCTTGCGAGTGTCGGCGCGAACGTGCGCCTGCCGCAGCGGCAACCCGCTGCGCACGCTGCACGTCGCATGCCGGCTCGGACCTCTGCTTACATCTATATGGGATACTCTGTAAATCAGATTGAAGTGCCTGGCAGAGTGCTCACGAACCAACTTTATACCATTCATCTACCATTACACTCTCGAATAGCGCGCGGGAAGAAATCTCTCCGCTCGAGCTTTGATTTCTCGTATTTTATTCTGATCATCATTTCTATCTATGTAGGTGGGAGTCAAAAATATATTTTCGCATTCGGAAGAGAATGTTTGCGATTGCAGTTTCGTAAGTATCCCACGCCGTAGCGATAAACGCTGTTGTTGTAATGTTTCCCATACCAGATCCTGTATCATTTGCGTGACGCTATCTTTCCTGTATCACGATAATACAAAACGAGCTGCCCTTCTTTGGACTCTTTCGATGTCCTCCGTCAAACCAACTTGATAGGAATCTCACACTGGGCAGCAATACTCCAAATGGGGATGGACAAGCGTGGTGTATGCAGTCTCTTAGTCGTTCTGTTACATCTTTTAAGGGTTCTGCCAGTAAAACGCAGTCTCTGGTTCGCTTTTCCCACGACATTATCTACGTGTTATTTCCAGTTTAAGGTACAACTTCTACCCATAAATGCTCACAGGAACTATCGATTTCAACTTCGCTACACTATAGACTACTTTTGACGGCGATAAACACGCCTCCACCTATTTTGTTTAATCTGTCCTTTCTGAGCACAGCTAGATCTTTTGCAAAAACTTCGGCTGAACCTATTTATGGCTTGAGCCAACTTTCATGTGTGTTTCGGTGCTATTAACGCTTGGAACTCTGATACTTTCCCGACACAGCTACGACAATTTACAACTGTTATACCGACAGTTCCTAGATCCACCTGCACCCTTTGCCCATTTTGTTTCTCCCCAAAGCTCTCTATCCTACAAACCGCCCAGTCCACGCCACACAGCCCCCGCTACCCGTGTAGCCGCTTCCTGCGTGTAGTGGACTCCTGATCTATTTAGCGGAACCCGAAAACCCACCACCCTTTGGCGCAAGTCGAGTAATCTTAAGCCTACACGGTCACAGAACCGCTTGAGCCTCTGATTCAGACCCTCCACTCGGCTCTGTACCAGAGGACAGCAGTAGGTTCTGTCAACGATGCTGTAGATGGTCAGATAGCAAGACAGGCAGTCTTTATCACCTCAGCCGCTCAAATCCGGGGAGAATGTCTTCAGATCCAAAGCGAGACACGTCGTTTGTACCGACATGACCCACCAACCGCAGTTGTGTCCCCTTCATGACATCCGGATGGACCCGCTCCACATATGGAACGACTTCCCCCGGTATGCACACGGAATGCACGTTGGCTTTCTTCCCCTCCTTACTGGCCAAATCCCTAAGGGGCCTCATTATCCGCGTAACGTTGGAGCTTCCTACAACAAGCAATCCCACCCTCTGAGATTGCCCGGATCCTGCTGACTGAGAGGTGACCACAGGACTTGTGGCACCGTACGGCTCAGGAACACAGCGCCTCAAAGCTGTTTGTAAGACGGACCGGGAAGACCTCACGATCGGTTTCCCGGAATGTTTTACGCCGTCCGCCACGCGCCTGGGAGACGTATTGGGCGGCGACCTCCACAAGTGCAGTGACCAGACTGGCCAAAGCCGAGGGCCGATAGGGGGACACATCAGACGCACAGGGTATCTGTTGGATGCTCGCGACCGACCGACGGCAGGAGCGCCCATCCACCGCAGTCCCAAGCTTCGTAACCGCAGCCAACGCCGCCTGAAGCTGGGAACGAGATAACCAAAAAGGTTCATATTCAGTGAATGTATGACATTAGCTGCGAATGGGTAAAGATGAAAATCTGTACCCAGCTGGGACTCGAACCCGGATCTCTTGTTTTCTAGGCAGTTGCACTGACCTCTACACCACTGGGAACCCAGACATCACCACACCTGCACGGCTCAAGGACGCTTCCCATCAGATACAAATTCTCCCAGCCCACTAGAACTCGAACTCGTAGTTATTGTAAACTAATTCCCGTAAGAGTAAGGAACTAGGAGTGACTCTGCGCTGAAGAAGGGATCAATGCCCGTCATCGGCATTTTTATACCGGGTGATCAAAAAGTCAGTATAAATTTGAAA
Organism: Locusta migratoria; assembly: GCA_026315105.1. Classification (NCBI taxonomy): domain Eukaryota; kingdom Metazoa; phylum Arthropoda; class Insecta; order Orthoptera; family Acrididae; genus Locusta; species Locusta migratoria. The sequence goes on from CM048744.1 coordinate 555,974,959, forward strand.
ACTTAATGAATCACGGAATAATGTAGATAGAGAAGTAAAAATTCACACATGCTTGGAATGACATGCGGTTTTATTAGAACAAAAAAGAAAAAAGTATTGCTAGATGCGTGAAAGATGTCTTGCGCGCGTCATTTGGTGATGATCGTGTGCTCAGCCGCCACTTTCGTCATGCTTGGCCTCCCAGGTCCCCAGACCTCAGCCCGTGCGATTATTGGCTTTGGGATTACCTGAGGTCGCAAGTGTATCGTGATCGTGACCGACATCTCTAGGGATGCTGAAAGACAACATCCGACGCCAATGCCTCACCATAACTCCGGACATGCTTTACAGTGCTGTTCACAACATTATTCCTCGACTACAGCTGTTGTTGAGGAATGATGGTGAACATATTGAGCATTTCCTGTAATGAACATCATATTTCTTTGTCTTAATTTGTTATGCTAATTACTGCTTTTCTTATCAGAGGAAGCGCTATCTGTCGGACATTTTTTGAACTCTTTTTTGGGGGGTTCTAATAAAATCCCATGTCATTCCAAACATGTGTGTCAATGTTTACCTCTCTATCTACATTATTCCGTGATTTTATACTGACTTTTTGATCAACCGATATATATGGTGTCTGTTCTTTTGGACATGTCTGAAAGTACAGACGACACACACACACACACACACACACACACACACATATATATATATATATATATATATATATATATATATATATATATATATATATATATATATATATATAAACTCATTGAAGGAAGATTAACTAAAACTCAGCCTCGAAAGGCCCATCGGGTAATAAGACATCTCGACAGTTACAGCGCATTGATATAAGATCAATGGCGGAATTTAAAATTTGCGCTGGCGAGTTTTGGGATAGCTGTCGCCTTAACATTTTTTCCCCTTATCTGATGGATAAGCGGTGATGTTGTGTGCTGACTGTTGAGTTGGATCGGTTTTCTATCATAGATGCCCTCCAGCTCTCTCATCGTCAATTAGGCCGTACAGGTCGACTCCGCGTCCTGCCCAAATTTTCAACTTATTGCACAGAATGATGATAGTGTCTCCTGCCCATTACTTGCTCTTGTTCGCAGCTTTATACTCTAGTCCCGTAATGGGATTGGGTGTATTTGTGCATCTGTAAAGAAATTGTGATTAGAGACCGAACGCCGGCCGCGGTGGCCGAGGGGACTGAGGCGCTTCAGTCACGGTCTGCACGGCCACTACGGTCGGGGGTTCGAATCCCCCCTCGGGCATGGATATTTGTGTCGTCCTAGTTCGTAAGTAGTTTGTAAGTTTAGGGACTGATGACCCTGTAGTTAAGTCCCATAAGATTTACAAACATTTTGAGAGGCCAAACGCCGCAAGTTAGAATAATTTGTGTTAATGTTACGTGAAGAAAATCAGCCACGTCCTTTGAAAGGAATCATCCTAGTATTTTATAGGGAAATAACTACATTTGGATGGGTGAGGGCGCGTTTGAACCGCCATCGTCCCAAATGTGAGTCTGCTAACCGTCGTGCCACCTCATTCAGCCTCAAGAAGAAGAGCGAGTTCTATGGAAGGTGCGGGAAGTACCGTATCAGTTGTGGCAAACAATCAATAACTTAAAAAATGGCCGTTTTTGGGAATTTAGTTCTGACAATAAAAGAACACGGTATAACAATCATTTCGGAATGGTTCTACATTTGTGTCAGCGGATGGACACAAAACATGAGTGGACTGAAGTCGATCGACGTCTACAGACTACTGCCGAGTCAAAGTTAACGAGCTGTGGTTGTTCTCTTTGTGGACACAGAGTATTTGACGCCTGAGACTTCCACTGAGAAGGCTGACACGCCACTTAAGCAAGTCTGCACTAATAAGGCCACTGCTTTGTATCGGGTGCTGCTGGTCCGGACGCAGCACCTTCTAGGAACGAATGAAACAGGCCCCTGTGTTATACACGATCACAGTTTGGAAGACAACAAACCAATATGCTGTTTTCGGAATATCCAGACACGTGAAAGATCGTTAATTGGCTGCAAGGAAAGTTTGGTAATAAGAAAAATATGTGGAGGAAAAGAATTGACTGCCTATTGCAAATTGTTTATACCATTTTTTAACACTTAAGTAGTTCTCATGGAACAAATATAATCAATTTTTTCATTACAGTGGCTAAATTTGATAGATTGTGCCAGATATCGATGGCGGATGATAGTAATGTCTAAACTTGTGTGAGCGAGCTCCGCTGCCACCTCATTACAAAAATGGTGATGTTTGGTACAAGCAAAGAAATCCTCCCATAATGTGAAAGGGCCTCTTGAAACATCTGGTGAAAGACCACAAGCTACTGACATTCGGAGCTATTCGCACAGATTTCGCGTAAGATGTTAGGAGACACGGTCCATTATCAACATTCACTGCGCCGAAAATGTGCGAGTGGTTTAGAAAAAGTTCACTCGAAGTTTTCAGATCACAAAAAGAGATACACCTTCTAACAATGAAGTTCGGTGAATAATCCTCTGACATTAACGTAGATGAACTATGAACTGCAGTTTCCTTATGTCCTTCGAAATAGTCACCTCCCATAAAGTATGCACCGCTGAGCCCTGCGATACATATCCTGGAAACTTCGCAAAAAAGCCTCGTCACTTTACGTTGGGTGTCAGGAATATCGTCAATTCTCTTTCCTTTCAAAGCGAGTTTGAGTCGAGGGAATAGGAAGAAGGTCTGGAGGATTGACATCTGGCGAGTATGGTGGGTGTTCGTTTCACAACAAGCTCGCCCACACGCAGCCAATACCGTCAGTTTCTGACAAAAAAAAAAAAAAAAAAAAAAAAAAAAGGGGGGGGGGTGTGCAACTTGAACAGCCACCATACTTGCTGGATCTCAACCCTCCAGACTTCTTCCTATTCCTTCAACTCAGACTGGTTTTGAATGGAAAGAGATTTGACGTTGTTCCTGACTTGCTGGCTGCAAAGTTTCTAGAACTTGTATCGCACAACTCAGCGGTGCATATTTGTGAGGTGACTATTTAGAAGGACAGTAAGCTAACTGTAGTTCATTGTTCACCTACCGAACTTTATTGTCAGAGATTGTATTTAGATATTCTGAACTTAGCTTCTAGATATACTCAGGTGAATGCGATAAGTGTATCGTTGGTCCTTAACACGATGACTCAGGCCATATAAAAATCTGTCCAGATACAGAGGTTCTGTGTGAGAAGATTCTAACGCAATTATTACCATTTCACGCAATTGTGCGTGGGGAATAATTACGTAAACAGATAATTCTCGAAAACTACTCGACGTTTACTATTCCAGAAAGATAGTAAGCAAAGTTCTTTTGTCAGTGAAGAGATAGAATCGCGCTTTGTCCTTTTTCTCCTTCTTTATTGGATTTCACCCCCTTGTGGGGCAGGCTGGCAGCAGCTACATCGCTGCTCTGCAGCCACTCTTTGCGTTTCTACAGCAAGTAAAGGTCATCACCGATCGCGTCGACGCGTGCAGCTAAATCAACTGAAGATAGCGGCTCTTTGTAAACACGGTGAAGCATGCGGTCAGAGTAAACAGTGAAGTATGCGTTTTAGCAAAAAGCGCCGTATCTACGCAAATCAAAGCACAGAGCAGCAGTCCTGGTTAATGAATTCCAAATGACTACAGTCGTGACGGCGCCAGTCGACTGCCAGTGGCTAGGTTGCTCGTTGTCGCCGTTACGACTGCGTGATACTTGTCTGCAAACATAAACAACTAACAAGGCTCCACACACGACGCGTACTTCACTCGTACACTGCTAGATAAACATCATAGCTTTTGACAGGGGCCTAAATGTATATATTTTTTAACCTTTTTGCGGGGGTTTGACTTGTCTTTGAGGGGCGCTCCAGTCACGGTCTGCACGGCCACTACGGTCGGGGGTTCGAATCCCCCCTCGGGCATAGATATTTGTGCCGTCATTAGTATAAGGTAGTTGATAAGTAGTTTGTAAGTTTAGGGACTGATGACCCCGTAGTTAAGTCCCATAGACTATACAAACATTTGAATTTTGAATTTGTCTTTGGGGGGGGGGGGGTCACTTGTCTCTGGGAGGAGGGGGTTGTCACTTCTATCGTTCATTGAAGTCCATATCAAAAACATCTGCAGCTGAACCATCAAACCGTTTCAGTGTTTAAAATTGGAATATTGAAATAGAGATTGCATTATAAACGACTGAAAAAATAAAGAAAGAAGAAAACAAACAAGTGCAAGGTGTATCTGCACATGACTTGCCAGTTTTTGTTTCGAAAAATATTTTCGTTTAACAGTATCGCTGAAATATGTTCTATGGTGGGACAAAGGGGTACGAAGCCATTTTTGATGCCATAAAAGTTTGATAGGTGCAATAAGACACGTCCCACTTCATGGAACGAGCACAGTTTGCCAAGAATCAATGACTGGATAAACTAGTAGTTTTCCAAGAAGCGTCCAATAGAAGTCGATTGACAGGTAGACGCACGGGAATGTCCGTGCGGCCTAAGACACCTTGGCATAGATTTCGGTGTCGCTCCCCGTGAGAGGTTCGAGTCCTCTCTTGGGCATGGGTTTGTGTATTGTTCTTAGTTTACGTTTAAGCATTTTGCAAGTGTAGGGAGCGTTAACTTCAGCAGTTTTGTCCCTTAACTTTAAAAACATTTCAACAGTCCTGCTCTCGTCCCAGCCCTGCTCTCGTCCCTCGAATTCAAACCCTGGACCTGTCTATTCTAGATCCCTTCCATACCCCCTAGTTTTGATTTGATATATTGATTCATTGTCCCCCAACTCCCATCACCCGCTCCCCTCCTCGAATAAAAATAGTGCGAAAGGGTTAGGATGGTGAGCTATCCTCCACCAGCAGAGAAGATAGCATATTTTTTGGGTGGGTGGGGTAGGGGTAAGATTAATGTCAATATAAGTTAACTAATTATGAACAAACCAAATGTAAAATGCAGCATTGGTCGTTAATACTTTATTGTTAAAACAGCAGCTCGATTTCGATCACATAGTGATCATCTTTAATGCATCTTCAAACAGGCAAGTACAAATTGAAATACCATCTGCAACTGTGTTAGAAATAAATTTCAGAAAGATTACATTGCAATGCCAGAGATTCGGACGGAGTTGTTATAACTTGACACCCCATGATACTTTGTATTGTTGTTGTTTTTGGTTGTGTTTAGGGGACTAAACAGCTAGGTCATCAGTCCCTACTTTGTATTAGTTTTGCTGCTCATATTCAGAAGATTCAAGCCCCCTTTACTTTACCGAGATCAAGGCTTTTCGTTGTTGACATTAAATCATAAAAAATGTCGCTTTCTCCTTTACTATATATGTGCCTGTCCTCCACTACGAGCCTCTGGCAGTGTATGTAATATTTATTTACTTACACAATTCAATTTTCAATGTGCGTTCTCCACATTTCAGTTATGAGCGGTTCTCCTCCATGACTCTGTATGTCGTGCCTCTGTACAATCGGCGATCCCACTACTCAGAGGCAGGCTGCTTTGGCGCCAACTGACAATGTGTTGTGTTAGCTGGTGAGTGTGGGTTGAGTTACTCCAAAACTCCCACTATGACGATTGGAAAATTTCGGCGACTAATAATAATAATAAAAAGAAAGAATACAAATAATAAGAAAGAATATAAAAAACTCGTAAAGGTTTAGGATTAGTGCAAAACCTCTATAATAAAAGATGCTTATCTTTAAATGCCAAAATTAGGCATTAAAATACAGTCATTAAACCATCAATGTTATATGCCAGCGAAACCTTGGCACTAAACAGGAAAACTGATCTAGAAAATCTAAAGAAAGAAGAAAGAAAAATAATTAGAAAAATTTTAGGACCAAGATGGACCGAGAATGGGTATAGATTACAGAAAACATCAAAAATTGAAGAATATTCTAACATAGAGATAGACATGAGGAAAAGACGCCTCAAATTCTATGGCCACATAATGAGACTCCCTGAACACAGATTAACAAAAAGAATTGTAAAATACGTAGATTCTCTTGTTAATGGAGGAGAATGGATTCAAAAAGTTAAAAAAGATTTGGAATTAGCCAAAATTACTAAAAAAGAAATAGCTGCAAGGAATAATTTTAGAATAAAAGTTGAAAAGTGGGAGGTTAAACCAGAGACAAAAGCACCGAGAACTGGAACAAAATGAAGTGAAGAAAGAAGAACTAAATTTTCTCAAACAATGAAAAACTGGTGGGCAAATGAAAAGGACCAGAAGACCAAGAAGAACGGAAAATGAACCAGCTTTACTTAGCGTCTTCCACATGGGAGCTTTACGACCAATAATAAGAATAATAACGATTCCACCAGGTACACAAAATATACAAAAAGTCCAGGGCTTTAGAGCCTAAAGCACCTACCTAGTAAGTAGGAGGTCCAGGGTTCGAATCCCGGCCACCGCATAAACTTTAATTCAGTGCCTCTCCTTATGTTTAATACCTTTGGTATAATGAGACAATGTTGTCTCAAGGGATTGTATTATTTGTTGATATTTAAATATGGTGACATTTACTATTTTCCCATATACGCTGATCAAAACAATTAAGGGATCAGTTAAGATGTCTAGGTTCTGATATGTTGTCATCAACACGATGAACTAACATTCATAGAATATATGACATCAACTGCGATTGGGCAAAGCTGAAAATGTGTACCCAGCCGGGATTCGAACCCGGGTCTCCTGCTTTCTAGGCAGTTGCGCTGACCCCTACACCACTGGGGGACACAGTGATCACAAACTCGTAGTTATGAACCAATTCCCGTAGAGTAAGGGCTTCAAACTTTGCCCGCCCCTCCCCACTAACGATAGGATCATTGCCCTTCACCGGCATATTATATATATACATGTGACGTCTGTTCCGAGAGAACAGACGTCACTTCTTTAGTCAATGATCCTATCGTTAGTGGGGAGGGGTGGGCAAAGTTTGAAGCCCTTACTCTTACGGGAATTGGTTCATAACTACGAGTTTGAGTACTGTGGGCAGGGCGAAGCTGGGAATTTGTATCTGACGGGAGGCGTGCTGAGGTAGTCTTTGCAGGTGCGGTGATCACTGTGTCCCCAGTGGTGTAGGGGTCAGCGCAACTGCCTAGAAAGCAGGAGACCCGGGTTCGAATCCCGGCTGGGTACACATTTTCAGCTTTGCCCAATCGCAGTTGATGTCATATATTCTATGAATGTTGAATAATAACAACTGCAGGATCAGAAGTGACGTCTGTTCTCTCAGAACAGACGCCACATGTATACAATGAACTAAAATGATTCGACGTCTTTCTGTCAGTTCTAAGGAGTGGAGACAACAACATTACGGCAACCGATATATAGTGGTAATAACTGAGAGTTGTTGCAGATGGGGTTCGTGTTGACTTCTGTTTACTCTAGCAAACGAAATACGCAAACAGTTGGATTCAGATAGTGTAGTGAGCAGGTAGTGTAATGCAGCTACAACGTGACGTACCTGAAGCTATGGCATTCAGAGCAATAGAATGATTGGAAGCGGGACAGACACAGAGGGAGAGGTGGCTGCAGCTTCTGGAGTGTCCCAAAGTGTAATTTCCAGGGCCTGGACGCTATTTCAACGCACCCTCAAGGCAACAGGACGCGCGGTATTAACAGAAACAATCTGAAATTGCCTTCATAAATTTGACCTCTACGCACGGAAGCCTGTGGTGTGTGTTCCATTAAAACTACGACACTGTTTAGTCCGCAGAAACTGGGCGGAGCAACATTTGGATTGAGTCGTAACAAATGGCTCCGGGTTCTGCTGACAGTTGAGTCAAGATTTTGTGTTCAGCCGGACAATCGCCGTCCCATCATGTGAAACAATGCTGTTTATGTGCAGGAAACATCACTATATCATGGTGGTGGACGAATGGTATGGCCAGGAGTCGGTATTGGCGGACGTACGGACCTCTATGTCGTTCAGAATGGCGTTTTGACTCCTCAGATGTGTAGAGACGTGATCCGTCGACCTTTGATTGTCCCTTACGCTGGTGCCATAGGAGACGGGTTTCCTTCTGGTGGACGATAACGCAAGACGTGATTGATAACCTCGTACTGTCCATGCCACGCAGGTGTGCAACTGTACTGGCCGTCCGAGGTGATCACACTGCATATAGAGGGCAACAAGAATGACTTTTTCACTGTCATGGTAGCCCCATGGTGCCTCGCTCTAATATAACGCCCTGTAAACAACAAGTAAAGAGTTGAGACAGCAAAATATCGTACTGTATTACACACACTTTACAATGGTAACCGATATCTGAATAAAATTCGTTACCATATATACATATACAGGGTGTCCCAACTGTCTTGCTCACCCAAAATATCTCTGGAACAGCAACAGCTATTGAAAAATTCACCGGTATCAATGTAAGGCTGGGCTTCATGAATGTACATATATTTAAACATTCTAAAACGAAAGCATATGTGTTTTTGCAACACAAATTTATGTTTTTTTAATGGACACTATATTATTTCTTCGGCAATCTATAGCATGAAAAATCATGTAAACAATGGCGTCGATTTCATCGCAATGCGCCAATTACAACCCGAGATAAAGCGACGCGAAGTTGACGCTTGGAACAGGCGAAACGCGCGGCTAGCACACGTCCCGAGCAGCGTGGGGTTCTCGCCTGACTCCCAGGACGTGCGCTAGCCGCGCGTTTCCAGAGATATTTTGGGTGAGCAAGATAGCTCGGACACCCTGTATATATTGCGTATGATACCTCACCTGATCCCGTAACAGTGGTGAGAAGTGTAAAAAATATGAATAAGGACGTTTGCCAATATTCTTAACTGGTGTTTATTGACTCTTGAAACTGAATTTTGACTTACTTCCTCAAAGGTGACGTTTATGTACAAACATAAGAATGACAGTGTATTTCGAACTATGGTGCGACGTCAAAACAGCATAGCGACTGTAAAAAACTGTCGAGAAACCCCGAATTTGGCATACAGAACAAAACTGTGAAAAAGAGAAAAACTGCGAAAAAACGCAGACATTAGAAGAAAGTTTAGCAGAATGAAACCTTCCGTCTGCAGCGGAGTGTGCGCTGATGAGAAACTTCCTGCCTTTATCGGGCAAGCCCCCTACCGTCTGAGCAATGCCGGTAGCCTTCACGGTCCGTCCTCACTACTCGCCCGCGAAAGGTTTAGGCCCCAGGTTCGAATCCCGGTTGCGACGCACAATTTTAATCTACGTACACTCCGCTGCAGAGTGAAAGTATAATTCTCGAAACATCCCTTAGGCTGTGGCTGAAGCATGTCTCCACCTTATCCTTCCTTCCAGGGGTGCTATTAATGCGAGGTTCACGGTGAACTCCTGTGAAGTTTGGACAGTAGGAGACGAGGTACTGGCAGAAATAGAGTTGTGAAGACGGACTGTGAAGCGTGCTAGGATAGCTCAGACCATAGAGCCTGTAATGTTACATGTGCATCCACGTATCAAAAGGGTCTTGCTTCCGATATTTTAGAATTAATTTCTTTTCATATTTGCATATTTTGTCGAAATTTTTCGTAAATATTAATATATTACTCGTAGCCATAAGAACTTAATATTTTTAAGGTTGTACGTAAACCTCTGTACAAAGAATACAAAGACAATGAAAGTTCGATTCTTACCATCTATAAAAACAGGAGATGCATCTCCATTTTCCTTCTTCTTATTCGAACACTGAGACAGTAAAGTCGGAAATGATTTGAGTTCTGTAATTATTACTAATTTTTTTCAGGATTTCTATGAGTTACGTAAGTGATATAAGTTTAATGTAGATATGCTGCTTTTTTAAAATCCAATTATAAGCTCTGCAGTTTAACCGAACTTCGAATGTGTTCTCATTTAGTAGAAAATGGATTCCTTCATTTTTCTCTTCTCACATTTTATTTACTGTGATGCAATTTATTTTTCAGGACAACGGATTCCGCCATTACATCTAATTACGAAAGTAACTGTTGGAGACAAGATCAGAGTAGTAACCATTTTCATTCCATTCTTTCCTAAATAATTGTTCTGAATACGATCCTGAGATTTGTGCCGACTTATTAAATTTCAGTTTTAACAATTTGAGCTAGCCGAGGACTTTCTTAGTAAACGATAGTGATTGTAGTTAGGTTCACTGCGTTTTTCCATCAACAACCGGTTTTTAGTGCGTAGTTTGCCTATTCTTTTACAGTCCTGGATTTTTTCTATTCTTTTAAAAAACAGACGCACCTTTCATGGCTCACGTAAATGCAACGACACCTATTTGAAATATTTGTCCCGTTTAATCTTTATAGCGCCGTCAGTGATAGCTTTCTGACTTTTACAGTGATTATATTGCTTTAATTATTCTTTATTAAAAACGCGGAACAGTTTCATTTGCAGGAACTAATCCACTTCAAGAATATTTGCGTGCAGATATTAATTAAATAATAGTCCTCTCTAAAAATATTAACAATTTGGGAGAAATGTTTCAAGCCCTCGCCCGCGAACGACAAAGGTCCCAGGTTCGAATCCCGGTTTCGGCACACATTTTTAATTTGTTATGAAGTTTAAAGTTTTACAGAATTTTGCAACAGACGCACTTGGTCTGGGGAGAAGACACTTTCAATCTCGAAAATTAACAACAAATATAAAAGATATTAAACATAAGGAGAGACATTGAATTAAAATTTATGCGGTGGCTGGGATTCGAACCCGGGACCTCCTACTTACTAGGTAGGTGCTTTAGACCACTTTTTTTGGGTCGCCTTCCTTCCCTTTAACCTCGCCTTCATCGGCCTTTGATAAAGCAATTTTCTTTTCTTCTGCAGGTAAAATTAATGGATCTCTTCGCCGATGAGAAACAAGATCTTCTTCCATTAAAAAAAAAAAAAAGAAAAAAAACCACCTAAAATAACCTTTTTTTTCTAGCTCTCTGAACGATTCCGAATTCCTCATCTCGAACAATGAGTGTTACCGTTTAGTTTATATCGTTTCTACAATTCAATTCTTTGCACCCCAGCACAAATTTTAGTTCAATGCCTCTCCTTATGTTTAATACCTTTGGTATAATGAGGCAATGTTGTCTCAAGGGATTGTATTATTTGTTGATATTTATATCACCTCCGCTTGAGGAACAAGGCGGGATGGTTCCTATTCGCGTTCTTTTCTGGGGTGCTATCCCAATGTAGGAGAGCCCTGGCAATTTGATACGCATTTCACAGGGAACATGAGGCAGAATTAAAGTATGTGGTGTGGAGTGAGACGTGTTTTTTAAGACAGTCCGTGTAGTTGCTTTGGCTACAATGCGGTGTTAGCTGAGTGGTCCCAGGTTTCCAAACAGAAATTGGAAAATTATTTTGAAAAATATAAGTAACAAAGTACTCTCCTCAGACACACAAGTGGCTTGGTATAGAGTAATTAACAACATAGTAAGTACGAATGAAAAATTATACGCCATTGGTCTCAGTGACACAAACCAATGTTTAAAATGTCACAGAACGGACACTTTAGACCATCGGTTCCTTTGCATGGGGAATACTGAAATTTGGAAGGAACTTATTAAAAGTTATCCCAAAAAAAGTGATGGTAGAGAAATTAATTTGGGTTACATCTTTTTTTCCATAATAAATGTTTTCCCTCGACAAAAGAACAACACCATCCACTGGATTATTGGCAATTTTTGTCACTACGTAATCGCTAACAAAGGAAGTGACATTGTACAGAATTACAAAGAATATATACTTCACGAGTATTACAAGATGTGCTAAAAAGGGATAATAAAAGGAATTTTGGGAATATGTTACAAATTCTGTTTGAAAAAGAGTGAAGGATAACTATGTATTAAAAGAAGAATGAATCGCAGTCGCATGCTGAAGTAGGGGACTGCTGTTGAGGGTGAAGTACGGTGGGGACTTCGTGGGCCCCGTGGCCGCTACGGTAGCCGTGAAGGCCTCAACAGAACCCTGAAAAGGCATGCACTGCGTGACGAGGAGAGATGTACAGATAAATAGAATTGTGTTCGTAGAAGTTAAATCAGTGAGTGATTCAGATTTCAAATTTGTCTCAAGAAGGATGTTTTTTTTTCTGTAATTTTTGTCATTAACGTTAATATTAATCACAGGAGAAGGGACTTTCCTTTTACATTTTGTAGTCGTCAGCTAGTATTCCTCCGAGAGAAGAAGAAGTTTTTTTTCTACGTATTTGATTTTATACTCTCATATACCGTTCACAAAGAACAACACAGAAGAACCATTCATTTTATACTCTACAGTGGCCACAATCAATAAAAATGGCGGAGAAGTCAGGCCGAGAAGGCCACATTTGGCTAGTGCAAGGACGGATTGAAGGGGAGGAAGGAGACCCGAAAAAAAGAAAGAAAAAAGGTCGTCAGAGCGCTTGCCCCCGAAATGCAAAGGTCCCAGGTTCAAGTCCCGGAAAAATAAAAAAAATAAAATAGATAAATAAATAAAAGTGGCCTGAAGGACCTACCTAGTAAGTAGGAGGGCCCGGATTGGAATCCCGGCCACCGCATAAATTTTAATTCAATGCCTCTCCTTATGTTTAATACCTTTGGTATAATGAGACAATGTTGTCTCAAGGGATTGTATTATTTGTTGATGAATATAAAAGAGTAATACCAGAGGTATCTACAAAAAATTCCCTGAGTCAAGCAAAAAATAGCACCTAATAGGGAAAAAATGATATACAAGTTGGCAAAAAGCATCGATATTGGAGAAAAATAGCGCTGAATTAGATAAGTAATAGGAAAGGACGTAAAAAAAAGAAACGTAGAAGAGAATATTCATAGAAGTTTCGGGTATGCAGCCGGTCGTCGTCTAAAACATCACACGATATTTCGGCCAGACACCTGCTAGCCATCTTCAGGTGAGTCGATGAAGACTGAAGGGAGGACAGCTGAACTCCGCGGCTCCACCAGCGAGGGCGCTGCCGTCCGGCAGTGTGACCTGTCTGTTTATGTTTTGACGCATGCGCTGTAACCGCCAAGTTTTCTATATATAGTGGAACGCTGGACGCACTCTTCAGGCTTCATCGACTCACCTGAAGATGGCTAGCAGGTGTCTGGCCGAAATATCGTGTGATGTTTTAGACGACGACCGGCTGCATACCCGAAACTTCTATGAATATTCGATCCGCCGGGAGAATTTTAAAGTTCACGTAGAAGAGAATATTTGCGTGTTCCGTTACCTGTGCGGCGCGCCTGCTTCGGAGAGCGGGCCCCTCGGTCCCCGCGCGGCGCGGCGCGGCGGCTTGGCGGTTTCTCCTGCATGCAATCAGCGCGCTCCCCCCTCGCCGCCAGTTCGGCGCCCCCAACCCCCACACGTGCCGGACGCAGCTGTGCCTCGCCATTCCTCCGATTCCTGCCCCTTCTATATCCACACCCAGACTTCGTAGCCACTTCCCAGTGTGACGCAGAGGGTACGTTGTGTTCCGCAGTCATCCCTTTTCACTCTTACAGTCGCGTACAGTTGGCGCGAAAACCGGGCGTACCAAAAGCCTCCCTGACGACTCTAATCTCTCTTATTTCAGCCGGAGAGTCTTTTTGCGAGATACAATCACGATGAAGAAATACCGGATGATCAAAAAGTCAGTATATGAAAACTTAATAAATCACGGAATAATGTGGATAGAGAGGTAAAAATTGCCACACATGCTTGGAATGACATGGGGTTTTATTATTAGAACAACAACTAGGAGTTCAAAAATGTCCGACAGATAGCGCTTCATCAGATCAGAAAAGCAATAATTAGCATAACAAATTAGGACAAAGCAAAGATGATGTTCTTTACAGGAAATGCTCAATATGTTCACCATCATTCCTAAACAATAGCTGTAGTCGCGAAATAATGTGGTGAACAGCACTGTAAAGCATGTCCGGAGTTATGGTGAGGCATTGGCGTCGGATGTTGTCGTTCAGCATCGCTAGAGATGTCGTTCGATCACAATACACTTGCGACTTCAGGTAAACCCAAAGCCAATAAATGTTCAAATGTTTGTATAGCTTATGGGACTCAACTACGGGGTCATCAGTCCCTAAACTTACAAACTACTTATGAACTAGCTAATCCTAAGGACGGCACAAATATCCATGCCCGAGGGGGATTCGAACCACCGACCGTAGTGGCCGTGCAGACCGTGACTGGAGCGCCTGTCCCCTCGGCCACCGCGGCCGGCCCAAAGCCAATAATCGCAAGGACTGAGGTCTGGAGACCTGGGAGGCCAAGCATGACGAAATTGGCGGCTGAGCACAGGATCATCACCAAACGACGCGCGCAAAATATCTTTCACGCGTTTAGCAATATGGGGTGGAACGCCATCCTGCATAAAAATCGTACGTTCCAGCAGGCGTTTATCAGCCAGGCTGGGAATGATGCGATTCTGTAACTTATCGACGTACCTCTCACCCGTCACGGTAGCAGTTACAAAGCCGGAATCACGCAGTCCTCGAAGAAAAAAGGCCCGATAACGGCGGATATGGTAAATCCAACCCATACCGTGACTTTCTCGTCGTGCAGTGGAGTTTCCACGACAGTTCTAGAATTTCCGGTAGCCCAAATTCTGCAGTTGTGGGCGTTGACGGACCCTCGGAGCATGAAATGAGCTTCGTCGGTCCACAACACGTTACTCAACAACTCGTCATCTTCCGCCATCTTTTGAAACGCCCACACTGCAAATGCCCTCCGCTTCACTAAATCGCCAGGTAACGGTTCATGATGCCGATGTAAGGATAGCATCGGAGGGTACGCCTAAGTGGCAACCAAACGGTAGTGTATGGAATGCCGGTGCGACTGCACGAGCGCTGACTTCCCCGTGCATAGACGAACCCGCTACAGCCTCCATTTCTTCCTAAACTGTCTCAGCAGCATTACGCCTTGTCCTCGGTCGGCCACTACGGGGTCTATCGTCTAAAACAAACCGTGGCTTCGAACTTCGAAATCATTCTCGCCACAGCTGAATTTGTCAACGGGCCTTTACCCGTTCGAATCCCCTTCCTATGGCGATAGGATCGTAACGCTCAACTAGCACATTCCCCATTCTGATAATACAGCTTCACTAAAAGCGCCTTTCGATCCCAAAATGCACCTCAATAAAAACAAGTATAGTGTAGGCAGTTTCTTTAGTAGAACTGTTGCATCCTTTAAGTGTTCTGTCAATTAAATTTTCCCTATGGTACATTTTTTGTGTTCTTTCCAACTATGGTTGTTCTTAACTGTAATCCCTACGTATTTAGTTGATTATGAGGTGACTGGTTTATCGCAGTATTCATATGGATTACTTCACACTTATCATTATTAAGGGTCCATTGACAATTTTGGCACCATGGTGATATCCTTATCCAAATCATTTTTCAGTTGTTTCTCGTCTTCTGGTGACTTTACTAACCGATAAGTGACAGCGTAATCCGCGAACAGTCTAAGAGAGCTACTCAGATTGTCTCCTAAATCTTTTATAAAAATAAGGACAGTAGGGGCCCTATAAAACTTTCCTGGGAAACGCCATATATGACATCTCTGGTATTCGATGACATTCTGTCAATTACAACGTTCTGTCTCCAATATGACATGAAATCACGAATCCAGTCCCACAACTGTGGGAGTAGGAGACGCTTCTGAGGTACAGTGTCAAAAGCCTTCCAGAAATCCAGAAAGACGGACTGTTTGACATCCCTTGTCGATAGTACTCATCACCTCATGCACAGCTACCTTTATTTCACAAGAACGATACTGTCTCAATCCGTGGTGACTATGGGTTAATGGGTCGTTCTCTTCGAGATAGTTCCTTATATTTGTTTTCTGAAATCCTGCTACAAAGCGACGTCAATAATATAGGCATGTAATTTTGCTGATCACTTGGTGTGACATGTGAAACTTTCCAGTCTTTGGATAAGGATCTATCAATGAGCGAGTGTTTGTATATGCCAGATATGGGGCTGCTACAACAGCATACTCTGAAAGGTAGCTAACTGGTATACAATCTGGACCGGGACACTTACTTTAGTTAATATAAGTTGCTTTTACACCCCAGTTGTATCTACTTCTAAATTTCTCATGCCAGCAGCTGTTTTTGATACGAATTCCGGAGTATTTGCTTGGTCTTCTTTGGTTACGGAAGTCCGAAGAGCTGCGTTACGCAACTCATATTTAGCAGAACTATCATCGGTAGAATCACCATTGCTAACGTGTAATGAAGGAATTGATTTTATTTTACCGCTAGTATACTTTACAAACGACCAGAATTTCTTAGGATTCTCTACATCTACATATATACTAAAACTTCCTGGCAGATTAAAATTGTGTGCCGGAACCGGCACTCGGACTTGGAACCTTTGCCTTTCGCGGGCAAGCGGACTACCGACTGTGCTATCCCGACACGACTCACGATGCCGCCTCACAACTTCCGCCAGTACCTCGCCTCCTACTTTCCAAACTTCACAGAAGCTCTCCTGCGAACCAAGCAAGACTAGCACTCCTGGAAGAAAGGATATGGTGGAGACATGGTTTAGCCACAGCCTAAGGGATGTTTCCAGAATGAAACTTTCACTCTGCTGCGGCAGAGCCATGTCTCCAACCATTCCCATTTGAGTTGCCGGAGCATTTCTGTGACACTCGCGCATTGGTCGAAACTACCAGTAACGAACCAAGTTGCTCGTCTCTGAACTGCTTCCATGTCTTCCTTTGCACTGATCTGCTGCGGGTCCCAAACACTTGAGCAATACGCAAGACGTAGTTGTACAAGCGTTTTATTACGCGGTCTCCTTTACAGATGAAGTACATCTTCCCAAAATTCTCCTAATAAACCGAAGTCGGCTGTCCGGCTTACTCACATTGTCCTTACATGTTCGTTCCATTTGTCATCGCTCTGCAATTGTTACTCCTAGACATTTGAATGACGCGACTGCATCAAAAAGCTCACTACTAATTCAAACATTATGGGATTGTTTTTCTTACTCATGTGCATCACCTTCCATTGTTCTACATTTAGAGCTAGCTGCCATTCTTCACACCAACTAGAAATTTTGTCTAAGTCATCCTGTATACTATTAGACTCAATTAAAGACGACACCCTCCCATACACCACAGCATCGTCAGCAAACAGCGGCAAATTACATGTTACTCTGTTCCTCTACCAAATTACGTGACCGGTTTTTATTGTGATAAGTGTTATAAGCTTCTCGCATTGAAGTTCGAGCTAAATTTAGAGATTCTGTAAATTATTGCCAGTCTTGGTAATTTTGTGACGGTTTAAATTTGGCATTCTTTTTTTCTTTCCTTTTTCAAAAGTGATATATGTTTTGTGTACCACTAAGGTGGCTCAACACCATCTGCAAGGTGATATTAGTGACCCTCAAATTTTTAAATCCTCGCTCGCTTGTTATTGAAGAAACTAAATTATTAACCGATTCCACTGGAACCGAATCACGACAAGTCTATGCACCGAAAGGGTAATATACAACCTCTGACAATAAAGTTCGGTGACTGGTCCCGTAATATTTTATTTTTATTTATTATTTATTTGTTTATTTAGCCTGATCAGATTAGGGCCATCAGGCCCTCTCTTACATCGGACCAGGGTTTTACACATACAGAATTTTTTTACATTTGAGTTACCTATAACATACCAATGATTTTTACAGATAAGCAATTAATAACATAATTTATAAAAGTTAACTACATGCAAAAGGATGTAAAATAAAAGGTATTGACTTAATTCTAATAGGATTAATACTAGTAGTACCACTGAGACACCTTCTGCTGCTGTTGGTGTAACAACATTGATATTAGCAGATACAGGATGTACTTTTGAATCGAGACTGGTTAAGGCAAGGCGAATTCTGACAAAAGGAAGTTAAGAAAGCTGTACCTGGCGAGAGCAATGGCAGTAAGAGAATATCTGGGAGGAGGAATGGATGTGACGTACCTGGACCGTAGGGTATTAAAGACTGGCGTAATTATTGCTTCAGTAGATAATCCATTAACTGTCGTTTGAAGCTGGCAGTGTTATTCAGTTCTCTGATATACTGAGGTAGATTGTTCCAGAGCCTCGTTCCTGCTACTGAAAAGGATTTTGAGAAACCGGCTTAGTGATGGATAGGGACAGAAAGGGTTTTGCTCTGACACGAACGAGTAGTTCTGTTATGCTGATCAGATAAGAGTGTTAAGGTCGAGGAAAGATATGAGGGACAGTGTACGTTGATAAGAGAGTAGAGGAAACAGAGTGTATGAAAATCTCTGCGCTTGTCAGCACGGAGCCAGGATAGTTGCATATAAGATGGTGAAATGTGATCAAAGAGACGGATGTTACATATATATCGAACGCAGGCATTCATGATTAGTTCCAGACGTCTTGAGCTTTCCCAAGAAAGACCTTGCAAGATAACATCACTGTAATCAATAATTGGAATTACAAGTGTTTGTATAAGTTTCTTTTTGAGATCGAGAGGAAAAAACTTCTTATATCTCTGTAGGGCATGAAGAGATGCTGATGCCTTCCTACACACGGCGGCTGTGTGCTCAGCCCAATTTAGTTTGTCGTCTATTATCACTCCCAGACTTTTTGCCGAGGGCGAAAAATAGATAGGTGTGTCATTTAATATTAATGATGGTTGAGATTCGCGGAATTTGTGGTTAATGAGCCTAGGATGTCCTACCAGAATTGCTTGTGTTTTACTTGGATTGAGCTTTAATCCTATATTCTGTGCCCACTTTGATAGTGCACATAGGTCAGAATTAAAATTTTCGATTGCTGTCTTCAGGTTTTTTGGTTTTGCACTTAATTACAACTGGAGGTCATCGGCATACATGTAGTATTTACAAAAGGACAAGACCGATGATACGTCATTTACGTACAATGAAAAGAGGAGTGGACCTAATACCGAGCCCTGTGGTACGCCTGATAGTACTTTTCTCCACTGTGACTTTTTGGTGCCGGACATGACGCACTGAAGACGCGATGTCAAGTATGAGCGAAACCATTGCACCACGCCTTGAGAGAGATTTAGGCTGCTAAGTTTAGCAAGTAAAATGTCAAAGTCCACAGTGTCGAAAGCTTTGCTAAAGTCTAAGAAGCACATAATAGTCGCCTCTTGTCTATCCATTGCCTGCTTAAGATCGTCTGTCACTTTTATCAAAGCAGATGTTGTGCTGCGATATTTGCGAAAACCTGATTGGTGTTCGTCAAAAAGGTTATTAATAGTCAAGTAGCTGGTTAGCTGATCATTTACTATATATTCTAGAGCTTTGGATAGTGCCGGAAGAATGCAGATAGGTCTGTAATCAGAGGGTGCTGTGGCAATGTTCTTTTTTGGCAGTGGCTTAACTAGTCCACGTTTCCATGCATCAGGAAAAACACTTGTGGCTAAGGACTGATTAAATATATCTGTTATGATGGGCAGCAGTGGATCAATAATCAGCTTTACCATTTGGATAGTGATACCATCATCCCCAGTAGACGCTGATGTAATACGCATAATGGCTTTTTTGACTATACTTCCAGTAACATGCTTAAAACAAAACTTATCATGGTTAGCGTTGTTTATCCTCTTGATATGGTCAATAAGTGTTTGTTTCGTTTGGTGATCTATTGTGGTGGTAGGCGTTGTGAAATACTGATTTAGTTCCTCAATGGGGACAGTGGGTTCGGCTGCAGTTTTTACTTTTCCAATACCAAGACCGCGCAGGTTTTTCCAGAGGACGGCCGGTCTATTTATGTTGTCGGTTAATGAATAGGCGTATCTGAGTTTAGCATTTCTCACAGCCTGGCTGACTCTGTTACGTTTCTGCTTGTAAGCGGTGTGGTTTTCAGGTGTAGGGTGCAGTTTGTATGTCCGATGTGCATTGTCCCTGAGATTCATGAGCTGTTTTAGTTCATCAGTTAGCCAGGGTGCAGGTTTCCTTCTCACTTTTTTGGTCTTGATGGGCGAATATTTATCATACAGCTGGTTAAGTTTATTTGTAATTTTGTGCAGTTTCTCGTTTACGTCCGGGAGGGTGTCGGAGGTTGGCTCGAAAACTATTTTTAGTGCATCAGCTGTCAGTTCAGGTAAGTTGATGCGTCTTAAGTCACGGTATGCAGTTAACAGTGGTTTCTTCCTAGGGCATTCTAGCGAGTACGTCATGAAAATTACATCATGGGCAGACATACCAGGCGCAGATGTTTGTGACGTTCGAATTACTCTGTCTGGAAACCTTGTTGCAAATATATCTATTAAAGTGTGGCTATCAGCTGTGTGATGGGTGGGTGCAAGCTGAAGTAAGGTCAGATTCGAAGACGTAAGCATTCGCTTGAACTTCATACATGAAATATGGACTACAGTTACCTTGCTGGTTTGATTCGAGAAATGGGAAGAAGTCTTTAGCATTGAGATCCGGCGAGTATTGTGGGTGTTCGAATTGCACCAACTCCTTTCAGCCAGAAATGGTTTGAGGATATTGGCTATGTGTGAACGAGCGTTGTTATCGAAATTGGACATCCACTCTACTCTCCGGAGCTCAGTCCACCAGACTTCTTCATATTACTTCGATCAAACTAGTTTTGAAAGGACAGAGATTTGACGATGTTCCTGACATCCAACGAAACGTGACGAGCCTTTTGAACACCAGCCTAAGGGAAGACTTCGTGCCAATGTCCATAATACGTATCGATGAGCTCAGCGGTGCATAGTTACGGAATTTGACAATTTCTAAGGAGACTAAAGTAACTGTCATTTACGTCAATGTTATAGGACTATTCACAAAACTTTGTTTTCAGAGGTTGTAATTATCAATCCCGGCGACGACAAAACTCGTCGCAATACAAGGCAAGTGGCGCGGACGATGTACAGCTTTGAAGGGAAACTATGAATGACCGACGCCTGACAACAACTGATTCCGCAGTAAAAGTGGGAGACACACGCAGAAATAAATGTTAATTGAAATTCCAAAACTGGGCATCAGGCAGTGACGTCGGTGGACACAGTTCTGCGCCCGGACAGCTACACCGAGTTCGTCTGCACAGTCTCAGAAGTCGTTCGGACAATGTTCGTAAATGTAGTACAGATCACAGACTTTGGTGCTTTCGAATCAAATTGAAAGGTCATCTGAAATCAACAATAGTTAGACATGGTGACTAAATATTTTAACACTAAACAACGCCTCTAAGGCGCTATCAAATAAAACTAGTCTGGATCTTGAAAAAGGATATTGCTTTTCACGAGCCAATGTTTCACTCATCAAGTTTGATGAGCAATACTTCCACATAATATTTTATCGCAAAAATATCTGAAGGCGTCATGATTGTAGTAGGATGCAGGAGAATTTAGACAGGTTTCCGCAAATGACCTTCACCTAGGTTGACTATGTTATCGTCGCAGAAGACCGCGACCCGCCATTCCAATTGGTTCTCTCATCTCACCAGTCGAGCTGTGCACGTCGATGCTGAGGCGTGGGTGAAAGACGGGCTGGAGATATGTGTGGCCGTAGCTCCACCGCTAGTGACCAGTTTGTAGAGCTTATGGGACTTAACTACGGGCTCATCAGTACCTAAACTTACAAACTACTTATGAACTAGCTAAGACTAAGAACGGCACAAATATCCATGCCCGAGGGGGGATTCGAACCCCGACCGTAGTGGCCGTGCAGACCATGACTGATGCGCCGCAGTCCCCTCGGCCACCGCGGCCGGTGACCAGTTAAGGGCCCACAAACTGTGTCATCTTTGCTATGGTAGCTGTGGGATTTGTAACTGGTGCTCTCGCAATGCAACGATCTTGGCGGATGTGTGTGCTGTGTGGGCCCAGGACATCTTCTACGGGTGAGAATAGTGACGTGATATTGCAGTCATCATCGTTGCACAAGTGGCGTGGCACGTCCAACTTGTGTGGCACTTCTGCGAAAGGACCCTCTCGTGTATCGGAAGTGCAAACTTTGACCCCTTTCAAAATCGCTCAGTCGGCTGTAGGAAGCACTAGTGCGTCTTCGTAGCATGGCGCCTGTTGGCTTCACACGTTGGTATCAGACTGAGACTTGTGCCTGTAAATATTTGATATTAAAGGGTGCTCTGGCAACTGTGTCAGTGCGCTATCAGTTGACGGACGACGAT
Source organism: Locusta migratoria (assembly GCA_026315105.1). Classification (NCBI taxonomy): domain Eukaryota; kingdom Metazoa; phylum Arthropoda; class Insecta; order Orthoptera; family Acrididae; genus Locusta; species Locusta migratoria. The sequence goes on from CM048744.1 coordinate 555,997,036, forward strand.
GAAGCCTTTATCAGTATATGTGTCTTTATGTGGTATCTGTGGCCACCGGATCAAAACCGACGTCGAGTTTCCCGGCGCCCATTTTCCCGGCTGTGTATTCCCACAAGTAAACTCATGTCGACTGCTGTGCTGATCAGTTTATCTTATCTAAATATCAGCAGCCACATAGTTCTCTCAGCAGAGCTCGAATTACTTACGTTCCTTACAAAAAAAGCATCTTGGGAGAGAGAAACTTAAATATTTGTTAAGCTTACGGAACTTAACTGCTGGGTCATCAGTCCTTAAACTTACAAACTACTTATCAACTAATTCTAAAGACAGCACAGACATCCATGCCCGAGGGAGGATTCGAACCTCCGACGGGGAACGGCCTTGAGTATCGGATCATAGTGCCTCAATGCGCTCGGCCACTCCGCCGCGGCTAGGAAGATACATGTAGGGACGCTCTTCGTATTTGAAGCGCAACCTCTCCCTCCCAGCCCCCCATTCCCCGTCCCTGCCATGCTTGGCTTCTCCTTTCCTAGTCCCCTCCCTTCCCCTCCCTGTCGAGTCCTTACGTCCAATACCCGCCTCCTCTTCCCCCATCCCCTACTCTCTTTTCCGCCCCTCCCGCCTCCCCTCCTCTCCGTGTCCCCTGCGGGGCCTGTGCAGAGATTTTAACAGTTTAAGTGGGATAGTGTTCTGTGCTTCTGTGTGATTTTTAAAACTTCAACAACCACCGATCAGGCAGAACAAGAGTTTTCATGTATTTTATGCAGTGTTCGTCGTCTACGTCACTATTTTGTTTATTTTGTTAACATCAGTTTAACATCAGTTTAACTTCTGAATATGTCTGTTTTCTCGGTAATTTTACTTGTCACCACTCTCGCCATGTCTTAATTCTCCGTCGTTATCACCGTATGAAAATTGTACATTCACATTTCCATAAATTGTATCTCTTGTCTGAAGAGCGGCGCTCAGACCGCTGCCCACTTTCCCTACCTGGGGATTTAAAATAAAATAATAATAATTAAAAAAGGCGCATCGGGCTCCACTACTATAATTCATGGTCACCATATGCTTCAACATTTTTGTCTTGTCTCCTACTGTTTCGACGACATGTGCTCTGAAAGATAACAACTTGTTTGCCTCTGTAACTTATAAAATAATAGGTGACGGGAAATTTGAATGCGGTAGGTCAACACAACAAATGTTACACTTTCTACGGAGCTATGAACATAGTTTATTGTATCATTTTCCACAGAGTTTCAGCACAAAGATATAATTTTTAAATGGAACAATATTTTTTTCTATCGAGCATTGGATTCGTTGAAACCAGCTACGTCCAAATCAATTTAAACTACGTTCCTATCACTGTTGGTTTGGGAGCTTCAAAGTTTCAGGGGCACATACCACAAACGCTGCGCATAATGCAATGCGCCTTCTAAATGTGGAGCGGCCGAGTTGTAACGTCGCCGGTGTCACGGAACGAGAAGCTTCCTCGATGCGCTGTTAGACTGCCGACTGTCGCCGCACACGGCCGCATACCCGACAGTTGGAGCCACACAAACAACCGGGGCTCAATATACCACAGTTACTGACATCGGATGACGATGGCATATACGAACAACGAGTACATTGACATGTTGCTGATGCTCGGCGAGTGCCGACACGATGCCACTGAAGCAGCCACGTGAGATATCCTAGGCGAAGAGCCCCGGCAGCCATTACGTTCTTACGTGCCGAACAACGACTTCGGGAAACATGTAGCTTGGTAATTGGCCGCACTAACAGACGAAGACCTGCAAGAAGTGAGGAGACGGAGGTGTTTGTTTTAGCTGCACTACACCACGATCCTCATGTCGGCTTACGAGCCGTTGCTGCAGTCACTGGTGTCAGTCTAACATCTGTGTGGCGTAGAGTACACGGCCACAGGTTTCACCCGTACAGCCTTTCACTGACCCAGGAGCTGCATGGGAACGATTTCCGTGCAAGAGTGACATTCTGTGAGTGGGCCATGCGTAATTTCACGCTGGGGTCTTTACAAAGTGTTATGTTCTCTGATGAGTCCACGTGCACAAATTATGGTGCAGTGAATCGCCGTAACATGCACTACTGGGCCGCAGACCATCCTCGGTGGGTACGACCTGTCGACAAGTCAACGTAGGTGGCTATTAACGTGTGGTGTGGAATCCTTGGGGATGAAATCATCGCTCCACACTACTTCTCAGGTACACTGACAGGTGAGTTATATCGCGCTTTTATAGCTGGCAGTTTGGTTTCCTTGAACATGTGTGTCTACACACGAGAGTCCATATGCGGATGCAGCACGATGGTCACCCAGCCCATTCTGCGTGTGCTGTTGTGGAAGAACTAATCAACAGGTTTGCAGGAAGATTGTTGGGGCGCCATGGTCCTCATTCATGGCCATCAAGGTCGCCCGATTTAACACCAGTAGATTTCTTTTTTGTTGGAATATCTAAAGGATCGTGTTTATGTCACTGAGCCCACATCCCCAGATGATCTAAAACGTTCATCGAGGACGCATGTCGCTCCGTCACACCGGCGGTGTTACATTTCGTCCGCAGATCCTTTCGACGGCGCATTGCATTATGCATTGAAGAACATGGACACACATTTGAACATCTCATGCAAATCAACTTCCCACCGCCATAACATCCATCACCCACCACATAGCCATGTATTATGTACAGCGTGTGGTATCTGCCCCTCAAACTTTGAAGGGTTGTAGTTCCCAAACTAACAGTGATAGGAATGTAGTTTAAATTGATTTGGACGCAGCTGGTTTCAACGAATCCAATGCACGATAGAAAAAAACTATTGTTCCATTTAAAAAATTATATCTTTGTGCTGTAACTCTTTGAAAAATGATACAATAAACTATGTTCATAGCTCCGAAGTGTAACATTTCTTGTGTTGACCTACCGCATTAAAATTTCCCGTCACCAATTATTTTATAAGTTACAGAGGCAAACACACCTAGTGAAACACCCTTATTTATTTATTTTTCGCGAGGGATTTCACCAGCATCTGTACGTGCACATATAAGAATGTTAAAATGTTTGTGAATCTACGGGACTTGAGCCGGCCGCGGTGGTCGAGGGGACTGAGGCGCTCCAGTCACGGTCTGCACGGCCACTACGGTGGGGGGTTCGAATGCCCCCTCGGGCATGGATATTTGTGCCGTCCTTAGTATTAGTTAGTTGATAAGTAGTTTGTAAGTTTAGAGACTGATGACCCCGTAGTTAAGTCCCATAAGCTATACGAACATCTGAACATTGAACGGGACTTGACTTCTTTTGTGTGAGGTTCTGGCTGCCGTGTTTTGTCAGGTGTGCTGGGAGTGAAGGCCGTGAATTGTGTAGCGCAGTGGCAGCAGCAGCAGCAGCAGCAGCCGGCACGTGGCGGCAGTGGCTGCAGACGGCGGGCGCCCTGATGTATGCGGGGCCCCGTCTGCAGCGTGGGCGGCCGCCCCCGCACAGCACAGCACCTACCTGCCCCCGGCAGCCTCTCTGCTGCGGCTACCACTCGCCGGTTACCATACACTCACAGTACCTTCTAGTCTACGTCAAAACATCACACACCAATTCTTTTATTTATTTACTTTTATTGTTTTATTTTGCTGCTCTAAGGCGCGCGATTGCTCCCCGTTGAAGCTTAGAGTCCTCCACTTTGGCATCGGTGTGTGAGTGTTGTCCTTAGTTTGTTAGTCTGTTTATAAGGCTAGGGACTGATATCAGTAGTTAAGTCCTAAGAAAAAAGGTAAAGCAGTCAACAGTCCGACGATTGCTTTGAACACCACAGTGTTTTACTAGGCATGTTCGTCTTTGGAAGTGGTATGCCGTTGCCTTCCACAAAATGTTCAAATGTTTGCTTATGGGACTTAACTACGGGGTCATCAGTCCCTAAACTTACAAACTACTTATGAGCTAACTAATACTAAAGACGGCACAAATATCCATGCCCGATAGGGATTAGAACCCCCGACCGTAGTGGCCGTGCTGACCGTGACTGGCGCGCCGCCGGCCGCGGTGGCCGAGGAGACTGAGGCGCTTCAGTCACGGTCAGCACGGCCACTACGGTCGGGGGTTCTAATCCCCCCTCGGGCATGGATATTTGTGCCGTCCTTAGTTGTAAATAGTTCATAAGTAGTTTGTAAGTTTAGGGACTGATGACCCCGTAGTTAAGTCCCATAAGCTTAACAAACATTTGAACATTTTTGAACTGGCGCGCCTCAGTCCCCTCGGCCACCGCGGCGGGCCGTTGCCTTCCTCCGACCTTCGAATTGACTTACCCAGCCAGTTATAGGGGGACCTACAGCTTAACGTGACTTTCGAACCACGGTGCTACTCGATATTTTTCACATCAGCAACACTACCAGAGATGAAAGAAGTGAATAGTGACAGATAAAAAATCCTAGGAATGAAATAAATTGCAATTTGCGATCAGTTATGGCTTCACTGTACTAGGTTTAGACGGAATAGCAAATTGCGGCGAATAAAAATTTGTGTCCAGCCGGTATTCGAAGCCGGGATCTCCTGATTACTAGACAGATGAGTTGAGCACTGCGCCACCGAGGACACAGTCCGACTGCAGAGAACTCTTCCTTGCACGTCTCACGCGACACAAATCTCCATTCACCACGCTGTCTCTTTCCTATTACCACAGTGTCTCGATACCTAATGGCCTCTTCTCTCTGATGCGGGAATACAGTATTGTAGCTGCGAGCATTACACAGTAGGAAAGAGACAGCGAATGGAGATTTGGGTGTGGCGGAGACGGGCACGGAAGAATCCTCTGCAGTCGGGCTGGTCACTATGTCCTCGGTGGGAGAGTAGTTAACGCGCCTGAGTAGTAAGCAGGAGATCCCGGGTTCGAATCCCGGCCGGCCACAAATTTTCATTCGCTGTACTTTGGTATTCCATCTAAATCTATTACATTGAAGCCATGCAAAATGTAAAGCAGTCAACAATCCGAAGATTGGTTTGAACACCACAGTGCTTTACTAGGCGTGGTCCTGTTTGGAGGTGGTATGCCGTTGCCTTCCTCCGACCTTCGAACTGACTTACCCAGCCAATTATAGGGGGACCTACAGCTTAACGTGGGTTCCGAACCACGGTGCTACTCCGTATTTTTCACATCAGCAACACTAATTGAAGCCATAATTCATCGCAAATTGCAATTTATTTCATTCATTGAACGCTGTAATATAAATAAGAAATCCTAGGATTTGGAAATCCTTTTGATTTGTAGTCTGGCACTCTACCACTCTGCTACCGAGCCGCACTAATAAGGCCTTAAATTCACAAACATTTTGACATTAGCAATTTTTTTATACGTGCATCGCAATCATTATGGGGAAGTATAAGGTCGGATGGGGAAGGAAGTCGTCTGCGCTCTTTCGAAGGGACCAACCCGGCTCTTGCCTGGAGTAGTTTAGGAAAACCATGGATGAATTCCAGCAGGGGCGGGTACTGGAAGAAGCTCTTGATACACGGAACTAACGGACTGAGTGCCTCAAGTATAAAATATAAAAGAAAATTTAAATATTTCTAAAATATTGTAGTCTGTAAAACATGTTTGAAGTTAATCATAAACTATTCTAGTCCGAAAGGCACATTTATCAAGGGGAGTGAAATGATCATCTACAGCCCCATATTGGCAGATTATGACTGTGCATAGAGCAGACCACCCTAGCACGACTCTCGTCAGATACAACTTTTCCACACACTACTAACGCAGTTCCAATACACATTATGACTCATTGCTCTCTCTCGTGGTATTTCGCTGAATCTCGTAAGTTTTCGGGCATAGCGTGCATCCGTCTGATGTCTCTTCAACTGTTTAAATGTTTGTTAAGCTTACGAGACTTAACTGCGGGGTCTTCAATCGCTAAACTTACAAACTTGTTACAAACTAAGTTACAATAAAGACAACACAAACACGACGGGTAATGGCCTCGCAGCATAGCGCCTCGATGCGCTCGGCCACTCCCCCGCGACTATGTCTCTTCTTTCGGAATGGAACTCCATCAGCAGTGTGTGGCCAAGTCCAAAAGTTTTGCTTTTAACAGGATGCGTGCTAAGGGGTCCAATTCGACGGTATTCACCACTGTCTCCCCAGTGCCGTCATGAACGGGTTGAGTGCCTAGTGAGCGGGTTACCTTGGTTTGAAACCTACTGGCCACAAGATTTCAAATTCCCCCCTCATCTGCTGGGTCATCCGTCCCTAAACTTACATACTATCTATGAACTAAGAAACTTCCTGGCAGATTAAAATTGTGTGCCGGAACCGGAACTCGAACCTAGGACCTTTGCCTTTCGCGGGCAAGCGCTCTACCGACTGAGCTATCCCGACACGACGCACGATGCTGCCCCACAATTTCAGGTCTACAAGTAAGTTCAAATGTTCAAATGTTTGTAAAGCTTATGGGACTTAACTACGGGGTCATCAGTCCCTAAACTTACAAACTACTAATGAATTACTTACGAACTAGGACGGCACAAATATCCATGCCCGAGGGGGGATTCGAACCCCCGACCGTAGTGACCGTGCAGACCGTGACTGAAGCGCCTCAGTCTCCTCGGCCACCGCGGCCGGCCTACCAGTAAGTTTCATATCAGCGAACACTCCGCTGCTGAGTGAAACTTTCAATCTGAAAACATCCCTTAGGTTGTGGCTAAGGCCGGTATTACACTATCAAATTATTTGTCAAGGAATTGGACAAAGAAAAATTGGACGTAGTGTAATGGGAACATCGTCCAATATTTCATCCAATCTAGGGCCTCGGCCTAGATTTGATCAAAGAAATCGCTCGTCTTCTGTTCCCTGCAGTGAGAAATGTGACCCCTTGGAGCGCTAGTAGTATACAGCTTCCTTGCCACTACAGCTGTTTTATTTGGACGTTAAATATCTGACATTACTTGGACATAACGTTCGGATTCGTAAACATGGCTAGTAGTAGATTGTTTGTGTAGTGTTTTCTAGCAACAACAAAATTTTAAAAAATCAGATGGGGAGTTGTATAACAGGTGACAAGGTCAATTCACACTGTCCGTCACGTCAATTCGCGTAGGCCATTACCCTGCGGCAAATGTGAGGTTGAGTTACAATCCGTGATGTAAAAAAGTCATTATATACTATCGGAATTGAAGAAGTAATACCCCTAAATCTTAATACAGCCGAAGCAGATTTTAGAATGTATGATTTTGGTAACGTGGTGTGCTAAGTTCTGGGAAGTGAAACAACTTTCAAAACATTGACATCTGTTTGCAAGCGAATCTATGTACATATAAATACGTCAGCCAATTTTTGTAAGGAAATAAATAGAGCCTATTTACTTTATCAGCAATGTTTCCCCCCTTACATTGTTAATAACGTCATAAACAATTTAGATTATCCTCTTTGTCAGTTCTCACATTTTTCCATTTAAAACGTTATTTAATAAAACTTGCTTTATCAACTTAACAATCTTATTCGTATACACTGTTTGAGTCAGCCTTTTTGTTACTCTATTGCAAACTGTGAAGGATGAAGAGCGACAAAATAATTAGCAGTGATCGGCCTGGCTGTTCTGCCGATGGCATAAAAAAGGAAAATCCTCCCGGTTCCGTAACAAATTTTATTTATCTCGCTCTGACACCCACGGTTTCATCCAAGTGCGTTTCCTTTTATTTTTCCCTCCTTCTCTTCTAAATGCAGACACAACGCAAATGTAGTATAAACAATAGCTGAGCATTACACCGCCATTTTGAAGCAAATTTGACAAAATATTGGATTATAGTGTAATATCCCCTTTTGCGTTTCCTCCAATTTCTTTGTCAAAAAATATGACCAATATTTCATCCAATTTTTTCGTCCAATTCTTTGTCCAATAATTTGATAGTGTAATACCGGCCTAAGTCATGTCGCCACCATATTCTTTCTTCCACGAGTGCTAGTCTTGCAAGTATCGGAGAACAACTTCGAAGTTTGGAAAGTAGGAGGCGAGGTACTGGCAGAAGTAAAGGTATGGGGCAGCATCGTGAGTCGTTTAGGGATAGCTCAGCCTTTGAAAGGCAAAGGTCCCAGGTTCGAGTCCCGGTTCCGGCACACAATTTTAATCTGCCAGTAAGTTTCATATCAGCGCACACTCCGCTGCAGAGTGAAAGTTTCATTCTACCTAGGAACTAACTTATACTAAAGACGGCACAAACATCCATGCCCAAGAGGGGATGGGGGGGGGGGGGGATTCGAACCCCAGACGGGGAACGGCCTCACGCATCGGAGCATAGCGCCTGAATGCGCTTGGCTTCTCCGCCACGGCTCTAATTTCTCCATTGAGTTATTTCAATGCCCGCTGACAGCATGCGTCGTAAATTCCTTCGAGTATTGAATAATTTCAAGTAATGCAAGTAATACAAGTAATTTCAAGTAATACAAAACATATTACATAAAATCGAATTGCACAGAAGTAATTTATTAAGTGAATTGAATATGAAAAAATATATCCCATGTCACCATCAAAATTACATGGTAAATCTATTTGGTAACGGAGCTATCCATGGACCTGGAAACTACATTAAAAGATTTAATTAGTGAACATTTCAAATTTTACAGTGATCTTGGACGTTTTTATTACTGACATGCTGCGATATATACTTCAGTCGGGCAGAAATCGCTCGAAATGTCTCGTAGTTGCGTTCCTCTGATCTCATATCACAACTGTAACAATTATTCTGAGTAGCTGCAGCTCTGAACATCATGCAACTTTTACGTGTATATATTTTTCGTATAAAATAGGTGACGGCGAAATTCGGCACCTTCTCTTGGTTGACAATAGGAAGAATTTATAAGAGGGTAGGAATTCCTGCCTGTAGTCGTTTCCGGTGCATTTCTGTGCGATAAAACTGCCAGCCTCTCTGCTAGCAGCCTTCCCCGTGATGACGGCTACCTGCAGCTGATCTGCTGACATGAGGAAAGGTTCTCATACACACACAGGAGTTCACCGGCATTGTCTGGTGAAACATTGTTGTGCCGCGGTGGAGTAGCCGAGCGGTCTAAGGCGTCTCGCTGCGGAGCGCGCTGTTCCTCGCCGTGGCGGTTCGAGTCCTCCCAGGGGCATGGGTGGGTGTGTTTTCCTTATGTTAGTTTACCTAGGTTTTAGTAGTTTGTAAGCCACGGACTGATGACCACGCAGCTAGGTCCGATAGATTACAAACATTTGAACATTTTGAAACATTGTTGTGGTGCCTCGTGTAAGGAGGAGAAATGCGTACCATCACGTTTCCGACTTTGGTAAAGGTCGGATTGTAGCCTATCGCGATTCCGGTTTATCGTATCACGACATTGATGCTCGCGTTGGTCGCGATCCAATAACTGTTAGCAGAGTACGGAATCGGTGGGTTCAAGAGGGCAATACGGAACGCTGTGCTGGATTCCAACGACTTCGTATCACTAGCAGTAGAGATGACAGGCATCTTATCCGCATGGCTTAGCGGATAGTGCAGCCACGTCCCGATCCTTGAGTCAACAGATGGAACGTTTGCAAGACAACAACCATCTACACGAACAGTTCGATGACGTTTGCAGCAGCATGGATTATCAGCCCGGAGACCATGGCTGCGGTTATCCTTGACGCTGTATCACTTGTAGGAGCGACTGGGATGGTGTACGCAACGACGAACCTGGGTACACGAATTGCAAAACGTATTTTTTTCGGCTGAATCCAGATTCTGTTTACAGCATCATGATGGTCGCATCCGTGTTTGGCGACATCGCGGTGAACGCACATTGGAAGCGTGTATTCGTCATCGCCATACTGGCGTATCAGCCGGCATGATGGTATGGTGTGCCATTGGTTACACGTCTCGGTCACCTCTTGTTCGCATCGACGGCACTTTGAACAGTGATCGTTACATTTCAGAAGTGTTACGAACCGTGGCTCTACCCTTCATTCGATCCTTGCGAAACCCTACATTTCAGCAACATAATACACGACCGCATGTTGCAGGTCTTGTACGGGCCTTTCTGGATACGGAAAATGTTCGACTGTTGCCCTGGCCAGCATATTCTCCAGATCTCTCACCAACTGAAAACGTCTGGTCAATGGTGGCCGAGCAACTTGCTCGTCACAATACGCAGTCACTACTCTTGATGAACTGTGGTAACCTGTCAAAGCTGCATGGGCATCTTTTCCTGTACACGCCATCCAAGCTCTGTTTGACTCAATGCCCAGGCGTATTACGGCCAGAGGTGGTCGTTCTGGGTACTGATTTCTCAGAATCTATGCACCCAAATTGCGTGAAAATGTCAGTTCTAGTGTAATATATTTGTCCAATGAATACCCGTTTATCATCTGCATTTCTTCTTGGTGAAGCATTTGCAATGGCCAGTAGTGTAGTAAATTGCTTGACGAGACGTTCCTGCCAGTCCACTTTTCGCTGCAACATTTCAGTACTAGCTCAGTGAACAAATGATCCGTGGATCACTTTCAAGCAAACTTACGCTTTTTAATCGCTGTGAAACTGTTCTTGGTCATGCAAGCGATAAATAATGAAACTGCAAATCTCCGGATCTGTTTATTGTCCGTTTATGCAAAGCTTGCGGTCGAATAGAGTGTATTGCACCTCACTCACAAATTGCTCACTTGCCAACGTAGGGAAACAGAAATTCTTAATTTTTATGTTTGGTGTTATGGAAACGTCTTCTGATAATAACAGTGAGTTTATGAAGGTTGTAATAACAGGGAGCTATATCTTTTTTAGATTACAAGATATAGCAAAAGTTGTTGTGGCCTATTCAGAAAAGAAGTAAGTGGACATTATATTCTTAAAATTAAACAATCTGAAATATCAAAGGAAAATCAATATGTTTGAGGACCTCATGGCAAAACAGATATCACTTGGTCCTGCGCAGGAAATAGTTGTAGCGGTGTGGTCTAACTGGTTCATCAGTCATTCACTTAGCTACAATGATCACATAAGAGCAGGTACGCAGTTACTAGCGATTACAGAGTCCTGTTTGCAAATAATGGTAAAGTGTCTGCTTCATCACAAGAGGTACCACTTAACATGACTGCATTATTGGGTGCTGGCACGCCAGAAACAAATGCGATACTGGTAACAGTAAGCCGGAAGAACATACGCTATATTTCTCACTGAAACTGAATAAAGTCTGTCGGTTTCAGCTATATGAATTTCAAGAAGTGATTAAACATAAACAAAAATATAAACTTTACTACATTATCAATATTCACAGCTACTATCTGCGTTCAGTTTCGAAGGAAGTTCAGACAAAAATTTATTTTCATCTGTCAAAATATCGCTATACGAATTTTCTACAAAAAAGATCACGATTCGTTTGAATAGGAAAATTTTTCTCGATTATCAATGTAAGAAGCAGTAGGTGCTGTTGAACTGATGGCAATAAATGACAAATGATCATTGATCATTTAAGTACAAATTTTCGATCTCATCCTCAGTGATTGCGTTCTAAGAACACATCTTTAACTTTGAATCTGTAAAATTTATGCCAACACGTCATTAAATGTCATTAAATGTATTATCTTCATATGTAAAGTATATTCTCTCCGCAAATTCTTGTAGTTAATTAGTATACAATTTTCTGGATCGGTTTGCAGAAAAAGAATTTTCGAGGAGGAATTTCCTTTATAAGCAGGAAGCAAATTATTTTAAATGCCAACATGACTTGTTGAAAGCATCGTTGTTGAAACATGTTTAAGTAAGACAAAATATGGTTGGCATACATATGCTGGCATACATGTGTTGAATTTGTCACTCTGTTTATTTGATTTTATGTTGAACTTCACTTGATAGATAGGTGTAATATATAAGAAAGTGGATGTCGTAAAATCTCAGGTCAGAAGATCTTTGAGACAGTAATGTAAAGAGTTATAAATTAAGATTACCTGACATAGTAGGTTTTGGAGGCGATCTGATGGTTTTGTCGTTTTCAAAATAAAATGCCAAGATCGCACATTAATAATTTATTCAACGACGAACGGTTTCGGTGAACTTTGTCACCATCATCTGGTCACATATATATTTTAAAAGCTGGCCATCTTCTTAAAAAATGGGTATAAAATAATAACTGTGACATTGCATTTAGTCACTACATAAAAAATACACAAGTTAAAAACATGACAGCTTATAAAGTACTGCAAGCTGTGCGATCTTGGCATTTTATTTTGAAAACCATGAGTTATAAATTATAGTTCCAAGGAACAAAGTGAAGAAACGGTAAATCAAAAAGTATAATTACTTGTCCAGCGCAGATTTCACAAATTGCGTGGTATTTTTGACAACATTAAGTTCTTGCAATTGCTGTTTTGACACGTAAATTGTGTATGTGGTGATAAAAAGCAAAGGATATGTGTGTTGTTACAATTTAGTATAATTTATTTTGTAATAAGTGAATATTCGTTCATGAAGAGACTTATTCATCATCTGGTGGTCAAATGTAACAATTTTGGAATATATTTTTGTCACTAAAATTTCCGCCTTTAAAAATAAACTATTGGTTTAATGTTAATATGTTGCAAGGGATGTTATACTTAACTTTTTTAGAATTTTGTGTACTGAAGCTAAATTTTACATTAATTATATGCACTTACACTTTAAATACGTACGGAGGACATTCGAGAGATTGTTCTCGATTTTTTTTCTCGGCAAATGGTCAAACTTCTATATGACCATCTGGCGGTAAAATATAACAAAATCGGCAATATATTTCCACCACGGAAAATGTATGCCACATTTTCCTGTGCAAACCTCATCGATCCACTGAAAAAATAACGAATTTTCAAAATGACACTTTCGCTTTACTTATTTATAGAGGACTTGTTTTTGGAAAGTTTGTTGCCATCATCTGATTTTTACGCCTTTACATCCATATAAAATCAATGTATAACAAGTCATTTTAATAAAATAAAAATTTTCAGCTTGGTGGGTGATACGAAATAATTATTTAAAAAAATTCACAATCGCAAAATAAATATTTAAATATTTGATATCGCCGACGAAGCTGTAACGTTTTATTTTATTGCAATATTGTGCTGGGCTTACACAATTTTCGTTATGGAATCAAGTTACTCATTTTAGTTGAAATAACTTTAACTGTCTTGACCACAATGCCACTTTATTAAGGCCTTAAGCGTTTCGACATGTCATTATCAAAGGCTATAAAAAGACAATGGTATTAATATTTCAACAGGGTTGATTCCATGGTGGAATTTGTGCTCCACGACTGTATTTGACTTGTGGAAATTTTTTCAGCAATCAGTCGTAATATTCGCAAATGTAGATTTCGACCACTGTGTAGTCATTATCGATGCTTAAAAATAATTAAAATACTTAAAACGAACGCAATCTCCAACATGGAGGACGAGATGTTTTAAGTATTTTAATTATTTTTAAGCAGTGATAATAACCACACAGTGGTCGAAATCTAGATTTGCGAATAAACACACACACACACACACACACACACCACACACACACACACACACACACACACACACATATATATATATATATATATATATATATATATATATATATATATATATATATGACTGATTGCTGAAAAAATTTTCACAAGTTAACATTTCATCCAACACTTCGATAAAACATAACAAAAAATTATGAAAAGAGTAAAAAATTCCCCTTAAAACTATTAGTGTCATAGACATATGTCATACATAAAAGAAGTTTACAATGCCTTCCAGAACATGGAGGACAGTGATGTTGTGGGGGTATTGTAAATGTCTATGACACTAATAGTTTTAAGGAGAATTTTTTTGTTTTTTCATACCTTTTTTAATTTTTTTTAATTTTTTAGTGTTGCTCATTTGTTACGTTTTATCAAAGTGTTGGATGGAATATTAATACTATTGTCTTTTTATAGACTTTGACAATGACGACATATCTAAAAGCGTAAGACCTTAATAAAATGGAATTGTGGCCAAGACAAAGTTATTTCAAGGGCAGCACGTCTCACAGATGTCTAAAGCAGACAGCAAGGTTACTTATTTTAATTCAATACATAAAACATTCGAGAAAGGCAACATGTAAAGTACCTTTTATTAAACTGACACGTACCAAATCATTACAAATTGTGGTATTCATGATCTATGGAAGAAATATTAATTCAATGTAATCTATTATACACATAACTGGTTTTAGAGACACAATGCCAGAACGTCAAAAAAATAAATAAAAAAAATAAAAATTAAAAAAATAAATAAGAAATAAAAAAAATTTAAAAAATTAGAATCAAGTGTGTACCAACTTTTTATGCTCTCCGTAAGTTTTGGATGAGATGGTAGTTGTGCGGTTCTGCAGTTATCATGTCAGCAATAGACAGGGAACGTATGAAGGTAACAAGGACTTACATGCTTGAATAATCCGTTGTCTATCGCACGGAGCCGATATCGCAATGGACATAACCGAACAATACATGTTCGCCATGCGGGTGGTCACATTTAGAGAAATTGCCATCAGTAAGCAAAGGCTGCATACGAGTGAAGCGAGAAGATCTCTTTCCAGCAGGGTGGGGTTTAAAAAAAATCAAGTGTGTACGAACTTTTTATGCTCTCCGTAAGTTTTGGATGAGATGGTAGTTGTGCGGTGCTGCAGTTATCATGTCAGCAATAGACAGGGAACGTATGAAGGTGACAAGGTCTCACATGCTTGAATAATCCGTTGTCTATCACACGGAGCAGTTATCGCAACGGACATAAAGGAACAATACATGTTCGCCATGCGGGTGGATACATTTAGAGTACAAATTTTTATTGAGATGTGGTTCAACACCCGTAAGATGTTTGAGGAAATGCATTCAGTAAAGCATCAGCTGTTTATTATTTATCAATTTTTCTACCGGTATCGGTTATAAACCATCTTCGTGGAAGAGAACTACACAGAGTGATCAAACAGGTGCATTATATGCCTCCTTATGCACACTGGCAGTCATGTCACACAATAAAAAATAAATAAGACGTCACTAAGCGTCAAGTCTTAATTAAAAACATTAAATCAATGCCAGGCTGTGTGATGGTGAACCAAGGTCTATTGTAAGAGAACCTAACACAACTATTAGTTGCACCTGTTTGATCAGTCTGTGTAGTTCTCTTCCGTGAAGATGGTTTATTACCGAAACCGGTAGAAGATTGATAAATAATAAACAGCTGATGGTTTACAGTATGCATTTCCTCACACATTTACAGTAATTGCCATCAGTAAGCAAAGGCTGCATACTAGTGAAGCGAGAAGATCTCTTTCCAGCAGGATGGGTTTAAAAAACCAAGTATGTACGAACTTTTTATGCTCTCCGTAAGTTTTGGATGAGATGGTAGTTGTGTGGTGCTGCAGTTATCATGTCAGCAATAGACAGGAAAAGGATGAAGGTAACGAGGACTGACATGCTTGAATAATCCGTTGTCTATCACACGGAGCAGTTATCGCAACGGACATAAACGAACGGTACATGTTCCCCATGCGGGTGGTCACATTTAGAGAAACTGCCATCAGTAAGCAAAGGCACGGCGCTTTGTGGGTTGCATACGCGTGAAGCGAGGTCTCTTTCCAGCAGGATGGGGGTGGGCTTGGCTTGCGGCGGCTCCTACCTCTGTCCATACACCGGGGCCGGGCGCCGTCGCCGCGTCCGTCAGCAGAGGAGGCAGGGCCGCGTCTGCGGGCCTTGGCGGCGCGCCCCTCCTGATAACGCCGCTCCCCCTCCCCTCCCCTCCCGCCCCTCCTGATAACGCCGCACCCCCTCCCCTCCCCCTCCCGCCCCGCGCGACGCGCCACCCCTCGCCGCGGCGCTAATCCAATTATTTTGCCGGCAGCACGTGCGCGTCTGCGGCGCTCCCACGGGGTGGCGCGCGCCACTGCCCGTCACCACCGCTAGTGGAGGGTGGAGGGGCAGGGGTGTCGTCCGCGATTGATTGCGCCCCCTCCACCCCCCCCCCCCCCCCCCCCCACGGCGCGGCAACAGGTCTCCTGGCCGGCGCGACGGCTCGCGGCTCAATTTGCCTGGAAATGAGTGCCGGCGCGACAGCCAGGTGTGGCCGGGGAATTTCCAGACAGTCCCGCGCTGACACTGCGTGTCCGAGAGGCTGCAGCCGCCGCTGTTGTTATTGCGGCCACCAGTCCGAGTACTGCTCTGTGTGTCACTCACCCCGTTTACATGGGCTCCCAAAACCGGATTTTGTAAAGCGATTAACACGTTCGCTGCCGTTCACGCTCTGGCGCGTGTAAACGTTACTTGAGTCAGGTGCCGCCGCTGTTATTGCGGCCACCAGTCCGAGTACTGCTCTGTCACTACGTTTACATGCAACACATCTTCCGGTAGACGAAAACCGATTTTCGTAAACCGCTTTTCGCTGTCGTGTTTACATGGCACAACCTCAATCGGATTTCCTAATACACTTCAGAGGGCGGCTGAAAAACAGCTGATTCAGTCCCCGATTTAGTCAGCATAACAGCAATTTTTCTTTACTTAAATACACAGATTCATGCTCACTCTAATATTTATACTTTTATTTCACATTAGAAAATATCACTCTGTCCATATGTGCCGAAAATTCTTACCAAAAAAACACAATCTGACAAGCCAAGAACGCTTCAAAAACGTTTGCGTTTACACGGGCACGAAAATCGATTGTGGAACTGGAAAACCGTTTTAGAGAAGTGGATTTCCAGAATCGATTTTGGAGTGTTTACATGACCAACCAAAAAAGGAATTGGGAAATCAGTTTACGAAATCCGGTTTTGGGAACCCACGTAAACGGGGTGTGTGTGTCACTCACCCCGTTTACATGGGCTCCCACAACCAGATTTTTACATCTACATCTACATGGGACACACTGCAAATCACATTTAAGTGCCTGGCAGAGGGTTCAACGAACCACTGTTATACTATTTTATCTCCCATTCCATTCTCGAATAGTGCGCAGGAAGAATGAACACCTGAATCTCTCCGTTCGGGCTCTGATTTCTCGTATTTTATTCTGATGATCATTTCTACCAATGTAAGTGGAAGTCAACAATATATTTTCGCATTTGGAGGAGAATGTTGGCGATTGTAGTTTCGTAACTAGCCCACGCCGCAGCGATAAGCGTCGTTGTTGTAATGATTCCCATCCCAAATCCTGTATCATTTCCGTATCGCTGTCTCCCGTGTATCGTGACAATACGAACCGAGCTGCCCTTCTTTGACGCAGCAACAGGTCTCCAGGCAGGCTCGCGGCTCAATTTGCCTGGAAATGAGTGCTGGCGCGACAGCCAGGTGTGGCCGGGGAATTTCCAGAAAGGCCCGTGCTGACACTGCGTGTCCGAGAGGCTGCAGCTGCCGCTGTTGTTATTGCGGCCAACAGTCCGAGTTACTGCCAGAGCTCGAAAAAAAAGGGTGCAACAACGAGGTGCTTTCGAAAACAGTGCAATGGTGGGAGTCGTAAGGTGAAAAAAATGACTGACGCCTTTCAAATTACACACTACCCCAGGTATTTATGTATTCTGTACTCCAGTTAGTAGTGTTGTGTAGTTCACGTACGCACTAGTTTGGAAGAGTACTCCCACAGGCGAACTAGTTCCTAGATCAGTGCTTTCCAAATTTTCCCTCATGGCGAGACCTTTCATAGCTTGCAGATTTGCCCGAAACCCTTTCACTAATATAAATACATATGGTAAAATTTAGATGGTTCTAGCGTGTACTGCTCTGTGTGTCACTCACCCCGTTTACATGGGCTCCCAAAACCGGATTTTGTAAAGCGATTAACACGTTCGCTGCCGTTCATGCTCTAGCGCGTGTAAACGTTACTTGAGACAGGTTCCGCCGCTGCTGTTATTGAGGCCACTAGTCCGAGTACTGCTCTGTCACTACGTTTACATGCAACACATATTCCGGAAGACGAAAACCGATTTTCGTAAACCGCTTTTCGCTGTCGTGTTTACATGGAACAGCCTGAATCGCATTTCCTAATCCACTGGCGGCTGAAAAATAGCTGATTTAGTCCCCGATTTAGTCAGCATAACAGCAATTTTTCTTTACTTAAATACACAGATTCATGCTCACTCTAATATTTCTACTTTTATTTCACATTAGAAAATATCACTCTGTCCATATGTGCCAAAAATTATTACAAAAAAAAAAAAAGCACCACAATCTGACAAGCCAAGAACGCTTCAAAAACGTTTGCGTTTACATGGGCACGAAAATCGATTGTGGAACTGGAAAACCGCTTTAGAGAAGTGGATTTCCAGAATCGATTTTGGAGTGTTTACATGACCAACCAAAAGCGGAACCCAGTTTTGGGAGCCCATGTAAATGGGGTGTGTGTGTGTCACTCACCCCGTTTACATGGGCTCCCAAAACCAGATTTCTACATCTACATGGGATACACTACAAATCACAAAAAAAATGTTCAAATGTTTGTAAATCTATCGGACCAAACTGCGCAGTCATCAGGCCGTAGCATTCAAAATGTTCAAATGTTTGTATAGTCTATGGGACTTAACTACGGGGTCATCAGTCCCTAAACTTACAAACTACTTATGAACTACTTACAAACTAGAATGGCACAAATATCCATGCCTGATGGGGGATTCCAACCCCCGACCGTAGTGGCCGTGCAGACCGTGACTGGAGCGCCTCAGTCCTCTGGGCCACAGTCCGTAGCGTACAAACTACTTAAACCTATCGCGGGCAAGCGCATTACCAATTGTGCTATCCTCACACGACTCACGATGCCACCTCACAACTTTACTTCCGCCAGTACCTCGCTTCCTACTTTCCAAACTTCACAGAAGCTCTCCTACGAACCTGCAAGACTAGCACTCCTGGAAGAAAGGATATGGTGGAGACATGGCTTAGCCACAGCCTAAGGAATGTTTCCAGGGATGTGTCGGTACTGCAGTTGCCCGCGAAAGGCAAAGGTCCCAGGTTAGAGTCCTGGTTCCGGCACACAATTTTAATCTGCCAAAAAGTTTCTTATCAGCGCACACTCTGCTGCAGAGTGAAAGTTTCATTCTACTTAAACCTAGGTAAACTAAGCTAAGGACAAACACACACACCCATGCCCCACAGAGGACTCGAACCACCACAGCGAGCAACTGCGTGCTCCGCAGTGAGACGCCGCGGCTGCAAATTACATTTAAGTGCCTGGCAGAGGGTTCAACGAACCACTGTTATACTATTTTATCTCCCATTCCATTCTCGAATAGTGCGCAGGAAGAATGAACACCTGAATCTCTCCGTTCGGGCTCTGATTTCTCGTATTTTATTCTGATGATCATTTCTACCAATGTAAGTGGAAGTCAACAATATATTTTCGCATTTGGAGGAGAATGTTGGCGATTGTAGTTTCGTAAGTAGCCCACGCCACGGAAATTAAGGCGTTGTTGTAATGATTCCCATCCCAGATCCTGTATCATTTCCGTATTGCTGTCTCCCATGTATTGTGACAATACAAAACGAGCTGCCCTTCTTTGGCACGGCAACAGGTTTCCTGGCCAGCGCGACGACTCGCGGCTCAATTTACCTGGAAATAAGTGCCGGCGCGACAGCCAGGTGTGGCCGGGGAATTTCCAGACAGTCCCGAGCTGACACTGCGCGTCCGAGAGGCTGCAACTGCCGCTGTTGTTATTGCGGCCACCAGTCCGAGTACTGCTCTGTGTGTCACTCACCCCATTTACATGGGCTTCCAAACCCGGATTTCGTAAAGCGATTAACACGTTCGCTGCCGTTCACGCTCTGGCGCGTGTAAACGTTACTTGAGTCAGGTGCCGCTCACACTGTGGCGCGTGCTGCGAACTAGCATCCTATTATGAATTGTTGTAAACTGGCATCGCCTAATAAAGCTGTATACTCTGGTAGGCAATCAGGGAAGAGTATAAGTGATATGCACACGTAGGTGGTTCCAGATGTCCGCGTTTTCATTACCGGCTACGAGCCACACACGCTTCTCATGATGTCATGATCGATTTACTGGATTCTTATCTAAACAAGCAAGCAAGCTTTTGATGATTTTAATTTTATTTCGATTAGTTACCAGTTTATAAAAAAATACTTCTTAGTTTTGATATTATTCATACTTATATTGCTGATGATATAGAAATAAGCATATGTTTTCGGAAATACCTTTATGTACTGTTTATATTGTTCATTTGTTAGTTTCACAAAAATAGAAATGCAAATAAAAAACCATATCAAAAAAACTGAAAACTAAAACCAAAACATTCAGTGGGTCAAAACTATGAAAAGATACTGTCAAAATACGATCACACGCCAGAGCGGGAAGTGGCACCTAGCATCATCGCGCCAGAGCGTGAACGGCAGTGAACGTATTAACCAATCCCGCTTTTGAATGGTCATGTAAACACTCCAAAATCGATCCTGGAAATCCGTTTCCCTAAAGCCGTTTTCCAGTTCCACAGTCGATTTTCGTGCCCATGTAAACGCAACCGTTTTTGAAGCGTTCTTGGCTTGTCTGATTGTGCTTTTTGTTGAAAATTTTCGGCACATATGGAAAGAGTGATATTTTCTAATCTGAAATAAATGTATAAATATTAGAGTGAGTATGAATCTGAGTATTTAAGGAAAGCAAAATACGACTTTTCCTGACTAAATCAGGAACTGAATCAGCTGTTTTTCAGCCGCCATCTTAAGCGGGCTAGGAAATCCGATTCATGCTATTCCATGTAAACAAGACAGCGAAAAACGGTTTACGAAAATCGGTTTTCCTCTTCCGGAAGATGTGGTGCTTGTAAACGTAGTGAGTTACTGCGGGAGCTCGAAACAAAAAGGTGCAACCACGAGCTTGGTTCCGAAAATAATGCAGCGGTGGGCGTCTAGGGTGAAAAAATGTCTGGGGCATTTCAAATCACACACTAGCCCGCGTACATAGGTATTCTATAGTCCAGTTAGTAGTGTTGTGTAGTTCACGAACGCACTACTTCGAAAGAACGCTCCCACATGCGAACTACGCGATCTAGTTCCCAGATCCCTGCCTCTTAGTTCGTCCGCTCCTTTTCCAAAGACTGCCGGGGAACAGCGGGAGGACGCTAGAGCGCGCAGAGTCACGTGATTCCCTTCTGCCAGTTGCCGTCATTTCGAACTGAGATGCGGCTCACCTATAGTTTCACAGTTTAGAGCGGAAAAAGATCCGCCTAATGGTGGTGCCAGTGTCGTCAGTAGTATCCTCATGTTTATATCTTAAAGATATTCTGCATTGGCGTGACATCGGTACCCCGAGAACATATTTTTTATTGACGGGAGAAATCCTCAGTGTACGCAGAACATTGTTATCAACGAACAAACTTTCAAAATTAATATTTTTGTATAATAACATGTAAATACCTGTGATATTTTACTTATTAATGAGAATAATTATGAATATTTAAAGAATGATCATATTAAGTACAAAAAGTGAATAAATATGATCTCACTCAGGACTCATGATTATCTTTTATTAAGGAATAAATCAGAAATATTAGTGTTTCTTTTGTGAATGATATAGGTAATATTGTAAGTGCCATATAATACTCACCCTGTAGCTAATAGTAGTAATATTTTTGGTTGATCACTTCCAAAATTTTATAAAAATTAAAACATCAGTTATTTTTAAAAGCGTATTTTATTCACCAAAATAAACGGATTTAGCATACTATGTAGGTAATGTTTCATTAATTGCCTAATAAAAAAATAATAAAACCGTTTTAAAAATAAAATGCTAGACGTACTCTATATATAAAGTAGTTGAATACCATTATATCACCCATTTATGTAAATAACTGGTTTATTTGCCTATTTTATGTTTAATTACTGGAAAATACGAGTTACAGTACACACTTGGACAACACTGATCATTCTACACTACTAGCCATTAAAATTGTTCCACCAGGAATAAATGCAGATGATAAAAGGGTATTCATTGTCAAATATATTATACTAGAACTGACATGTGATTACATTTTCACGCAGTTTGCATAGATCCAGAGAAATCAGTACATAGAACAACCACCTCTGGCCGTAATAAAGGCCTTGATTCGCCTGGGCATTGAGTCAAACAGAGCTTGATGCCCATGCAGCCCCAACACGATACCACAGTTCATCAAGAGTAGTGACTAGCATATTGTGACGAGCCAGTTGCTCGGCCACCATTGACCAGACGTTTTCAGTTGGTGAGAGATCTAGAGAATGTACTGGGCAGGGCAGCAGTCAAACACTTTCCGTATCCAGAAAAGGCCCGTACAGGACCTGCAACATACGGTCGCGCATTATCCTGCTGAAATGTAGAGTTTCGCAGGGATCGAATGAAGGGTAGAGCCACGGGTCGTAACACATCTGAAATGTAACGGTCACTGTTCAAACTGCCGTCGATGCGAACTAGAGGTGACCGATACGTGTAACCAGAAGCACCCTACACCATCAAGTCGGCTGATACGCCAGTAAGGCGATGACGAATACACGCTTCCAATGTGCGTTCACCGCGATGTCGCCAAACACGGATGCGACCATCATGATGCTGTAAACAGAAAAACATGACGTTTTGCATTCGTGCATCCAGGTTCGTCGTTGCGGAGTATGTGACACTTGCGGGGAGTGACACTTGCGCGGAAAGGGAATGTGTAGACACTTACGGGGAGACCCGGACGCTGCAGGTAGTGAACAGGGTGTTCCAGAAGTAGGGATACACCACCCCTACTCCTCGCCCTCCAGCCGCTACCTGTGCCGTATTCAGGGAAAGGCCCACCGAGCGAGGTGGAGCAGTAGTAACGGCCCGGAGATATCACAGCCTCATTCAACAGGGAGATAACACGTCATACAAATATCACTCGATTTACAATACAGCACCATGTGAAGAGGAATGTGATGAAATCGGAATTGAGTGCAACCGTTGCTAACTACAATTTCGGATTTACTGCATTTTGAGTCAGCATTCGCATCTATATTCGCATTTATCGCAAATGCGAATTTTTCCTGTCCCTAGTAATACCTCTAAAAATAAACAGCTGATCAAGGCACTAAAAGCAAGGGCAGATCTTTGGGTGTACAAATAACTAAAACACAATTTTATCGTGGAATTATATACAATCTCATTATAAAAGTTTTTTTTTGTAGGTGGCTTTGAGCAGCTTTTAAATATGTTAGCAATAGCATTATGAAATATAGACAGCTACACCTTATGTTTATTATGAGATATCGATTTCGGCTAATTTCAGGTCATCAAAAAAAAAAAAAAAAAAAAAAAAGTTCAAATGTTTGTATAGCTTATGGGACTTAACTACGGGGTCATCAGTCCCTAAACTTACAAACTACTTATGAACTACTTACGAACTAGGACGGCACAAATATCCATGCCCGAGGGGGGATTCGAACCCCCGACCGTATTCAGGTCATCTTCAAGTCTCAAACAACAGGTGTTACTTATGCATTTTTCCAGTGGCACTCATAACCTTTAACTGTTTACACACGAGGTCTAACGTTGTTAGTCGCGTTAGCGATGAAAACAGAACCCAGAATCTTTGCGTCTAAATGATACATATATTGGTGTGATGTCTTATTTAGAAATAACAGACATCACACCAATTCATATATACCTCTCGGTAAAATGGAACGGTACGATGTCGTTACGTAGCACAGCACGGCGACTGGAAACGAAGGAGAAGTGCAAACAACGTTCTCTCCTCAGAGGTATGATTCTAATTAGGTTCGACGTAGACTTCTACAACATACAGTCTACGCGGCGAAGATTACACCAAAAAATTTAACGTTTCGTCTACTTTGGCGACAGCAACCAAGTTTTAAAATCGTGTCTACTATGTAAAGATTTAGCAACACAAAACGCTTGAAGTCCATAACTTCACTGGTTTTCGAGTTCTCAATTTTTAAAATGTTTTTAATGTTATTACATAAAAAACAAATTTGGGACTCACACTACAACAGGGCTGGGCAAATGCCATTTCGCGAGCGCTCTCAGCGGCTCACGCGGCCTGCTCGCGGCTCCCCCCCCCCCCCCCACTCCGCCAGCCAGCAGTGCCCACCACTCACACTCGACTAGCCGCGCACCTCACTACACCACGCGGAACCACTCGTTCTCGATAACTTCGAGATGTTGGTTCAAAATCATTTTAAATAAATCCAGAATTATGTAAATTAATGCTTATTTCTTTTTTGTTCGTAGTACCTGTCCTCTGGAGTGACAATGTCACCTTGTTGTTTATCTTGACAGGAAACTGATAGGCTTTGTGATCATAGAGTTTCTTCCCCTTTATGTTTTCTATATATCATAGGAGTTAAGTTTAGTTATCCCTTTTACTTCCTCCAGGGAGAAGGTTTTTGTTTTACACTTGATAAATTATACTTATCTTAATAGTTGCTAGGTTTTAGCTTCCCGCAGCATGGATATATTATTTTCCTTTAGCTTACAAATTTTCCAATGTACTTATTTAGTTATTTTTGAGAAGTTCTTTATCGTACCACGACAACTTCGTTGTGGTACCACTGACATAGGCAGGGAACTTTTTCCATTGCTCTCAGGTGTTGAGTTCTGGAATTTTTTCCCCTTCAGAATGGTGTCAGTTTTCATCCTTTCCTAACGATGTAATGAACCTTAATAATTGTTACCTTCTGACCGACAACCCAGTTTCTCGTCATTGTAATGAAACAGGATTTTAGTTGTAGGAAGTTCAGTTTTGTCACATTTTGTTTAAAAAAATCTACAGAATTCTGTGAAAATATAACGTAAAATTTAAAATAAAAGAGTCTTTTCTTAATTCTTTACGTCTATGTCCTATTTGTGGCCACGAAAGTAGATTTTACAGTGGTTCGAAACTGTGCTTCATCCTTACATGAGCAACCGTTGTGCGCCTCGGTTGCACAGTGGTAGAGTGCCAGACTACAAATCCAAAGGTCGCGGGTTCGATCCCCGCCAGGTCCTCGGATTTTTATCTGTCACTTTCCACTTCTTTCACCTCTGGCAGTATTGCTCATGTGAAAAATACCGAGTAGCACCGTGGTTCGGAACCCACGTTAAACTGTAGGTCCCCCTATAACTGGCTGGGTAAGTCAGTTCGAAGGTCGGAGGAAGGCAACGGCATACCACCTCCAAACAGGACCATGCCTAGTAAGGCACTGTGGTGTTCAAACCAATCTTCGGATTGTTGACTGCTTTACCTTTAAGCACTATTAACACTTACTTCCTACTCCAACATGCTGTGGCAGATATGATTGTACCGGTGCCCTTTTCACGGAAGCCGCATCAGCTTGAAACGACCGCGTGTGTTTTGTACGTGCAGTAACTATTGCAGCTTGTCTTTTCTCAGCGCCCTCACAGCTACGCAGTTGCCCCCGTGCACAGTGCATCAGCCACAGCGCACAGCCCTGCTGCCCGCACTGCTGGCTCTCAAGGCCGCTCAGCGCTGCCCTCGCGGCTCTCGCTGCTCGCGGGCAGCCGCGCGAGCAGCTCTCGTGCCCACCCCTGCACTACAATTTTCATATGACTGATTTTGTAGGTACATTCACAAGACATAATTCAACGGTTCGGTGCATTCATTTTATGAGAAATACCAATCATTTGTTTTCAGTGTTTATTTCAAATTTCTACATTTACGTTTCTTTAATTATTAGTACTTAAATGTGGCGATGAATAAAATAAATTACGTGTTTATTTCAAATTTCTACATTTACGTTTCTTTAATTATTAGTACTTAAATGTGGTGATGAATAAAATAAATTACGTGTATATGTGCAGTCTTATGCGGCCAAACTACATAGGTCATCGGTCGCTCGACTTACACACTACTTAATCTTACTTAAAATAACGTAGGCAAAGTACAAACAAACATTCCCATGTCCGAGGAAGGACTCGAACATCCGACCGGACCGGCCGCGCAATTTGTGACACAAATTACATGTTTGCTAATATTAATGCATAGAAGCATGAAATCACGTCAAGACTACTTCCTGCAAAAATTTCGACAAAAAAAGTTGGCACTGAGTTTATAAAAACAAAATTCTGGTATATTGGATTTTAACATTTTATCAAAAAATGAATGTAACTACAAGAGATACAGCCATTCAAATTTTATGGGCACCATAACGTTTTCCCTTCCTGAGTAAATGAGCTGCTTCTTGTACTTTCAACACCTTTTGCTTGAATGTTCTGAATATAAATCTTCACACAGACTTCTTGAGGAGGAGAGTGATACGGATATCTGATTGTAAACCACTGCCTATTACCTTAGACCTTTTTGACTGTACTGAACAGGAGTTCCGCATATTCCATAATTTATATTTATACAGTTTTATTGGCTGTCAATTTCGCTTCATTTTTCCTGGAAGTCTTGCAACTTGTTTCTCCATGTTGGTTTATGCCAAGTTCGGAGTAAAAATGGTTCTATATGACGGTGATGGAAAATAGAATTTATCTTTAGCATTTTTCGGTGTGTGACATTCCCTTACACATTCCGTATTTCATACATTTCTTAGATGTATTTTTAATTCGAATACAGCCAAATCGTTTTGGGGGCTACTAATAAACGCTTCAAGTATGTAAAATACTCATTGACTTATTATTAACGTTTTTTAATTGAAGGTTTAAGGTTGCGTCTCCTATTAAAAAGCATAGTAGCTATTTTTAAAGAGATGGAAGTTGCGTGATAGTGGGGTTAACTACATAGCGGTCAATTACATCAACGTATCTGTGCAGGATGCCTAATATATTTATTGCTTGCGCAGGTGTCTTGATATGCTTAGTGTTCTGAATAATATGCTTTTAGGAGGAATGACTGTGGAAAGTCATCGTCTTGTAGTAGCAAAGAATGTCTTAATAACTCTCCAAACATTATCACTATTAAAATACCCTTTTGTTTCAGGAGGAACACTCAACGAATTCATATGTAGTTAGAACAAGTTACTATATTGCTCTTCAGCTCTGAAAGGGTTGTGCAGTTTCACTGAGTTTCGTGTTATGTTGACAGTGTGGAAACTTGACAACAGCAGTGCTAGACTTCTTGGTGTGCCTGTACCCAGGAAAAGCGATTAGCCGCCCCAAGGGACCCGGGTTCCGCGCAAGTGTCACTCCGCGCAAGTGTTCCAACCCCGTCGTTGCGTACACCATCGCAGGCGCTCCTGTCTGTGATGCATCGTCAAGGGTAACCGCAGCCATAGTCTCCGACCTGATAGTCCATGCTGCTGCAATCGTCGTCGAACTGTTCGTGCAGATGGTTGTTGTCTTGCAAACGTCCCCATCTGTTGACTCAGGGTTCGAGACGTGGCTGCACGATCCGTTACAGCCATGCGGATAAGATGCCTGTCATCTCGCCTGCTAGTGATTCGACGCCGCACGGCGTTCCGTATTGCCCTCCTGAACCCAGCGATTCCATATTTTGCTAACAGTCATTAGATCGCGACCGATGCGACCAGCAATGTAGCGATACGATAAACAGCAATCGCGATAGGCTACAATCCGACCTGTATCAAAGTTGGAAACGTGATGGTACGAATTTCTCCTCCTTACACGAGGCATCACAACTACGTTTCAACAGGGAACGCCGGTCAACTGCTGTTTGTGTATGAGAAATCGGTGGAAACTTTCCTCATGTCAGCGCGTCGTAGGTGTCACCACCGACACTAACCTTGTGTGAATGATCTGAAAAGCTAATCATTTGCATATCACAGCATTTTCTTCCTGTCGGTTAAATTTCGCGTCTTTAACATGTCATCCTCGTGGTGTAGCAATTTTAATGGCTAGGAGTTTATATAATCTCCTCCAGATTGCACTTGCTCTCATTGGACCAAAATTACGTCGTCTTGTTTCCGATAAAAACAAATAAATAAAATTAAAAAAAATCTCAAATTATGAAATATCTGTAAAGGTTGCGTGTTAGAGGTTATTTGTATCAAGTCCTTGGCTGTTAAGCTATACTGAAATAAACGTGAAGCAAAACAAAGACTACATTTACCTTTTACAGGAATGAAAACCATGACATAGTAGACCTGAATATCATGAATTATTATTATTATTTTGCAATATTTAGCCGTGAAGTAATACCTGAGGCATATGGTACCATTACGATGTCTCAATATCACTGAACATTAACTTGAAATCTCCAATAAAATCTATCAACATGTTTTACGTTCACCAAACAATCTCTAAACATAAAATTTTAACGACTCTGAATTTTGCAGTTACCTTGTAGATCACGTCTCTTTCAAAAGTGATTCTTCGCGCAACAGCAACAGGCGGTAGGAAACATACAGCATCTAGCTTAAATTTCTACTCCACTCTTCATTGAAAAATAAATAAAAAATGTGGGAAAAGGTGCTGTAAACTGAAAATTCAGTGAAATTCAGGTTGGATGGAGACGTACTTACGGGCCATGAAATAAAAACCAGAAAATATTTCAATTTCAGAACGAATTCAATACATTACAAATAAAATTGTACAGGAATGAACGATTTAAAAGAGAATGCATTAAAGTTTTTCAAAGAAATGAATCATTACTACAGCAACAATGCCAGCGCCAGGACATACCTCAAATGCTAATATCTTCAAGTAAATTTTCACATTTTCCGTCTTATATTGTGTACAAGCTTTCGCTCATCATAACAAATATGCAAGATTATTATTCCATTACCCTGTAGCAATCTTTCTTATCATAAAGTGTAAAACATGTCTCTGCTTGCCAATAGCCAACCACTCTTTTTCACAGCTAACCGACAAGTGACAACAGTCAGTCAGCCAGAGCAAACATCATGCTAACGCGTGAAACACAGTTATAACAGTCTTTACGGTGTACTAATTTTTAGTTTTCTCAACTTGCATCGTTGGCGAGAGGAGCCAGCTTGTTGTTAGCATCATTTGTGAAACAGAGACAGTGCTAGCCGGAAGGAGTGATGCAGCATGCGAACAAATAGTGTATAGTAAAACTGTGTTATCTGTCGGGAAGGATACAATGTTAACCATAAAATATAATCTACTTGGCCTACTATTTAGAGAGAAGAAAGCACAACTTCAAGGTTTCTGCACCAGCGAGCGACCACATGGTACATGCCCGTCAGGCCTGTAGGTCAATGGTAACCGACATGCCGTCAAACAAACAAGCATGTAGGTTGTCTCTGTCCAAAGCGCTACTGTGCAACTACTGCGCGTGCGGGTATCCCACACAGTATAGTACTACACTGATAGTAACTATGTTCTCTAAATTGCGCTGGCTAGACGTCACCGCCTCGACTATTGTTCCGGGTTCGAATCCCGGCTGGGTACACATTACAGCTTTGCCCAATCGCCTTTGATGTCATATATTCTGTGAGTATGAAAGAATAACAACTGCAGGATCACAAGTGACGTCTGTTCTTTCGGAACAGACGCCACATGTATATATACTTATACCTTGGCCTGCATATGGACTTCGTTTTGGCTCTGTTCTTGGGTATTTCAGCTTTCCTGACATTACCCAGAACTTTTGTTCATAGAACTGTTTTATAGACTCAACGTCTGACTAACAAAGTTTCTGATTAGTTTCCGACTTCCGAGTGTGTAGCAGAACTTACACTTCTCCAGGTGACGAAATATATTTGTGTTGTACTACCACAGTGTGTACTTCCCGTCACAATAGTACGCATCTCTCATCATCAGAACACGCGCGGACATAGCCGCGCTGGTCTAGACGTGGTGTCAGGGACTGCGCGCCTGCTCACGCCGGAGGTTCGAGTCCTCTATCGTGCATGTGTGTGTGTGTGTTGTTCTTGGGTTAGTTCAATTTAGTTTCAGTAGTTTGTAAGCCAAGGGACTGATGACCACAGTTGTTCGGTCCCATAGATACACAAACATTGGAACATTTGATTTGATCTTCTGAAATCAATGCCTTTAAACTTTCACGCGATCTGTTTGTTTGTTTGTTTGTCACTCTCTCCAACCTACTATGCCAGTCCAACGCCACAGCACAAAGTAATGAGAGTTATGTACGTAAATGGGCTATATTCATAATCTTCCAATCAAATCATGACTTACAAACTAATTAAACTTATGCTAAGAAGAATACACAGGCCTATGCCCGAGGGAGGATTCTAACTTCCGATGGGGGGCAGACGCGCACTCCGCAGCAAGACGCCTTAGAGCGCACGGCCAGTCCCACGCCGCTGTTCATAATGTTTCAAGCAACAAGCAATACTGCTTCGTCAATTCTGTCAAAGTGCACGGTTTGTAACCTGTGACTGGTGCAAGAGATGTCTTTACTTTGAACACTTCTATGTTGCAAATTCACAAATGGAGTACAAATTAATGAATTATGAGTGCGTCATTAGACTAGTAGCGAAACGCTATGTAATTAATGCGTGTATGCGTTAATCAATTATTTAATTTTTAATTGAAAAGATGAGACTGTAGAAGTTCATTTGCAGGCTACTATTCAAAATGGTGGACACGATAAAAATGTAAATAGGAAGTCATTAACATCCTTTCATAATGATTATTCAGTTAGTTCAATTTATTCTTTTTGATAACTCCCCCCCCCCCCCCCCCCCGAGTAATGTGTGACAAACCTGCTGCGAAATGCCATCCGAGAAGCAGAAAAACCAATCGTCCGGTACTTGCGTGTGCAGTATAAGTAATGAATAATTATTATGAAAAGGGCCCGCCACCTCCTCCTCTTCCCCTGCATTAAAATTACTCGAATAAGAGGGCTCCAAGTACTGCTCTGCATTTCGCATTTGAACTTGGACGACTCCATTGGGGCGGAACGAGTTTCTAAGCAACCGGTGCGGTTTAAATAGGTCACACAGGTGCATACCGATCATTTTCGCCTGCGATCGAACGCTCAGACAGTGTTCTTTTCTTTTTCAAGTTGCTGATGTTCCCTTATACGTGGAGTAGCGATCAAGTATCCAACTCATAAGAAGAAGAAGAATGTGCACAACAAATATTAGCCACATGCTGGCACGTTTTGCTGTGGCTTAGTCTTATGAGTAATGAATGGAGAAATAAATAAAAGAATTTTTCCACCATCAAACCACCGAGAAAATACATCGATCAAACAAATAACGAGTTTTGAGTTGCAGTGGGATTAAAGGAAGCTTAGAAAGAATGTTGCAAGGCCAGTGAACAAATGCGTTGATTACCTGCGGTTGAGAAAAGCAGTAGCTTTTTTTTTTTTTTTTTTTTTTTTTTTTTTTTTTTTTTTACATTCTTTCCATCCCCCCTCTTCGTCCACTCCCTCCTCTGTCTGTCTATCCATTTCCTCTTTCCCTCGTCGTAGCCGTTCAAACTGAAGAAACTAAAAATCTTGAATTTACCTCTAATTTTGTGGTAATGAAGGCAAATGATTGCGAAGTACTTCTTACGAGAAACTAAGCGAAATAGAGACGTCTGTGACATTACAGATAGAGGGGGAAGCTAATTGTTTCAACGTGAAAAGCAAGCTTTGACAAGCTGTTGGGGTTCCCAGCCGGACGGCTAACAGTTTGGACCCAGTGAATGGAATACAGGTCATTAGGAAAACCCTAATCTGCTCGGAAACAGAAAACAGTGGTCTTGGATGAGCGAGGGCGGCTATCCCAGGTTGTAATAATACAATAGAGCCACACACATTATTCTAAAAATTAATATAAAATCAGGGAATGATCATACGGCAAATATAATTATATGAGTGGATTCAGAAGACTTTGGAGAATCAACTACCGTAATTACAATTGCAATGTTCCTTACATATAAAAAGCCGATAAATTTCAGTACTATAATAATATTATTATAAGTCTTATATTTACAATTATTGATAAGTTGTGTTTATCAGTAACAGTTTAAGAAGCAAATGGGTAGCATTGTACCATGCTACCTACCTTAAAAGACGCACCATGTTATTTCCGTATTCTTTCAATACTCTCTTATTCTGCTTTTCATTGAGGTACTAATATTCTTGTGCCAGAACATAGATTCCACCAAATAAACACAAAGCATGAACCCAGCAAAGCGCATTACAATTATATACGTATTTTAATATATTTAATCTTATTCTTAGTAACGTTCGTTTTATGTTGTAGACTGCCTCTTAAATATTTCATGGCCGACTAAAAATAGTAGATATACGCATTTACAGACATTATTTTATTCTATGCCCACCCGAACTTAAGATCATAGACATAGATTTTGAAATTATGTTGTAAGCAGTTACTTGGAGAATTAGAGACAAGAATAATTGAAACAAGTCTAAGAGAAGTGAAGTTAGTAGTTGGGTGATATTACCGTCTCCCCCCCCCCCCCCCCCCCCACGCCAGTGCTGCTGTAACAGGCAGGTAGTGCGTAGGTATCTGGGCCATGCAATGTTAGTCGGGAGAGAGGAGTATAGATTGGGACCTCTCCAGTTTCATTTCAGGCGGTATAGACAAGCAGTCTTGTGAGCTACTATTGGACCATTTTCCGAAAACTGTCTTGAGCAGTTAAAGCGGCAACCCACGCGCAATAGAAAAACTTTAGACATAACTACAAACAGGTCCGAACTTGTTTACGATGTCAGTGTAGAGATAAGAGTTAGCGATCATGATCGTAGTAGCGTCAATGGTGACCAAAGTTAATAAACCAATTAAGAAGGCGTGTTTTTGTTAGAAAGAGCCGATAAGCAATTGTTAGCATCACACTTAGACAATGAATGGACATCGTTTAGTTCCAGTACAGTGGATACAGAGGAATTCAAAACTAAATTTAAATGATAATCAAAATATCCACGGGTGTACTGCCGGTCTATAGTGTCCAACGGGCACAATATTTCGGCGATCATACATGTCTGACGGACTGAGCTCCTGGAAACGCGCTGGCACGGAGATCCGCACTCTACGGCTGCTTGAATGGAACTGGGTTCTAGCCCGGTAGCGGGCCATTTAAATACCCTCGGCCCGCGGAGCGACCCCTCCGCGGTCCGCGCCCCGCGCCGCGGCCGCGCAGTGGAACCGATTGCGCCGGCGTCTGAGATAACGTCGGTGTGAGGGCTCTGTCCGCCGTGGTCGTCACTTCGTTACGTTTGCTAGATTTACTCTTAATTAACCCAATCGCTGGTTCCCAAGCTTTGCTAAGACTATAGTCACAGTCACGGTTTATGAGGTCGTCACTTGTGCGAATTTCAATGGCCTCTCTCTTTTCTATGGCGAATACTACGAACAAACGGAGGGAGTCGCCATGGGTAGCCCATTCTCCCCTGTGGTCGCAAATTTGTACGTGGAGAATTTCGAGGAGGAAGCCCTGGCATCATCTGAATGGAAACCTACTTGCTTTTTCCGTTACGTTGACGACACTTTCGTCATCTGGCCACATGGTATGGATAAACTCCTTGACTTCCTTACACATCTGAACTCCATACACCCCAATATCAAATTCACTATGGAGACTGAAACGGAGGGTAAATTGCCGTTCCTTGACGTCTTGGTCAAGAGAAGAGCTGATAGCACCCTGTGTCATAGTGTATATCGGAAGACAACGCACACTGATCTGTATTTACACGCAGACAGCTGTCACCACCCTTCACAGAGGAATGGGGTACTTAAAACTCTAGTACATAGGGCGCGCACTATCTCCGACGCAGAGAGTCTACCCCAGGAATTGGAACACGTGAGAACTGTATTTTGAAAAAATGGGTACTCGGAGTGGCAGATGCAGCGGGCTCTCCGCCCAACCACTACAACACAACCTGTGGAAACGGACGAAAACACGAGGGAGGATGTAGGCACTGTGTTCGTTCCATATACCGGCGCACTCTCAGGGAAGATCGCCCGCATTTTGAAAAAACACCAGGTTGGAACTGTTTTTTGTCCGCCGAATAAAATTCGTGCACTGGTGGGGTGCGCTAAAGATGATCTCGGTTTGAGGAAGGCCGGCGTGTACCATATTCCGTGTCAGTGTGGAAAGTCATGTATTGGACAGACGATGCGTACCGTCGAGGATCGATGCGTTGAACACCAGAGGCACACACGATTGATGTATCCGAGCAAGTCGGCGGTCGCTGAACATTGTTTGTCGGAGAATCATGCGATGGCATATGAACGCACTAGGATTCTGGTACAGACGTCGAGATACTGGGACTGCGTCGTTAGAGAGGCCATTGAAATTCGCACAAGTGACGACCTCATAAACCGTGACCTTGGCTATAATCTTAGCAAAGCTTGGGAACCAGCGATTGGGTTAATTTAGAGTAAATCTAGCAAACGTAAAGAAGTGACGTCCACGGCGGACAGAGCCCTCACACCGACGTCTTCTCAGACGCCGTCGCAATCGGTTCCACTGCGCGGCCGCGGTGCGGGGCGCGGATCACGGAGGGGTCGCTCCGCGGGCCGAGGGTATTTAAATGGCCCGCTACCGGGTAGAACCCAGTTCCCTTCGAGCAGCCGTAGCGTGCGGATCTCCGTGCCGGCGCGTCTCCAGGAGCTCAGTCCGTCAGTTCACCTGATGATGGCGACATGTATGATCGCCGAAATATTGTGCCCGTTGGACACTATAGACCGGCAATACACCTGTGGATATTTTGATTATCAAATACGCCGGGAGAAACTGAAGAATCACACAAATTTAAATGTGTTGTAAATGAAGGGTTAGAGAAATATGTGCCTATAAAGTCGATTAAGGATGGGAAGAATCCACAGTGGTATAATAATAATATTGGAAAGCTACTGAGAAAGCAAAGCTGTTGCACTCTCGGTTCAAAAAAGAACACGCAAATGATGACAGGCAAAATTTAATAAGCGATAAGCGAATCAAAGACCATTATCCAGTCACTTGTTGATCATTCTGCGACAGTAATAGAAGAAAGCAAACGGGAAACTTAAGCTAAAAATTTAACCTTTAAGAAATCATTCACGCAGGAAGACCGTACAAACGTGCCATCATTTGATCAACGCACTAACTCCCAAATGAAGGACATAGTAATAGGTGTTTCAGTGTTGACAAGCAGTTAGACAGCTGAATTCAAAAAGGTCTCCTGGTCCGGATGGAATACCAGTTCGGTTTTACAAAGAGTATTGGCCCCTTACTTGGCTTGCATTTATCGCGAATCTTTAATTCAGCGCAAAGTTCCTAGTGAAAGCGCAGGTGACTCCAGTTTATAAGAAAGGAAAGAACTAACCGACACAATTACAGGCCAATATCGTTGACATCAGTTTCCTATATAATTTTTGAGCACGTTCTCAGCTAGAATATAGTAAATATCCTTGGGAAGGATAAGCTTCTTTCTATGAATCAACACGGGCTTAGGAAACATCTTTCGTGTGAAACTCAGCTTGCCCTTTTTTCACATGAGATCATGCGAGCCATGGATGAAGGGCAACAGGCGCATTTGTTTTTCTCAATTTCAAAAAAGGCGTTTGATGCGGTGCCACACTGCAGACTGCTAACGAAAATACAAGCTTATGGACTAGGTTCACAGATTTGTTCAAATGTTTGTAGAGTCTATGGGACTTAACTACGGGGTCATCAGTCCCTAAACTTACAAACTACTTATGAACTCTTTACAACTAAGGACGGCACAAATATCCATGCCAGAGGGGGGATTCGAACCCCCGACCGTAGTGGCCGTGGAGACCGTGACTGGAGCGCCTCAGTCCCCTCGGCCACCGCGGGCGGCACACAGATTTGTGACTGGCTGGAAGACTTCCTAAGTAATAGAACGCAGTACGTTGTTCTCGACGGCGAGTGTATCGTCAGGCGTGCCCCAGGGGAGTGTGATAGGACTGCTATTATTTTCTATCTATATAAATGATCTTATGGACAGAGTAACTTGTAATTTGTGGCTGTTTGCTGATGATGCTGTGGTGTATGGGTGGGTGGCGTCTTTAACTGACTATAATAGCATACAGGACGACTTTGACAAAATTTTTAGTTGGTGTGAAGATTGGCAGCTAGCTTCAAATGTAGAAACATGTAAGGTGATGCGCATGAGTAGGAAAACCAGTTCCTTAATGTTCGAATACAGCATTAGTAGTGAGCTTTTTGATGCAGTCAGAGTCTAACAGCAGAGTTACGAAACTCCCATTGAATTTTTGCAACCTCGAGACTGCAGCGCTGCCAAGCGGCTGGGTCGTAAAAACATACCACGAAATGATTGTGTATTGAATGCATATTTGGAGTACAGAAGTACTTTCAAAATACTTCGTATTTAGAAGCTTTTGTGACGCTAAACATTGTAGTAACTATCAAAAATGTAATCCGGAAATCTCTCATTTGCCATGGATTCTCGGAAGTAAGAGAATAATGTTACGAATTACACGTGTTCATTTACGGTGGTTTGTTGACCACTATTTCATAATATTACTGCTGTATAAAAGTAATGTCTGAATGCTTCTAATAGCAGTCATTTCAGTAGAGCCTGCTTGGTTTCGCTCTCCAGTTTCAGAAAAAATATAAGCCTCTATACCAACATATTTTGGTGGTTACCTACTAGTTTGATAAAGTGAATGCATAGCCTAGAAATAAATATATGTCCATATATAAACTGTTAATATCAGCACGTCACATTCTTGAAGATATTCAGTTTGATACCTGCCAAGTAGCTAAAGTATTATGATAGGTACACGAAAGGCACAGAAGCAAGGACAAGGTAAAAAGAGGGTTTAAAGGAGATGTAGAGTCTCGTCTCCTACAATATGAAAATCGTGTAAAGTTTTGAAAATACTACAATATCAGAAATCCGCTAAAACATAACTCATGCAACATGTCAGTACGTACCGAGCGCGGAAACATAATCATAATAAGTTACTTTTATAGCTAAGCACATACATCAGGATGCGATTGTTTCTGCTTTCAAAAAGTTTTTGGACGATATGATTATGACTCAGGTTATGTGAACTGTATGAATTACACTGCACCGACAATTCGTTGTAGACTGCCATTTACAGAAGCAGTGGTATTGCTTTAATGAAGTTTTCGTATTTGTATTAGAAAGTTCACAGCAACGTTCAGTAACTAGAAATAAGAAAGTAACAGCATTAAAAACAGCTACTTCTCAGTTTGTACCATGCCATTCCTCTGTTACTCCCTACAGGCTAGACTTGCGCATAAAAGTTCGCGATCGGGAGCGCTCACTTTAGTTCGCCGCGAACTAGTTCGTTCTTTTAGTTCGTTCGCTCCCAGTGACGACTGAGCGGCGTGGTCTGCTCACCTAACTGCTCCATGCGCTTGCTGCTTGAGCCGTTAAACAAAAGAAAGAGTTTGTGGATAGTTTCTCGCGTTTAAGTTTAGTTTTATCTATCTTGTCATTATGGAATTTATTAGTCAGATATTGCAGATTGCAGAATACTTCAAAACAGAAATTTTGTAGCAGTGAACTATGTAATCTAGCAGGCAGACGCTCACCTCGAAATGACTCTCATCAGCAGAAGGCAAACACGTGATTTTTAATTCTGCTACGCGCCCTCTCGCTATTGCCCGTCGGTCTTCGGAAAAGAATCCAACGAACTAAGAAGCGAGATACGTTTGGCGCAATAGTTCGCGACCGATCGCGCATATTTTAGTTCTTGACCGATCGCGCATATTTTAGTTCGCGACCGGTAACTCTCCTTTTAGTTCGCAGCTCGGCCGCAACGTATGTCGCTCTTTTTAGTATGTTCGCTCTTTTTGGCTTTTGCTACTAAAAGAGTTCTTTCTTTTGTTATGACAGCTTTTTTATATACTGAATCAGTGTTGCCAAAGCGTGTGCTATTACCCTATTTTTGGGCAATTAGACATCAAATACTTAAGCAAATAAACCAGTTATTTACAGGGATGGGTGATACAATGGTATTCAACTACTTTGTCCTTGTAGTACTTTATTTTTAAAATGGATTTCTTGTGTCAGTGAACTATGAAACTACAGCTGAGCTGCAGCTCGGTAACTGGCAGAAGGGAAATCCCCAGGATTTGCGATTGTACTCAGAAACTCGAAATTTAGCGAGGATTTCAATGCGAGATGCCTACAACATTTATCACAACGAAACTCTTTCCCGTAATTTGACTGAAAACCCAAAGAGATTTTGGTCATATGTTAAATATACTCGGGGAAAGTCACAAACAATACCTTCACTACGTGATAGTAATGGCGATCCTGCCGATGACAGCGCTACTAAAGCAGAGTTACTAAACTTAGCTTTTAGAAACTCATTCACTAAAGAAGACGAAACCAATATTCCAGATTTCGAATTACGAACAGATGCCGTAATGAGTAACATAGAAGTAGATATCATCGGAGTAGTGCAGCAACTAAAATCACTTAATAAGAACAAGTCTTCTGGTCCGGATTGTATACCCATTAGATTTCTATCTGATTATGCTGAAGCGATAGCTCCTTATTTAACAGTCATATACAACCGCTCTCTCATAGAAGGATCTGTACCAAAAGATTGGAAAGTTGCACAGGTCACACCTATATTCAAGAAAGGCAGTAGGAGTAGCCCACTAAACTACAGGCCTATTTCATTGACGTCAATTTGCAGCAGGGTTTTGGAACATATCCTGTATTCAAATATTATGAATTATCTCGAACAGAACGATCTATTGACCCAAGGTCAACACGGATTTAGAAAATATCGTTCATGCGAAACACAACTAGCTCTATATTCACACGAAGTGATGGGTGCTATCGACAAAGGTTCGCAAATCGATTCCGTATTTCTTGATTTCCAGAAAGCTTTTGACACCGTACCTCACAAACGGCTTTTAATCAAATTGCGTGGTTATGGTATATCGCCCCAAATTTGCAATTGGATAGGGGATTTCTTGTCAGAGAGGACACAGTTCGTAGTAATCGATGGTAAGGCATCGACTAAAACAGAGGTGATATCGGGCGTTCCACAAGGTAGTGTTATTGGTCCTCTGCTATTCCTTATTTACATAAACGATTTAGGGGAAAATCTAAGTAGCTCTCTTAGGTTGTTTGCAGATGACGCCGTCATTTACCGTCTAGTAAAATCATCTGAAGATCAAAACCAACTTCAGAACGATCTGAATAAGATATCAGTATGGTGTAAAAATTGGCAATTGACTCTAAATAATGAGAAGTGTGAAGTCGTCCACATGAGTACGAAAAGAAATCCGTTAAACTTTGTTTACAACATAAATCAATCAAATGTGAACGCCGTAAACTCCACAAAATACCTAGGAATCACTATTACTTCAGACTTAAACTGGAAAGAACACGTAGATAATATCGTGGGAAAGGCGAACCAGAGACTGCGTTTTATTGGCAGAATCCTTAAAAGATGCAACAGAACTACTAAAGAAACTGCATACACTGCGCTTGTCCGTCCATTTTTGGAGTATTGCAGCCCAGTGTGGGATCCTTATCAGGTGGGTTTGACGGAGGACATCGAAAGTGTCCAAAGAAGGGCAGCTCGTTTCGTATTGTCACGATACAGGGGAGACAGCGTTACGGAAATGATACAGGATCTGGGATGGGAATCATTACAACAACGGCGCTTGTCGCTGAGGCGTGGGTTACTTGCGAAACTCCAATCGCCAACATTCTCCTCCGAATGCGAAAATATATTGTTGACTCCCACTTACATAGGTAGAAATGATCATCAGAATAAAATAAGAGAAATCCGAGCTCGAACAGAGAGATTCAGGTGTTCTTTCTTCCCGCGCGCTATTCGAGAATGGAATGGGAGATAAATAGTATAATTGTGGTTCGATGAACCCTCTGCCAGGCACTTAAATGTGATTTGCAGAGTATCCCATGTAGATGTAGATGTAGATGTAGATTCTGTGGACTCTCGCGTCCTCTCGCTGTTCCCCGTGTCTTCGGAAAGGGAGCGGACGAACTAAGAGGCGAACTAGTTTGCGTAGTTCGCCTGTGAGAGCGCTCTTCCGAACTAGTTCGTTCGCGAACTA
Organism: Locusta migratoria; assembly: GCA_026315105.1. Taxonomy (NCBI): domain Eukaryota; kingdom Metazoa; phylum Arthropoda; class Insecta; order Orthoptera; family Acrididae; genus Locusta; species Locusta migratoria. The sequence continues at coordinate 556,036,877 of CM048744.1, forward strand.
CACAAGATTACTACAGGCCGCTTGGAGCACTAGTATTACTTCAGCTGCAATTTTTTCTTAGGAGTTTCGCGACTGTCTACGATAGACTGTAATGCAGTCGTGTCGTTGAAATATCTACCCACAACATTGCAGAGCGATATGAAATGGAACGAACATGTAAGGACAGTTGTCAGTAAGGCGGGCAGCCGGCTTCGGTTTATTGGGAGAATTTTTGGAAGATCTACTTCAACTGTAAAGCAGACCGCGTAAAACGCTTCTACGACCACGTCTTATTGCTCAAGTGTTTGGGACCTGCATATGATTAGTTTAAAGAAAGACATGAAAGTAGTTCAGAGGAGAACAGCTAGGTTCGTTACTGGTAGGTTCGACGAATGCGCGAGTGTCACAGAAATACTCCGGGAACTCAAATGGGAATCGGTGGAGGAAAGACGACGTTTTTTTCGAGAGATTCTGTTGAGGAAATTTAGAGGGCCGGAATTTGATGCTTATTGCAGAACGATATTGCTGCCGCCTACTTACTTCCTGACAAAGGCAAGAGAGGAGAAATTAGTGCACTTACAGAGGCATATAGATATTCCTTTTTCCCTTGTTGTATTTGGGAGTGGAATAGGAAAGGAAATTTCTAGCAGATGTAGAGTGTGCCCTCCGCCACGCACCTTACGGTGGATTGCGGAGTATGTATGTAGATGTAGAGAAATAAAAATACTGATTATCATAGCACGCGTTTGCGCTAAGGTGTTTTGTATGAGTATTAGGTTTCATCAATATACCACTGTGTACATACTTCAGGGATTGATCTATGAGAGAATACAGAACATGAGAGGTTTAGCGCTCGTAAGTCTGGAAATGCTAGATATGATTTATTCTGTCATGCTTTGTTACAGAGCTTGCGGTCTAATCGAGCTGTAGCACGCAGCCACAGTTACAGTACGTGCTGGAATTGATTTCCGTGTGTCTGAATGCATGCATGCACGCGCCGTAGCATCTTCTGTCTGTCACATTCACAACGGCCAGGCTGCATCCGAACAATGTCAAAGGCAACATGAACACGCCGTTCCATTGTCAACATATATGGGTTGGGCTCAACATACAAGATACATTTTAAATGGCCGCATAACCATAAATCACACGAGATGAGCCGGTGAACGAGCAAGCCATCAACCGGACCTCCTCGTCCCACCCATAGACCAGATGGCGTCCGGACATTAACTCCGAAGAGTACTGGAGCATTATCATGTAGTAGCCACATAACGTTTCGAATCGTGAAAGGCATTTATTCCAGCAGGGTGGGCAAATTCACCCGCAAGAAATGCCTATTAAGTGACGTGGGAGGAAGATTGGTCCAATATTACTGTCGCCAGTTACCCCGGCCCACACATTCCGGCCGCATCGATGTTGATGATTCACTGTCAGAACTATGTGGCTTCTGATACTATCCCGTAGTTGAAGACACCACTACGCGCAAGGGCGGCGTCATCTGTGAATAGGATCCTGAAATCGGGGTTGCTTGGTGAATAAACCACTGACACAACTGATCCCTATGTGGAAAGTCCGTCGCTCGTGATCTCTGAACACGATGTAAGTAATAAAAGTAATAACAATTGTCGTGTAGAATGTTCCACACGGTCGTCTGGCTTACGCTGTACTTACTGGCGGGCCAACAATCAGGGACAAAACAAATCAAGAACGAGACCCTGACAACGAAGTCAAGGGAAGTGATGAGTTGTTATGGTAATTTTACAACGGCGAATATTTCGGGCGCTGTTATTGGAGGAAAGCAACTCCATCAACTAGCGAGTAATTTTAATCGGATACTGTGTCAAAATAAACGTCCCCTTTCAAGACTTCCGCCTGTTGGTGTATTTTGGGCACGAGTGTAGTGTAGTGTAGTGGTGACGTGAGGTGTTGGGCACGTGTGATAGGGGCAGAGAGGTGCATTACGGGAGAGCCGGCACACCGGCCGATGGTCACGAACTGCCGACAGGTGGAGTGCAGCGGACACCCACTCGCCGTTAATGGCACTTAGCGCCGCCCTACACATACGTCTCGATGATACCAGCATCAAGACACTGTAATCACCATTGGCTGGAAAATACACGAGGGAAATAAATCATCAAGTTTGAGGTTTGATTCCATTTCTTGGAACGGTATGCTCAGCGACCACAAAACAATGAATGTAAAAAACATATTATGCAGCATTGGTCGTTTTCATTAATGTTTTCGCTGATCGATTTCGATCACATAATGATCACCCTCAATGCAGCAGTTATCGTATTATCAGATATGCATAATCATATGTCATATTAGCTGAATATGGCATATGATTATGCAAAGCTGATAATACGATGACTGCTGCATTGAGGATAATCATTATGTGATCGAAATCGATCTGCGAAAACATTAATAAAAAATTGACCAATGCTGCATAATATGTGTTTTTAAATCATTAAGTGTTCTCATTTCCAAGCTATTTATTATAGATGAAGATCGCTTCAAAATTACAAGTGGCACAGCTTACAGTTGTAGCGTAGCGGCTATACATTGTCCTGTATCTGTATTTACCTCAGATTGTTTTGGCCCACTTTAGGTTACGGTAGTAACACTAAAAGTGGGCCTTTGCGATCGTTTTTTGACAGCTCGAAATTTAAATTAAAATAACGGCTTAACCATTCATCAGACACGAAAACTGAATAACCGAATTTGTAGAGGAGAAAATTCTCCACAACTTTGGTCTCTTATGTTTTTTTTTTTCATATCTCGTATCGTTTCAGAGATATTTGCAAAAATAACGGCAATTTTGGGATGTATGTCTGTCTGTCTGTCCGTCTGTCTGTCTATCCGTAACGTGTTCCCACTTTTTAAGACGAACCGTTCAACCGATCAGCACCAAATTTTACAGACATAATTGTAGGCCGCCAGAAACCAGAATCTTCCTTTTTCAAATTTTTCGGACAAAAAATACGGCAGTAATACCAAACAAAGCCGTTTGCAATATAATTCTAATTTCAAACGAACCGTTCATCTGACACGAAAATTGAATAACCTAATTGGTAGAGGGGAAAATTCTCTACAACTTCGCTCTATTATGTTTTTTTCATATCTTCCATCGTTGCAGAGACATTTGCAAAAATAACGGAGATTTGACACCCTCCATTGATTTTACGAAAACCAGCTGTTCGCAGATGTCATGTGACATTCCACGCCCAGAACTCTGTCTGGCATACGCCATTTTGCGTTGCGTATTTGATGATTTTCTTATTATAAATTACACGTTGCGCAACGGCGCACTGGGGAATTTACAAAAACACGTCGTTCTTCGTACGAAAAGTGATAATCTAGCGTCTGAAAATTAACAACTACCATCAATAGTACGAAAATTAAGGGCGAATTTTTTAATTGTTCGCCGTAGTCTAGTGGGCAGCGTGTTCGATTGTGATGCACGTGGTCTGTGGTTCGGGACCCGCCAAACGGTTACGTGTTGGGTGTGTATAGATATCTTCACAATAGCAGAGTCGTAATCATATCACTATAATTTTTTATTTACATTATGATTTTTGTCCGAAATGTTTGCAAAAAATTATAAAACTACAAATTTAAAGTGGGCCGTAAACCACGGCCGTGACTTTTTCGCCTGCCTCGCGCCGGTGAGTGAGGCGGACGGCCGAGTCACAGAATAACGAGTATACAGAAAGGAAACTCCCGCTGCAGTCTGTCGTCCAAAATTTAGTGCGCATGCGCGGAATCGGCCATCTTGAAAAGCAGTAAACGCGTGGTCACTCCCTACTCTGTCGCGTGGTAATGCGCAGTCTTTGTTTGTTAATTGTGTATTTTAGCTGCCTGAATCGCATAAAAGTAAACTAGTATTTGGTGCAATGAAAAGAAAGAACTGTGCGTCAGTAGGTGTACCTGTTCCGTTTTTATTACGAGCAGCAATAAAAGTAAAGGCGGCCGATGATGTTCTACACCTAATTGCCGCAATAATTCTCATACAAATAAGGATATAAGCTTCTTCACCTTCCCAAAAGATGTTGAACGGTTAGTGAACGTCGCTATATGTGTGGTAAAAGTTAAGTTTTATCAGTTTCGAATGAGAGCAATGTGTGCATAATTATTAAAAGTGTGTGTGTAGAAGGAGATTGGTCTCCCTATAACGTGCCTGAAATATTTCGCCTGAGTGGGCCTTAGGAAAGGAGAAAATGCTCTCGAACGTTTTTCCAATAGTACTGTACATCTTATTTAGCTATCTGTTCGTGACTAACGGCGTAGCGTAATGGTCAAGCGCATTACTTGCGCAGCAGGCGCACTGGGATCAATCCCAGGAGCTTCCTATTTTTTTCCTTCATTACGCTACACCGTTTATTCACGAACAGAGCGCTGAATAACATGTACAGTGCTATTGGAAAATACTTTCGAGAGCATTTCCTCCTTTCCTAAGGCCCACTCAGGCGAAATATGTCAGGCACGTTATGTGGAGACCCACCTCCTACACAAGTAACTTGGGCGAAATCGGCGGGTCCCGATTGCCGACCTCCCCTTGTTAAGATATTCAAACAAATGGAATAAGGGGAATAATCTTGCTGTTCTTGCTCTATGGATGGCATTTTCTTGTATCTACCTTTCTCTAGTCGGTAAAGTAATTGTCCTCGTAAAAAGAACATTATGTTGCCAACATTGAAACATTACTCCTCTACTGCCGTAAGTAAAACTGAACCAGTCAAATCGATGACACTCATCCTGCCTCCTCCCCTTGTTCTACGCTGCTTAGGCAGGTAAAATTTTACTTACGGCAATGGAGGCGTAGTGTGCTAATGTTGGCAACGAATGCTCTTCGGATACTGGAACAAATAGATTAAGGGGAATAATTATTTTATGCAGTTCCTGCTCTGTGGTTGACATATTTTTCTATATGCCATTCTCCGATCAGTAAATTAATTATCCTCTTAAAGCAAATACAACTTTTCCAACATTCAAACACAACTACATCATAACATATAGGTATGTTTTAAAGGCAATATTTATTTCCAGTGCTAAGAAGCGGACTGTGAATTCAAGGAGAGCTGATTTACTTAAAAATATATTATCCAATATTTAGTAAAACTTTTTGTCAGAGTTAGAATTTTCTATTTCTTGAGGTTCACAAACAGAGACTTGAAATATAAAACCAAAATTGAAAAAAAAATTCAAAGTGATAAAAGTGACCCATCGGTGAGGTACAAATGGTGTGTAATGTTCTAGTAAATGCATATTGACAAGAAAGACTAAGAGGAAAATGATGAACACTTTTTCCTTTGCTATAACTGAAACAATGTGTGCCACAATACGACAAGTACAGATTAAGTTTGTTATGTAGTTTTATGTTTCGGCTACCTGTCCTTCATTTGTGTGTAATTTAACAGTTTTATATATGCCCAGACATCATTACTTCTGTGTAATAGCGCTGTACTGCTAAGTCTGACTTGTGCAAATTTATTCGTGTCAAATAAAACCTGGCAGTTGTAAAGTCACTTTCTTGTTTATAACTTATTTCCCAAACGTAACTGCGCGTTACTCGGGATTTTTCTGGAAATAAGCACCAAATAAAACGATCACTGATTCCATCATACATTTTCGCAGTTGTATTAAAATTTAGGCCTACTTTTTTTTTCGTTGGGTTACAATTAGGTGCAAGAACAGGGCGCAAAATAGAGGAGAGCATAATGAAAAGCCGTTTCCTTTCGTAAAAGTCGGTGAGGTTAGCTGCAGTTCGGAAAAAGTCCATTTACAGCCGAAGTACTAAGTGGCTATAGTTCCGAGTTTACTGCTTTTCAATATGGCGTCGAGCGCAACGCTTGGTAACATGCAGATCAAAGGCGCCGCCTCCAGCTTTCCCTTCTGTATACTCCCTATTCTGTGGCCGAGTGTCGGTCAGCGTCGGGAAGGAAGCTCAGAGTTTAACCTACCGTCGACAGCGTGGTCATTAGAGACGGAGCTTAAGGTCGGAATTTTGGGGAAGGATGTGGGAGGAAATCGGGCCTGCCCTTTGTAAGGAACCATTCCGGCATTTGCCTGGAGTAATTTAGGAAAATCACGGAAAATCTAAATCTGGATGGCCGGAGGTGGATTTGAACCACCGTCCTCCCGTATGCGAGTCCAGTATCTTACCACTGCGACACCTCGCTCGTACGTGGTGTTAGTTTTGACAGATAGAGGGCTGCACTCTGCATACGCTTGTCTAGGCAGTATTCAAATTAACAACTGAATGCCTAGACAGAATATTTATTGCAGTATTTGAAAGTTAACAATATTTAATTACAGTTTTGTGTTTAGGTACATGCGTGCAAATTTTTGGTAGATGTGATACTGAGCTGACGAATAGAAGTTGATAAATACGAGGCGCGTCCAGAAAGTAAGTTCCGTTTGTTAATAAAATGAAATTGTACACAGATACAGAAGAAATTTTTATTGACAAAATTCTACAGCTCTTAAACTACTTTTCCACATAACTGCCGAAATTTTGCAGGCATTTGTCATAGCGTGGTACCAGGTTTTGTATACCTTCTTCATAGAAATCTGCCGCCTGTGTCTTCAATCAATTTCATGCATCAGTGATCGTGAAATTTGGGGGAAGTCCATAGCGAGAGCACTAATTGTAAACCTACGCTTTACCTGGATCTAGTCATAAATCGCGTGAACCAGTTCTTCTGTAACCAAAGGTGGACGCCCACTTCGTTCTTCATCGTGCACATCACTACGCCCGCCACTGAACTGTCGGACCCATCTCACCATCGAATCACTCGTCGCATTTGGTCCGTAAACATCGCGAATTTTCCGATAAATTTCACTTGGTTTCACTTTCCTCGCTTTAAGAAACCGAATCACCGACCTGATTTCACAGGCGGCGGGATTTTCAATCAACGCCGACATTTCAAACAAGCACAACAAAGCGAACGTAACTGACAGCGATCTCAAAATGGCGCACGTTCTTCTCCCTTGATACACATCGTCTACAGCGCATGTGCGGAACTGTAATAGCAGCGCTGCAGCGGAGACAAATTGAAACGGAACTTACTTTCTGGCCCGCCGTGTATTTAAGCAGTCTCACGTTTGAAAGGTATACGTGTGTATGAGAATATTAATGGAGAAATTGAATATGACTATTCCGTCATTTTAAGGTAACAAGAAATGAGGCAGTACCAGTGGCGTAGCTATCATAGGCCTAGGCGGGGCAATGCCCCGGGGCCCCCGAGCTCCAGGGGCCCCTCGGCCTTCGTGAGTTAAAAGCTAAAATAGAGCGTCGAATTTTTTATTTAATTTTTTTACCCTCTCACCCTATTGTCCATCATATCCCCCTTCCCCTCAAACCAAGTTTCCCACAGTAGCCGCACTGGCCCACTGGCTGGTGGCTGGCGGAACAATGCTTGGGCCTTCACAAGACACTATGTGGCGCTGCCGACAGGCGAAGCTGCCAGTCAATGTGTCCAACAATCGGTACACCTCAGTCGGCAGAAGTAGCGGCAGCATCAAAGCTGCTCACGGCAACAGCGGCGTCCTCCAAGTGTTGCGGCGTGCCGGCTCGGCGCAATGTGAAGGATCACGCTCCCCCAAATACAAATACATTTACTGTACAGTACTTCTTATTAGCAAATAGAAGTGTACAATTCGAATATCCGAATAAACCGGTTTTCCGAATATCCGTGTCCCCAAATTACTTCGGATATTAGACGTTATGCTGTATATAATATTTTAGTTGAATGAAGGAATTTCGACTTTTAATTTCTCCTGCCGAAATTGACCCCAAAATGGACAGTTCGTCAATTATGTAAGGAAATTATAACAAAATATGCATTATTAGAATGTGTGGTTAAGGAAGTATTTAGCTTTATTCTTCTGCAGCAGCCGAAAGGTCGTTCATCAAATTGAAAATTATCAAAACGCATCTGAGATACAGTATGGCTCGACTCGGATATTTGGCACTCATAACAATAGAAAACAAGGCTGCATCAAGTCTAGATTTAACAGACCTTATTGATGATTTTGCAAAAACTAAAACCAGGAAAAGATTGTAAAATAATTGTTAAATAAAATTGACGGCGTTTTTATTGTGTACCCATATCATTACTATAATTTACTACTGTCACGAAAACGCTTACCGATAATTACCGATCAGAAATCATATCTTTGGAAACATCTGCAATCTAACAGTTTGAAGCATTGTATTACTCCAGTAGGTATTCTTTCATTCTGACTTTGGTGCGTGAGGAAACACGAACGAAATCCCTACGACTTAAAAAACGCCACTCATTAATTTCGCGATACACAGTGAGGCGCGAAAAATAATTATGAATTTTTTTGTAAGACTAATAGTATTCGTGTTACAAGAAACAGAAAATTTCCCAACTTTTAGAAAACAATGTTTTAACACATTAACGGCCACGCGAGTTAAATATAAGTCACAGGAAGTCTTCTCTTCGAGCCACGTTAAGAAAATACAACTCACGGACATTTTTCTATTTAAAGCTCCGTGGTGCAGTTGTAACTCACAGTCGCGTGCTGTGACTTGGTGTTACAGTACGTTATGGCCTCAGTAACAAATCATGTTCGTGGTCTCCAGGTTTCAAGAGCTCAAGAGTAGTTATTGACTCTTGAAATCGTCAATTATATATAACTCACATGGTCAAGTCATATTGGAGTTTTCTTTTTTTATAATTTATTATTTTGTGTTACATATTACTTATACAGTAGATTGTACATCACATACAGTTTTAATTAAATTCTCCAACTCTAATTGCAACAACAGTGAAACAGACTGAAAAAATTGGGTAATTCCACTTTGTATCTCTAACACCTGCATGCACTGTGCTTTTTGAAGAAACACTCTTCGCAAAAATATGAGTCACAATTTCTTACATTTCCATGTAGTTTGTTTGCATTTCTTGACATATTACTCCCGTCCAAATTCATTCTTCATATTTTTGTAGAATCCATACACCTATGACTTGCTACTCCCATGTTCACAAGAGCACAATCTGCAGGCAGCTCGGTGGCTACGGTGAGATATTTTGTCAGGGGCATCGGCATCTTCTGTATGGAGTAGTCTCAAAGTCACTTTCTCTTTGAATTCTGTGATTGAGATGATCTTGTTGCTGATGTATCGGTAAATCACAAGAGCATTTACCAGTGTTGACCCTGTCAACAGTTCTATTGCAAGCTTCCTGTACCATTCCACACCCTGCCTTAGACAATATAGGACTTCATTTGATGAAAGAGATCTATAAATGACTGATTATAGTCAGTTATCATTGCTGGTTTTTTTCTTTGTGCCCCTCTTGGTTTGAACTTCAGCTCAGCATCAACACATTTCGGTAGTATCTTCATCTTCTTCACTTATGTCCATAACTTCATCTAAAAGCTTCTGTACATGCCTTTGTTCATCTACATAACTTTTACGAGACACTTTCTCCTGCTACAATACCACTGTGTTACGGAGCAAACAACACTGAATAAAGACTGTAGTAACAATGCAGGAAAACAATAATGGAACTGCACGCAAATAACGTTGTGGAATGAAAGACTTACAGGAGTACCAACCCAAATTTATTAGCGACATAGCAAATGACACATCTGACACTTTACTCTGGCGCCATGTGAGTCATATGTAACTCACACACACACACACACACACACACACACACACACACACACACAAAACTAAGGTACTATATTGCAATATTTTCAACTTATTTGTACTTAAATAGCTTACTTCAAGCAAACTAAAGCAGAATATGGAAAAAAGTGGTCCCCAAGTATACCTTTGGCAGCCAATATGTTAATATAGTTATTGTTAAACAGAATGGACAAAGACAAAATATTAAATGTATACAGCATATTTAACTACAGTAGATATGGGCATATGATTTGTTGTGGAGATGTGACAGGTGACATCAGGAAGGGTTGGGGGGGGGGGGGTTGGAGGGCAGAAGGTGCAGGAAACGGCAGACCGCTGGAATGGTCAGGCATTGACATTCTTTGTGCGCCTGCAAAACGAATAGCGAGAAAGAGAGCCCCCACTCTGTCTACCCCACTACGTCGCAAAAGGGTACAAGGTGTTTTACAAAATTATACCGACCCTTCCACAGTGCACCTCATAAATGACGGATGACGTACTGCGCAGACAGACCTGGAGAGTGCACATTTTCCACAAAATGCGTTGCGTCATCAAACAGGCATGTTTATTGAAAGGAACACCGGACAGAATCTACATACCTTTCTACACACTACCTTGCAATGGAAGGCGGGAAATGGATTCGGCATTCTGCGGCTTTTTTCTGGAAACGGCGCCTTCCCATGCCATAAGAACTATTCGCTCTTCAGTTTACGTTCATACTAACACTATACCCTCCGACGCATTCTGCTCAATTCTTCTATGTGAAAAACAAAGAACTTCACTGTGTTTTAAAGAAATGGTGAGAATTCAGCACTTCACGCAATCTTTTAAGGTACGTTTCTACCCGCACACTGTTTATTCTGCCATTTAAAGGTTTAATTACATTCACGGATCAGAAGTTTAATGTAATAATTGCTTTGTCTCAATAATGAATAGTGCATTAAGACGCTGCCCTCTACCCCACTGTCACGATAATAAGCGAAGATAACGACTTAGTTATTTTACTTATTACTTTTGCCTGGCCACACACTAACTTATACTTCAAGAAGCCTGGTAGGGGCACGGCTCAATCCAAAGTGTTTCATCAAACAAAATCCGGCAACTTACTTTTGATGAAACCATCCTACACGAATATTTCCCCTATTTTCCTTCTTTCACTGGGCTGTCAACGAAATGAGCCAACAGCACAGTAATTTGGCGAGACTGAGTTGTAAGCACTGACAAAAGTCCGCCTGCTGTTACCGCTGACGAAAAATATCTCATGGGGCATTTTCATCTGTATGTCCTACCCAGGTCCAACTCTATCCCTCTGCAAAACTTCATCCAAATCAGCTAGTAATTTTTGCGTGAAAGCATAACAAACAAACAAACTTTCACACTTATATTAGAGAGTACGATTAAATTTTATCTGCTGCGTGAGCCATAGTAATTTACTTGGTTGTATTTAGGTTTGCCTTATTACATCTTCCAGTGGGCGGTAAGGAGCTGATGGTGAAGTAGTTTTTCATCTGTACAGTATTAGTGTAAAGAGGGCCCCAATGTCATTTTTGCCCCGGGGCCCTTGGTGACATAGCTACGCCACTGGGCAGTACACGTAAACATGGTTCATTACTTAAAGTTGTGGATATTTTATCATTTACGATTTTCTAAATATTTTTCTGTATGAATCGCTGGAAAGTTCGCAGTTTTTGATAATCGTACAAGGAAAGCGAGGGTTTGCGCGGGCTTTCTATGTAATCGGATTGGTTACCAATATCTTTAGGCAATCACATTACAACATTGCACATGTTCATTCGGGAACTCTCACACTTTCTTTGGCGCGAAAGAAAGTAGTCGGAGTCTACACACGAAATTGTTAACATCTCCATGATTATGCTCGGAACTTACTGGAGTTATACTTCCGCCAGTACCTCGCTCCCTACTTTCAAAACTTCACAGAAGCTCTCCTGCGAAACAGGCAAGACTAGCACTTCCGAAAGAAATGATATGGTGGAGACATGGCTTAGCCACAGCTTAGGGGATGTTGCCAGAACGAAAAAGCCTGTTCTGTTGATGGTGCGCATGGAGCAGTCTACTGCATGTCGAATCTCTGAAACAGTTCTGAAGCGAATACCCCGAAGTGGTTCCTTCATCTTCGGAATCAAACAGAAGACACAAGGACTTACGTCCGTGGAGTATGGTGGGTGGTACAGTACTTCCCAGTCCCATCGACTGAACAGAGCAGCCACAGCTTGCGCTGTAGCACCCGTGCAGTGTCGTACAAAATGATGGCTGGGTTGCGCAGAAAGCGTTACCGCTTCTTTTTCAAAGCTGGTCGCAGCTGATGATCCAAAAACGACCATTAATACTGTGCACTGTCTCCGTTGTTCCTGTTTCAAAAACAAAGTGACACCGTTAGGCTAGACCGCTCGCTCACAAGTGACTGTTTTTTCCTCGATTGTGCGCACGCCGGTGACGTGGGACGAGCGGTCCGTTTGCTCCGAGGTAAGGTAGATATCAGCGACAATAGTAGATTCCATTGCGCAGTTTTGCCACTATTTAAGTTACAATCCTATAATTAAATATTCTAACAGGCGGTACCGCGTCTCATATAACGGCATATTCGGAATAGTTACACTTTGCCTTTATTTTCAATAGTGAGAGCATTGTCGTATTAAACTGGTACTACTTCTTTTTCGCTGGATTTTGAGTAAATGCAGCGCAACAAAAAATGGGCCATCCCCGATTGTTCATGCATTTCGTTGGCTCTTATCACAGTTATCCCAATTCTGTTCCCAGAGAACTTAAGTCTGTCGTACTGCAGTCTTTCGGAACACTGTCTTGTTTTAACAACCAAACTACCTTGCTCGGTCCTTACATTCCAAAGAAACTAACAAAAGTGCTATAAAAATGTATTACCGAAGTCATCTTTAGATCATTAGGAAGAAATATATACACTGAAATGACTGTTTTGTTAGTTTAAATTTCCATATACAGATGATTTACCGATACAGCAAATTGTAATGGTTAAACGAGAAACGTTATACAGGAATGTCTTCTAGGTGCAGTTGATCGAAACAAGACAGTGGCTAAATGACGATTCACTTCAGTAGAATCGTTCAGTGTGCTGTGTCTGTCAATGACACGAAGATGAAAATCTAAATCGTCGAAACCTATCACATTCTTACTATCGTAGCTAATAGAGTTCTAAAGTAGGAGGACTTACTTATTTACTCACTCACTGGCCATACCGGAATTTTAAAGTCCATTACCGCAGCAATATGTTTTCACCATCTGTACCTATCTCGCGCTGTTCCCTTCCATTCGCCTTCAGTACCTGGGCTTCTCAAATCGACTTTCACATTGCCCCCCCCCTCCCATCTACGCCTTGGTTTGCCCACAGGACGTTTTCACTCTAAGTACCCTACCAGTACTCTGCGCGCTGCCCTGCCTTCACCCGTTTAAGCGACGTGACCCCCCCCCCCCCCAATTGAGCCTGCGTCATTTAATAACGCTGATTTTATTAGGGCTTGAATAGAGTTCGTAAACCTCTTCGTGATGCATTTTTCGCCACTCTCGCTAATGTCATCCTTTCTTGCTCCGAAAAAATTTATTCAACATTTTATTTTCAACTGCTCGAAACGGTTATCCATTTTGTAAAGTGAGAGATCAAGTTTCACACCCATACAGCACAAATGGAAGAACAATAGTTTTGTATATTCTAACGTTTAAATTTCTAGACAATAACCGTGATGAGAGTAATCTATTCAGTGAGAAGTAGCAAGCATTTGCAGTCCGTAATCTTTTCCTTAGATCGGATTCAATCTCATTTCTGGATGTAATCTTCACACCTAAATACTTAAATGCGTTCACTTTTTCAAACTGCATGTGACCAACTCTATTGCTGTTGGCATTCTAGTAGTAAACAAGTACTTCGTTTTGTTTTCTCCCGAATGCGAGTCCAGTGTGTTACCACTGCACCACCTCGCTGGGTTTTACAGGCCTGGATGTCTGATGTATAATGACGAAACGACGTTCCTGCACTTCCCACGTTTTTTAAACATAAAAAAATTATGACTAGATTTGTACTAGGATAAAACAATAGTACACGTTTGTTAAATTGCAACGAAACTACAATTTGTCCCTGTGCCGGCAACGGAAAATGTAATAGTGGATGACCAACGTGATGCGATGTGCTACAGTGTGTGGCGAGACTTAAGTGTAGTGCATGCCTGTGTGTGTGTGTGTGTGTGTGTGTGTGTGTGTGTGTGTGTGTTCAAATGTGTTGCTTATTTGTGGTAATGAATACCACCATAAATCATCCCAATATCATATAAAATTAAGTCAAGTTCGCAAATAATTTTTTATTTAAATAACCGGTTTCGGCAGGTTATACTACCATAATCGTATCTGTCTTTAACCTACGACACATCGCGTAGGAAACTTGATAAACAAAGTTTTTCGCCAAAACTATATGACATTATACTAATACAATTTTTAACACATCTGGCCACAAAATGGTGTGGTACTTGTCCAGTCTAAACACTTGATTGAACCCCATCAGATTATGGCGAGATATGGGGAATATTTTATTTGTATAAAGAGAGATCGATTATGGCAGTAGAACGTGGCGAAACCAAATATTTAAATAAAACAATTATGAGCTTGGCTGTTGCTTTATACTGTAATTTACTTAATCAGATAGCCTTCAAAATTAAAATAAGACCTTTGTGTCATCTCACATTGCGTTTCACTTTCCCAGAAGTTTCGGAAACTCGGAATTGTACGCCAGCTCATTGGTCCAGAAGAATCTTCGTCATTTATTGTTAAATGTTTTATTTATAAATACTGGCCACACGTGCTCAGAGCAGATGCAGTAGTTGAAATCATGGCGTCTTAGAAAGACTATCGATTTTGTGCCGATGTTCCGAGATGAAAATAAAAAAATTGTCATATTTATGGCTAGAGAGAGAGAGAGAGAGAGAGATAGGTATATAGATAGATAGATAGATAGATAGAGAGAGAGAGAGAGAGAGAGAGAGAGAAGAGAGACACGGAATTACCTGGTTATATAGTTGACGAGATGGTACCTTGTTTATTTTTAATTAAGCACTGAGTCCGTTCAATAATGAAGCATGAAGAATTGGTTACGCACAGTTCGTTAGTCGTATTTAAATGTACTGTAAAACTGGTTATTTCTTTGAATGATTTTCAGAATGTACGCGAATTTAGTTATGAATTTATAAAATGTAATATATGTTCATATATTTGTAAATCTAAGGGACGTAACTGCTACGCTTATCAGTCCCTAAGCTTAGAAACTATTTAAATTTATGCTGACAACACCCACAGCCATGCCCGATGGAGGACTCGAACCTCAGAAGGCGAGAAACCGCGCGCTGAACAGCAAGGCGCCTTAGAGCTCTCGGCCACTCCACCGTGGCTATGACATGTAGTTCCGAGCTCCGCGTAAGGGTTGAATAAAGTTCAATTGTGGTCAAGGCTGTTACATTATTTCCAAGTGCATCAAAATGGCCACCACGTCTCGCAAAAGTCTCATGCAGACAGCAAGGTTATTTGTTGCGGCGAGATCTATTTCCGAAGTTTGTTTCACCAACTTTCTCCTCTGAAGGGGAACGCATTTTTGAAGCACCCATCTACATAGGAAGACATGATCATCATAATACAGTTTTAGGTGTTGGTTATTCCCGCGCACTATTAGAGAATGTGTCGTAGAGAAATATTATGAAAACGGTCCTACAAACTCTCTGCCAGACACGTAAATGTGATTTGTAGAGTAAATATGTAGATGTATATGTTCTTCCTCGGTCAGCCTCCGAAAATTGCTCGAAAAGCGCTCATTGCCTTCTACCAGGACAATGAAGCTGCTTACACGAAACAACCGCAGAAAACAACCATTTCCAATATGTCCACCCAGCCTTTGTTCTCCCTTTATAAAGCACTTGTGGGAGGTGCTACTGGAGTACTTGAGGAACGCCTGCGCTGAAATACTTAGGTGCAGCTGTCGTCGTTGCAAATGCTTGCTGCAAACTCCACGTGATACGGGTCCTACCTTTGGGGCATTGCCAGCAGAGTGGCTGTCCCGTGTTCTGGCTGCGCAATAAGGAGCACAGAATGGCGCCACGGAATGCGCCATGTGCATCTGTAGACAACGCGGTAGCGATACAATACCGGTACACATCTAATGCAGCTCACAGCTTGGGAGACGCTGAGGCGTGGCGTCTTACGTCGCTCCTGGAGGAACATTCTGGTAACAAGCTGTCTGGAGCAGCCAGGAATAACAAACACAGCACGTGTGCTCGGTAGGACCCGAAAAACTAGTCACTCCAAATAGTTGGAGCGGTATAATCGTTACAAAACAATATGTTTTTTATTTTCTGAATATGTTATATTTCATTACTTTTTACTGATTTCGTATGTGTTGTTTATTAGTGTGAACGAGGAGTGACTGCTGTAAATGGTAACTGTTTTGATGACTCATAAAGTAAATAAAGGATAGGAAGTTTGTAAAATATACTTCACTTAAAACTTCCGGGCTCATAAGCCGTGGTCGATTTGTAAAAACTTTCCCCTAACGTTTCATCTTCGACTGCGGAAGACATCTTCAGAGGTAGAGTGGCGAACTGCGATGAGAATTTGAAGGAGCGCCGTATATACAGGCGATGCAGAGGGCACCACAAGACATCACGTGACGTCGGCTACAAATCTTTGGTATTGCCAACATTCTTAGCAGAGAAGAATCGATTATCATTCCACTGGTGTAAAGCAGACGTCCAAATTCTGTCTAATTTAACTGCTTCCTCTTTCCTGTTAAAATTATTGCGATGTTTATACATCTCGATTGCTTCTCTGTATGTGCGCGCATGATAGTGCGAAGTTTTTGAGATGTCACTAGTCTCATTAAATTTAATTTCATGGTTGCCTTCTTAGTATACATGTTCCGCAACGGCCGGTTTCTCCGTGTGCCCCAAGCGGCAATTCCTTTTATGTTCGACCAGACGAGTGTTGACGCTTCTTTTTGTAGTTCCAATGGAGACTGAACACAGCTGCAGGGAATTTTATATACCCCGGTGTATTTCACGGATGTTGTAAAATATATTTCGCCATTTTATTGGTATTGGTAAACAATGAAGCTAAGTGAATATTTTGGTAGTCAGAAAGGCGACTAGTTTGTACTATTATTCTTTCTAATTCATTTTGTTTAGTGATAGTTGGAGGAGTGCCGGTACAAAAACCGATAAAACCACATTTGCTGTTAATACAGGAAGTAACGAATAGTGATCTCTGAGTGGTTGCACAAGCTATGAATAGAAGAAACACACCGTAATGCAGTAACAGGAAGTAGTATGCAGAGTGTACAATCGATTAGCAGATTACTCTTTCAATTACCCAGATATTAAACACAACTAAAGGGAGATATCTCGTTGTGCTCCGACCGCTTGGAGTTATCGGATTATGCTCCGAGCGCATTCGATATATCGGGTTTTGTGCAGGCAGCGTAGTTCGATACTATCGTACTACGATATTATCGTAGTGTCATTTGCTGACAGTCACGTGCGGCAAACATCCAGACACTAATATACAAGGAGCATGGTACTGTACGAATCTTAGGATAGGATTATATCTTACAAAATACATAAAAAGACGTAACTTGAAAAGGACAGAACACACAGGCAAAAACTTCATTCAAATTAAAATGTTACAGAATTATAAGCATGGAACTGTTGCAGAAAGGAAGCGGTTCTGTATTTTAAAGGGACGCAGAAACCACCCACATACATTGGAGACTGTACTGTGCATGACTGGCAGCGTGCGGTGAGACAAAGGGAAAAGGTGATGGAGAACTTTAAGTTGTCAAAATAATCTCGTATCATACCCAACTCGTCCTAAATTTTGTTCAGTCTTATTAAGAAAACCTGTTTATAGCTCTTATAGTCAGTTGCTAAGTAAATATTTATAAGTTTTCTAACTCACCTAGCAACTTAACACCTGTCGTGAACCGTGGCATCGAACTTCCCTCCGAAGTGTATGTCCACCGCCTAATATAGATTAGATTAGATTAATACTTATTCCATAGATCATATATACGACATTTCGTAACGATGTGGAACGTGTCAGTTTAGTAAATGTTGTCTATACTTGACAATCAATATTATAAGGATTTTTTATTTAATTAATTTATTTATTTTTTTAAGTTTTATCTGAAAATTCATCTACATTGTATTATATATATATATATATATATATATATATATATATATATATATATATATATAATTTCTTGAAGCATAAACAGGTCCTTATACCCACAGGAGAAGGATAAAAGGCCAGTATCTAACTTCACATTCAAAGTTTAAACTCTTTAACACCAATTCAGTCATGAAACTTTCGTTCTAGCGAAAATCCACAGCCTACTATACTTTAGTTTCACATTTAAAATACCACTGTTTTAATTTGAATGCGTCTTGAGATTCAAAACCCTGTTATAAACTTTTCAAACTTATTGTGTTTTCTTCCTATATGTAGAAGATCATATAAACTCAATATTTCACATTAAATAATAAATCATTCCATATAGATGATCTAATATTTAAAACTCTTCTTCAGTCAAACTTCACATGTTTATTGGTCCACTTGCAATAAAAGCATATACTATTTGCTTCTGATCCAATCATACATTCACAAGGACATAATGTGAATTGACGAACATCCATAGCAATAATAATGTTAAATAATCTTCTTAGAGGACGATCGATGTCCCGCAATATAGAAGGCGCAGAGACGTCCGCTGCCCCGTGACGTCACATAACGGCCAACTGTGTGATGCCGGTCGGTGCTGCGGCGACGCTGCTCCTGTTTACTGCAGTACCTCTATCGACCATGAAACAAACAGAAACAAACACAAAACATTTTTTTAGTATCACATCATAAAAATCATTACTCAACATTCTATAAATCGTTTTCATTAATACGCATTCTTCAATTTTCGTCTCCTGCAAAGCAAAGCTGATATGGGAGAGTAGGAGCTCACAAATCTGTCCCACTACAAGCGGAAACATAATGTGCGAGGTTTGCTGGTCAAGCAGTTTGGAAGGGACTGGAAAATGGATAGTCGTTTCCTGTGGTACAAGAATCTGATTAATGACAGTGAAATCCAAGAAGATACAGATAAAGAAACAGTGCCCGCAGATGAAGAAACAGTACCCGCAGATAAGCAGTATGATTGTTTGGAAGATGAACTGACAATGATAGTATAATAACTATATTTCATTATGTAATTATAAAACGTGTGTGTTGACAATATAACCTGCCTTGTGATCTCAATAGTGTGTTCCTTGCTGGACTACTCCAGGGCGGTCGAATCAAAGTCCGTTAACTCCGAACGGTCGGATCAAAACCAGACATCTCTGTATGTTTTCGTTCAATGCCCTGGGTGTTCCATAAATATCTATTGAAGGGACTATAATTTTCTACATCATATTGTCTGCTCCTATATTTTAGTTTAATAGGATATCAATTGTGCAACCGCAGAGTTAAAGCGTAGTTCTCCGCGCGTCAATGAGTGCTTCCCGGGAATTATCGGATTTTCATTTAGTTGCGGTTTTCAGCTGACGATATAAAAACTTGATGTCGCGTTGTGCTAAAAATTATTTTGTGACAGCATGTACCCTGCAACTCAAACACTCGAATACAGCAAAATACAGTAAAAGTGGATTTATTAGGTTTTTGTTCCGGAGCTCCTCACTTCTAGTGAAGACGACCTATTATCATTGGTCACTGAGAAGAACCATCTCCTCGAAAATTTTCTGGATTAGAGAAACGTTTTTTTCTAGAAGGGGTTTTAGAGATCAGCCACTAGATTGATAGCTGACGAGTTGTGAGAGCTCTACTTTTATGAAACGTTGCGGAAATTGCAAAATGTATGTTGATGCTCGTGATTTATGAAAGGGTGAAATTCCGAGATTTTTATGCAAGCTGTGATTTTGAGCTACTTTAATATGTGTGTCATATTTTGTTATTAGTTATCGAAAGCTGAATATTTCGACTGATCTATTTTGCATGATATTGGAATGAGAAAATCCATTGATAACTTTTGCAATTTTTATCATAAGACGGACACAAAAGAAACTGCAGTTTCGAGCGACGAAAATTTCTCCAATGCTTTGGTGGAAATAATAACCACATTTCTATCAAAATTTATCCATAATTTAGTAGCTAAAAAGAAAATTATAGCACCCTAATGGTGCAACTGTTTCTCACTACAGCATTCGCTAACTGAAAGTTACAAGATTTCTAACATCGCATGCAAAAAACATTGTCATACAGAGTTGCGTGAACATTTTCTAGGACGGTCGTAACCCCCGCGCTGCAACATCCAACCAAGCACAGCCGTTTCCTTAGAGTATTACTCAAATCATTGTGACAAATCTCGGAGCAATTAGTTCCTGAACGTACAAACAGGAAGAAAGATTTGGGCCACGCGGTTTAAGGTGCATTACCGTGGATTGCGCGGCCGTTCCCCGTCGGCGGCTCGAGTATCCCTAGGGCATGGGTGTGCGTGTTGATATTCTTCTCGGGTCTGCATCCGGATAACGTCATCCTCACACAATATTTCAGCACACCAACTAGCTGCCATCTTCGGACTGACTCGCCGTCCGCCTCCATAGTTTATTGGACAGCATGTTGCACTGTCTCGTAGGGGACTAGGGTTCGATTCCCGGTCCAATTGGGGATTTTCTGAGCTCGGGGACTGGGTGTTGTGTGGTCCTCGTCAACATTTACATTCAAGTCGATAAAATGGTGTCACCTCAAAAACAAAAAAATATATTTCAAAAAATTTAAAAAAAAGTTTGCATTAAGCAGGCTGAAGATGACCCACACGATCATCATTATCCCTGACTCGCCTTGAACAATTTAGGACATTTTTTTTCTTTTCTTCTTCTTCTTTATTTCGATTGGTCGTGATGGACAGGCTGTTAGCGGACTCTTACGCCGTTCTTCAGCCAAATTGACAATGTGTCAAATGTTAAAAAAGGAGATAAATATGCAAACAAGATAACGTGAGATACTGGCGATAGTGGCGAGATCCACATACGAGGATTGGAACTTAACTAGCGGCAACACTGCTGTGGAGACACTATGCAATGAAATCTACCATTGTCGCTGAGAGCACACGTTCTTAACATACCTACCTTACCTTTGAGTTAATGGACTCGTCTGACCTACAACACCGGCGTGCGCTCAATCGATGTAAACACAATGACTTGTGAGCGAGCGGTCTAAGGTAACGGTTTCACTATGTGTTCGAAACAGGAACAACGGAGACGGATTAAGACTGAATGTGTTAGAGGTTGTGCAACACGACAGTGTCATCAAGCTTCAAGAGGCGTGGGAGGGGGAAGGGGGAATCGGCATTGCCGTACAGAAAAATGGCACATTGCAAAAAAGCCTTCAACGAAGGTTGGCAAATTGAGGCAGACATGCATCGGGCAGGTCGTCCTACATCTCTGAAGAAGAAGTGCATACTGTTGCTGCGAGAGTGGACAATGAACGACGTCAGAGAATCCGTGAGCTCGTCACGAAACCGGATTACCGCATACAACTGTGCTTCGATTCCATCCTAACACATTACATTACTCCACGGAAGACTGTCAATGAACAGTATTATTGATCGTTTTTGCAGCATCACCTGCGACCAGCTTTGCGAAAGAAGCGACAACACTTTCTGCGCAGCCCACCCATTTTGCACAACAATCCACGGGCGCATATAGAGCAAGCTGTGGCTCCTCTGTTAGGTCGATGGGACTGGGAAGTACTGTACCATCCACCATACTCCCCAGACGTAAATCCTTAAGAATTTTATTTGGTTCCAAAGATCAAGAAACCACTTCGTGGCATTCGCTTCAGAACTGTTCCAGAGATTCGACAGGCAGTAGA
The DNA here is from genome assembly GCA_026315105.1 of Locusta migratoria. Taxonomy (NCBI): domain Eukaryota; kingdom Metazoa; phylum Arthropoda; class Insecta; order Orthoptera; family Acrididae; genus Locusta; species Locusta migratoria. Next base: position 556,058,457 of record CM048744.1, read on the forward strand.
CCGCTTCATTCGCACCATCAACAGAACAGGCTCTGCTAACGGTATACTAAGCCTTCCACTTCCCAGGCAACGGGTTCCACACAACGCTGGTGACTAGTTTGAAGGACAGTAATAGGTGCAAACATGTAACACTTTTGTATCGTTTGTGAATAAATAATTGCCACTATTTAAATTCCAACCATCGTATGTACTGCAGTTAAAACGGCCCCGGTGGCTAAAATCAGAAATATAAAACTTCCTGACAGATTAAAATTGTGTGCCAGTACCTGTACTCGAACCTGGGACCTTTGCCTTTTGCGGGCAATGGTCCCAGGTTCGAGTCCCGGTAAAGGCACACAATTTTAATCTATCAGGAAGTTTCATTTCAGCGCACACTCCACTGCAGAGTGAAAGTTTCATTCTTATCAGAAATATAGTTTGACGCAAACACAAGCATGGAGGCGGTGACGGCAGCACATATTAAAATACACAGGCAACGCTTGGTCTACCGCAAGCGGTGGTTGCAACAAGATGAAAAGAGATCACTCACAACACTGAACTACGAAGCACAGATTAAAATCCGCAGAGCCGCGGTGGAGTAGCCGAGCGGTCTAAAGCGCCTCGCTGCGGAGCGCGCGGTTGCTCGCCGTGGAGGTTCGAGTCCTCCCTGGGGCATGGGTGGGTGTGTTTGTCCGTAGGTTAGCTTACCTAGGTTTAAGTAGTTTGTAGGCTACGGACTGATGACCACGCAGTTTGGTCCGATAGATTTACAAACATTTGAACATTTTTTGAAAATGCGCAGCACTTCAATTAGGGGACTCTGCAGGAGAAGGGAGGTGCGGTAGGAAGGAAAGGGTCGGGAGGGGTTGAGAGAGGGGGTGGAGCGCAGGGGGAGATCAAGCGTGGATAAGGAGGGGAGGTGGTGGGGAGAGGTCATCCGGTAATGGGAGGTGGCGGAAGTTATCCCGGGAGAGGATGTAGAGGGAGTGAAGGTGAAGGGAGGGAGGGATGTGTGGCAGAGGCCCAGGATACGTGAGAGTGGGGTACACTAACGGGTGATGGGCGTCTATTTTGCGGGTCATATAAAGGCTGCAGGTATGCTCGAGGAACAGGTGGAGGTGAGGTCAAATGTTCTAATGTCTGTAAATCTATCGGACCAAACTGCTTGAACTCAGTCCGTAGCTTACAAACTACTTAAACGTAGGTAAACTAACCCCAGGGAGGGCTCGAACCTCCACAGCGAGCAACCGCGCGCTCCGCAGCGAGACGCTTTAGACCGCTCGGCTACTCCACCGCGGCATGGAGGTGAGGAAAGGGAATGAGATCAAATAGGATCAATGTGGGGGATGGGAAGCGAATACGGTAAGCGAGGCGGAGGGCATAAGGTCGGCTACACAGTATGGATGGAAGACGTTGACGGGGTATCAGGAACCATATTTGATCCTAGCTAAACAATTCCCACAGGAGGACAGCTCCACAGCCTGCCTGAAAGGTGCTTCGATAAACGGGTTGCACGATCTCCTGCGATTTTCTGAGTACTCCAGTGTTGGTGTCGCCATGTCCCATGACTACAGTGTAAACACAATTTCAGAGTGCAGGGTATTTTACTGCAGTACCGACTGTCTGACATTACCGGCCAACTCTGGGTCTCGTCTCTACGTCTAGATGGCAGCGTGTACAAGTCTTGACCTTATACACAGACCGGCTACTACGGCTCCACCTCCGAATGTTAACGAAGGTTGCCGAAATAGTACGAAGCCGTTTGGAGACAAGAAAAGCAGCTACATGGATATCAGGAACCAGTACTAGGCAAAGAAGGAAAAGGTGAAAGGTAGAACGAATATGTAGAGGGCCTATACAAGGGAAATAAATCAATAATTAGGCGACTTGCATGTCCCTGACATACACCAGCAGTCCTAAATCTGAAAGGGACACAAGGCTAATGCTGAATCCGAATCTCGTGCCGTTCGTGATGAACCTAAATCTTGCTGAGAGATGAAGGCTAGGATAATGGCAAACTATCTGTGGGCCGATGGGGATTCGCACCTGTGACCTTTCAATTTTCTCTACAGTATTGATCACACTCTTTCGGTTTCAAAGCACGTGCATTACCGATAGACCACCAACATTCCTGCAGTATAGACAGTACTATTTACTATTTCCCCCCATTTTGGAGGAACATCGTGATAGTGTATAAGGGAATGTGGATTTTAAAGAAAAATTATTTCTGGTGTATGGTCACTTCTCGCCTTGTTACTTCAATAGATACGAAAAAATCCACCAACGTAATGAACTGACTGTTGAGTTTACTGTTAGTAGTGCTGATTGTGAAACAGTCACAAAAATAGGCAGCGAATCGACGACCGCGATATTTTGTTAAAATGGTAATTAACTTTTATTATATACGTCGCATGTATAGAATAAACAATTCACAGTTACATCTAATATTTTTCATGTCTATCACCACAAAATAAAAATATGAATACTCCCGGCCAACCGACTGACCCATGAACGCAATATTTAATGTATATTCATTTCATGTAACAGGTAGTTTACTTAACGTCTGTGAATTCAACGCTCTGGCGTTACTTGTAAACAGAACTGGATCTCTGGCGTATATGAGTCTCTGCTGAACGTATCTATGCTTACACGTCCACAAAACAAATGTTAAACATCAATATCAGTTTTAATGCATTGCTTCTCGTATCGTATACGCAACGCAACATTTCTGCTTGTGTAAGCGTCATGTAATATTCTTTAAATAAATATTTTCTGGCTGGTATTTATTTCTATGAAATAGGGAACGAGACTGAAGGTTTTCGTTGCGTTTGAGAAGTGGTGTGAGAACTTGGGGGCAGTATATTTTAGTTACAGAAATGTGCAAACACTGACAATGTTGCCTCGAATCTTGGCAGCTGAATGAAATGATTCTTAACTAGAAGACACGTGAAAATCGACGCCCCGTCTCTTGTAGTGCGAGCTTACTCAATACGAACTCTTACGTGTAAAGACGACAAATCTATTCGCAATTACGAACATGAATCAAGATCAGCTGTACGATTTAATGGTGACGTATGAAAACTGAGGCCAGATCGGGACCCGAACCCATATTATGTAATAATATCACGACCGTTGAAACTTTCAACACCACCAATGTCATTGAAAGTACCAACAAGAACGATTGCCACAGTCAGCCATTCACAATCTTCTTGCGAAATTTCATTCTTCTCTATACTAAAATTCAAAGAAGCGCGAACAGAAACCGAAGGACCATCAAATATTTTCTGAGATTCTATACTTTAAATCTTCACCTTATTACTCTTTGTGACATCACCAGACGTAAACGTAATATTGTCAACTGGCCTCAATCGCATAGCAAACATAGTATTTGAAAACATAACACAATCAAAACAGTAGAGGTTACTATACTGGTACTGCTAGGTAGATCATACCGTATGTCTCTTACATGAGACACCAAGCCATATCAAAGAACTCTACAACGACATAAATACCGTACGTCCAAATATAAAATTCACAATAGAAACTGAAAATAATGAACTGCTAAATTTCTTGGACCTTACCATATGAAGATACAACAATGTAAACAAGTTTTCTATAATAATAAAAGTCACCACTACGAGTACAGCCCTTCACAAGAATTTAAACCATTCGATTGCACACAAATTAGCTACCTTCCAATACATAGTACACAAATGTCCATTCAGTGAACGAATCACCTTCAACCGGCTGACACTGACTCACCGAAATACACACTGGCACACACAAAATAGACTACTGGGTGCACACACACTTAGAACATACGCAGAAAAAGACATGAGCACACTGCAATAACTAGCAAATGGATCACACTGACCTACAACAACCCACAGAATACGAAACATACTCAAAAACAAGAATTAAAAATAGCAATTTTTTATCTTTTATTTATTATTATTATTTGAAAGCTGATATTGTCAGCGATCGTTACAACGTCAAAGGATAAAAATACAGCCCGAGGTCGCAAAAATAAAATTCTTTAACCTGGTTTCGGCAATAGCTAAGATTGCCTTCATCAGAAATTATAAATTAAAACAAGTCACATAATAAAAGTTACAACCCAGCAGTAAAGCTTACGCCACAAAATTAATTTGTTTTCCAACAAACACAACACATATGGTATATACCAGCTGTCATGACAGGACTGCAAATCCATTTATTTAGAAAGAAAAAATACAAGTAGAATCTTTAACAAGAGACTGATGATCAGACAAAAAAAAAAAAAAAAAAAAAAAAAAAAAAAAAAAAAAAAAAAAAAACCAGAAGAAGAAACATCCCAAAACCATGAAAGGTGCAAGCAAACGTCGTTTCCTGATATGAGCGAAAAAAACAGGCATGAAATACCACCACCATTTTAAGTCGTATTTCACAGACGTGGATTACCTTGAAATGATAAGTCATTATTAGCAAGCATTACACGATGTTGAAAATCAGCTCAATGTTTTTAACGTCTAACTGGAGACTGATATTTATTTATCCTTTGCTAACAGCTTTTATTTCAAAATGAAGATTTGTAACTGATTTTTGATATTACATATTCTTAATTTGATTTAAAGTAATAATGTAAAACATAAATTATACGAGGGTCGTCCACAAAGTAAGTTCCGTTTCTATTTCCATCCGCGGCAGCGCTACGATCACAGTACCCAGCATGCGCGGCAGTTACTCTGACTCAAGGAGAAGACATGTACGCCACTTTCAGATCGCCGCTACCAACATGTGCTTTGTCGTGCTTCATTACAATGTCAGCCGTAGCTGAAAATGCCGCCGCGTGTGAAATCAGATCTGTGATTCGTTTTCTAAATGCAAAGAAAGTTGAACCAAAGGAAATGAACGGTGTGGTTCTGGCTGGCGTGTTCGGGGCCACTGGAGTAAGTTTGTTTTGGGCTATCGATGGTGGTTTCTGTATTATCTTTGGTGTGTTGGTTCGCTGGTCCGTGTGGACATCGCAGGAGGGAGTTGCTTAGCAGACACCTGGTGGAGAGGACGTGCTGTGCGCTTTTTTTTATTATTATTATTTTTATTTTTTTTTTCCCCACCTAGCTGTTCATGCGCTTGTTGCGTGAGCCGCTAACGATATCACGCAAACCAAAAGAAACAGTTTGTGGATAATTTCTCGTGTTTAAGTTTAGAGTTATCTCTATATTTTGGCATTATGGAATTTACTAGTCAAATATTGCAGAGTGCAGAATACTTCAAAACAAAAATTTTGTAGCGCTAAACTATGTAATCTATCTATCAGACGCTCACCTCGAAATGGCTCTCATCAGCAGAAGGCAAACACGAGATTTTTAATTCTGCTGCGCGGCCCCTCGCTACTGTCCGTCGGTCTTCGGAAAAGAATCCAACGAATAATAACGATAATAGTTCGCGACCGGTAACGCATGTTTTAGTTCGCGACCGACTGCACATATTTTAGTTCGCGACCGACTGCACATATTTTAGTTCGCGACCAATTGTACATATTTTAGTTCGCGACCGATCGGGCATATTTTAGTTCGTGACCGGTAGCTCTCCTTTTAGTTCGCAGCTCGGCCGCGAAGTAGATCGCTCTTTTTAGTTCGTCCGCTCTTTTCGGCTTTTGGTACCGCTACTAAAAGAGCTCTTTTTTTTTTTTTTGTTATGACACTGCTGAAAGAAAATTTGTGGCAGTGAACTATGAAACTACAGCTGAGCTGCATCTCAGCTCGAAATGACGGTAACTGGCAGAAGAAAATCACGCAGTCTTCGGAAAAGGAGCGGAAAGTTGAGTGTTCCCTCTGTTGTGGTTGTTAAGGGCCTAAATATTAATTGGTGCAGATTTTGCTGTTTAACACGTTCGCTGCCGTTCACGCTCTGGCGCGATGATGCTAGGTGCCACTTCACGCTCTGGCGCGTGATCGTATTTTGACAGTATCTTTTCATAGTTTTGATCCAGTGAATGTTTTGGTTTTAGTTTTCAGTTTTTTTGATATGGTTTTTTATTTGCATTTGTATTTTTGTGAAAATAACAAATGAACAATATAAACAGTACATAAATCTATCATGATATCATGAGATGCGTGTGTGGCTCGTAGCCTGTAATGCAAAACACGGAAATCTGGAACCACGTACGTGTGCATATCACTTATACTCTTCCCTGAGTGCCTACCAGAGTATACAGCTTTATTAGACGAGGCCAGTTTACAACAACCCATAATAGGATGGTAGGTCGCAGCACGCGCCACAGCGTGAGCGGCACCTGACTCAAGTAACGTTTACACGCGCCAGAGCGTGAACGGCAGCGAACGTGTTAAGCAGCTTGAAGTTCATACGCCGGAGCCTGACGACTGAAACTATTCTCCGGTTAGCGCCTGCTGATCTGGTTGTTGCTGCCAATCTCTTATGAAGTGCACGCATTGCCGCGTATGTTAACGCTCATTTGGTAGTGTGCGCGTGTTTCAAAGGAGCGCGTGACCAAGAAGGCAGAAGTGTGCGGGAGTGGCAGCATAGCCATTAAAGAATTGTTATCATGTTTACCATGTTGTACTGTGTGAAGATTAGTTACTGTTTTCCTGTGGCTGTGAAATAGCGTGGAAGCGGCGCTTCCGGCTGTTATTATTTAGATGGTTATCTGGTTGAATTTAAAACTTGTGCAGGAATTTCTTTAATTATTGCTTGTTAAAGGTACTGCGGTCTCGGGTTGATTTTTATTTTAGTTTAAAATATTGCAAACTGTCTTGTGGAATCCGATCCTGGTCCTGTGCTTGTGTGTTCGCAGTTAACTTCTGGCGACAGGAGTGCGTGGCCCCGTGGATATGAGCTACGTTCGTTGGCTGGCTATTTCGACGGAATTGCTCGTAGCGCTCATCCTAGGTCGTTCTCAACAGGGCACGTCATGGCGTGCTCGCTCTTACTATTTTAGTTAAGTATTTATTGGTGTAGTTCTGCGCAGCAGAATGCCGTGATTTCAAAGGTCCCTCTTCCTCCAAACCTATATCTTAAGTCGGTCTCACTTGTAGTTCATTTCAGTCGTGTTAGTTGCGAGTTAATGTTCTCCTTATTGGTAAAGTGTGCCTTGCAATTTGAAATTTGCTCTTAAAGGCCACTTTAAAATTGTTAACGTTTTTTCTTAAAAACAGTGTACCTGTAACTTTAAATTCCTCTCGCCTGAGGCGTGTTGTTTAAATCTTGCTTCTAGCAAATTCTAAATTGTGCTTAATCTTGTTAATGTTTTTTCTTAAAAATAGTGTACCTGTAATTTTATTTTTCTCTCACCTGGGGCGTGTTGTTCAAATCTTGCTTCTAGCAAATTGTGATTAGGTAATCTTGAGTAGAAGGTGTGTTTTACTTGTTACTGTTTTTACTAAAAAAGTGCACTTGTAACTATAATCTTCTGTCACCTGAGGCTTGTGTTTTAAAATGCCGTTTCTCCTTATTTTTGTTAAATATTAGCCACTTAGGAATTATTATTGTTAATAAATATCTTATATATTTTTAAATCAACCAACTAATGACCTCTATTGATGGGTCACCCTTCCATGTGTTTTCCCTAAATAAATCCCGATCCTGAAGGAGGATAACAGGAAATACATCGGCGAAGCTGCGAGGTTTACGAACAAAACGCTATGAGTGATTCAATGGTTAGAAGATGGGTAAGACTGTTCAATGAAGGACGTGAGTAAGTGGACGATGAAGAACGAATTGGATGCCCGTCTGTGGTTACAGACGAACTGGTTCACACAATTGAAGAGAAGATTAAGCACAACCGTAAGTTTACATTTAGAGCCTTTCTATGGGAAGTTCCGCAAATCTCAAGATCACTAATTCATGAAATTGTTACTGAAAAACTAAAATTTCGAAAACTTTGATCACGTTGAGTAGCCGAAATTCTTAATGAACAACACAAAAAACAACGGATGGGCAGTGCACTTCAGTTTTTGACACGCTACTCGTGCAATAAAGAAATGTTTGCAGAGCTTATGGGACATGGGACTTAACTACGGGGTCATCAATCCTGCAATAAAGAAGGCGATGGTTTTCTTTCTAGGATAGTCACAGGGGATGAAACTTGGGTATCGTGGGACACCCCTGAAACAAAAAGGCAATCAATGGAATGGAGGCACACTTCATCCCCAACGAAGGTTAAGCCTAAGCAAATCTCGACGCCTCGAAAAGTAATGTGCACCGTTTTTTGGGATGGAGACTAAACAATAAATGCCCATGGTTACTGCGAGAACATTAAGAAATTGCGTCGCGCAATACCGAACATGCGCCGAGGATTAATGTCAAAAGTGGTTTTTTTTCCCTCACTAAAATGTCCAACCTCACACGGTCAATGTGACAAAACAACTATTACGGAAATTTCACTGGGGTGTGCTTCATTATTCTCCGTGCAGCCCGGACCTCGATCCTAGCGACTTTCATCTCTTTTTACACATAAAATCTTTTGTGGTCAACACTTCAACAATGATGACGCGCTGAAAGAACACGTTACCTCATTGGTGAATACACATGTGTCAACGTACTCTGAATAAGACATACAAAAACTTCTGGCACGCTATGATAAGTGCCTATAAAATTTCTGAAGATACGTAGAAAAGTAACAGTTGTAGATTTTTGTACAATAAATATTTTTCCTGTATGTGTACACGTTTGTTTTATATAACCAAACGTAACTTTGTGGACATACCTCGTATACAGTTGTGTTCTCGTTGCAACGGATTTAAATGTAAACAGAATATTTGTTTCTAGGTACTCGTGTATCTTCTGGTTGGAAACGCATTCCACATTTGAAAAGTCCTTAATTTTTCGTAGTAACTTTTGTCATTCCGACCAGCGCATCGGCCACCAGCATGACAGGGCCGTAACACGGGCCCCGGACCCAGTAGGGGCAGCCGGACCGGTCTTCTCCGAAAACGTTCGCAAGTCTCCCTGCACCAGACGGCCCTGGGGGTCGCGACGTACAGGCACAGAGTAACATAATCAGAGGAGAAGACCCCCTAAACCACTGTCCTACGATCCCCTCGTAGTTCCGTAAAGGCTAGTCTACACGACGTTTCATGAAATGAGTTGCGCGCCACTGGTTTCGTGTATCTCTGTAGACATGGCGCCAATAGTATACACTTCAGTTTCGTTGTTTTGTGACTGCCGTAGAATGAAAGTTTTGGTAGCTGTAAAAGTTGTGGCGGAGCTATTGCTTCTCTTGTGAAGTCGCTGCATAAGACTAAACATAAAAAGAATAAAGAACGTGTTTGGGTTTGTGACTGGATTAAAAAAAAAAGAAAAAGACGTCAGCTCGGCTGCTTAGCGAGCTTGCTGAAAGAAATTGTGATCGAAGTCCCTAGAAATTATTTTAATCAACTCAGAATGTCACCAGAGCAGTTTATTTCCTTTTTAACAGAGTTGCAATAAAGAAACAAGATACTGTTATGCGTGAAGCATTGTCACCAGAACTGAAATTACAAATTGCATTATGTTTCTTGTCTCTGCAGTACCTGTACCGTGTACCCAAATCCACAATTGCCATAGTTCGTTTGTATAGCTATTTGGAGTTGAATGTATTTTAGTCTGCAATTCTCTAATCGTCAACCGATCAATATTTAATTTACGAGTAATTGCTTCAAGAGCACTGCACGCCGCTGCTTATTCCTGAAATTTTCATCGATAAAATCCCTCAAACACCTATGCATCGCATATATGTTCAAAAACCGAATTATTTCTTCCGTTCCCCCTTTATGCTGTGTTTTGTTCAGTATTGGTTATCACCTAACCTAAAAACTGTTTAGTTTCGCCAACGAGTTGCGCGAACGCCTGCCGCGCATGCGCACTGGCTAGTAGCGCAGTTTCATGAAACCTAGTGTCGTCGTGTAAACTAGCCTTACCCCGCGTCCACACATTGGTACCAACGCTGGCGCCAACATTGACCAATATTTTTGAGACAGCGTCCACACATTGGAGCCAATATTCAGTTGAATTCTTCGAGAGCCAACGAAAACATATCTGACGCACAAATCGCGGCCAATGCATTACGCTTTTGAGTGTGCATAATTACATTTCGTCATTGTAAATCAAAGTGTGAAACATACGTAAAAGATGATTGGATGTTGTATCACTTCCTACCGAACTTTAATTACGGTAGGAAATCATTGATTTTTTAAAATATGCTACAAGTAAACGACACATATTATAAAAACTTAGACCTGCTACTATAAATGATTGGAAATAAAATAAAAAAGAAAGATGTTTTGGAGGGCTGCTATTCTTTTGGTATTACGCTTCGATTTCTTGCTAAATGAGACAATATTAGAAGCATACACTTCCCTTTTTAAATAACCATGTAATTGATATCACTAGTATTGCTTGAAGTTCGCAAAACGATATTTAAAACTTGACAGGAAATATTAAGTACTGTTCTGTTAATTTTAAAAATTAAATTCAGTAATAGGAGTGTGTCGAAAGTTTTTAATTTCACAGTTTGCGCCTAAGTTTTGCTGTGGCATTTCGTTTTTTGAGGTTTCTTTCAAAAAATGAATGTTTCTGATACAGTTCTAATATTTACAAAGAGATTTCGAAACTTTAAAACGGCGACTAAGAACGAACGAAGAAAGAAACAGTTTCGAGATGAGCAGACGACAAAGACAGAATGAAACGTTGGCGCCAATGTGTGGACGACGTACCCATATTGGCCCAACGTCCTTTGATGTTTGGTCGAAATACCACAAGCAACGGAGCCGTACCAACGTTGGCGCCAACGTTGGTTCCAACGCTATTTCACCGATCCACACATTGGACGGACACTGTTGGCGCCAACGTTGGTTCCAATGTGTGGATCCGGCCTTATTCTAGCAGGTGTCAGGCGGTTCGCTGGCTTAGGGTGCCTCTCGCACGTCACAGGGTAGCGTGGAGGGGAGGCTGAGGGGAGAGCTCGTGCCGCCTGCCACGAGGCCACGGCTGTCTCCGGTGTGCCGGCGTTTGAGGGGAGGTGGTGGTGGGGACCAGCTACCTGCGTGTGACCGGGCCCTTACGGAGGTTTTCCGTCTGTACATATTTGTCTGCAGTACAGGGCAGAGGCGTGCTCTGTGCAGCTGCCCGACCGGGCCCGTAGCCGCGCCTCCCGGGCGGGCCTCGCCACGCGCTGCCCGTCCGGTGTCGCGTATTCTCCGCCCTGCCAATTTTCCGCCCAGAAAAGGTCGCGGACTAATCCCATAGGAAAGTCCACTAATCTCCTGGAGACTTGGGGCCAGCCGGGGCGGAAAGTTGGCTCCAGTGTGGCTGGCTCTGGCCGCCTCCTGTCTCCTACAGGTGAGCGTCACAAGCAAGAAGAAGTGAAGAGCTGATCGTACACTGCACGCTATCATAGTTTCGTTCTTTATGAATTTCCTTTCATGGGCGGTAGTCCGCGGTCCAAGGCATAGTTCCGTGCCGACAAACGTCACTTGGGAGGAGAGGACTCAGAGTTTTCATTTCGAGGATACTGTACACAAATGTTGTTGTTGTTGTTGCGGTCTTCAGTCCGGAGACTGGTTTGATGCAGCTCTCCACAATACCCTATCCTGAGCAAGCCTCTTCATCTCCACATAAGAACGACAACCTACATCTGTCTGAATCTGCTTACTGTATCCATCTCTTGGTCTTCCTCTGCGATTTTTACCCCACACATTTCCCTCCAACGCTAAATTCACAATTCCTTGATGTCTAAGAATGTGTCCTACCAATCTATCCCTTCTTTTAGTCAAAGTATGCCAGAAATTTCTTTTCTCCCCAATTCTGTTCAGTACCTCCTCATTAGTTACGCGATCCACCCACCTAATCTTCAGCATTCTTCTGTAACACCACATTTCAAAAGCCTCAATCCTCTTCCTGTCCGCACTGTTTATCGTCCATGTCTCACTCCCATACAAGGCAACACTTCATACAAATGCCTTCAGAACGGACTTCCTTAGGCTTAAATCAATATTCGATGTTAACAAATTTCTCTTTTTCAAGAACGCTTTTCTACCCATTGCCATTCTGCATTTTATATCCTCTGTACTGCGACCATCATTTGTTATTTTACTGCCCAAGTAACAAAACTCATTACCTCCTTTATTGCTTCGTTTCCCAATCTAATTCCTTCAGCATCACCTGATTTTCTTAGACTGCACTCCATTACCTAGGTTTGCTCTTGTTAATGTTCATCTTATATGCTCCTTTCAGCACACTGTCCATTCCGTTCAATTGCTCCAGGTCCTTTGCTGTATCTGACAGAATTACTATGTCGTCGGCAAAACGCAATGTTTTTAATTCTTCCCCCTGAACTTTAATTCCTTCAGCAAATTTCTCCTTGCTTTCCTTTATAGCTTGCTCAATGTACAAATTGAATAACATTGGAGAAAGGCTACAACCCTGTCTTACTCCCTTTCCAACCACTGCATCCCTTTCATGCCCTTCAACTCTGACAACCGCTGTCTGGTTTTTGTACAAGTTGTAAATAACCTTACGCTCCCTATATTTTACTCCTGCTTGCTTCAAAACTTGAAAGAGTTTATTCCAATCAACATTGTCAAAAGCCTTCTCCAAATCTACAAAAGCTAGAAATGTAGGTTTGCCTTTTCTTAATCTATCTTCTAGGATAAGCCGTAAAGTGAGTATTGCCTCCCGAGTTCCTACATTTCTCCTGAACCCAAACTGATCTTCCCCGAGGTCGGCTTCTACAATAGTAATGTATTATTCGCCTTATTATGTGTAAGCAGTATCATCCTCTTTACGTAAAGCCACAATCCGTGTATCTGCAGGGTGAGTCACTCACTATTGCCACCTAGAACAAAGGAAGACAACGCCAGGCGGAGTGACGCGTGAGCAGGAAGAGCAAGCCTAAAGCACTAGATATACCGAGCTGAACAATCCGCCATATTGAATCCCAAGTCGACGGCAGTGTTGTATGCTTTCTGCTGTGTAGCGATGTGAGTCAGCGTGAAATAGTTGGTTTGCTGCTACAAACTGCTCCAATAATAGCAGACATCTACATCTACATCTACATCTACATGGGATACTCTGCAAATCACATTTAAGTGCCTGGCAGAGGGTTCATCGAACCACAATTATACTATTTATCTCCCATTCCATTCTCGAATAGCGCGCGGGAAGAAAGAACACCTGAATCTCTGTTCGAGCTCTGATTTCTCGTATTTTATTCTGATGATCATTTCTACCTATGTAAGTGGGAGTCAACAATATATTTTCGCATTCGGAGGAGAATGTTGGCGATTGGAGTTTCGCAAGTAACCCACGCCTCAGCGATAAGCGCCGTTGTTGTAATGATTCCCATCCCAGATCCTGTATCATTTCCGTAACGCTGTCTCCCCTGTATCGTGACAATACGAAACGAGCTGCCCTTCTTTGGACACTTTCGATGTCCTCCGTCAAACCCACCTCATAAGGATCCCACACTGGGCTGCAATACTCCAAAAATGGACGGACAAGCGCAGTGTATGCAGTTTCTTTAGTAGTTCTGTTGCATCTTTTAAGGATATTATCTACGATATTATCTACGTGTTCTTTCCAGTTTAAGTCTGAAGTAATAGTGATTCCTAGGTATTTTGTGGAGTTTACGGCGTTCACATTTGATTGATTTATGTTGTAAACAAAGTTTAACGGATTTCTTTTCGTACTCATGTGGACGACTTCACACTTCTCATTATTTAGAGTCAATTGCCAATTTTTACACCATACTGATATCTTATTCAGATCGTTCTGCAGTTGGTTTTGATCTTCAGATGATTTTACTAGACGGTAAATGACGGCGTCATCTGCAAACAACCTAAGAGAGCTACTTAGATTTTCCCCTAAATCGTTTATGTAAATAAGGAATAGCAGAGGACCAATAACACTACTTGTGGAACGCCCGATATCACCTCTGTTTTAGTCGATGCCTTACCATCGATTACTACGAACTGTGTCCTCTCTGACAAGAAATCCCCTATCTGGTCGCTATAAATTTTATTGCATTCCTTCAAACATAGATCGGCGCAAAATGTGGCTTGTATATTCCAGGCGCCAAGCATGGACGGTAAAATCGAGGAACTATCTGCGTAACGTTAACAACCAAACCTTTGTTTCGTTTGTATTGGAAATAGTTACGCTCACAGAGGGGTAGTAATGAAAATACTGGCCTATACATGTAAGAAATGGTTTATTTTAATTTTGCATGAGATTGTTAACGGTAGACGACATACAGTGTGTTTAGAATAAACTAGTTTTTTTGATTTTATTAAAACCAATTAAGGAGCTATCCTAAGGCCGTTAATTGTATTTTAAGTGATGTATGAGTGCAGTTGGCTTCACCCAGCTAGTGGTTTTATATTATTTGGCATTAGTTCAGTATTTAAATGTGACTCTCAACACGGGAATATGTAGGCCTAACCCAGACTGTGAACAGGATGTCTGAAGAAACAAATAATAATAACAATAATAATAAATTGAACTTCGTAAAGAATGCGAACTGGAAAGAAGTCCTACATGAAAGGCATTAAATTAAAAATTTAGCATGCAACATTTAGTTTATTTCGATGAACTTCCTACCGGAGAGACTTTATTTAGTCGTTATCTAACGAAACCAGACGTTCATAGTTATTACACACATTTTTTTATGTAAAATCTACTCTGAAATACGGCGTGTGTAAAATATACGGGACATGAGAGAGGGAATACGGGAAGTACAGTATCGCAATTTAACAATATTCCGTAACTGTTTTCGAAAGAAACTCTTAGTTAGCATAAATGTATGTGGACGTACCATTTATAAACCACAAAATATGATAATTTTAACTGTATATTTAGAACGGCAAAATACGCCTTAATTTGCAATCATATCTTTAAATATCCATGTAACCACTAACATTAAGTTGCTTGCCTCTTACAGTCAGATGTAAGCAAACAAATTTACTATGCTGTAATATTTCTGCGTTAGGAAAGTATATTAAATCGCCTTAAAAGCGTATTACACAGTGTAAGTGTTCCGTAGTCTTCAAATGCGCGCCTTCAACGTGGGATTCAAAATGGCGGATTGTTCTGCTTGTATTACACAGTGCAGCAAGCCTGTCAATCCGTATGACGTCAGGCGAGAGACGTGTTCGTAGTGATGCCTACATAAACGGGGCTGTGAGTACGGAGCAGGAGGACTCGGTCAGTAGTAGCGCTCTTGCCGACAATAACATGGCGAGTAGGCCAATGAATTTATTAAAATTTTTGAAGGTAACAGATCGCTTTCAAACAGGCCCTGATGTCACCATCTTATTCGTACTTTTTGTACTATTTTTGCCATCCTTTCATCGAGTTTCACGTATATTGTTTTCTATAGTTTTACCTCCATACCTAACTCTGATCTCATTAAAGCACGTGCCGAGTTCTCTGCTTCCGTCTTCATGCACTTGATTACGTCTTTAATTTTAGGATTCGGTTTCCCAAGGAAATTATTAATCTTGTTGTGCCAAACTTCTACAGCGTTGGTGGTACGATGGCGCAGTCTGTAGCAGCTCCAAAGTCTGATCGGGACTTCATCGTTTTCTAACCACCTGTCTACGAAATAGTCGAGAAACTGAGACAGCTTGGGGATATCTGGTGCTTGTGAATGGATTTCGATCCAGCCATTGCAGACATCTTCCGGTCGAAGGAATTCCAGAGAAGCACACATCTTAATTTGCTACCTTACTTCTTCGTTTTCTCTGTATTCGGAAGCAAGTCCCAAGTCTTGCACTTTCCTCCAGAGAGATTTCTTGATGTGGAAATAGCAGCCACGAACTTGAACCGACGGGAGCACGACTTTTAATGCAGAAATAGTAGCTATTTCAGAATCAACGGTGACATTTGGAGGATTCCATTCTTTTATATTATTTTCAAGATTGCTGAAAAGTCGAATATATATGTCTTTTTTTTTTTTTGTTGGGTAACAGTGCAAAGGCCATCGGATAGATATTTGTTTCATACTTTGAACTTATAAAGTCTGCATGTATCGTATATATTTGAGCAAATTGCTAGCTACAACATTTGAAGGTCCCATCCATAAAAAAGTCTCGTTTAATCTTTAAAGCCTCTCTTCCTGCTTTTCTACTAAAGACTATAACCCTATCTCCAATGTTGTCATCGCTCAAGAGAAAACTGCTACTTAGTAGCTCAGACGAACGATCGACTTCTTGTCTCGTCTCTGGCTCTTTCTGATCTCCGCGTGCTTTGGACCGATGCTTGTATACTATCCGCTTCGTTGATAGCTCTTCTGGCATTTCAGACATAAAATGACACCCTCGATTGTGGAGGTCACCTAATTCTTCAGTATATATTTTAGAAATCGAAGTCTCTTGATCTCTTCTTAGCCCGATTTACTGCCTTCTGTATTTCTATGCGAGCGTCATCCGGTGCTCCACATTGATGCTCGTTTGAACTAAGTACCTCACAGTCTTTCGTCTCGAGCATTCCTCGGCAATACTTTGCTTTGAACAGCGCCCCAAATCACAGTCCCATCTGCTTTGGTTCTCCTTATGGTATATTAGTAGCCGTCATAGTGACCACATGACTTACCACGGATGGTCGTTGACACTTCCATTTCGAACTTAAAGCACACTGCGAGACAAGATGCACTACCCAAGTTAGAGTCGTACTGGCAGTGGCAGTGACTGTCTAAGCGGTCAGCCACTGCGTTGGACGGGGACTCCCAGGGGAACCGGGAGGCTCTGCCCTCGCCACAGGCAGGTACTTTCCAGGAAACTGGGCCCAGAATTCGCACATCTCTGCTTGGGCCCAGAATTCACTGGTCCCAGAATTCAGTGAACCGTGTGGGGATAGCACAGCCGGTAGTGCGCTTGCCCGCGAAAGGCAAAGGTCCCAGGTTCGAGTCCCGGTTCCGGCACACAATTTTAATCTGCCAGGAAATTTCATATCAGCGCACACTCCGCTGCAGAGTGAAAGTTTCATTCTGGAAGCATGTTTTAAAATTACGGTATCGTAGACCTCAGTGTATTCTGTACACCAGGCCTGTTCCCTGTCTTTCCTGAAATGAGGCGCTCCACACGCTGGATTCTGTTTCTCCGAGGCAGCAGTACAGATCGCGTGACGTCATATGTTAAGCTCTCCTTCCTTGTGAGCAGGCAGAGCGGCCTGGGCTGACGTCACACCGGCGCTGCCTGTCCTCCCCTGACCTAGAATAACTCCGCAAGTTTGTGGGACAAAGAGAGCCATAATACGGTTTTTTGATGCTAGCTGCGGTTGCTTCAGAGATACGAAGGTCAACTTCTTTTTTGGTCCACTTTAGGTTACGGTAGTATCACTAAAAGTGGGCCTTTGCGATCGTCTTTTGACAGCTCGAAATGTAAATTATAATAACGGCTTAACTATTCATATGACACGAAAATTGAATAACCGAATTTGTAGAGGAGAAAATTCTCTACAACTTTGCTTACTTATGTTTTTTTTTTCCTTTCATATCTCGTAGCGTTTCAAAGATATTTACAAAAATAACGGCGATTTTGGGATGTATGTCTGTCTGTCTGATCCATCCGTCTGTCTGTCAGTCCGTGACGTGTTCCCTGTTTTTAAGACGAACCGTTGAAACGATCAAAACCAAATTTTACAGACATGATTGTAGGCCGCCAGAAACCAGAACCTCCCTTTTTCAAATTTTTCGAACAAAAAATACGGTAGTGAAACAAAAAAAAAAGCAGTTTGTAATATAATTATAATTGCAAACCAACCGTTCATCTGACACGAAAATTGAATAACCTAATTTATTAGAGGAGAAAATTCTCTACAACTTATCTCCCTTATGTTTTTTCATATCTCGTATCGTTTGAGACATATTTGCAAAAATAACGGAGATTTGACACCCTCCATTGAATTAACGAAAACCCGCCGTTCTGAGATGTCACGTGACATACCACGCTTATTTGATGATTTTCTTGTTGTAACTTACACGTTGTCATTTCAAAGCAACGGCACACTAAGGAATTAACAAAAACACATCGTTCTTCGTACGATAAATGATAATCTAATGTCTACAAATGCCATATTAACATCAGTTAACAACGGCCATTAAAGAACTTCTGTTTAGAAAAAAAAGAAAAAAAAAGCCGTAGCGTAGGGGGCAAGGTGCTGAACTGTGACGCGAAAGGTTCGAAACCCGCCACTTCCTAAATTTTTATTCCTAAAAGGGTTTCAGACACTCTTATTAATTAATTTATTATTATTTAGATTATTATTTTGATCCAAAATGTTTGCAAAGACTTATAAAACTACAAATCTAAAGTGGGCCGTAAAACACGTCAGTGCGATTTTTCTTTAATGGGATGCTACAGTTTAACACTTATTTTCTGATAGCGGCTATCGAGGCGAATCCAATGATGTGTAACTGTAAGGTCTTTGAAGGTCAAAAAGGTGGCATGAACGTCTATTTACAGAAGATGTTCGAAGTGATGACCATTGGTATCAATGCAGTGCGGCAATCTTCTTATCATGGATTGAGTGGTATTCCTTATCCCTTCGGCACTTATCGAAGCACATGCTCTGACAGTCCTTCTCATATATCATGCAAATAGTAAATATTCACCGAATACAGCGTATTTACATGTAAACACCATTAGACGTGTGGCGCTTTTTATGCACAACAATAACGCCTTATTATGAATACTTAACTTTTTTTTAGTTGTTCAGTGGTCTCATAGATTTCGTAGCTCGCCTGCCATTAAATCATCAAAAAAAATATTAGGACGTCGGATTTATAGGATTCATGGAAACTACTAATATGACACGTTTCACTCGATACATTTATTTTTCATTCTTGATGAAGCACAAATAGAAGTACATAATGACAAAAGTAAGACTGGTTCACAACTAACTCAATACTGATCTAAGACTGACTGTGTCCAAAGTAATACAAACTTCGCAACTCTACAACTGATTCATACTGACTGACTGCCAAAGTGATACTAATTTCACAACTAACTGAGTTCGCGCCAGTTCGCGCGTATTAATACATAGTCTAATTTCTAGAACATACAATATTTAACATAAAACAATTTGTTCATGAAACATAAATAAATCTTGCTTTACGTAAAGATACACAAAATCATGACAAATGTAATAACAAGTTTTTCGTAGCAGAACAAATCAATACAAAATATCGTAAGTAAATAACAATTAGTGCAGTATTAATATATGTTAGATTATTTAAAATGGTTAAATTAGAGTTATTATTTAATTTTACGGTCAGCAAAGTATTACATTATGGTCAATACATTATAGAGGACCTCAGATATTGTTAGTTATTAATTTCATTAACAAACACACTATAGTCCAACCTTAAGCTTACGACTTTCAATAATTAATTTAGTTCATTAAAAGATCCAAGTGATGAAAGTGATAAAATCAGTGTGACTTGCCATAAGCGCAATAAGATGCTTTATATTATACAAACACGTAATATTAAGGCACAATACTACGATCAAATGTGGTATCGAATACTTCATTTGTTCAAACAAACGGGATTTTTTAGGGTATATACATTACAGACCGTTTCGCAATACAACACTGACAGGAACGGTAAGACTAGCGTCGTTGAATCAAGCGAATGTGAATGATGTATTCCTTCGAAGAACAAGTCGATATGCTTCTCATTTACTGAGAATGCCAAGAAATTCGTTGAGAGCTAGAGACTTATACGCTGAAAGATATCCTCAACGTACTCACCCTACACGACGTACACTTAAATACGTGTATGATAAATTGAGAACAACTGGATCTTTAACGTACTGGAAGCGTATCCAGCAAAAGAAAGTTACTGACGAAGGTACGAAAATTGGAACTCTTGCCACAGTGCTTCGAGATCCTTGTGTTAGTTATCTTCAAATTGTAAGGGAATCTGGCATGATTCATACTAGTGTTCTGCATCGCCATAAATATCAACCTTACCAAATCAGTCTCCACCAAGACGTAACTGGTACGGATAGTATGCGTCGCATAGAATTTTTCCAATGGGCTCAACTTCTGATTCAAAGGGATCACACATTTATTAATTTGATTTTATTTACTGACAAGGCTACATTCACGAGCCATGGAAATGTTAATCCGCATAACATGCATTTTGGGCAACTGAAAATCCATGTTTGCTGCAAAAACCGTGGTCGGTGAATGTATGGTATGGCATTCTGGAGGACAGAATTATAGGCCCCTATTTGTTCGAAGGATATCTTAATGGCGGAAGATACACCACATTCCTGCAGGAAACACTAGGTACCTTACTGGAAGAAATACCTTTAGGAACAAGTAACAAAATGTGGAATGTTTTTACAACTTGGATGGCACATTAAACTAAAAGTCACAGTTTGTACTCTTCTTATTACTCTCTCTTTACCACAGGCACGCGTTTGAACAATGCATATAAATTTATCAAAAGTTTTCAAGCGTGGTTGAATTTTTAAACCTTAAAACCTTACGAACAAGTATAACGGTAAAGAGAAATACCTTACCTACACAGAACCTCAAACGGATGACTGGCCCTATAGATATTACTAAATAAATAAATGATTTTCTGAGGATAGTAAATGTTGAGAATGACAGCGTTGGGTACCAAAATACATAGCTAAACTATTGCATAAACATAATACAATTCTGTGTGAGCTCGAAATTGATCGCGGTAAATATCGCAAAGCCGTTCAATAACTTAAATATATAGATAGCTTGAAAGACGACCGTATGTCGTCTTCCATATATTTTTTATAAAACTGTAATTTATTTTATGTCGCTAGATTAGTATTTTGTTAAAACTAGAACCCTACTCTTTTGAAGGCATGAGGAATAGCATTTTTATTTAATGACCAAGTACGCTTCATCGGGATATGTCTAATTAATTAAATATGCAAATGATACGAGATAGAATAAACTATATATTTATAGATCTGATAAATTTACGAAACAGAAAATATATTCCTGACCTAACTGAACAGTGGCGTACCAGAGCAAGGCCAAGAAGTAATAATAATAATAAAATTCGATCATAAATCAACTTATGAAAAGATAATCAGATCATTTCCCATACTGCAAATAGAAACAAACTATTATCCCTCCAAAATGGTGACTGGGGTTAGAGAAATAAGGTTATACAAAATTGGTAAAAATGAAATATATTGGCAAATATGTACAACCTAAACAAATACAATTGTAAATGACTAGGTGTCACACTCTGATTGCAAAAAAATTAATAAAAGAGTTCTCCTAATACCTCTAAAATGAAATATACACTCGTACAAATAAAATTGAAAATTAATTCAAATGACTGGCTATATCGTTTAGGAGTCTATTATTGGAAGTCAATAGGAATAGACCTCGTTATCTCATCCGACTCAGAGTGAAAAGAAAGAAGGTAGCTACAGCAAATGATCGCATTAGAAACGAAGAGCTGAATCCTAACTGGGACTGGAGCAGCGCAAGCAAATACTAAACCAAACACTGGGTGACGGTCGTGCAGCAGCGGCGTCGATGTCAGAAGTCTGATTGAGCATCTGTGGATTGTATCGGCGAAAATACTATAATAATAATGAAACAACAAATTGCCGTAGTGTGGTAACACCCAGCAAAACAACACTCTGAAAAAAAAAAAAAGATACACGCAAATCGCAATTGCAGTGTCCAACTTGATAATGATACGATGCGCGCAAGAGCGGAGGCTACCGTCTCGGCGGCGGAGCCTCACAGAGTCCTCCTTCACCAAAAAACTAGAAAACTCATCTCCACAGCCCAGATCCACTCGAGCACGCGGCCTTGCCTTACTCGTCAAAGAGCCAATCTCATCGACCCGCTAATGGCCTACCCAATCAGAATGCACGGCCGGGAGTTGCATACAACAAAAATGAGAAAAAGTAGCAACGACAGCCAATCCCGGAGTTTGCTGCCAACGGATCTTTAATCTCTTCCTAACACACACAGCTTTCTAACGCCATGTCAAATATGTCCGTGCAGTACTAGGAAATTCTTTGCGAACTATCACTAGTCGGCCTCTTGGCGCCTATTTTTACTACTGCTGGCGACACTGTCCTGCTGTGCCAGACAGATTTCACTTCGCAGAGAAGCGAACTTGAAGCGTCCTGCCATTTGTTAAATCGTAAGCTATGCTATCTGCTACTGACAGTTTAGGCACGAAAAGAAAGCAGGGCGTCCAGCAACCATCAAACATTTTTTCCTCTCCTGCTCGCACAGTCAAAGGAACACCGCGGCGCCTGTCGCCCTAAACAGCTAACGCATTGTGCGAGCTCACACCGGAAACTTCAGGTAACCGGCGGCACAGACAAATATATACAGACGGGAAACCTCCGTAAGGCCCCGGTCTTACGCTCAGGGGTGCGGGGAGGCAGGGTTTCCAGCAGTTCCGTAAGATGTCCCATGATGGCGCTGCGGTCAAAAGCAGCCCTTTAAACTGGCGAGAGCAGGCGGCAGGTAGCGACTGTCCTCACCACCACCTCCCCTCAAACGTCGGCAAGCCAGACACAGCCGTGGCCTCGTGGCAGGCGGCACGAGCTCTCCCCTCAGCCTCCCCTCCACGCCACCCTCTGACGTGCAAGAGGCACCCTAAGCCAGGGAACCGCCTGACACCTGCTAGCATCTTACGGAACTACGAGGGGAGCGTAGAACAGTGGTTTATGGGGGGGCTGCTCCTCTTCACACGAGCGTCCCATAGGTGATCCTGGGTCTAATCACTGTGGTGTATATCCAGTGCATACCCTTGGGGCTCAGGCCCCAATTTTTGCCACAAGCTCTCCTGGTACTCACAAGAGTACCTTTTGCCTTGGAGCAAATATTCCTTATGTGAGGGGTCCATGCCAGTTTCTCATCTAGGGTAACCCCTAGATATTTCACTGTCCCCTTCACAGGTGTCTCACATGATTTACCTGGCTGATATGCATGTTGGTTTGAATGTAGAGGAGCCCTACTAAACCTCCTTTCTCCAACATGCACATTAACCAGCTTTCCCAATGTCTTAAGAATGAAGGAGGACAGGCTGATTGGTCTCATATCCTTGGCCTTGGTATGATCAATTCTCCCTGTTTTGGAATGAAGACAACCTTCACTGCCCTCCAGGCATTGGGAATGATTCCTGCTGCTAGGCTAACCCTGAATAACCTGCATAGGAATCTAATAAGATTTCCTCCCGCTTGTTGCAGGAGAGCTGGAAAGATTCCATTGGGGCCAGGTGACTTGAACGGTTGAAATGTTCCCACCGACCATCGGACCTTACTGAAATCGACACACTCCTTGGCCAGATCCCAGTCCTCATTGCGAATACCTGAGAACCGTTGTCTCTCAGGAATCGCATTCTGGTCAGAGTTATCCCCCAGAGTATATTGAGGAAAGTGAGTCTTGAGGAGCAGTTCCAGCGTTTCATGTGCTGTCTTTGTATACTCCCCATCCTCCTTCCTCAATGTTCCTCCTGGATTAGTTGGTACCCTAGTGAGGATTTTATGAAGTCTCGCTTGAGCAGCCGTGCCCTCCACTTCCTCACAGAATACCTTCCAGGATGCCTCCTTTGCCCGTCTGATGGCAAGGTTGTAATTGACAAGGGCCTAGGTCATGCACAGAATACCTTCCAGGATGCCTCCTTTGCCCGTCTGATGGCAAGGTTGTAATTGACAAGGGCCTCACGATACTTTGCCCATTGTCCTTTGCACCTCGCAAGGTTAAACAGTCTTCGTACCTGTTTCCTTTGCATTTCCAGGTTATTATTCCACCTAGGCACACTCCTATTTGTGCACTTCTTGGTGATTGAGCAGTTGTCTTAGTATAAGGTCACTATAGCAGAGTTTATGGCCTCTGCTACTTCCTCAAACTCTACTGGATTCCATACCAAAGTTTTAATTTCCGATAGGCTGAAGTCAAGGTCTCTCCTATATGTCTCCCAGTCCATTTTCCTGGGATTCCTATAGGCCATGGTCTGTCTGGTTCCCATTTCAACCTTGAATTTAATATACATGTGATCTGATGAGGATGGCTCCAGGACCAAATACCGCTGTTTGACGTAACTTCCCATCATCATGGAACCAAAAGTTATGTCAATTACTTCTTTCCTTCTACTATTCTTGAATGTAGGTTCATCACCCCCCTGGCCGCGGTGGAGTAGCCGAGCGGTCTAAAGCGGTTGCAGAGCGCGCGGTTGCTCGCCGTGGAGGTTCGAGTCCTCCCTAGGGCATGGGTGTGTGTGTTGTCCTTAGGTTAGTTTACCTAGGTTTAAGTAGTTTGTAAGCTATGGACTGATGACCACGCAGTTTGGTCCGATAGGTATACAAACATTTGAACATTTTTTGAACATCACCCCTATTCAGGATCTCTAAGTTGTTAGATAGGAGAAATTGAAGAAGGTGCTCACGTCTACTGTTCGTGTCCTTGCTGCCCCACGATAGATTGTGGGAATTGGCATCACATCCCACCAACAGTTCGTCACCTTGCCAATGGCAGGTTTCCGTCAGTCTCCTCACTTCCAAAGAAGGAGGAGAGCTGTCTTCGTAAGGAAGGTATGCCGAGGCCAAAACAATTTCCCTCGTGATACCTTCCTCACGTTGCTGCATCCTGATAGTCACCAGGTCCCTGGAACAAAAATCCATCATTGGTATGAAAGGTATTCCATTTCTAACATAAATGCATGTTCTGGAGTTTTTAGATTTCTAGCATAAATCAGATTACCTCCAGTACCACCGAGGCCCGATACACCCCCTTTGTACAAATAGGGTTCTTGTATCAGGGCCACGTCCACCTCTTGTCTCCCCAGGCGACGGCTCAGGGCAGCAGTGGCCCCTTTACTGTGCTGCAGGTTTATCTGCAGCACTTCTCGTCCACATCTTGCTGCCATTATTGCCTTTAAGGTCTTTGATTACCCTGACGGCGACCTGCGAGAATCCTAAAAACAGTTTCAGGCCTTGCTCTTGCAATGCCTTCAGGGACTTCTCTCCGACCTCCACCATCAGGGTTCGTCCTTCCAGAATGACCTTTTGGTTAATTACCCTCCAATCCTCTGTCGAGACTTTTGGGTTCTGGATCTTTATTTTCTCGAACAGAGTCTTTGGAGGAACATCCTTAAGGATCTTTGGTACCCATATTGATACCTTTGCGGTCTTCAGAAGTTCGGTTGCTGTCTTGACCAGCAGCTTCGCATCCTCCCACGGGGATATCATGGGCACCATGTCCTTAAGCCATACTGCTGAGTGGCCCCCCTCGCAGACAAAACTGAGGGCATCGCGATCTAGATAGACCCTCCTGTATTTGGGTCCTGGACCAGCGTCCCCCCCCCAATCTCTTCAAAGAGGGCCATCTGCACGAGCTGCTCCTGCTGCGAGGTGATGCTCACCAGTGGGTATCCTTCTTGGACAACCGCCATTCTAAAGACCGAGACTGAAGTACTATAGGTCTGCTTTCCTATTTCCTGCCTCAGCGTTTTAGGATCACGCCTGTCCAGAGATGAGGGGATCTTAGATTCGTCCCTAACCCTCTTGCCACCTGTCTTTGACGTCGAGGGTGTCTGTGTATCCCCTTCGACTTGAGGCAGTTTCTTTTTGGGGGTCTTGGGCTCAAGCCCTTTTGATTCCCTCCACTTATGCTTAGGAAACCATTCTTTTCCTTCCTTTTGCTTCTGTTCCTTGAGAAGTTTCCTCCTCTGACCCCCAGACAAGGCCTTAATCCTAATCTGGTCCAACTTCTCTGTTACAGTTCCCACTTCTTGCTCAGGTCTAGAGCCTGATTCAGAAAAAGGGGTGCAATCCATCGGTCCTGATCCCGATGTCTGAGTATCTGAGGTCTCAGATTGCCCCTCAGATTCTTTTAAAATACTTTCTTTCTCTGTGTTCATCTTAGTCCCACGAGATTTGGGGATTTATATGGTCCACACCACGTTAACCCCGCGTGGTGCAAGGCTACTTACTCAGGGAGGTCACCCTGTATCCCTGAGGCTCCGTTCGAGACACTTCCACCCATGTGCTAATATTCAAATGTTCAAATCTTTGTAAATCTTATGGGACTTAACTACGGGGTCATCAGTCCCTAATCTTACAAACTACTTATGAACTACTTACGAACTAGGACGGCACAAATATCCATGCCCGACAGGGGATTCGAACCCCCGACCGTAGTGGCCGTGCAGACCGTGACTGAAGCGCCTCAGTCCCCTCGGCCACTGCGGCCGGCCACCCATGTGCCACGCACCCCTCGGCACGGATTGCATCACACCTTGGGTTGGGAAAGGAATTGGGAAAGGACTGGGAGAGGATAAGGAAGACGGGACGTTGTGGGACACACTTTGTCAGATCCATCAGCTGAGGCCTTTCCGGCAGTAGGTTCTCTACCTTCGGTATAGCCCTCTGCTTCACACGGATGCGCAAGCCTCTCCACCCGCACGGACAGTGCTTCGTCAAGGTGGTGTTCCCTGGAGAGGAAGCACACGATAGAAATATCCCCACATACCAAAATTACATGTTCACACCATAAGTAGCGTTTTAAAAACTTCGCAAGTTTTAAAAGTTATAATTTTGGTTCCAGATGACAATGCTACCACTTCATAAGTATGTCAAAAGTGTCCCACATGACCACAGAATGTAAAATAAGGTAAAAACCAAAACAAGACTGACCACTTTTTAGGTGTAAATTTACAAATAGTACAGTAGTAAAATAAATTTAATTTGTTTTCTCAGCATTAAACAAATTGAAAGCCCACTGATGATGGCACAGAGGTGCTGAAACTAGTTTGGGTGCAGAATAAAACAGTGTTTTGCATATCAGGCGGATCTCATACCCAGAAAAATTTATATATCTTATCTATTTATATTTGTTAGCAACAAATGTAAACAAATTGTAAAAATAGTTTTTTTCCTTTTTGGCATCTTTTCTATTTGGGTACACTTGTAACATTCTCAAAACATGTAAGAGTGATAAACGGAACGTACTAGACTATAAAAAAAAGTCAAATGGCAAACTGTACGCTCTACTGTATATTTCTACGCAACAGGGCTTTAAATAAAATATAAATTAATATTTTTCTGGGTATGAGGTCCGCCTAGTACGCAAAACACTGAATTATTATACACCCAAACTTGTTTCAGCACCTCTGTGCCATCATCAGTGGGGTTTTCCATATATTAAATTCTGTGAAAGCAAATACATTGATTTTACTACTGTACTATGCGCAAATGTAGGCCTAAAAAGTCATTAGTCTTAATTTGAATTTTACCTTCTTTGGAAGAGGAAGTATATGCCAAAAGAAACTGTAAGGAGTAGACATTAGGCAGACGATCAAAACATTGTTTGTAAATCTATCGGACCAAACTGCGTGGTCAATAGTCCGTAGTTTACAAACTACTTTAAACCTAGGTAAACTAACCTAAGGACAACACACACACCCATGCCCCAGGGAGGACTCGAACCTCCACGTCGAGCAACCGCGCACTCCGCAGCGAGGCGCTTTAGACCGCTCGGCTACTCCACCGCGGCGATCAAAACATTCCACATACCAAATTTACGTTTTCACACTATGAATAGCGTTTTTTAAAATTCTCACAAGGTTCAAAGAGATAATTTTCGTTGCAGATGACAACGTTACCACTACGTAACTATGTAGAAAGGGTCCCACATGACCACAGAATGTAAAAGAAAATAAAACCAAATTAAGACTAATGACTTTTTAGGCCTAAATATACGCATAGTACAGTAGTAAAATCAATTTATTTGTTTTCACAGCATTAAATAAACGGAAAACCCACTCATGATGGCATAGAGGTGCTGAAACTAGTTTGGTTGTATAATAAATCAGTGTTTTGCATATCAGGCGGACCTCGTACGCCCAAAAGTTTTACTGCAAACACGGCGAGAACAAGAGCTGAAAATCGAGAAAATTATGAATATAAATTAGTAAATACATTAATAAATTATTAACGTTGTAATGTCTTTAAGTCTTGCAACTAATGGTTTCATGCACGGAGTCATAAATAGGGTGAGTTGTTATGTCGTTAGAAATTAGACGCCAACGTTCGCCACGTTAGTGGACAAAACACTAGTTTCAGTTGGAAAACATAATTTAAAAAAATAAAGAAATAAAGAACCATTGACATTTTCGCGTCTACTACCTCCTCTTCAAGAGATACTTTATTTTACATTCAAGAACCAATATAAAGCACTGGCCGGTCACGTGGTCTTTCCAGAAACCGAAAAAATGGAAAATATTCCAATCCCGCTACTCTTTACGATTAGCGTACAAGTGAGAAAAGATTTGGATATGGTTGAAATTTTGTTAAAGATGCTGGAAGTCGCTAAGTACTCTCATTATGAAACATTGGATAACCGTGGGATCGCTTATTTGCTCTCCATGTTAAACACATGCACGTCTTTATTGCATCTCATTATTTACGACGAAATATCTTCTGAAACATATGTTGTAGAGTGATATAATTTTACTGTTGCATTCAGTCATATGTGTAAAACGTGTGTAGCAAGAAAGTAATAAATTAAAAATTTATGTCAGATGCTAAAGTGAGACCACATGAACTGCGAAAATGTAGCATGAAATAAACTTTTTTTCTTTCATTGTTTTGTGGACGAGTGTCAGCGAGAAAAAGTTTCGTAAGGGTTTGAATTATATGTGAAGCTTATTGGAACTCGCAGTTATCATTTTCACGTAATGGATGGCAAAAATTGGACTATTTGCTGCTGTCAACTTCGAGATAAACAATCCAGTTATGATACCTGTCTTATCCTGTTGAAATTAACATAAGATTTTCTTTTGACTGTTAATGAATACATTATGAAAGCATTTAAAAATTTATAAATCCGGTCAGTAATTATGTGAGATATTGAAAATAAAATGTTTTATCCCCTGTAAACTGTCAAAGTGGCCATTTTCCGTAAATATTTCAGGAATTGTAAGAATATGGTTGCGCTCTTCATATTTACTGTAGTGATTTCTTGTCTGTCAGTCTACCTCGCAAACCTCGGTAGGTGAACAGTCAGAAGGAAATATTGGAAATTGACCAAACGTAATATCATTGTAGAGACGGTGGTACCAAACTTCAGTCTGTCACAATGTTTTAACGAAAATATTCCATTACAAGAACAGCAGTTCACATCAAATACTTGTCTTTATGCATAATCGAAACATAAAAAATACATTAAAGAAGCGAAATGCGTCGTAATGTTGTACTGAATCAAATACGCATTGAGAACAGTATCATGTCTGAAAATGTCTCCCTGTTTTTCTGTTCAAAACAACCGTTGCGTGGACACGTCAGAAGCACTCGTTAACAGTAATCCACTAATGTTTCGGTCCGACCAACATGGTTTCGCCAGCTTCAAAACGATGCGAAGGCCAAAGTCTGTACCAAAGTCTTGTCAGATCTCAATAGGTTTGTGTCTGCTTCTTTGACTGACTTTGTTATTGACTTTCGTCCTGCACACACGCTTTTCATTTGTATCACGCTATACATTTTCACAATCGCTTTAGTATGGTACTTCATTCTGCCTCAGTACTCATTCGGTACGCTGCAATACGTGGGATTGTCATACTTTCAAAAACAATGTTCAAAAGTTAGTAGAGCTTATGCGACTTAACTACGGGGTCATCAGTCCCTAAACTTACAAACTACTTATGAATTAGCTAATACTAAGGACGGCACAAATATCCATGCCCGAGGGGGTATTCGAATCCCCGACCGTAGTGGCCGTGCAGACCGTGACTGGCGCGCCGCAAACGCTCGGCGACCGCTACCTATCCCTGTAAAAGAGATTTGGTTCATTTTCCTATGGTATGTGCTTGACATCATTCAAAC
This sequence comes from Locusta migratoria, assembly GCA_026315105.1. Taxonomy (NCBI): domain Eukaryota; kingdom Metazoa; phylum Arthropoda; class Insecta; order Orthoptera; family Acrididae; genus Locusta; species Locusta migratoria. The sequence goes on from CM048744.1 coordinate 556,088,264, forward strand.
CGGGGGCGCGATCTACCATCTTGTGATGGGAATGTGCCTAAGCATAGGAGCCATGATATACTGTTTTATATTTGGCACAAACGATCTTGGCTCCTCTACTTTCGCAGATTCTCATTATGTTTTCTTATTCCATTTCGAAATGTCAGCTTTCACCTTATGTGTTGCAGGATCTTTTCTGTTGTATCTGTAGACGATAGACAGAAAAAAAACTACTTATTTTTTTACGAAGGGGAATTGGAAAATAATTTTCCCCTGTGAACTGTGGGTAGAGTTGTGTAGGAAAGGAAAAAATAGAATGAGACATTAAACATAAGACATATCTTTATTATTTCTACATAATTTTCTAGTACATTGAGATATTTGTCAAACAGCATTATGAGCTTCTATAAACCGTCCAGGAAAAAAAAAATGGGGCGTTGCACACGGAAGAAGCGTTGAATGACTACGGCGACAGACAACACAGCAGGTGAACGCGCACGTGCGAGACACTCATACACCATTGGGCAGACGTCGACCATGAATATGGCAATGACTTTCTGTATCCGATTGTGACGGGGGATGAAACTTGGGCCCACCATACAGGCCCGAATCGAAGGCCGCATCCATGTCCAAAAGCACTCAGTCCGCAGGTAAAGTGCTACTCACAGTTTTCTGGGACGCACGAGGAGTTTTGTTGCTGGACATTTTGCAGAATGCAACCATCACTGTAGCGCGGTACTGTGCCACTCTGTCTAAATTGAAAGAGGTGATTCGGAAAAAGCTGCCTATCCTTCTCATATCTGGCGTTCTGCTGTTGGATGACAATGCGATACCACACTCGGCGACGGCAACGCAAAACCATATTGCAACTGTTGACTGGGGGCACCTACACCGTCCACCATAAAGTCCTGAGGTCACATCATGTGAGTCCCTTCTGTTTCCAGCTCTGAAGAAGACTCTCGGCGGAAGGCGCTTTGGAAGCAGTGCTGACGTCAAACAAGCCGTTCAACGCTTCTTCCGTATGCAAAGCCCTGATTTTTTCTTGGGTGGCTTTTTGAAGCATATAAAGCGGTACGACAAATGGCTCAATGTACTTGGAAATTATGTAGAAAAATAAAGATATGTCTTATCTTTAATCTCTCATAAATTTCTTTTTTGTTTCTTTCATACTCAACTCTGATCATAGTCGACAGGGGAAACTTATTTTCCAACTCCCCCTCGTAGTTTATTGTTCAATAACAAAATCCTTGAATTCACGAGTGAGGTACATAAAGGGAACACAGATCTGTCACACAGAACTGTTACTTCTGATATCATTTCACAGTCTACAGAGTAGGAAGTTTCGCCACGGTGGAGTAGCAGTGAAAGGTGGTGGTCATTCTTGTCTTTCAGTTTTCTGATTTCTCGCTTCATGTGTCTCTTTATTATTGTAATTGCTTAATTCTTGATTTTCTTTGCATGAAATTAATTTATTTTTACATATTTCCTGACTTCTATACTCTGCTACGGATTGGGAGAATTGCATTAGGATTCAGGTGTATTGGTTTATTTAGTTATTCTTTTTGATGTAGTGCTTCTGATTTCAAATTCTTTCCTTACTCTCGAGTCGGCATTGAGAGCGGCGTGGGTCAGGGCTCTTGGGCGGTCGGCTAGATCACAGGAATCCGGTGTGGTATCAGCTCCTTTCAGGGTTTTGGAGAAATCTGGCCACACAAGGGGTCCCTATACTGCATTGGGGTGGGCTGGCCAGTTTCGCACGGTGACATGACTGACCGCCGGCACGGAGTGGAAGAAGGTAGAACAAGTACAATTGGAAGTAGGGAACAGTGGGAGAAAATAGTTCGAGACCGTACGGGACATATTGTCTGGTTCACTGACGGGTCAAAATCAGACCAAGGTGTTGGGCCTGGGGTATATGGTGTGCAGCCAAGACTGTAGGGCGTTATCTCTCTAGGAAAACTGGCCTCAGTATTCCAGGCGGAAATCACTGCCATCGGGGCATGTGTGGAGGAGAATTTGCGTAAGTGCTACAAAGATTGTAGCATCTATATCTATTCAGACAGCCAGGCAGCCCTGAGATCACTGACAGCTCCTGCAACAAGGTCTAAAATTGTTGCAGAATGTCACAGGGTTCTAGTGGAGCTAGAGGAAAGCAATAGAGTAAACCTATTGTGGGTCCCTGGCCACTCGGGGATCAGTGGCAACGAACATGCCGACAGATTAGCCAGGATGGGGGCAAAGACTCCATTTATTGGACCGGAACCTGTCCTGACATTCACCAAGGCAATGATCAAATTGGAGTTACGTAACTGGCTCAGAAGACAACACGTAGAATATTGGACCAAAGTCCATCAACAAAAACATGGCAAGGTTATGATGCCAAAGCCATGTTTTAAAAGAAGCTCTGCAATCCTGGGTCTGAACAGGAGAGAGATTAGACTCATGGTTGGATTGCTGACAGGCCAAGGGAATTTCAAAAAACACCTACATACAATGGGAATAACAGAAGAGTCCCTAAATGTAGGATCTGTGATGACGGTGATGAAACTGCATCACATCTAATCTTCGAAAGCATTGCATTGGAGAGTAAAAGGCACAGAAAATTTGGAACAACCAGACCCGAAGAAATTGTGTCTAATAAAGAACTGGTAAAGGGACTCCTTACACTGTCAAGGGCACTGGTTGGCTTTACTAGATATACAGGGAGCGATACCGCACAATAAACTTAGTTTCGGTGCGGGCAGTGGCCGGTTGGACCAACACTGTTTTGGCTTCCCTGAAAAATTCAAATCAAATCAAATGAATCGTCTGCTTAGTATCTATTACAGTTTCTTGTGGCATACACTTCTTCCGCGCTTTTGTATATAGCACACATGACTTTTTCTTTGTGTTTTGCATATCAGGCGGACCTCATACCCAGAAATGTTTACTGCAAACACGGCAAGAATAAGAGTTGCTATTCAAGAAAATGATGAAGATAAATAACAATTGTGTTTGGTGTATTTTAAATTTAAAAAATTGCATTTCACAGAAGGACAATAATTACAATAAATGTGGAATAGGTGCGACGTGCATATTATGATTACCCGCGACTATGCATTCGACATCACGTTCTGTTCTCTATTGGGTACAGCCCCCCCCCCCCACCACCAGGGGACTCACGGTTCTTTCATGAGTACATGCGTGGCGAGCACGGGGCCCCGAGCTAATGCAGTCTTTCCTTCCTTCTTTTCTTCTCGGACTGCATCTCTTTTCACCTCCCCTCCTTTCCTATCCTCACTCCTTCCCCTCCCCACCTGTGGACTGATAACCTGAGCAGTTTAGTCCCCCAATACCAAACAAACAACCCAACGGAACCCATACACTCCCACCCTTGCCACGTAGTGCGGACAGTGGAGTGAGAGGGCAGGAGAGTCTCCTTCCCCTACTCGACAATGCAGCGATCGATTTGAAGTGGCGGGGGAGCCGGCCGCGGTGGCCGAGGGGACTGAGGCGCGCCAGTCACGGTCTGCACGGCCACTACGGCCGGGAGTTCGAATCCCCCCCTTGGGGCATAGATATTTGTGCCGTCCTTAGTATTAACCAGTTCGTAAGTAGTTGGTAGGTTTAGGGACTGATGACCGCGTAGTTAAGTCCCATAAGCTATACAAACATTTGAACATTGATTTGGCTGGGGACGGGTGCGTGGAATGGCGAGTGTGGAAGAGGCGGGGGCGGGGCGTCGTCTGCAGCTGCAGTCGTCGCGGGCAGTCCGTCCTGTGGAGTGGCCCCTGGGATCCAGCTGGCTGCGTGGTTTGCGCGCTCCAGCACCGCGAGGAACCCGAGGAGGAAACTCCATACCCCCTGATAGTTACACTACTGGCCATTAAAATTGCTACTCCAAGAAGAAATGTAGATGATAAACGTGTAATCATTAAACAAATTATTATACTAGAACTGACATGTGATTACATTGTCATGCAATTTGGGTGCATAGATCCTGAGAAATGAGTACCCAGAACAACCACCTCTGGCCGTAATAACGGCCTTGAAACGCCTGGGCATTGAGTCAAACAGAGCTTGGATGGCGTGTACAGTTACAGATGCACATGTAGCTTCAACACGATACCACAGTTCATCAAGAGCAGTGACTGGCGTATTGTGACGAGCCAATTGCTCGGTCACCATTAACCAGACGTTTTCAGTTGATGAGAGATCTGGAGAATGTGCTGGCGAGGGTAACCAGTCGAACATTTTCCGTATCCAGAAAGGCCCGTACAGGACCTGCAACATGCGTTCGTGCATTATCCTGCTGAAATGTAGCGTTTCGCAGGGATCGAATGAACGGTAGTGCCACGGGTCGTAACACATCTGAAATGTAACGGACGCTGTTCAAAGTGCCGTCGATGCGAACAAGAGGTGACAGAGACGTGTAACCACTGGCACCCCATACCGTTACGCCGGTATGGCGATGACGAATACACACTTCCAATGTGCGTTCACCACGGATGCAACTATCATGAAGCTGTAAACAAAACCTGGATTCAGCCGAAAAAATGACGTTTTGCTATTCGTGCACCCTGGTTCGTCGTTGCGTACACCATCGCAGGAGCTCCTGTCTGTGATGCAGCGTCAACGATAACCACAGCCATGGTCTCTGAACTGATAGTCTATGCTGCTACAAACGTCGTCGAAATGTTCGTGCAGATGGTTGTTGTCTTACAAACGTTCCCATCTGTTGACTCAGGCATCGAGACTGGCTGCACGATCCGTTAGAGTCATGAGGGTAAGATGCCTGTCTTCTCCACTGCTAGTGATACGAGGCCGTTGGGATGCAGCACGGCGTTCCGTATTGCCCTCCTGAACCCACCGATACCATATTCTGCCAACAGTCATTGGATCGCGAGCAACAATGTCGCGATACGATACACCGCAATCGCGATAGGCTACAATCCGACCTTTATCAAAGTCGGAAACGTGATGGTACGCATTTCTCCTCCTTACACGAGGCTTCACAACAACGTTTCACCAGGCAACGCCAGTCAACTGCTGTTTGTGTATGCGAAATCGGTTGGAAACTTTCCTAATGTCAGCACGTTGTAGGTGTCGGCACTAGCGCCAACCTTTTGTGAATGCTTTGAAAAGCTAATCATTTGCACATCACAGCATCTTCTTCCTGTCGGTTAAATTTCGTATCTGTAGCACGTCATATTCGTGGTGTAGCAATATTAGTGGCCACGAGTATAGTTGGCTGGAGGAGTGATTGAAATTATATGATTTAAACATTTTTTCACTCATTTACCATTACCCAAGACTGAAAAACTTTCGAGACCGTTTGGGGGTTTTCATCATGTTCTTGTTTATGATACTGAAGTAACCATAATTTTATATGTGGATGAGAAACATTATGTAAATGGAAGCAATATTTTGGCAGTAAAGCTTTGCTAATTTTGGGCGGCATTTTCTAACCATAAAATCTCGTATAAGCCGAATGACGTAATTATGGGAATCTTATGAACATCTTCACTGGCCATGGAGATCTGGAGATTTTTTTTTTTTTTTTTTTTTTTTTTTTACAACGAATATCGCTAAAAATTGTAGACCAGCCGGGGAACATGTAACATCTTGGCTGTTCGGTCTTGTGTAGCAATCAAGTACCGTACAATCGTTCACTGACCGGTAGTCAGCGCGTAGTCTGTACGATATATATCCGTTTGGCACTAAATGGATGAATGGAGCCCAAGAACTGTCCCACTACGGTCGGGGGTTCGAATCCCCCCTCGGGCATGGATATTTGTGCCGTCCTTAGTATTAGTTAGTTCACATGTAGTTTGTAAGTTTAGGGACTGATGACCCCGTAGTTAAGTCCTGTGGTGTCGTTCAAGTCCAAAGTGCGCGCCACCTACTTTCGCCGCGCGCCGCCATGCACGCACGGCGCGGCGTTCTTACGACGTCAGCCACGAGCGCCCTCTGCTACAACTTCGCTCGTGGCCATCACTGAACGGTATCGTTCACTTGGGACTGAGATAGGCCCCAGCGAACACTTCGGAATCAGATAGGCACCAGTGAAGACTTTGCTATCGGATAGGCACTAGGCAGGCCTCTAGCTCAACTATTTATCAGCATTCTGCAGTACTGAGCTATGTAAAAGTTAAGTATTGTATAAATTCTGTGAAATATATATCTCGTTCTAATTTACTCTAGTGTATCTAGTTTCTGCTGTCCCACTGGCTGCTCACCTTCGTACCTGCACAAGCGTGCTACCTTTATTCCTGTGTCGGACTTCTAACTCGGCCACCGACACCTACGACGGAAACGAGACATAAAAACGGCGACGAGGCCGGGACACAAAAAGTCCCATAAGCTATACAAACATTTGAACGTTTCAAGAACTGTCTGAAGGTTTGGAGCTCAGCCAACAGGTACCGCACTTCATACTGTTACTAGCTGAAAACCCGGCGTTCCCCGGGTATTCATTTGTTTCTTCAAGTATTGTGTCAGTACTTCTCCTATCCCTTCTCTCTCCACCCATCTCCTTTTTTTTCTAAAAACATGTTATTATTGTGGATTAATATATAAAAACTAAGACTGTCTTGCAGAATTCACGAAATTATAAGTGTAGTATCCAAACAAACAAAGAAAAAGTTATCAAAATACAAATGATATGTTCCTTGCTACTTGTTCAGAATCTAATATTAAGAAATTCTTTGGTAAGCCCACCCCTGGACAAGCGACACAAAGTTTTCTTTGTGGAAACACGGAGGTTTCAAATCCAATCCCTGTGATCTATTAATTGTAATAGAACACGCAAGTCTCATTGGAAACTGCAGTCTCTTGAAGTTAATTGGCAGAGCTGCCGACAATAATTGGCACTCGTTGGATGTACACGGTTTCGTTCTCTTCCTTTCCTCGTAGCTCTGTAGAAAGTTATTGCTTTTCCCTGCAGCCGTGTGCGCTTCAAAGTTCTCAACGGCACTGTCAGATTTCAGGGTTTTCCTTAAGCTGACTGGAATACAGGAGTGTCTTAATAGTAAATATGGGGTGTATTAAAACGTGGTGCATGGTGTGATAAGTTTTTACCCATTATATCATGTTAACTCAAAAATGTTTGTTAAGCTTATGGGACTTAACTACGGGGTCATCAGTCCCTAAACTTATGAATTACTTATCAACTACCTTACACTAAGGACGGCACAAACATCCATGCCCGAGGGGGGATTCGAACCCCCGACCGTAGTGGCCGTGGGGACCGTGACTGGAGCGCCTCAGTCCCCTCGGCCACCGCGGCCGGCCATGTTAACTGAATTGTCTGTTATACAATAGTATAAATTTTAAGGTATATATTCATGTGTATTAGTGCTGTACGTCCGTAAAATCTGTTGCGAATAAAGTCAGTAGTAAAGAAGTAAATATTAAAACCCGATGCTTGATGGGGCGGGTTTCCATGAACGTTACTTCTTATATCCTCATATCTCATGAACTGCGTGTCGTACTGTGATACAATTTCGAAGGTACATTCAGTTCTATGTGTTTATACTGTCTCTAAAATTTCCTGCGACTATAATTTGTAGTGGAGAAATTATAAAAAGTAAAGTCATGCCGAATGCCGTAGTTTCGCTCCATGAACAGCGAAAAAGTAGTAAGCGAGAAACTTTTCCCCTTTCATCATTTTGATGTGGTTATCAGCGACAAAAAGTGAAACAAAGTTCGTTGCAAGTCGCTATGTACTCTCATCTCATACTGTGTATGAATAAATTCTCGTCGCATGATATAGCCGTTTATTGCGACTCCTATTGCTTATGACGTTATATCTCCAGAGCCGTTTGTCGTTCGTGGTTCTTATCCCCACAGCAATTGTTATCTCACCGTAAGGAATATATGTACCATATTTGGTTAAATTGATTCAGGGGTTTTGGAGGAAATGTGCAACATTTTCGCGTGATGCGGGAGTTTTTCTCGCATCTAATTGTTTATGACGTCATATCTTGTACGTTTGTTTGTATAGATTATAGGACTTAACTACGGGGTCATCAGTCCCTAAACTTACAAACTACTTATGAACTACTTACGAACTAGAACGGCACAAATATCCATGCCCGAGGGGGGATTCGAACCCCCGACCGTAGTGGCCGGGCAGACCGTGACTGGAGCGCCTCAGTCCCCTCGGCCACCGCGGCCGGCATCTTGTACGTGATTCACACACTTAACGGCGACCGTCCTCTTGCTTTGAAGGTCAAGACTGCAACGGCACTGTATATTTGTATGCAAGACGTACAAACACACGGATACTGTATATACAGGGTGTTACAAAAAGGTACGGCCAAACTTTCAGGAAACATTCCTCACACACAAATAAAGAAAATATGTTATGTGGACATGTGTCCGGAAACGCTTAATTTCCATGTTAGAGCTCATTTTAGTATTTCTCTTTAAATGTAAATTGAAATAATTCGTGCAGACAATTGTCAAAATACCCAATTGTTTCGTTAGTATGTACTGTACTTCCTCGATTCACCGCCAGTTGGCCCAATTGAAGGAAGGTAATCTTGACTTCAGTGCTTGTGTTGACATGCGACTATTTGCTCTAAAGTACTAGCATCAACTAGTTAGTGTTCATCACGAACGTAGTTTTGCAGTCAGTGCAATGTTTACAAATGCGGATTTTGCAGATGCCCATTTGATGTATGGATTAACACGGGGAAATAGTCGTGGCGCGGCTATGGATGAAATATTCGCAGCTGCTGATAGTATAAGCACACGCTGTACATGGTACGGAAACAACTGGTTCTCCCGTAGCACTCTCCATAAAGTGACGTGGTCAACGTTACCTTGTACAGCAGCAACTTCTCTGACGCTGACATTAGGGTTATCGTCAACTGCACGAAGAATTGCCTCGTCCATTGCAGGTGTCGTTCTAGGTCTTCCCCAGTCGCGAGTCATAGGCTGGAATGTTTTGTGCTCCCTCAGACGCCGATCAAATGCTTTGAACATCTTCCTGCCGGGACACCTTCGTTCTGGAAATCAGTCTCGATACAAACGTACCGCGCCACGGCTATTGCCCCGTGCTAATCCATACATCAAATGGGCATCTGCCAACTCCGCATTTGTAAACATTGCACTGACTGCAAAACCACGTTCGTGATGAACACTAACTAGTTGATGCTACGTACTGATGTTCTTAATGCTAGTACTGTAGAGCAAAGAGTCGCATGTCAACACAAGCACTGAAGTCAAGATTACCTTTGTAATAGTACTGTTCTAATTGTAATTGTGTGTAATGTGTTTTCGTAATGTACACAGACACATTAATAGAACCAGTTAGTTTTTTGCCAGCAGTCTGCACTTCTATTGTAGGCTGAACGAAGAAAGAAAATTTATAGGATAACTTGTAAACAATTTTTGAAAGATTTTCGTCGCCGTGTTTAATGCAGGTTCGTGGATCTCTTCGTTCAGCGCCACACAGACACACTGCTGACGAGGTCTTCTGTAACTTGCTTCAATCTGATTAGTATATAAGAGTATCCAGAACACTGGATTATATCTCACCTTCATCAAATTCTTGAAGTGGTCGTTTGAAGTTGTTTGTATACTTTATATAAAAAAATGACTTCGCAGACTCTCAATAATTTCACGTTAATATTCTTCTATTGTTGCTTCGTAAATTACAATAATAGTTTTTGCTTAACCAAACGTACTTTCAATTATAGAACATGCCACAACATATATTCGTAAAACACAACCAGAGAACAAACATAAAACAATCTCTGACAAAGAGTCTTAAGCTCCACATTTCACAGCACTACAGAAATATATTAAGGAATATCTCTGCCACTATATATTCGAAATCAATGTCACATGAATTACTAAATTTACTAAATGTACTACTACACTGGCCTCCCCAGGAGTACAGCTGAATGATTGAGTTTTAATGAAGCTGAACTCCTGCCCTATTAGTAACTTCTTCTCTTTTTTAAATTTTATTTTAAATATGCAGTCGTAGTTCTATCACAGCCAACTCTCTCTACAGAATATTAACTCGAGAAAGAACAGAACTAATATATTCCATTTCAGTATCCCATAGAAATTCGGAATCTACTTATTTGTTCTAAATTTATTGTTTATTCTGTCTGCAGTAGATCAGCAGCTGTAATACAGATTATGCATACCTAACCAGATAAAAAGAATACATTACTACATAACAGTCATCTGAAAGAGAAATAAAAAAAATTAGACAATTAAATGACAATGTCTTATCATGCAAACAGTTTGATGATAAGCCTAAAAAAATAATTCTTCACATAAGAAAAACCTATTTCTAACTAAGATTTACACATCTGATATTCAGTCTTTATCAAAATATGGTTTAAGGTCCTGATGTGGATAAACACCTTTCACATTTCCACTAATAGGTTATGCTAAAAGATATGCACCTGGATTGGGTATTCCCAATACAATATATGGTCCTGCATATTTTAATTGCCACTTTCTATTTATCTTCTTCAGTTTTGATGATTTTGGATGACACTTTAACAAAATCTTTTGTCCAATAGCAAATTCTTGTATTCTCTTTAAGTGACTGTCAAAATATTTTTTTCTTTGTTGAGCCATGCTCTTAATGTTAATAATGGCTTGACAAATCTTGGCCTCCCTAGATTCTTCGTTACCTGTTATTTGAGGTAAACAGTTTACCCGCTCATTGTCTTCTTTCACATCATTCATCATCTCTGTTGGTGTATAGTTAGTGGAAGTGTGCGGCAAATTGTTATATATCTCTTCAAATTGCTTTAAATACTCTAGCCACATTGTTTGTTTGTGATGACAGTATGTCCTTATGAACCTATTCAGCTCTCGGAACAATCTCTCAATAGGGTTTCCTTCTGGGTGGAATCTTAATATCAAAATCTGCTTTATATTGTTATCTTGAAGAAATTTTCTCCACTTTTTTCCAGTAAAATTTGCTGCATTGTCTGATAACATTGCACAGGGTTTACCTACACTCGGAATATATTCATGAGAAATCTTCTTGATGATTGACACTGCAGAATTTGTGCGTATGGGATATAATTTTATGTACTTAGTAAACAAATCATATACCCCAACAATATATTTTACATTTCCTTTGGCACAGGGAAGAGGTCCTATTACATCTATGCTTACTATTTTTAGAGTTTCCTCACAGATGATATGATGTAACATTCCCCTTGCTCCATGATTAGAGGGTTCAGCTTTCTGGCATATTTGACACTTTCTTATAGTGTTTTGTACAGTTCTCCTAAGGTGGATTACATGACAGTATCTTCCTATCTTGTCAGTACACCTTTGGATTCCACAATGTCCCCATACTAAATGTGTATGCCAAATCAACCTTTCTATGAAAGCTGTTGGAATACATACACACCATTTGGTTGATTGATGGTGTCTTCGATGAAATAAGACATCATTGTATATCTGGTATAGATCATTTAATTTTTTATTTGTTCCTGTTCTCACTTTTTCAATAATATCACACCAATGTGGATCTTCACGTTGTAGACCTGCCATATTTTTACACATCTTAAGACAGATATGTGTATTGTCCAGGTCTTTCATTAACAATACTCTAAATTCTGTGGTTGGTTGTTCTGCATCCATAGCCTCCGTCAATCCTTGTGGCATTCTTGACAATGCATCTGCAATTATATTGCCTTTGCCCTGGACATATGTAATTTCGAATCTGTACTCCTGAAGAATTAAGGTCCACCTTGCTAGTCTTTGATGTAACAACTTGCAGCTGTTGAGAAAACTGAGGGCTTGATGGTCACAGTATACATAGGTGTAGGCTCCAGCTAAATAATAATGAAATTTTCTAAAAGACCACACCACAGCTAGTGCTTCTAGTTCCGTAGTCGTATATGCCCGCTCACAGTTAGTCAATGTTCTGCTTGCAAATGCAATTGCACAGAAAGTAGATTTCCCATTGATTTTTTGAATTTGGAATAAACATGATCCCAATCCATATGAACATGATTCCGTCATTAGCCCAAAATCAAGTTTCATATCTGGATGATATAGTATAGGAGCATTGACAAGTGCAGTCTTGATGTTGTCAAATGCTTGCTGATACTCTTGACTCCACTGCCAAGTGACATTCTTTTTTAGCAGATTTAACAATGGCTCTGAATTTAGGACTTGATTAGAAAGGAATCGACGATAGAATGATGCCAAACCCAGAAAAGCCTTTAGTTGTGTTCTATTCCTTGGTGCTGGTGCATTTTCTATTACAGTGACCTTCTTCTTTGTTGGAAGAATCCCATAGGTTGTAATTAAATGCCCTAGAAAATTGGTTTCAGTTAATGCAAATTTCGATTTCTTCAGATTTACTGTTACACCTGAATTTGTCTAGAACTCGTTTTAAAATTTCCTTATGTTCATTCCAAGTCTTGGTGGCAATTAACATAACATCAATAAATGGAGTGATTAAATCTCGCAACTCCATTCCTAATACCGTGTCTAGTGCAGATATAAAAATTCCTGAGCTTACATTTAGCCCAAAAGGCAGAACAGTAAATTGATAACTCCTTCCTGCATAAAGAAATGCCGGATATTTCCTTGATTCCTTGTCCAGTGGTACCTGCCAGAACGATGATCTCAGGTCAATGGTGGAAAAAATCTTGACACCTGAAAATTTCTGTATGAGTTCTATATTCGGCGGTTGAGTTCGAACTGGAAGAATAATTTTATTAATTTGTCTGGCATCGAGAACAAATCGTACACTGCCATCTCATTTAGGCACTACAAGTAATGGACTACAATATGGACTTGTGGAAGACTCGATAATTCCCCAAGTTAGCATACGTTTAATCTCAATATCTGCAGCAACTTTAAGTGCACACGGGATTCAATAATAACGGTGGCAGTAGGTGTTATGAGGTGCAACATTAAGATGACATAGATAACCTCTTATTATACCAGGCTTCTCATCAAATACCTGAACATATTCATGCAGCAATTGTTGCAATTCAGTGTTTTGTATTGGCATTAGGGCTACAGCTTCTTTTACTTTTTGTTTTATTTATTGTCTCAAACTAGAGATATCAGATATGTTATTATTTGTTGCATTATTTCTCCCTTTAACATGTTCTCGGTTAATAAGATTTATGGCAATTGGCTTGCAATATCTCCCATGTATTTCCTGTTTATGAACTAGATCTACTATTAATGGACCTTCTCTTCTATTTAATATGAGCTTTCCCATGGCGAAGTCTATAATGGCTTTCATCTCACGGAGAAATTCATTCCCTAACAACAAATCCACTACAAGATCTGGAACCACAAGACATGTGCACATAATTGCTCCATTATCTAGTTCCAAAGTAATTCTTGCTTGGAGTTTGACATTTCTAGAGCGTCCACCAACAGCTCCTAGTATTCTACAGTTTACCACAGGTAGTATGGGTACATCTATTTTTTCCTTTAGCTTCTTCATTAAATTCATATTCATTGCATTTATACTGGCTCCAGTATCCAAAATTGCCATCATATTCAATCCTGCAATCTTCACCTGAATTGCCGCTTGTGGAACGTTCTTTGGTTTGAAGTTGCACGGTCTATCTTCCTGCACTAACTCTTCCCTAATGTAAGTCCATCATGAAATCGTATCATTTTTATGCTTCCATTGCTGCCCCATTCACCACTAGCGACCTTGATTTTGAGGCCAAAGTAGGAGGCATTTAGTTTTCCTGTCTCTGATTGTTTATCGGTACTTGTTCATCTGTAACATCAGTGATTATTGGAGAAAGGTTTCTCCAATCATCTTTAGTTACATTTCCTTGATTTGGTGAATCAGAATTTCCTTGTGAATTCATTGATCCGGAATTATTCTGGTTCCATGGATTAAATCTTATTTCCTGTCTCTTATTTCTATACTTATTCATGTTCTGTCTGTTGCCCCAGTTGTTTTCATTATTATTCCCTTTGGTTGGTCCTAGTTGTCTGTTTACGTTACTATTATTATTGTTGCCCCACTTCTGTTGTTGATTTCCTTGTTCTTCGCTATTGAATAACTGTCTGTTACTTCCATTGCCATATGTACTCATAGTCCTTTGACGTTCCAATAACTTATCCACTACATCAACAGCTGCCAAAAAATCATCAAAGTTTGTATCATTGACGTGCAGTAACTTCTCTTCTATATATGGTGGTAATTTTTCCTTAAGTATGCGTATTAAATCTTTGGCTGTTATCGGTTGTGATAAATATTTTGTCTTATTGTGGTATTTTTCAAAATATCTTGGAAGAGTACCTAACTTTGGATTATAAGGCTCAGGTTTATATATTTGTTCCCTTACTCTGTCTTGAATAGCATCTGACAAGTATTTTGAAACAAATGCTTTCTGAAATGCCTCGTCTGTCTCACACGTTTCTGAAGCTTCAATCGCCCACAATCTACCTTCACCCACTATATAACCACTCACGAAATCGATTTTCTGTTGCTCTGTCCAAACTCTTGGTAACGCACCTTTGAATGCTTTAATAAAAATTATAGGATGTACAGACCTTTTGTCTGGATTAAATGTCGAAAATTGCATAAGCTTAATTAATTTTTCTTGTTTTCTCGCATATCCGTTGTTACAGTATGTGCAAAGATTCCGCTAGGTTGTGTTCGCTCCTCCAATTTTTCGTATTTATTTTCTCTAGAGATGCTACCCTTAGTTGTTACTCTATCATGATTCTCGATCGACAAGGTATCATCGTTAAATGTGTCCGGGTTAAAAGTTATACGCTGGCTGACATCTGTGACTTGTTTGTCAATAGCAGCCCGCCTTTCTAAAAAATCTTCTCCCAGTTGTTTCCTCATCTCTTCCAAACCTTGTTCTGAATTCAGAATTACCGATTTCTCTTTCTAAGTCAGCTTCTTTCAACACTTCATGTACCTTTTCTTTGACAGTGCTACTAATCTGATTTTCTTTATTATCAATCCACTGTTGGAATACTTCCGTAAATTCGTGCGATTGATGCGCGACCTGCTTCTTAATAATATCTCTTTGGCCGCTCGTGATATCTTCTACAATCGCTGACAGTTGTGCAACATTACTCGTCAGCTGTTCTTGATTTTGTTTTACAGCGTGTAATTCTGTTTTCATTAAATCAAACGCCTCTGGCAAATGGCTATGATGTTCACGAAACTCTTCCAATTCCGAAGTTAACTTTCTTTGCGTCTCTGTAATTCCCTGTATTGCACTATTTATGGCTGTCTCAGAATCTATCATCTGTGTTAGTATGTCAGATTTTGTAGCCTGTAATTCGGATCTTAATGCAACTAATGCGGCCTGACTCACTTGAAACTCGTTCTTTAATTCTGCTTGACTGGTCTGGAATTCTACGGAAAATTGTTGAATTCCCAATAGAACTAGCGACATAGAATCTTGTGGCTGCTGTTCATTACTTAATTGCTGAATGTTTTCTTGAGCATGTGTCATGCTAAACTGGTTTCTAGTTAGCACCATAAACTCAGCTATTACTAATTGAAGGTCAGATCCCTAATTAAAACAAAGTTATGTAACCTTTCTGACACTCGCACAAATCAGAAATATAATTTACAGACACACATAAGACACAAATAAAGAAAATGATATAAATCTCTAAAAAAAATCTAGACTACTACAAATTGAGACAACCAATCTTCTTCAAATAATTTTACATTCAGTAGAAGAGTCAGCTTTGATAGAAATACAAATGCACCTACTTTTCGATGTCTGCGTTGTGTTGACATGCAGCAGTGGTCTACGATGTACAGTTCAGCAACAACTCGTGCGTAAATATGTGCAATGGTTTACATGAAACAAAATAAAAAATCTGTTAGCCACAAATAATAATAATACATACATAAATAATGTTTATAGTTACTTTTATCAAGTGTATGTGTTGTATAGGCAATTGTTTACAAGATTTTACGTGTCCTGTCACTAGGTTTAGCCAGTTTATAATAGTACTGTTCTAATTGTAATTGTGTGTAATGTGCTGTCGAAATGTACACAGACACATTAATAGAACCAGTTTGTTTTTTGCCAGCAGTCTGCACTTCTATTGTAGGCTGAACGAAGAAAGGAAATTTATAGGATAACTTGTAAACAATTTTTGAAAGATTTTCGTCGCCGTGTTTCATGCAGGTTTGTGGATCTCTTCGTTCAGCGCCACACAGACACATTGCTGACGAGGTCTTCTGTAACTTGCTTCAATCTGATTAGTATACAAGAGTATCCTGAACACTGGATTATATCTCACCTTCATCAAATTCTTGAAGTGGTCGTTTGAAGTTGTTTGTATACTTTATATAAAAAAATGACTTCGCAGACTCTCAATAATTTCACGTTAATATTCTTCTATTGTTGCTTCGTAAATTACAATAATAGTTTTTGCTTAACCAAACGTACTTTCAGTTATAGAACATGCCACAACATATCTTCGTCACCACCAGAGAACAAACATAAAACAATCTCTGACAAAGAGTCTTAAGCTCCACAGTTCACAGCACTACAGATATATATTAAGCCAATATATATATTCGAAATCACTGTCACATGAATTACTAAATTTACCAAATGTACTACTACACCTTCCTTCAATTGGGCCAACTGGCGGTGAATCGAGGAAGTACAGTACATACTAACGAAACAATTGGGTATTTCGACAATTGTCTGCACGAATTATTTCAATATACATTTAAAGAGAAATACTAAAATGCTCTAACATGGAAATTAAGCGTTTCCGGTCACATGTCCACATAACATATTTTCTTTATTTGTGTGTGAGGGAGGAATATTTCCTGACAGTTTGGCCGTAACTTTTTGTAACAACCTGTATAAAGACGTAGTTTCTGCAATGTGTCATGTTTCACTGCATGCTCAAGAATTAGCACACAATATATTTGTTTATCTTGAGACGCCGTGTTACCATGCACACTGTGGAGAGTACTCTGATCAAGAATTCGGTGTTGTCTCATGTTGTGGTTGTGGACGACTGCTCCCAACATGGAGTCTCAAATGTCTGCCACAACATTTCTCCTGTAGCCTGTGGTCTAAAATTAGTTCGACGTGATGTCATCAGCTGCTCGTAACCACGTGGCTCATGCCAGAGGCCTGCTGTTGAAGTTGTGAGCAGTAGCGTGCATCTCGCCGCAGTGGGCGTGGCTCTAGCATGCAATTGTCTGTCCCCCCTCGCAGGCTGGCTCCCTGTCATTGTTTCCCGTGTGAGGGGCAGCTGTGGTCGGCCTCAGTCGCTGCTCGGCCGTTGTCGGAACTGGTCGGCACTGCTCGGAACTCAGTGTCCCTGCGTCACGCTGTGTCTCGGTGTCGCGGCGGGGTTTGAAATGTGGTGTAGTGGTAGCGTGTCTCATTATTTATCCAAAGGTTACGGGTTCGATTCCCACACAATACTTGGATTTTTATTTCTCTCCTTTGGCAATGTCGAGTGTCACAGTTGTTTGGAATCCACGTTAAAATGTAGGCCGCTACAAAGGTTGGATCTTAAATAATAGCAACTATTTACTCACAACCGACGCAAAAGCGTTACATGTTGGTACCTGTTACTGTCCTTCAAAGTAGGCACCAGCGTTGTGTATAACCCGTTGCCAGCGATGTGGAAGGAATAGTATACCGTTCTGTTGATGGTGCGGAATCCACGTTAAAATGTAGGCCCGCTACAAAGGTTGGATCTTAAATAATGGCAACTATTTACCCACAACCGACGCAAAAGCGTTACATGTTGGTACCTGTTACTGTCCTTCAAAGTAGGCACCAGCGTTGTGTATAACCCGTTGCCAGCGATGTGGAAGGAATAGTATACCGTTCTGTTGATGGTGCGGAATCCACGTTAAAATGTAGGCCCGCTACAAAGGTTGGATCTTAAATAATGGCAACTATTTACCCACAACCGACGCAAAAGCGTTACATGTTGGTACCTGTTACTGTCCTTCAAAGTAGGCACCAGCGTTGTGTATAACCCGTTGCCAGCGATGTGGAAGGAATAGTATACCGTTCTGTTGATGGTGCGGAATCCACGTTAAAATGTAGGCCCGCTACAAAGGTTGGATCTTAAATAATGGCAACTATTTACCCACAACCGACGCAAAAGCGTTACATGTTGGTACCTGTTACTGTCCTTCAAAGTAGGCACCAGCGTTGTGTATAACCCGTTGCCAGTGATGTGGAAGGAATAGTATACCGTTCTGTTGATGGTGCGGAATCCACGTTAAAATGTAGGCCCGCTACAAAGGTTGGATCTTAAATAATGGCAACTATTTACCCACAACCGACGCAAAAGCGTTACATGTTGGTACCTGTTACTGTCCTTCAAAGTAGGCACCAGCGTTGTGTATAACCCGTTGCCAGCGATGTGGAAGGAATAGTATACCGTTCTGTTGATGGTGCGGAATCCACGTTAAAATGTAGGCCCGCTACAAAGGTTGGATCTTAAATAATGGCAACTATTTACCCACAACCGACGCAAAAGCGTTACATGTTGGTACCTGTTACTGTCCTTCAAAGTAGGCACCAGCGTTGTGTATAACCCGTTGCCAGCGATGTGGAAGGAATAGTATACCATTCTGTTGATGGTGCGGAATCCACGTTAAAATGTAAGCCCGCTAAAAAGGTTGGATCTTAAATAATGGCAACTATTTACCCACAACTGACGCAAAAGCGTTACATGTTGGTACCTGTTACTGTCCTTCAAAGTAGGCACCAGCGTTGTGTATAACCCGTTGCCTGCGATGTGAAAGGAATAGTATACCGTTCTGTTGATGGTGCGGAATCCACGTTAAAATGTAGGCCCGCTACAAAGGTTGGATTTTAAATAATGGCAACTATTTACCCACAACCGACGCAAAAGCGTTACATGTTGGTACCTGTTACTGTCCTTCAAAGTAGGCACCAGCGTTGTGTATAACCCGTTGCCAGCGATGTGGAAGGAATAGTATACCGTTCTGTTGATGGTGCGGAATCCACGTTAAAATGTAGGCCCGCTACAAAGGTTGGATCTTAAATAATGGCAACTATTTACCCACAACCGACGCAAAAGCGTTACATGTTGGTACCTGTTACTGTCCTTCAAAGTAGGCACCAGCGTTGTGTATAACCCGTTGCCAGCGATGTGGAAGGAATAGTATACCGTTCTGTTGATGGTGCGGAATCCACGTTAAAATGTAGGCCCGCTACAAAGGTTGGATCTTAAATAATGGCAACTATTTACCCACAACCGACGCAAAAGCGTTACATGTTGGTACCTGTTACTGTCCTTCAAAGTAGGCACCAGCGTTGTGTATAACCCGTTGCCAGCGATGTGGAAGGAATAGTATACCGTTCTGTTGATGGTGCGGAATCCACATTAAAATGTAGGCCCGCTACAAAGGTTGGATCTTAAATAATGGCAACTATTTACCCACAACCGACGCAAAAGCGTTACATGTTGGTACCTGTTACTGTCCTTCAAAGTAGGCACCAGCGTTGTGTATAACCCGTTGCCAGCGATGTGGAAGGAATAGTATACCGTTCTGTTGATGGTGCGGAATCCACGTTAAAATGTAGGCCCGCTACAAAGGTTGGATCTTAAATAATGGCAACTATTTACCCACAACCGACGCAAAAGCATTACATGTTGGTACCTGTTACTGTCCTTCAAAGTAGGCACCGGCGTTGTGTATAACCCGTTGCCAGCGATGTGGAAGGAATAGTATACCGTTCTGTTGATGGTGCGGAATCCACGTTAAAATGTAGGCCCGCTACAAAGGTTGGATCTTAAATAATGGCAACTATTTACCCACAACCGACGCAAAAGCGTTACATGTTGGTACCTGTTACTGTCCTTCAAAGTAGGCACCAGCGTTGTGTATAACCCGTTGCCAGCGATGTGGAAGGAATAGTATACCGTTCTGTTGATGGTGCGGAATCCACGTTAAAATGTAGGCCCGCTACAAAGGTTGGATCTTAAATAATGGCAACTATTTACCCACAACCGACGCAAAAGCGTTACATGTTGGTACCTGTTACTGTCCTTCAAAGTAGGCACCAGCGTTGTGTATAACCCGTTGCCAGCGATGTGGAAGGAATAGTATACCGTTCTGTTGATGGTGCGGAATCCACGTTAAAATGTAGGCCCGCTACAAAGGTTGGATCTTAAATAATGGCAACTATTTACCCACAACCGACGCAAAAGCGTTACATGTTGGTACCTGTTACTGTCCTTCAAAGTAGGCACCAGCGTTGTGTATAACCCGTTGCCAGCGATGTGGAAGGAATAGTATACCGTTCTGTTGATGGTGCGGAATCCACATTAAAATGTAGGCCCGCTACAAAGGTTGGATCTTAAATAATGGCAACTATTTACCCACAACCGACGCAAAAGCGTTACATGTTGGTACCTGTTACTGTCCTTCAAAGTAGGCACCAGCGTTGTGTATAACCCGTTGCCAGCGATGTGGAAGGAATAGTATACCGTTCTGTTGATGGTGCGGAATCCACGTTAAAATGTAGGCCCGCTACAAAGGTTGGATCTTAAATAATGGCAACTATTTACCCACAACCGACGCAAAAGCATTACATGTTGGTACCTGTTACTGTCCTTCAAAGTAGGCACCGGCGTTGTGTATAACCCGTTGCCAGCGATGTGGAAGGAATAGTATACCGTTCTGTTGATGGTGCGGAATCCACGTTAAAATGTAGGCCCGCTACAAAGGTTGGATCTTAAATAATGGCAACTATTTACCCACAACTGACGCAAAAGCGTTACATGTTGGTACCTGTTACTGTCCTTCAAAGTAGGCACCAGCGTTGTGTATAACCCGTTGCCAGCGATGTGGAAGGAATAGTATACCGTTCTGTTGATGGTGCGGAATCCACGTTAAAATGTAGGCCCGCTACAAAGGTTGGATCTTAAATAATGGCAACTATTTACCCACAACCGACGCAAAAGCGTTACATGTTGGTACCTGTTACTGTCCTTCAAAGTAGGCACCAGCGTTGTGTATAACCCGTTGCCAGCGATGTGGAAGGAATAGTATACCGTTCTGTTGATGGTGCGGAATCCACGTTAAAATGTAGGCCCGCTACAAAGGTTGGATCTTAAATAATGGCAACTATTTACTCACAACCGACGCAAAAGCGTTACATGTTGGTACCTGTTACTGTCCTTCAAAGGAGTAACCAGCGCTGTGTATAACCCGTTGCCAGCGATGTGGAAGGAGTAATATACCGTTCTGTTGATGGTGCGGAATCCACGTTAAAATGTAGGCCCGCTACAAAGTTTGGATCTTAAATAATGGTAACTATTTACTCTCAACCGACACAAAAGCGTTACATGTTGGCACCTGTTACTGTCCTTCAAAGTAGTCACCAGCGTTGTGTATCACACGTTGCCAGCGATGTGGAAGGAATAGTATACCGTTCTGTTGATGGTGCGAATGGAGCGGTCTACTGCCTGTCGAATCTCTGGAACAATTCTGAAGCGAATCCACGAAGTAGTTCTATCTTTGGAATCAAATCAAATTCACAAGGACATACGTCCGGGGAATATGGTGAATAGTACAGTACTTCCCAGTCCGATCGACCTAACAGAGCAGCCACAGCTTGCGCTGTATGTGCTCACGCATTTTCGTGCAAAATGATGGGTGGGTTGTACAGAACGTGTTGCCGCTGGTTTCGCAAAGCTGGTCGTAGATGATGCTCCAAACACGAACAGTAATACTGTGAATTGATGGTCTGCTGTGATGGATCGTAATACGTTACTGACACCGTTACGTTAGACCGCTCGCTCACAAGTGATTGTGCGCACGCAGGTGACGTGGGACGGGCGAGTCCATTTGCTCGGAGGTAAGGTAGATATGTCTACAACGAGTGCTACCAGTGACAGTCATAGATTCCATTGCATGGTGTCATCACAGCAGTGTTGCCACTATTTAAGTGCCAACCCTCGTAGTAATCTAATGGGTAACTAATTTCGAAGTTCGGGGAGAAGCAACGACATTCTTCCTCCAAACAGTAAAATATTGTGGTGTTCAAACCAATCTTTGGATTACTGTCTGCTTTACAATGTTGTACCATACGTCAGCTCCATTTTGTTTCGAAATCACGTATAATTCGTCATATAAATTTAACATTCAGTCACGTCCATCGAAATGATAACTAAGTGAAAGAAGTAATTTGAACAACCAAATTGACTAAAATAATGTACACTTAAAACACCATGGAAGCAAGGACCTGCAATACTGTTCGAATACTGCTTTAACCCTAGAACGGTCGGCCGAAAAATAGTTTCAGGAACGGTCGGGCTGGGTCTGTGGGAGCCAAAAATTAAAACGTGCCAAAACAGCGTATTTACATCAAATGACGAGTTTGTATATTGTTTAGGTTCTACCAAATGCTATAGGGACATTATTTCAACGTTCTGAATTTCACAATTGCTGTAAAATAAAAAAATTAGAAAATATACTTCTTAGTAGTAATAAATGTAACCACACTGGAAGTAAAAGTAAATTGGATTGAAATACAAATATAAATGAGAATAATTTGTAGAACTGAGAGGCAGACTTGTTGAATTTTTGTTATATAAATCGAAATTATGCATATAATGAATAGTTTGTGTGATATCGTCCTCTAAAATCATCACTTTTCGTAAAAGACGACACAAACCATTTCTGCATGCATCAAGGATAACTACATTTTGCAGAAGTATTTAGTTTTGCTGTCCTTTCACTTTTAGCATCTTCCCCTTCTTCCCCACTTATTTCACTATTGCTATCATGATCACTGTTTATTTCGAAGTCTGGATCCGCGTCAGAATCGTCAATTTCATTATCATCGTCGTATTAAATGTTGCCAGTTTCACAGTATGTAACACTTTCTCTTGAAATTTTATATTTTAAATTATTGACATCAGAAAGAGTTCACAAAGTAATTTGAAACTGGAAGAGACACCAAATAAAAATAGACCCGCACTGGTAGAAATCAATAACGTAAACGGTCGGGCTTGGTCTGACAGACCCTATAGATTTTTGGAGAACTGCCGAACATTGTCTAAACAATTTAAAACCTTATTCATGATGTTAACACTTTCTCTTGCATGTTTCAGGAAGCTAGCAGAGCGCTCGAGTCAGGTCAGAGACTACAAGCATATAAATTCATTGAAATAGAAACTAGTGAGTCTCACAGACCCAGCCCGACCGTTCTAGGGTTAATAGCGTGCTGCTTGACAGTCGCGTCAGTTAAATACCTAGGCGTAACGGTGCACAGCGATGTGAAAGGCAACGATAATGCAAGGACAGTTGTGGGGAAGGCGAATGGTCGACTTCGATTTATTGGGAGAATTTTGGGAAGGTGTGATTCGTCTGTCAAGGAGTCATTGTATAAAACGCTTGTACAACCCCGTCTTGAGTGTTACTCAAGTTTTGGGATACCCGCCAGATGGGTTTAAAGGTGGACATAGAAGCAGTTCTGAGGCGGGCAGCTAGATTAGTAACTGGTAGGTTCGATTAATGCACGAGGGTTACAGAAATGTTTCGGAAACTTAAATGGAAGTTGTTGGAGGAAAGGCGACGTTCTTTTCGAAAAGCACTGTTGAAGAAGTTTAGAGGGCCGAACTTGAGGCGGACTGTCGCCAACCTACATTTCGAGTAAAGACCACGAAGACGAGATCAGAGAGAGTAGGGCCCATATACAAGCAGTCATTTTCCCTCGTTCTATATGGGAGAGGAACAGGACTGCAAGTAACTAGTATTGGTAATGTGTTCTCTCCGCCATGCACCCTTGGGTGGATTGCAGAGTTTGTATGTAGATGTAGAAACGCGATTAGTGCGCTAGACTTTTCGTTTAATCAAATCGTAATGAACTGATTGTGGCTCATGTCAGCAGATAACACAAATGACCAACATAAAAAATACTGAGAAAGGCAAAGGTCTCAGGTTCGAGTCCGGGTTCTGGCACACAATTTAATCTGACAGGAAGTTTCACAAAAAAAAAATATTGCTTAACAGGCTAAAATTTGAGCAAATTCCAAAAGAGTATTAGTAACACTATACAAATGTGCTATTTACTCTTCTTTCATTGTAAACGAAAATATCTTTTCTGTGAATTCGGAAATGTCACTTCTGACTGAATATGAAATATGTTTTTTGTCATTAACGCACCTGTTGTCACGCTAATGTAAATTACCGCATAGAGTTATGTACATTATGAATGCTGTTGGTCGCCGGCTAAGCGCTGCTGATGTGTGACGTCATAGGGAATGGCGTAGGGGACTAAGGAGCTCCAGTCACGGTCTGCACGGCCACTACGGTCGGGGGTTCGAATCCCCCCTCGGGCATGGATATTTGTGCCGTCCTAGTTCGTAAGTAGTTCATAAGTAGTTTGTATTCGGTGATTTTGAGTGAACATTTAAATTATTTATACATGTGGCGTCTATTCCGATAGAACAGACGTCACTTCTGATCCTGCAGTTGTTATTCTTTCATATTCACAGAATATATGACATCAACTGCGAATGGGCAAAGCCGAGAATGTGTACCCAGCCGGGATTAAACCCGAGTGTCCTGCTTTCCAGGCAACTGGAAAACTCGAGGAGTGGTCCTTATTCTTACGGGAATTAGTTACAAAACTACAAGTTCGAGTACTGTGGGCAGTGTAGAGACGGGAATTTGTACCTGACGGGAGGCGTAATCAGGTAGTCCTTGCAGATACGGTTATCACTGTGTCCCTAGTGGTGTAGTGGTCAGCGCAACTGCCTGGAAAGCAGGATAACTGCGTTCGAGTCCTGGCTGGGTACACATTCTCGGCTTTGCCCATTCGCAGTTTGTGACGTTAGCATCCAGATGTGTATTTCAAATATGTATTAAATTTTAAATTATATAGGTTCTGTTATAGCTTTTACCATAACTGATGTATATTGTAGTTTTGTTTAGTTTGTGTATGTGAATTTATGTAATTTATTATCTGTGTATCTGGGTAATCGCTGATAGGGAAGTAGAAAACATCTTTGGTGTGTGTGGTATGTGTGGTCTTTGGAGCGACAGAGAGGGAGCAGTAGCAGTAGCTGTGGAGTCGGAAAGAGGAGAGTCGAGCTGTGTCGTTTGAACAGTTGGGACTAATTAGCGCACATGTTTCCAATATGAGCGGGGGCCCAAGGCAGTTCATCTGTGTATAAGATTCTGCCCTCAAATTGCTCACTTGATTGGACCTGTGCATGTATTGTCACCTGCAGCACTGTTGGAGTCGGCGCATCCTGCTCTTCAACAATGAGGACGCAATGTAAGACTGCTCCAATAATTTCCGACCACACAGAGTTTAGACGTTTTGTAAGGCGTTACCCAGTTTTGTGCTTGAGAAACTATTTCTCCTAATAATAACCTACAATTTAAAGAACTTCTACCTCATCATTGTCCTAAGACATTGTTACCAATTAGGGTCCTATCCTTTCCTGAAGTTACCCGAGTGTCGTTGAAAAGTGAGACGAATATTAAATTCAGTGGCAAACTATAAAATTTAAATGATTAAAGTTCGAATTTTAAAGCTAATTTCAATATATTACTATTTTGGAAATAAGGAATTGCTTCCTTTAAAACAAAGTTGGCACAATTAAGTAACTAAACCAAATTATATAGTAATTCTAAATTAATTGCTTCATTACTATTTAATATATCATTGATGTAAAATTTATGTGTCAAGTTGATTTCCTTTGTTGGTTCGTATTCGGCGTTGTCCAGTTATAATCTAGTTGCAAGTTATTCTCAGTACTTTCTTTCTTGGTAATCTTAATATTAACTGTTCTGCCAATCAAGTGTTTTGCTGCCTACCGTGTAATCCTCATGCAGGTGAGTGTTAGTGAAGTGACGTTGATAATTGAGTGCAACATTGGTCTCTGATCCAACACTGTTTCCGAGCTAATCCAGTTTAATCAAATAATAATTCCATGGTTTATTTTCTTTCTTGTTATAAACTGATAAAACCAAAGCATTATTTTTCGTAAAAGTTATTCGATTGAAAAAGTGTTTGCCAACTTTCTGTTGTGCAACACTAACGTGTGTGGTTACCCATTCACAATTGTCGTGGTTAATTACAACACACTCTGAGTGCCCCATTGGGCTGGCGTCCGTGTTAATTTATTAATGTTTTTTACTGTTTCATTGTTTGCTACTTCCTATAATTTGCAATACATAGGTGCGTGAGTGAGATTGTTCCATAATTAAATCAGTTCAATTATTAATTAGTAGAGTAGGAGGAACGGGTATCTGGTGTGGTAGTTCGTTGTGGCAGCATTCACTCACTAGTTGGTTTTCGTTTGCACAATAATTTTTCGGTAAAGATAACCTTGTCCAACTTTATTTTGTGGGCAACACACGGGTCAATTTTAACATTAATCTGTCAAAGGATTAATCAACTGGTTAGTGAGGGGAGTGTTACAAGTTGATGTCATATGGTGAATATTTAAATAATTGTTAAACTATTTCCTTCATTTCATCTGTGTCGTAGTTGCCTTCATTACGGTCCTGTAAATTTTCTACTGTAGATAAACTAAATTTTCCTGATATGATGGAAAAATTAACAATGTTAAAAAAAGCAATTTTGGCAACTAAGGTTTTTTGTTGAAAATGTGCTCGAAGGCAGTCAGTTATGACTCTGGCTATTCTGCACCATTATAATCTAAGGCAATGTTTAATGTTACAACTGAACGGAAGTAATGTTAAAGTAATTGATATTTAAACAATACTGTTAAATTAAGATTCTATTTAGCACTACATAAATTTTGTACATCTTAATGCTTTTTGTTGTATTTTGTGACGGCTTAATTGGTTAATGTTCCGATAATGCGTAAATGCAGAAGGTTACTTGTTATTTATTTATTCGCAAATTTCAATGAGTTTCATTTGAGGATTTCATGAGTTTTTCACAGGGAAGTAAATGTTTCTGAGCACAAAATTTCTATATAATAGCATTATGAATCAACTATTCCGAAGGCGACGATGTTACATGACAATATCTTCATAATTCTGGACTTAGTGCTCTTCCGTTTATCCGAGTTTTTTTTTCAGCAAAATCTTGGGTATGAAAAACAACTGATTTTCTCGTTACCCAGAACCTCATATCCAAGACGACAGAATGTGTATAAATAATGACACACATATAGTAGCAATCACCAGAACAAACAAACAACGTCTGACACCAGATAACACTGATATTAATTACTAAAATACATTTAAATAATGATGAAGTAATAATTTTCACTGATCATTATGAACATCTTTGGAAAGAAATCAGTCCGTTCTCAGTTAAGCTGGTTACCAACGGAGATAATTAACTTTTTATTGATAACAGTTTATATGATGACTTAAAATAAGATTATTTTTTAATTTGCCTCTCAGGTTTTCCACCAACGACGGTTTTCTCCTCCCGCGCAAATAAGAATTTGTTTACTGGATACGAAGCTGTACATCTTTGTGCCTTTCGACAGCACTGCGCCATATTTGATAGCTTTTACGATAATTATTCTGTCAAAATGCCGCAAAACAAGTCTGTGGACTACCAGTTGTAAGGATCAAGGGTTTACACCCATCAACAATTTTCCCCTGTTGTTTTCTTAAAGGAAACGAACTCAGTAAGTTTTCTTTGAATAGTGTACGAAAATTATCTTTTTCACTCATATCGCACTCAGGTTCTTGTTCTGTCTCCTAATGGCTTTTTTATTGAAGGGGATTAAAAATAAATTTTCACTAGTCAGAAAAGATGCTGCCCACGTATCAGTGCGTAGGAAGCACTGCTGGTGTGAACGTAACTTATAGGACTATATCTCGCGAGCGTTGGATGGAGGGCAACAAGTACGTACTGTGTGTTTGGCGATGGCATTTGACACGGCTGTGACAGTACAGCCCCTGGACTTGCATTTATTTTTATAAACATACGTGCTGAACGTGACCGGGGCAGTCTATGCGCGGTAGCGTTGTCGGGAGTTAGAGCACGTACCTCGTTGCAGCCACCAGAAAATTAATTACTCGCAAATCAAGTGCGCTACTAAAAGCCAGTACCCTCAGATTAAAGAGAATGTTCAGACGAATAAAGTAGTGTAAATGCACCTACGGTGTCACCTCTAGCTTTTGAGCTATTTAACAGTAACATATTTGTAACAAATTTAGCTTTCAAAATTTATAACTAAAGAGCCAGTGATCCGGTTTCAGGCGGCAATGGATAAATCTCACACAACAGTATCGGACTCTAATCCCAAAAGTATTGTAACAAATGTTTTTGTGTCAAATTTTAGTTGTTTAAGGCCTATAAACAAAATAACGGCAGTATACTCGTTCTATAAATAATATGAACCTATGTAGAATAGTTAAATTAATTGTTTATATTTAACAAACTCTGAAATAACAGTTATGAACTTGCAGATAAATATTCATTTATTAGCAAAACTATGTAATGTATAAGAAAACTAATTACAACACTGGAATTCTAATGAAATTTCTTATCAAACTAATATAAAATTTGTACTGAACAAGCCCTATTTAAATTTTTTGTAAATTTGTTCAGAGAATTCCTATAATCGCGCCGGATGGCCGTGCGTTCTAAGGCGCCTTGCAGTAGGAATGTGCGGCTCCTCTCCGTTAGGGTTCGAGTCCTCCCTCGGGCATAGGTGTGTGTGTGTGTGTTGTCCTTAGCGCAAGTTAGTTTAAGTAGTTTGTAAGTCTAGGGACTAATGACCACTGCAGTTTCGACCCACAGCTTAAAAAAAAATCCCATAAATAAGGGCCCGCCATCGTGATTTTGGATAGTTAGCATCCGACCCTGCAAGACGCGTAACCTCTGTCGGTCTGTGTCGCAAATAAAAGTGTAAAAGTCCACTAAGACCATGCCATTTGTAATACTTGACGGTCTGCAACAGAGTGCTAAAGGATCTTTGAAACAATGGCACACACAGAGTTCCGACGATATTTAAAACCAATTACGTATATTTGGTATAATAAAAATAATCATAGTTTTAAACTGTTTCATACCAGGTAGTACTGGCGTAATTGTTTAGATGTCAATTTCCATGTGCAAAATGAATAATTATACCTCAGAAGTTTTACATTGGGTGTTTTATTTCTTCGATACATTTCATAATCAAAAATATAGAAATACGGTGTATTGTTATTCGATATGTAACTTCAAATTGCGTGTAAAGCCCACTTGAAATATTACGAATAGAAAATACAAACGAGAAACATAGTCAAACGTCTAGTTCAGGCCAGTGTACACTATAGAAAAATATAAAGAAACAATTTTCACACAGCTCTCTAGAACGAACAAACACACATATAAACACACAAACACATACAGACACACACACACACACACACACACACACACACACACTTATCATCATATTAATCGGATTCCTCCTGACGCAATGGCTGTAATGTTGCGATGACTTGTGTGTCACACACGTACCTGAGGTTCCACTGCGTTTCCACCACACCGGTTATTCGGTTGTATCTGGAATCAGTCTGTTTCTCAATTGTGTTTGAATTCTTCCGTGAACTGGCCAGTTAAGCTCACTTGCTGCCGAGAAAGGTGGTTCATTCAAAATTCTGGAAGCAAGTGTACACAGGGGTTGTTTAGCATACCATACAAAAGGTGGTATATGTTTTTCTGCAAACCACAAACCATCATATGAAGTAGAAGGCGAGCCACTCGTTGAAGTAAGGCAGTGAACACAGGCCGTGAAGCGTGCCAGAGTAGCTTAGTCGACACAGCGCATACCCACGAAAGGATAAAGTCCCAGTTTCGAATCGCGGTTCAAGCACACAGTTTTAATCTGCCAGGAAGTTTCATATTCATATCATCACACACTCAGATGCAGAATTAAAATATCATTTTGGAAACGTCCCCTAGGCTGCAGCTAAGCCATATCAGAACATCCTTTCTTTCATGAA
This sequence comes from Locusta migratoria, assembly GCA_026315105.1. Taxonomy (NCBI): domain Eukaryota; kingdom Metazoa; phylum Arthropoda; class Insecta; order Orthoptera; family Acrididae; genus Locusta; species Locusta migratoria. The sequence goes on from CM048744.1 coordinate 556,118,151, forward strand.
TGATAGTCCTACAATGGTCGCTGGAGAACTTCTGTGAAGGTTGGAAAGTAGGAGGCGAGTTACTGGCGGGAGTAAAGCTGAGAGGACGAACCGTGAAGCATTTCAGTCCGTAGAGCGACTGCCCGCAAAAGGCGAAAGTGCTACGTTCGTTATGTGTGTTTAGAGACTTACAAATACGGTTTAATGTGGTTGGATTGAGAAACGTGTCGGTTTAAACCGTTAAAAGTCTTGTAAAGATTGGTAGGCTTGGTTGTTTTCACCCTGGTTGTCAGGCAACCCGCAGTACCATACAGCATTAATGATCTACATGGTATTAAGAGCACCAATTAGAGAATGAACGCAATGAATCCCAGAACACGTAGAAGCGAACTTGGGTCGTAGCCGTCAGATCTGTGTAAAGCCAGACAGTGCTGACACTCATCAGGCACCGTTTTAAGGGGAATTCTTAGTCAAGAGAACGAAATACAGGCTCTATAATATATCGTAACATTGAGGTAAGTTTTGGGATATCAAACCAGTGTTACTATGGCAAATTTGGCGTCATCCTGGTTCGGTACATAGTTTTCATGTGACAGGAAGCTTCATAAACCAATCTGTTATAACAGGCCTCTTCAACTCAGGAGCTTCGCGAGCATCTGCCGGCACGGGAAAAGCAGCGGTGCCCTGCTGCAGAGGGGACTGATGACACGCAGTTTAGTCCCCTTTAAACACCCAACAACCAACCAACCAACCAACCCTGCTGCAGCAGTCGGTGGTGTGGGACACGCAACAGCGCTGTCGTGGCACAAGTGGGAGACGGAAGTGTTGTGCCAGCGATTGGGGAGGCGAGAGTCGTGTTGTTATTTGTCAATTATTATAACAACGCCAATTTTGTGTATAGTCAGAAAGAACAGTTTTATTGCATTCCTCTTTCTGCATTAATTTTCGACATTCTTTGTTGATCTTTGTCATGTCTTGAAGCCAATAATTTTCTCATATTTGGAACAATCATTATTGTGACGGAACAGTGGTGTGTCAAAATGGAATCTTACTACAGTTTTATCAGTACAATTTCGTGACATGATGGAGCATCCTCTGGACATACCGAAAAAGACGCCATAAAACTTCTGAATGCATGTTTTAGTTGTTTTATTTCTTCAAACCTATCTTGAAATGCTTTATACAATGACTGTAACGCTATTGTGTGCTCACTGATGTGGTGTGTACTCACATAGGGGGATTTTAGAGAGGGGAATAGTCCAAATTTCTTTCTTGAAGCTGATTTTAAAAACCAAAAGCTGCAATTTAAAACGTTCAATACGGTCACACCTAATGCCGATTAATTTATTTTTGCCTTCCAATGATTTATTTAAATCATATCCCGTGGTTTCCTCCATGAAAACGAGTTCAGCGATCCATTGCTCTTCATCCAAGTCTGACTGTGCACAGCCTTTCATATTAGTCAACAGAGCTCTTTGTTGTCATACATCGAAAAAGACTGAGAGTAATTTTGAGCGACAACGAACGTGCGGCACTATGAAAAGGAATGTCTCTGTGCAGTGATTCGAGATTGCGCAAAAACCCTATAAATTCCCAATGATTTAAGCCTTGCTTCCTTAAAAAAATTACAGTGTTCTTCATGATGGACCTAAGCGTGTGAAAAAAAAATTTTTTACGTAGCTGTTATTGATGAAAAGGCAGTGTATTGTCAATTACGGAAATCCCAGCTACGCGCACTTCCATACCACTGGTCATTAAAATTGCTACACCAAAAAAGAAATGCAGATGATAAACGGGTATTCATTGAACAAATATATTATACTAGAACTGCCATGTGATTACATTTTCACGCATTTTGGGTGCATAGATCCTGAGGAATCAGTACCCAGAACAACCATCTCTGGCCGTAATATCAGCCTTGATACGCCTGGGTATTGATTCAAACAGAGCTTTGATAGCGTGTACAGCTACTGATTCCCATGCAGCTCATCAAGAGTAGTGACTGGCGTATTGTGACGAGCCAATTGCTCGGCCACCATTGACCAGACGTTTTCAATTGGTGAGAGATCTAGAGAATGTGCTGGCCAGGGCAGCAGTCGAACATTTTCCGTATCCAGAAAGGCCCTTAAAGGACCTACAACATGCGGTCGTGCATTATCCTGCAGAAATGAAGGGTTTCGTAGGGGCCGTATGAAGGGTAGAGCCACGGGTCTTAACATATTTGAAATGTAACGGCCAGTGTTCAAAGTGCCGTCGATGCGAACAAGAGGTGACCGAGACGTGTAACAAATGGCACCCCATACCATCACACCGGGTGATACGCCAGTATGGCGATTACGCTTCCAATGTACGTGCACCGCGATGTCGCCAAACACGGATGCGACCATCATGATGCTGTAAACAGAATCTGGATTCATCCGAAAACATGACGTTTTACCATTCGTGCACCCAGTTTCATCGTTGCGTACGCCATCGCAGGCGCTCCTGTCTGTGACGGAGTGTCAAGGGTAACCGCAGCCACGGTCCATGCTGCTGCAAACGTCGTCGAACTGTTCGTGCAGATGCTTGTTGTCTTGCAGACGTCCCCATCTGTTGACTCAGGGATCGAGACGTGGCTGCACGATCTGTTACAGCCATGCGGATAACATGCCTGTCATCTCGACTGCTGCTTGAATCATTGCTACTGTGATTCAAAAATAAATAGTATTATTTGTCAATAATTAAAATTAATATAATTCTTGTTGTTAGTGATTGTCCTTTATTTCCTAACAGTGTTAATTATACATGTCCTGGAATTATATTTGCTGCTACTAGGCTATTGGGATCCAGCACGGCGTTCCGTATTTCTCTCCTGAACCCACCGATTCCATATTCTGCTAACAGTCATTGGTTTGCGACCAACGCTAGCAGCAATGTCGCAATACGATAAACCGCAATCGCAATAGGCTACAATCCGACCTTTATCAAAGTCGGAAACCTGATGGTACGCATTTCTCCCCCTTACAGGAGGCATCACAACGTTTCACCAGGCGACGCCGGTCAACTGCTGTTTGTGTATGAGAAATCGGTTGGAAACTTTCCTCATATCAGTCCGTTGTATGCGTCGCCACCGGCGCCAACATTGTGTGAAAGCTCTGAAAAGCAAATCATTTGCATATCACAGCATCTTCTTCCTGTCGGTTAAATTTCGCGTCTGTAGCACGTCTTCTTCGTGGTGTAGCAATTTTTAATGGCCAGGAGTGTTTTTTAATATATCCTACGAAGACTACGTCTTCGGACAACACTGCAGGATCCGCCGCAGTTACAATGCTGTAAAGGCGCTCGAGTAACAATCGTATCTCATTTAAAACCTCCTCTACAGCCAATAAAATATCTTGTTCGTTTGTGGTGTTCTTCAAAGAAACTACATCCAACAGTTCCTCGGTAATAGTGAAATCATTTTAGACGCCATTATGAAAATTACCGCTTGAGGTTGTTGTGTCATTGCTTTTGTCAAGGGCAATCGAGTACTCTACGACATTTTTTGAGCAGCTGCTCCTTTATTTACGCGTCAATATCTTGCACTCGGTGAGACAAGCGTGACGCCTCACACTGGGCCACTGCAGATGGGCATATTACCTACGAACACTGTAAAAACACTTTATAAATTGGCTGTCCGTAAACGCCTTCTATTTCTTCCAATTTTCAGCGAAAGAATGTAGCTTTCTCCAACTGCGTTTTACGATGTGCAATTCAGCTCAGATGTCTGAGGGACAACAAGAGCAATAACAGACTTTAAAATATTACCACACAAAACAGCCTAATAATTTAGTTTAAATATCTAAAGAGAAAAAGCGCAAGTTTATACAGATAATGGAATGTTCAAATGTTTGTAATTCTTACGGGATCAAACTACGTTAGTCAGCAGTTCCTAGACTTACAAACTACATAAACTGAGTTAAACTAACCTAAGGACAACACACACATCCATGTCCGAGGGAGGATTCGAACACCCGACGCGGGAGGCCGCGCGATCCGTAACGTGGTGCTCCAGGCCGCTCGGCTACTCCCGCGCGGGCATAGATAATGAGCACAATAAAAAATTTCAAATGTATAAACATTTCAAGTTTCGTTTAGTAATCTGACATGTTTCTGTGTACTCTTCTGCAATTTTACGTTGCTAATAGTTCTATGCTACCGAGTGAGGTGGCACAGTGGTAACGCATTCGGGAGAACGATGGTTCAAATACACCTCCGGCCATGCAGATTTAGGTTTTCCGTGATTTCCCTAAATCACTCCAAGCAAATACCGGGATGGTTCCTTTCCAAGGGCACGACCGATTTGCTTCCCCATCCTCATCCAAAACTCGGAATGTTAGCTCCGTCTCTAATGACCAAGCTGTCGACGGGACGTTAAACTTGGCCACAAAAATGAGTATTGTGAAAACAAGCAGAATTTTATTTATTTATTAATTTATTAATTTCGTAGTTTCAAGGACTGTACCAGAGCAGCAACGCCGCGGCGGAGTGGCCGAGTGCATTGAGCCGCTATGCTAAGATGCGCGAGGCCGCTCCCCGTCGGGGGTTCGAATGCCCCTCGGGCATGGAAGTTTCTGCCGTCTTTAGTATAAGGTAGTTTGTAAGTTTAGGGACTGATGACCCCGCTGTTAAGTCCCTTAAGCTTAACAAACATTTGAACATTTTTTGAGGAGCAAATGCTTGCACATTACTTTTACAAAAATCACCTTTCCAAGTATTTCTTTCCTTTAGTAACACATTTCAAAATCTTGTTCCAGAAATACGCCTTATAGGAACGACATTGTCAACAGGGAATACAATTCTTACTTGTTGGTTGGTACACACATGTGGACATAGAAACTATTCACGATAATTTTCGTAATTAACTGTTACAACATATCGCCAAAAAAATAATCTGGAAATGTCAAAAGGCCTTTGCGGCCGATACAGAAGTGTTAGTACATTTGGTACGACGTCCCGAATGTTGACGATTGCTGGCCCGAAGTCAGTTCGTCGCGCACGGTCGAGGGGTCAATTTACTAACCGGCTCTCTTCGGCTGAACAACCCCCTCGTGTGTTACGGAATGTTTATTTTCTTGGTGACGGCGCACTTTCGCTGTTTTGATATTTACGGTACAGTGCTATGTAAATCACAGTGCTTTCCCGTGAGAAAAAAAAATACGAATTCTGCCGCAAGCATTAAAATATAGCACACTTAAACCCGAACCTTTTCTTCCCATGCTGAACGGTCGCGAGAGAGCTTGTCAGTGTCCCATTTGATGATATTCAGAACTGATACGTCAGCGCACTGAAGAAGAGCCGAGAACGACCACTGTGTCTGTCACACAAATGGCGAGTAGGAAAGAGGGGGGGGGGGGGGGAAGCACCCGGGACGCGCAAGCACTGAGCGCTCGAGTTGGAATGGCGTGCGTTAGAACAGGCTTTCTATCGGCTGATATGACGCCAAATTTGCCACTTAATGCTGCCTTCATATCCCAAGACATCCCTCGATGTTACGATATATTATAGACCCTGTATTTCGTTCTCCTGACTAAGAATTCCCCTTAAAACGGAAAATGATTAGTTTCAGCGCTGTCTGGCTTTATACCTACCTGACGGCTGTGACCCAAGTTTCACTTCTATGTGTTTCGGGATGCATTGCGTTCATTCTCTAATGGGTGCTCCTAAAACCTATGCAGTATGGTACTGCGGGTTGCCTTACAGCCAGGGTGAAAACACGCAAGCTTACGAATCTTACATGGCTTTAAACGGTTTAAACCGACATGTTTTTCAATCCAACCATATTAAACCGTATTTGTAAATCTCTAAACACGCATAAATCTAAGCAAGTACAGTTTGCGCCTCTTTTACTTAGTGTGTGAATCAAATGATACTTCATAGTCATGTAATACAGATTTTTTAAAAATTATTTATCTAATTTTTAGCTTTAAAGTCTGACAACATTTTGCTTACACACACACAAAAGAATAACAGTACACACTTCATTAATTACATCTCACTGTGAATTTGTTCCTTCCCTGACGTAAGATAAAATCAATTTTTATTCTTCTAAGCTTATATATATATATATATATATATATATATATATATATATATATATATATATATATATATATATATATATGCACTGTTGTCACTGTTTTTATGTCACAGCTCTGCCCATTTCCATAAGCTGTAATTGTAATCCATCCGTTCTATTTTACCCCCTTTTTTGTTTTATTATAGTAACTCTAATCTCTAATTGGACAATCATTACTACAAGGTTGTAAACAATTGTTATGAATGTACAATAATTGTGTAGCTTTCTGACGATCTGTTTCTGTGATCACCTTTTTGACCCACTCCCGAACTACCACGGCATATGATGTGGCATTTTTTTCATTCTGGTACCTTATCTGACACGATGTATTAAGCATCTTTAGAAAATTTGGAACGTATTTTTCATTCCTGTCTGTATTATCTTTTCAATTTTTCTTTGAATTATTTGTACATACAAGTGTAATCTTTACTGATAAGACACACTGTGCATTCTGACAGCACTGTCACACCCAAGTAATGGTGCGCAGACCTGGCGCCATATATTTTCTAATAAACACTTGTACACTACATATGCATGACCATTGTTACGATGTTAATCATAACTTTTATCTTTTGTAAGCTTGCGTGTGTATATATATGTAGATTGCACTGTTGTCACTATATTTGTCATAGCTATCTCTATTATCATAAGCAATAATTTTATTCCATCCCTTCTAATTTCTCCCTGTTTGTTTCATTACTGTAACTTTAATTTGACAATTATCACATGGTTGTAAACAATAGCCATTAAAGTGTAATAATTGTATATCTCTCACCATCTGAACTGTGATAAACTATTTTGAACCACACCTGACTTACCAGGACACATTATATGGCATTTTTCGTTTCGTTATCTTATTAGACACGATGTATTGAGCATCTGTTAGCTGGTTAATACCTAAACAATGTAATCAAAGTTGGCGCCCTATATTACTATCTAAGCATCAAATACACATTGTTTATGTTAGATCGTCGTTATAATGTTCATCATTACAACCTTTATTTTCAGTGACTCTGTATGTATATAGTTTATCAATTGCTGTTAATTTGTTTATAATGTCCAACTCTGCCATCTTACGATTTATTCTTTAGATCAACCATTCTGACCCACTCATGATTTGTAGTATGACACAATACGTGGCATTTATTCATTTTGTTACCGCATATGACATGTTGTAAAAAGCATTTGTAAAAAGTAACATTTTTGTTTTGTTTTTGTATTGCTAAATCGTAATTTTACCTAGCGTAATTTCACTTGTCACGGCGCTACTAGGCATTATGTTCAAGAACGGCACGCCATCTGGTGACCAAAATCTGTAAACCTGTATTTTACCTTTACCGTGTCCTCAGTCTGGTCCTTAATGTTACGACAAGAACATGTAACCATTTGTACTGACGTACTTGTAATCTATGTATGCAGGGTACGTGTGCTGAATCTCTTTATAACAAAATTTGTAGAGTGTTTTTGCAATATTTCTGTTCTTATATTACATAATTATTATTTCCCTTTCACAGAGTCTGATGATAGCCCAGGCCGAAACGCGCCAAATAAAGTCATATTTTAACGACTTCATGACTGTTATCAATAGAGCGACCTATGCAGCCTATTGCAGACTTTATTTACTATTAATCATGGTCGCCTGCCTCTCTCGTGACTTTATGTCACAACTATGTGAGATAAAATCAAGTTATTAGCGTAGGATATCTTTTGTCGGGAGACAGTGTGTTCCCGCACGTATTTATTCAGTTATACATACGTGTTTTTGTTTTAATTTTGCTGCTACTCTCTAGCTTGGAAACGTAATTAATTCTATTGGCCGATAACAACACACTACTCTGTTGTTACATTCTGTCCTCAAAGAGTAATTAATTATACCGCTCGACTGCACCTCATCACTCAACTAGAGTAATAGATATATCAAAGCTCTGTCACACACTTTTAGTTTTTTCTTTGTACCGGATGTCATCAACTGCCTTTTTCCGTAACTGTTGTGTTGCAAAGAAAACAAACCACATTTATCTGGATAACTTACATTACGAAAAAGGATGCTATTTTTTCTTTCTGCGATTATGTTGCCCCAGTTTGCGTAAAGTACTCCTTCATTACTGTCTCTGTTTAGTGATGGGAGATGTACAGCTTTAAGGTTTGTAGCGATGTTTCTCCCGTATAGATGCACTATTCGGTAATCTACACGACCTGTACTGCTGTACAAATATAACTCTTTGTTTCAATACCCATTCGTCACCACGAATAGCTGTTTATTTTGCAGAGCGATTTTGAATGTGGAGTAAGTTTCATCGGCTATGGCTCACACCTCGGGCGTGCGACAAGCACGTTATCGGCAAACAATAAGCTACAATATACCGCAGACATTTTAATTGACAGGTATTGAAGACTCTACGCAAATTGCTCATTAAATACGCTACAAGGATACCTCAGCGTCTCAAATTCTTTACGCATTTCGGCATGACAGGTCCTTAATTTTGTGAAAATATTGGTTCATTCGGTGGCCTTGTTTCCAATCTAACCGGAGAAGGGGGTTTTCTACTGTCTTACACGACCCTATGGATCATACTGTTATAAAGTTTACCCCTGCTGGCTATTCAAACTGCACCAACACGAAGGGGCACGCAACGAACGTCAAACTGCCATCAGGTTTACTACTTTCATCATACTTCAGGAGACTGCTTCAGCTGTATGGTATTCTTTTTTTACCATCTAGTTTCGTGGCACTGAAACCACGTCATCAGTTTCCCAGTGTACTAACAAGAGCAAATCGTACATGTAACCGTGTTTTCATGAATTTAGAATCAGACTGTACGCAAAGAACTGTAGAGAAAAATATACTCAAAATTCACATTTTAAGCCCGGTAGTGTGTAGGGTTGTAGCCTTTCCCCAATATTGTTCAATTTGTACATTGAGCAAGCTATAAAGGAAAGCAAGGAGAAATTTGGAGAAGGAATTAAAGTTCAGGGTGAAGAATTGAAAACATTGCGTTTTGCCGACGACATAGTAATACTGTCAGATACAGCAAATGACCTGCAAGAGCAATTGAACGGAATGGACAGTGTGCTGAAAGGTGCATATAAGATGAACATTAACAAGAGTAAAACTAGGGTAATGGAGTGCAGTGTAAGAAAATCAGGTGATGCTGAAGGAATTAGATTAGGTAACGAAACAATAAAGGAGGTAGATGAGTTTTGTTACTTGGGCAGTAAAATAACAAATGATGGTCGCAGTACAGAGGATATAAAATGCAGAATGGCAATGGGTAGAAAGGCGTTTTTGAAAAAGAGAAATTTGTTAACATCGAATATTGATTTAAGCCCAAGGAAGTCCTTTCTGAAGGCATTTGTATGGAGTGTTGCCTTGTATGGGAGTGAAACATGGACGATAAGCAGTGTGGACAGAAAGAGGATAGAGGCTTTTGAAATGTGGTGCTACAGAAGAATGCTGAAGATTAGGTGGGTGGATCGCGTAACTAATGAGGAGGTACTGAACCGAATTGGGAAGAAAAGAAATTTCTGGCATACCTTGACTAAAAGAAGGGATAGATTGGTAGGACACATTCTTAGACATCAAGGAATTGTGAATTTAGCATTGGAGGGAAGTGTGTGGGGTAAAAATCGCAGAGGGAGACCAAGAGACGAACATAGTAAGCAGATACAAGTGGATGTGGGTTGCCGTTCTTATGAGGAGATGAAAAGGCTTGCTCAGGATAGAGTAGGGTGGAGAGCTGCATCAAACCAGTCTCCGGACTGAAGACCATAACAACACAGTGTGTAGACGACGTATGAGTTAATTGTGTTTGTGTAAAGAGTAACCATGATTTTATGGCTGCAGTAAAATAATAATAAGAAGAAAAATAAATAAAATACATACAGCTGAAGTAACAACTTTTCAAGTTTACAGCTGATGGGTGCCCGAAATGAGGAGGAGATTTTCCTTTTCTCTCTCTCTCTCTCTCTCTCTCTCTCCTCTTTTTTGCTACTTATGTATGTATGTATATGCAATTCAGAGTAAATAATAAGAGAGGCAGTCCAATAAACAGCGAACACCTCCGCAGCAGTATCGTGTAGTTCCATTCAAAAGTAATCACCGCACGTGACATTCGTCCCGCTTGGAGACGAGACGGTCATTTCCTGTTTGGCAGAACTCGATGGGCCGCTGAAAGACCCACAACCTCACCCCTCTCGTACGTCTTTGTCAGACTGAAACCGACGTCCACGTGACAAAATGTGCTGTGTACTGACTGTCTGCGAATATGTTTTCTCACTTGACGTAAATACGCTCCGGCTGTAGCAACGTACTTGACCTCGTAGCAACAAATAAATCAGAACCCATGAAGAGCATCAAAACGGATGCAGGAATTAATTAATCAACACAGAGTTGTCGCAGCGAATGGATATCAAAAGACTCCAATCTACCAAAAATAAACGAAAAAATATCTTTTCAAAAAGGAAACTTCGCTTGATACCTTCCTGAAATATAGTCTCCATTCCTTCCAAATTAGAAATGTCATTGTAGACGAAATATAGCTTGAATTCCAATAAATAATATAAACGATTGACAGAGTTATGCCATATAAATTGTTATTATTATTATTATTTTAATGTTCCGGCGCTTGACTTAACGTCACTCGCCTTCTTGATTCCCAATACAATGTTGTTAAGTCTAAATTACAATTGTACAATTCTGAATACCATTTTAAATGGTCACTGTTCATTATGGTAGCACTCTTGTGACACAGAACACATTCTGGAGACGGCAGGCTGGAGATCTTGTGCAGGTGGGCGGCCAAACAGTCATGTCAGTAGTCAGGCGGAATGTTGCTACTGCCTCTTTTCTTTGTCTATCTGGTATCAGTTGATTACCCAATAGGGTTTCCCAGATCTTCCCCTCACAAGAGATTTTATTTATTTTTCTCAATTCTTCTTTAAAAATATTGTCAATATTGTGTTTTACTGTAAAATATGACGGGGTAGTTCTTCCAGTTTGTATAATATTTATGCCTTTTTTGGCTAGGAAGTCACCTTTTTCATTACCATCTACACCACAGTGAGATGGTATCCACTGAATTGCAATTTTCTTGTTGTGTTGCTGTAGGACCTTAATTATTTCTTGGATATCTTTCACTTTCGCAATTTTTCGATCTCTTAGATTAACAATTGCTGATATTGCTGCTTTAGAGTCACAAAATATGACTGCTTTATCGAATGTGTGCAAATAGTTATTTAGCTGATTTATTGCAGTTCTGATGGCTTCAACTTCACCTTCAAAATTAGAGTGGTGTGATCCTAAAGTTTTGGGAAAACAGAAAATTTTTCTGTATATTCCTACACTAACATTTCCTTCTTTTTCCATCAATGACCCATCTGTGTAGATGTGTAGCCACTGATAATCAGGGTATCTCTGACTGATTGTTTCTAATGCTGTAGTTTTCATTATGGATCTTTCACTTTTTTATTATTATCATTTATATCTAGTTGATACTGTAATTGAGGAAGAAGAATTGAAGAGAGTGGGAAAATAAATTTTTCAGCAGTGACTTCTGATAAGTGATACTGTAGTCTTAAATTTTCTATCTGTGTTTTTAACTTTGTTATTGTTACATGACTCCTTATGTTTTATCCATTGATCATGATTGAGTAGACGAATATAAATTAACAAATGACGAACCTGATCGCCCTTGGTACAGAAAACAGAACAGAGTTGAGTTTTAAACGCGGCTTTCCGAAATTTCTTCACCAAAGAAGAAAAAGTAATTATACTAGATACCGAATTAAGAATAGTTGCGAACATGAGTAACATATCAGTAGAGATCCTTGCAGTAGTGAAGTAACTTATATATATATATAGTAAAATGTAAACGTTTGCGCAAAACGATTAATCTCTGACAGTTCTTGACAGATAGCTTCGAAATTTATATACACGGTGCCCCACTCAACATTTTCACCCCAGATATCTCTGGAACTACGAGAGATATTGAAAAACGACTTTCACAGTTATGATCGTACGGCAGGGGCTTATGAAGGTGGATACAATCAGACTAAAACGTGAAGAAGTATTATTTTCAACGCAAACTTATGTTTTTTTTTTAATGGATACCTCATATTATTGTTTAAGCAATCGATAGGATGAAGAATCACAAAAAGAATGGCGTCGGTTGCATATCGATGCGTAAATTACATCCGTGAGTCTCGCTTGAGCCTCGTGACACCCGCTAGCAGCGCGCCTCATGTGTTTCAAACGTCAACTTCGCTACGCAGTTTCTCCGGATGTAATTTACGCATTGATATGCAACCGACGCCATTCTTTTTGTGATTCTTCATCCTATGTGATATTTGCATAACCGCAATAAAAAGTATTGTGTAGGATTTAGCCATATTTTAAAAGTAAACATGTTATACTCAATTTATCCCAGTTATCTGGAAAATTTACACCGTCTCTTACGGTAAAAAATGCGCGACCCCCTCTGCCCCATGTGAGATTTGGTGAGTTTCGAGTGAACTCCCCCCCCCCCTCAATGGCTTAATGGACGCCTCCTGACAATGCTGCAATTATCAAAATTTGAAAGCGTTCGGTCAAGAACTTTCGTAGATGAAATTTTTTGAACATAACACATCAGGAGTCTAGGTTTCACAAAGTTGTAAGAGGAAATATAGAAGGGGAAGAAATTGACGTATAGGTGGGGGATGGAGAAAAACAGGGAGAATGGGATGAAAAAAAGGAAATTAGAGTTTAACTTCTTATAGACATTGTGGTCATTATAGACAAAGCACACGTTAGAATAGTTATTGTCAGGGATGCGAATGGAAATCAGCCGTGCCTTTAGAAAGGAGCCATTCTGGCATAAGCATGATGTTAGGATGAAGAGAGAGCAGGTGGATATTCACAGAAGAGCGGGAAGGAGGATACGATGCATGAAGAGAGGGGAAGAGATGTACAGAGAGAGGACGGAGGAGGATGTGAACAAAGAGAGGACAACGAGCAGATGGACAGAGAGGGGGGGGGAGATAACTAAAGCAGGGATTGTACGACATATATCCAGCTCCCATTCTAAAGCACTGCGAAATTGCACATATTAGAAATGTGTGCTTTGTCTTGTCTTTTTCTTCCATATATCTGTAACAAGCCAGAACAACGAGTGGTCGGGTACACCTATTCGCCTAATAAATATAAAGAATTCTGAGCCACATTGTATACCGATTATGTTCCTATCCGAGTATGCTGATGCCATACCTCCATCCTTAACATTCAAATACAACCGCTGACTCAACGAAAGATTGGTATCCGAGGACAGAAGGTTTCACAGGTCACACCAATATTTAAGATGGATGCCGACTAACACATGTATATATAAACTATTTTGGGCGGAATTAGGAGCGGTCTTCTTAGAATTTGTACTGATGATGCTGTCATTTGTCGTCAAATAAAGTCGTCAGAAGAGCAACACTAACTGTAGAAAATGCTTTAAATGTCTATATGGTGCGAACGTTTGCAGTTAACTCTAAATAATGAAACGTGTCAGATCACCCACATAACTACAAAAGGCTGTAAATTGAACCAAATAACTTTCTGTTACAGTCACGACCAGTTGGAAACAACACATAGAAAATGCTGTGGCAAAAAGGAAACAATTATTGAGCTTTTATTAGAGCACTCAAAAAATGCAACAGAAGTGCTAAAGAGGCATGAATGTGTTAATAAGCCTGTCCGTCCACTTCTGGAGTACTGCTGTGCATAGCGGGAAGTACGCTGCAGGAATTTTGCGTCATCCATGTCCACCCATAACATGCAAAGTGTTATTTAATGTAACGATCCGTTTTCTATTCGTGCCTACAATACGTCTTTCAAAATAGAGCTTCAGTATTGACGTGTGATTGCCTACATGATTCACCTCGTAACCACGAGTAATAACTTTAGCCCTATGGTCGCCTATCACGCTACAAAAGATCGTAACAGAACTAATGTACAGTATTATCGTAATAAAATGCACGCATGTGACTATCAATATTACAGAAAATTCCTTATAAGGTTCTAAATGACGTTGAATACCGTTCACGATGAATATATACTCTAGATTCGAGCACAGGTCCAGCGTAGTTTAAATATATTGCCACTACAATGTATAAGCGGGTGCTGACGTAAGTAAAATTTCGAGCTACCTAGTATACGTTGCCCGTATATAACCTTTAGAAAATAATAAAATGAAAATCACAGATTCCAATTATACACAGAAGTTTCTAAAATGAAATTGTATTCAAAATCATTTAAAAATTCACTTTATATTGACTAGATACAACTCAAACAAGAATCAATAAGTTCTTTTTTAGTGGGAAACGTTTTTTCCCTGCTATTACTTTTCAAAATATTTTCTTCATAACCTCCACAGACAAATGTTTTCAAAGACTCCGACCTTTAAGCCTGAAAGCTCGCTACTTGATATCAACTCCATTTACGTCCCACAGTAAAGTCGCCGAAATAGAGTATACGCAGAGCACGACGTTTTTCTACGATACGATTCAACGCAGAATTTAAATGGAAGCCACGCTACCATCACAACAGTTGAAGGTGTCATTGTCCGACAGGTTCATTTCCATCGGTCACTGATGATGGAGCAACAATAGTTTGACTTGCTGCCCACATTTTTTTTCTTTTTGTAATTATAAGTCTAGTTTACCACATGAACATGTAATATCCCCTGGTGAAATATCAATACAGACGCCTTAATATAATGTTAAATACGAGTGCTAAGAGTAGTAATGTCAGATGATAAAGAAACATAGTAGAACTTACAACATTTTGGTAAACGCCTTCTTAGCGCTTCCTTTAATAATACAAATAGCATTGTGTATGTTTAGTCTTGTGTGGTGTAAGCCATTATATTGAGAGGACGAAAGAAAGAAATTTCTAGAATCGTCGCTGGATTTTTTTACGATAATTACCATTTTCGGCTCTGCAGAGTTCATCCATACCTCAGATTGTTTCTCAAATAGAAGTATTGATAATGATATCGTATTCCTCACAGTAGAGCAGTACCCTAACTGAAGATTTCAGCATTTTTCAGAAATTCCGCTCCAGCAGCCGAATCTCCAACAGAGTGGCTAAACTGCAGGCGCCAGCCGCCATTTCACGACCGATTAAAACTAATCATTCTTTAATAGTTTAGGACGGGAGTTTCAAGAGAATAGAACATTAACCATTTAATTTTCAGCGTGTACTACGAACTTGGATGAAGTTCGAATTAATTTTGGAAACACTGATTTACTTAAGTAGGTAAACGGACCAAACTGAAAGTGGCTGACCTCTGAGTTTTTGTGTGGATTTTAAAATTATGTAAAAAAATATTGTGCCGTCCAATTTATCCTTGGTATAAAACTGTCGAACAACAGATAATATATTACGTTTAATATAGTTTTCAGACTGGGAGTAGCCGGTGTTAAGTGTAGTGAACTTTATTATTTCATTTGTTAGTGCAAAGTTAGTCAACATTTTATCACGAGATATTTCACGATAATGAACAGTATTCAGTTTTATTGAGAACAGATTCTGCACTTGTGTGGGCAATATCACAGTTTAAAGTGTACCAGGACAGTTAATGAAATATTTAACCCCACCCAACAAAAGTTAAAAAACAACAAGCTATAATTCATATTTGCATTACAGTAGCATCTTCATTATCATTGAGTGATATACGAGGTATGCCCACAAAGAAAGTTCCGTTTGGTTATATATATATATATATAATGTACAGATACAGAAAAAATATTTATGGTCAAAAATCTACAACTGTCAAACTACATTTCTACATAGCTTCCGAAATAGCGTGGCACAGGTTTTTGTATGCCATATTCATAGAAGGTTGCCGCCTGTGTATTCAACTGTGTGGTGACATGTTCTTTCAGCACGTCATCATCGTCGAAGAGTTCACCATCAAGAACAAATTTTAGGTATAAGAAAAGATGAAAGTCGCTAGGAGCGAGATACGGGCTGTACGGAGGATGATCAAACGCGTCCCGGTGAAATTGCCATAGGAGTTGTTACAAGCTTCCTAGGGTTTTATTTGCGGACGGAGAAGTTAGTACTGCTTCCTCCCACAAGTCCCCTAAAACCTCTGCATCCTTGCGGATGCTGTTGCGTAGCAGTGTGCGTTTGTACCGCCCTACAGTACGCACGAGGTGCCGTAGTTGCTGTCCATGTCGTTATGGAAAGCATAGAGTTCTGACTAACCTGTTGTCTTCTATAGTTGTGTCCCCAGCGCAGAAGACAGCACACAGGTCGTTGGTTCTTCTACAGCATACAAGTGAGGCTAAAATAAGTTCTGTATGATGGAAGCATAATAAGTGACTCGCGAGATTTTTTGTCAGGGATGCCATTTATTAAGTAAATAATAAAAAAACGAGCAACTATTGTTAATATGTTACGGCCTATGCTACCCATAGTTCATGTTGAGACCTCGACTGTCATCACATTTACGCAAATCTTTTCTCATGACCGGCGCGGTCCGGCGCGTATAGTGGTCAGCTCGAGACTGAAACTGCGGCGCGTTGCGAGAGGGCACCTGACGCTCTATTTCGCGCCAAAACAGGGCCGTCGCGCGCCTTCTGCAAAATCGCTCTTCTCTTGTTACAATAAGAGAAGGCACCTTAAACTTTTTTAATTGTCAAAACCTAGCCTGTCCTTGAGAGATATTTATTATAAATTCTCATCTCTGAATAATTAATATTTAGAATATAATAAACAAAACTAATTTTTAAAAGAAATCACGTGACGTGAAATGCAGCAGCCAATGCGAGGAGAGCACCAGTAACATAGGCGGGCTTTCCCACGGGAACCAGCACCTACTGCGCCATATGCTACTGCTCCCCACCCCACATTTCAACATATGCTGCACTGCTGTCTTTCTTCCGCGTTTAAGGCACGTACAATGTTAGCAAAGAAACGGCCAGCGGCCAGAAATATGAAGTGGCCACAGGTCAGGAATATCACATTGTTTGGTCACATTCCCCGTGTGAGGTCGGGAATTATTGTTGAAAAAAACACCTCGGCACTTTTTATGTGTTGCGCGGCAGTAACTATGTGGATTGCTTTCTTGACCTCGTGGTAAGAAATCAATCACCAAAATGCCTCTTCTGTCACAAAAACGGTGCACATGACTTTTCTTAGGCTTAACCTTCGTTGGGGGCTCCTCCATTCCATTGATTGCCGTTTTGTTTCAGGGGTGTCGTACGATACCCAAGTTTCATCCCCCGTAACTACCCGAGAATTAAAATCATCATCTTCTTCATTGTAGCGTATCAAAAACTGCAGTGCGATGCCCATTCGATGCTTCTTGTGTTGTTCACTAAGAATTTTGGGTGCCCAACGTGAACTAAGTTTTCGAAATATATGTTTTTCAGTAACAATTTCATGAATTAGTGATCGAGAGATTCGCGGAAATTCCATTGTAAGGACACTAAGTGTAAGAATACGGCTGTGCTTAATCTTCTCTTCTGTATGAATCAGTTCACGAGCAACCACAGACGGGCGTCCACTTCGTTCTTCGTTCTGTACTTGATCACGCCCTTCATTAAAAAGTCTGACCGATCTACAAACCATTGAATCACTAATAACATTTTGCCGTATGCCACGCAGATTTGCCGATGACTTTCCTTTGGTTTAACTTTCTTTGCATTTAGTAAACGAATCACATATCTGATTTCACACGCGCCGGTATTTTCAATTACGGCTGGTATTATAAAGAAGCTCTACAAAGCACACGTCGGCAGCAGCGATCTGAAAATGACGTCCGTGGGTTCTCCTTGAGTCAGAGTAACTGCCGCGCATGCTGGGAACTGCGATCGTAGCGCTGTCGTCGATTGAAACAGAAACGGAACTTACTTTGTAAAATATGAAATAAATCACAATTTGCGATGTTATGGCTTCACTGTATTAGGTTTAGAGGGAATACCATACTGTGGCGAATGAAAATTTCTGCCCGGCCGGGATCCGAACCCGGGATCTCCTGCTTACTAGGCAACCGCGTTGACCACTCCGCCACCGAGGACACAGTGACCAGCCCGACTGCAGAGGACTCTTCCCTGCACGTCTCCCGCCACACACAAATCTCCATTCGCCACGCTGTCTCCTTCCTATACCACAGCCTATTTATTCTCTAATGCTCGCAACAGGAGATCCCGGGTTCGAATCCCGGCCGGGCACAAATATTCATTCGCCACAGTTTGGTATTCCATCTAAACCTATTACAGTGAAGCCATAACATCGCAAATTGCGATTTATTTCATTCATTTGAACGCTGTAATTCGTCAAATATATATATATATATATATATATATATATATATATATATATATATATATATATATATGATGAAACGTGTCCATAAAAAATTATTCTTATAAGAAAATGTCTAATATTGTGCCTCCTGTTTTGTATCGAGTAACTTGCTTGCAAGAAAATGTATAATATCGCTTCTACTGTATGTATCGATATGTGTAAAGTTTCATCTCTGGCAAAGATCATGTATTGCATAGCATTGTAGCTCGCACTGAGAGAGAGAGTAGCACTAGTGGTTCAGCTCGCTTAGAGAGCGGTTGGGTTGTGTGTATGGCTCCGATGTAGAGCAGAGGCTGCTTTGCCAGCAAGTCAGAAGTTGTATTATGTAGGTAATGTAATGCTGTTTATCAATAATAAGTAACTTAACCCTGTTTCATATTTCATTTACGTAGTTAGAAAATTAACCTACTTCCTTCATTTGATAATTACTTGATTTAGTGGAGTGTTGATTTGAATAACATTATTGAACATATTTCATTATTGGTGCGATAGTAAGATAATAGTTGATTTGGATTTCAATAATAACTGATCGACATAAATTCTCACAGTCAAGCATTAAGAAAGTGATTTGTGGTTTTTCTTATATCTTTCTCGCAGTCAAAATTTTTGAGTATAGTCAGTGTCTGTTTCAAAAGGTTACATGTCACAGTTGTTTTGTTAAAATATCCGTTGCGCACATAATCAGTTTAATGCACTGTTTCTTATACATCAATATCAGGGCCATAATTAAACCAAATAGCTGTGTTAATGAACAATTTATTGTCTGATTTAACGAAAGGTTCAACATTCCAAAACACGCGTACAGTTTTTATCTGGCGCCCTTTCTGCCAGGATAGTTCACAAACAGGATCGTGACGTAGTTAGATACGTAGTCTTATTTCAGTTAGTTTGTCTTTTCCACTAACCAACTTACCTTTTGGCTCTTAATTTAATTTTTGTAGCACCATCCTCTGTTGTAGCAACAGTAGCATAGTAATTGTTTCTGTAGTCTGTTACTTACCATTCTTGAGATTGTGTAGTATTGTTTATAGTAGATGAATTGAATATACAAATAATTGCATTACTACTGAACAAGTCTCTCTTTTATATTGTCTGATGTTTGTTGTGATGAAAGTTCTAGTACCGCGGAACTCGTGTGATAATTAACGGTTTGCGTAATCTCAATTGTGACTGTATGTTGCACTTGCCCGATTCAGCCTATTCTCTCATAATTACTGTGTGTAATTTTCAAAAAAATATGCAGTAGGTGAAAATAAATATTATTGGTCACTTTACTGCAAAATTCTGTTAACAATGTCGAAGAATAGGAGAGTCCGCGCTGATGCTAAATCTGCTTCCGAAAATGAGACCTTGAATGATGCAAGGAGAGAAGCTGAATTTTTACAAGAGTCTTCTCACTGCACTGATACAAATACGACAGTAAATACCGTGTCCGAAAACGCGGAACAGATTAGTTCAGGAACAGACAATATGGATAATGACAAAGTACAGGATTGGACAATACAGAATTCCGATTCTTGTAACGTGGTTGCGGAAAATAATGCATCGGTTCCGCCTAGCTCTGCTACAAAAAATACATGTGCGACAGCTATGGAAAACGTATTACCAAATGACTTCATGCAGATGTTACTCTCACAGCTCTCTAAGTTAAATGAGAATAGTCAATTACAATCTCAGGAATCTAAGAAATTAGGTGAAAAACTTGAGAAACAATCTCAGAAATTAAATGAAAAACTTGAGAATAGTCAATTACAATCTCAGAAATTAAAAGAAAAACTTGACAATAATCAATTACAATCTCAGAAATTAAATGAAAAACTTGAGAAAATAGAACAGACGTGCGATTCGAGGTTTGCGAGTATTCAAAGTAGTTTTAATAGAATAAATGAGGACAACAATCGGTTCAGGGAACAACTGCTCAATACTTTCAAATGTGAATCTCAGCAAATAAGACAAGATATTCGCGACGAGATTAATCCGGTTATGGAAAGCCTTGCGTCACGAGTCGAAAATATAGAAACCACTGAACTCGCTCAATTGAAGCAGCAGAGTAATCTAATTGATGAAAAGCTGCAGAACTTCCAGTCAGTCACGACTGAACAGATCAATAAAATTAATAAACAGTTTGAGGATATTACTGCTAAAATTACCCAAATCAGTGATAACAGTGACAAAAGTTCTGATGTAACGCATCCTACCCCGTTTAATGAAACTAATGAATATCTCGCCCTTGACCGTTTCAAACAAGGTCAAATGACCATTAATCAGCAATACAAGGCTGAGGTCAGAAAATTAGATGATCGCGTGGCGCGAATAGAGAGGAAATTTGACCACACTTATGGAAACCCATACGAAGACGTAGAAGAAAATTTGAACGAAAATGACAATGATGATTCGACTCAAGTAGGTCGCTTGGTACGTGAACGAAGTGTACCTTGTAGTAACAACAATGAAGACGCAGTGCGTAGTTTACGCCCACTTACGCCGCACGGGCGAAAGGAAGCGTTTGACTACAAGCATTTCCTGACTGTACGTAAATTCAAGACATTTAAAAACTCTCCGAATGACTTGCACCCTAAAGAGTGGTTGCAGCAATTCGATTATTGTCTTCCCCCGAATTGGCCACTTGAGCACAGATTAGAATTTATATGTGGTTATCTGGAAGGCGAGCCAGCCACCAGAATGAGAGCTATTGCACAAGAGTGCTATAGCGAGAATCAGTTCCGACGCTCATTGCTATCCGCATACTGGTCGGAAGCGGCACAAGACCGCGTTAAAAACAGTATTGCGACATTCAAAACTTTTGAGCGATCAAATTTCTCGAGCCCTGTGGAATATTTCCAAAACTTAGTATACAAAAATCAATTTTTATCGGCACCTTACTGCCCTGCGGAATTAATCAGAATTTGTTTGAACAAATTGCCTCTACACTTGCGTCAAATTGCCATTGCGGCACGATGCAAGAATGATATTGAAGCCTTTAGAAATCTCTTACAAGACTTAGAGGAAGAAGACGAGGAAAATTCCTCGCGCAGTCGATATTTTGAAACAAACAGATATGATCGCCGGTCGCAACAAAGCCCGCCGCGTACTAAACGTTATTCAGAGCACGACGATAAACCAAAAAATAATTCTTTCACTAATGAATCTTACAAACAAAGTCGCGACAATGAGAACGGTGATTTTCATGATCGTGAAATTAACCGTGGAAGTTTTCGTGGCCGCAACCGAGGTGGTGGTTTTGGTCGCGGAGGACGCTACAATAATTACTATCATAACAGCAATACTTCGAATGATACTAATTGGCGTGATAGACGCAATACTGATAGTGATCGCGAGACTGAAAATCACAACAATAACGCTGAGAAGCGTAGTCGGGAGGGCACACGCGAAAATTCTCGTGATCGCCTTCCACGATACGAAAACACAAATCAGGGCCAAAGCAGATCGCGTACCCCAGAAAGACAAGAGCAAAACATTGAAATCAGATCTGCCAATCCACGCTATAATTCGTCAAAAAAGGGGCCGCGTCAGGTATGACTAGCGGACTCGACGGCAAATAATTCGGCCGTACAGAATTTGTGTGATCCTAACTATACGCTGAAACTTGTTCATTGTGAACTACCTCACAGAGAGGAAGATTACGATGAACAACCTCCCGAACAAAACAGAATAGTAGTTTGTGCGGAAGTGCACAATACTGATGCTGGTAGCACCTCAGTAAGTGATAAGGCAAAACCGACACAACTTGTGTCAAAACCTAAAGCCGTTACTCCTGAAAGTAATGACAGTAACAAAAATTGTACTATCAAATTTAACGAAACAAATGAAAAGGTATCGAACAAACGTTATACTGCCCAACGGTTAAACGAGATAATTGTCGATCAGCAATATAATGACGACAATTCAGATTGGGAGACAGAAGCTTCGTCTTCAGACTCTGAGGAAGACACTATATACGAAATAAAATTCTTACAGTATCAACCAACAATTGCATATGACAGACCGGTCATGTACTTTGAAAGGCAGGACACAGTACTGCCACACAATAATGCAACTAACAGTGACCCTGGAACAGCAAAAAATGATTTCGAACAATTAGATTTGCAGCACACCTCTGTTGCTGATTGGATAGACAGTTACATGTCTTCTAATGACGATGATAGCGAATGCGAAGTTGATGAACAACCAAGATTTGAAAAGCATTTATCTTGTGAAAGCCTCATTAATCTTGGTAACACTTGTCTCAACAAAGAAATTTCTTATGAACCTTCTACCGAACAAGACGTAAAATTTGTACAGTTAGATGACATAAAAGAGGCACTATTAGAAGAGAAGGTAGAATGTCTCGATATTCCAATTCACCCTATTGTATCTGTGAAAATTGGCAAAATCAATCTTTCTGCTGTCTTAGATTCTGGTAGCCCAGTATCAGTAATCAGTGAAGTGACTTTCAAGAAATATCAGAATTTGCTTAACGGTCCTACTCTGCCTTTGCATTGCACTAAAATTCGTGGCGTTATTTCTAGCAAACCTGTCGAAATTCGACAGCAAACATACGTAGAATTTTTATGTCAAGGTCATACCTTTTCTGCCAACCTATTGATTGTCCCCCGCTTAACTACACAGATAATATTAGGTGTGGACTTCCTATACAAGTACAAGTTTACTTTAGATTTCAATACGGCTAGTGCCATTGCTTTTGTTCAGGAAAATGCCATTCAAATTAAATTCGAAGACTGGATTACCAGATATGAAGAAGGTGCCAGTTGTTTAAAATTTTTATCTATTTCTAATGCGACGCAGGATGTCAAACCTGATGATGATATAACAGATAAACATTTCGAGACTGAGCGAATTGACTTGATTTCTGACATCATTAAGAAAAAATTAGTAGAAGTTGAAGGTGCCTCAGAACGTGATAAGGAAGAATTGTTCCTTATCTTGCGGCGTTATTCCCGTGTATTCGCTAACAGTCCTGGTACCATAAAAAATTTTCTCTATGAATTTAAGATCAAAGAACATAATAAATTTTTTGTACCTCCATATCCCATTCCGATAGTATACAGGGAAAGAGTTAAGGCTGAAATTCAGTCCATGCTCAGTCAAGGTATAATTGAACCTGCAGTTAGCTCGTATAACAGTCCCCTACATATTGTTGAAAAAAGAGATAAGTCAATTCGATTAGTGCTCGATTCCAGACAAATTAACACTATCATTTTACCTGAAACCGACCGACCCCAAACCCTTGAAGAATTGTTACAAAAATTCTATGGTGTCAAAGTTTTATCCTCATTAGATCTTAGGTCTAGTTTTTGGCAAGTGAAACTGCACCCCAACTGTAGGAAGTATACCGCGTTTCTCTGCTTCGGAAATTGTTATCAGTTCCGTAAATTGCCTTTCGGACTGAACATCTCCTCATCTGCTTTCATCCGTGCGATGAATGCCACACTCCCTGAGCACTTAAAACAACAAATCACAATTTACGTTGATGATATTTTAATTGCAGAATCTTCCTGGGAAAAACATAACAGTACGTTGGCATCTTTACTTGAAGTGTTTGCTCAATCCGGGATTACTGTCAACTTAGAGAAGTCACAGTTTGGTCGTTCTCAGATTAAATTTTTAGGGCACATTATTTCTAAAGATGGGATCCAGCCCGACCCCGAAAAGTTAGAGGCGATAATGAAAATGCCTGTTCCCACTACTAAACGCCAATTAAGAGCTTTCTTGGGTTTAATTAATTTCTATCGCCGTTTTATAAATTTGAAAGACCTAACTACTCCCAGATTATATGAATTAACTGGAAAGAATACTGTTTGGTTCTGGGATGAAGCTGCCCAAAGAGAATTTCTTTGCTTAAAAGATGCACTCCTTCACGCACCTATTCTGCACCATCCAGATTTGTCTAAGATCTTTTGCATCTCTACCGATAGTTCAAAATTCGGACTTGGCGTTCACGTGTTTCAAGAGGATGAAGAAAATGGCTTTGCCACACAGAGAACTATTGCATTTGCTAGTCGCATATTATCCAAGTCAGAGCGGAACTATTCCGTCACTGAGCTTGAAGCTTTGGCAGTAGTTTGGGCATTCGAAAAATTCCGTTATTTCTTGTTTGGCAGACACACTAAAGTTTACACGGATCACCGTGCACTTCAATTCCTCATGTCGGCAAAACTTAACCATGATAGACTTAGACGATGGGCTTTGTTCCTTCAAGAATTCGATTTCTCTGTAATTTACATTCCTGGTAAACAAAACATCGTTGCAGACTCGCTATCTCGTTCGCCTGTTGGGCTCATCAAGGCGACGGAAGAGGCATACTTAGAAAATAACTTTACTATCCTCTATATGCAGCAAGTTGCTTTCGAAAATTACATATCTGCCACATTTTCTGACATTGCTAAAGAACAAGATAAAGATCCAATCTGGCGAGATATTAAAATAAAATGGCATGATAAATATAATGTTTCCATCAGACAATTTTACATTATCCATAATAACATTCTCTTCAAACGTAAAGCCCCTGACAGTCAATTTTGGTTAGTGTGTGTTCCGGAGGAGTCCGTGAACAAATTGATTTGGTATATTCATCTCAGTTACGGACACTATGGTGCCAAGAAGTGCTTCGCGAAATTACGCGACTCTTGTTACTTCATCAACATGGAGAAACGTATACGCAATGTGTTATCTCGATGCAAATTGTGTCAGAAAGCAAAGCCGCCGACCATATCGCATTCTGCTCCACTTTTTCCGATTATACCTTCAAAATTAAAGCAGTTAGCAGCCGTTGATCTGTTTGGACCTCTTCCGAGAACTAACAATGGTTTCTCTTTTGTTTTCGTTGCTATTGAGCTCACATCAAAATTTGTATCTTTTACTCCGCTCCGCCGTGCCACGGCGAAGACAGTAACTAACGCCTTTGTCAAAAACTTCCTAAAAGATGTTGGCCATATAGATAAAGTCATCTCCGATAATGGACCTCAATTCCGTTCTCATGATTGGGCACGGATGTTGCGGCGCAGAAACATCAAACCTGTGTTCATATCACTTTATCATGCTGCCTCTAACCCTTGTGAACGAGTGATGAAAGAACTTGGAAAACTTTGTAGGCTATATTGCTACCGACGACATAACACATGGGATAGATATCTTCTTTCATTTCAAAATATTATAAATGAACTTCCTAATGATTCTACAGGTCTTTCACCAATTCTGGTTCTGAAAAACAAGCAACCTCCCGACCGTATCAAGGAATTGATACCTTTTCCTAAACACAGAAGACTACGTCATCATGAGATCATTGAATTGGCGCTTAAAAACATTAAGAAAGCCGCTGAAAAAAGGAAACGCTCTCAACGTAATTGTTATGCTAAGCAACTCTATGTAGGACAAAAGGTATTAATTAGATCCCACCACTTATCCCACAAGGGAAGATCTATGATTCACAAATTCTTCTTACTATACAATGGTCCGTATCGAATCAAACGTATCATCCACGACAACGTCGTTGAGGTAGAAACTTTAAAGACGCACAAGTCGAAAGGCATACACCACATTTCCAATATTAAAATTTTCAAGGCATAAATTTGGGGTAGAGAGTCCATTAATCTGTTTTGGACACACCAAGTGGCGATTGGTGCCCCGTTCTCGAGCTGAGTGTCACTATTCTTCCGCTTTTCCTTAGTGCGCTCTATCTACCTCTTTTTCTCACTGTTACTTTTCTCTAACTCTGAATACTTATGCTCTGTGCTACGCTGGGATATTGTCATACGAAACTTTGATTATCTTGCAATTTGCATATAACGGACTCTGTGGCTGTGCAAGACAAATAAAATTAATGGAAATTTTTGATTGTGTAATCTAATCAAGTTGCTATGTTTCAGAAAATATCAGATTTCTCTTCTGTGTTACTAATTGCATAACTTACGAAGTTCTGAGCGAGTGAAGAAGATTTTGAGTTGACATGAGCATTTGGTAAGCCAAGAACATTATGGAGGATGATGAGTAAGGCAATACACAATATGTCATGGTGGTCTTTAAAATGCATTATTGTTTATGGATAAATGATGGTAAGGAAGGTATTGGTAACAGTCAAAGATGTTTGATAAATGTAATTATGTGGACGAGATTATACAATGATTATGAAGCAATTATGAGGAGAATCGCTATGTTGCTAATGATGACGAGATTATATAATGATTATGAAGCAATTATGAGGAGAATCGCTATGTTGCTAATGATGCTATGTTTTGTTCTTTTCTTATGTGCTTATTGGTAACAGTCAAAGATGTTTGATAAATGTAATTATGTGGACGAGATTATACAATGTTTATGAAGCAATTATGAGGAGAATCGCTATGTTGCTAATGATGACGAGATTATATAATGATTATGAAGCAATTATGAGTCGCTAATGATGCTATGTTCTGTTCTTTTCTTATGTGCTTACTCGCACTGCCCTTTTGTGTTTTCTCTTTGTGCTTATGTGCACCATTTTGTATGTTGATGCATTGTGCCTTCAATGGCATGTGTGATTGGTGAGATTCATATCCTTCTGATGATCTGTAATTATTTGTAATTATGTGTAATGAATATTTCTAATTATGCTTGCAGCTATGCGTATTGCTCTTGTAATCAAAGCTTACCGCTATGCTCACTAATTATATACCTAAGCCCTACCACTATGCTAATTAATTTTATAATGAAGCTCAATGACAATGTATGGTTATGCTTATACGTTGCACACAGCCATCTATCTTGCAAACTTGCAGCTATGCCATAAATTGCGCCTAGTTAAGTCTAGAAAGATAATGCACAGAAATATTTTGCTTTTGCTTACTACTATCTTCCAAATTTTATTGATGATCTTGTTGACGAAAATCTGCAGCTATGCCTAACGAATATTACGTCTGTGTTTATGTTATCGGATGATTTACTGTGTTGTACATCTAGTACTGTGCCAAAATTTGCACTAATTGTTTTGTTTGACCCTACTGTTGACTCAGACAGACACAGACATGACCTGATGACTTGAACCTCTTTTGATATTCTCACGAAACTACCCTGATGTGTTATACCTTAAGGCAATGAAATATGTAGCTCAGTTGAGACAAAAGCCTGGCCATGGCAACTTATGTAATTTAAGTGTTATAATTTGTGGTAATGTAATCACCACCATAGGGATATATATTAATTTAAAGAGATATGAACTAATGGTAATTGGAATGTCAATTTAAGTTATATCATGCCAAATTGATGACAAGCACCCTCAATGTATTTCATACGATTATGTGTTTGTAAAGCAATATGTACATAGTATGTAAAGCCTTGTCCTTATATGAAATGACACTAATGTTGTAGATACTCTAAAATAAGAATTAAATTACTCACTAGTATTCAAATGTATCCGTCTTCAAGACACTACTTGTAATGTAAAAATATGGTTTAATACCATGACCCCATTTGTACCACTTGAATTTGTGGGAAAATATTTCTGTAGATATGTTCTAATCAATGACTTTTCTTTCAGTCGAAACTGAAATATCATGACTATGTTACTAATTTGTGTGTAAAATGCTTTATTTCATGTACTTTGGACACGCATGGGAAGTGGCGATTTCGCACACGTGATTCCAGAATGCACACAGAACAATGGACGAGTTACTATACACCACTGATTTTGGGCCTTTTAATGAAGATGTTTGTTGGATGATGTTTGGCCACACAGTACTGTCCATTGCAGCCTTGGCCACCCACCACCAGTTTGCTCTAATTTTGGCTATGCTGATGCAATCTGCTAATAGCTCTGTTGGTTGGAGCACACTTGGTTGTCGAATTGCATGGAGGAATACATCAGAACCTTTTCCCCATGACTTCCACTTCAATGCAACCAGCCAGCCCGCCTACAGTGTGGTGTAATCTTACAGTGTTTTGTGTTCGTGTGCAGACCTAAAATGAATGTTAGGAGCTAATGTGCTATTCGTGTGCATATACTATTCAGTGCCTCCCATTGCAAACGTTGTCCACAGGTTCATTACCAGTGTTTAGGTATATTTCATGGTTCTTTCACAGTCAGTGACCAAAATAAAATTGTGCTCTTGATAGATACATATCCTTAGTCTGAAATGTCATTGTGCCTATTCGATTGACAAACGTTATATTGAAATCCTATTGTGCTGAAGCAGTAACATTATTTTGTACATGATCAGAAGCCTATGTAGTCAAAAATTTTACATGTATGTTCTAGCATCCATGAAAGTATAGCATTTTAAATGCATCACAGAATACAAAACTGACACTTTATCTTATACTAAGTGCACTAAAAATTTACATAGACTACATTGTGCACAAGATACAAATGTTCATTTTATGTTCCCAAAAATACTGATCTCTTGTACAAAATTTAAACCCATGGAACTTACACTACTGTGTGTATTACTTGTAATTACCACATTTTCTTTAAAAAATGATGACATTAGTTAAAATATCTTTTGTAAAACTTTGTATATGTTCATGTTTATTATTGTATATTTTTTTTCCATTTGTGTAATACTTCTAGCTATCTCATTTTCTCCACTATATCATTTGTCAAACTATGTTTTCTGAAATTCTATATACTTATGTTTACCATTATGTATAATTGTCATACATTCCACTTATTGCTGATGTTCTGTAAATTTTGACATTTGCTTATGCCTGTCACACCCTGTACCTCTCCATGCATGACTTTTGATGGTACTGTTCTGTAAAATGGCTTGTATTTATGACTGTCACATTTTTTTAAAATTTTCTATGTACTCCATCTGTTGTTTTGATCTTGTTATATTTTGGATGTCATTAATGGATTTTTGGACTTGAAATCCAGTAATTTTGCTGGCTAGGCAATGCCATTGGCATCACCCACCCTACAAAATTTTAATAGGTAGGAGGGGGGTGATGAAACGTGTCCATAAAAAATTATTCTTATAAGAAAATGTCTAATATTGTGCCTCCTGTTTTGTATCGAGTAACTTGCTTGCAAGAAAATGTATAATATCGCTTCTACTGTATGTATCGATATGTGTAAAGTTTCATCTCTGGCAAAGATCATGTATTGCATAGCATTGTAGCTCGCACTGAGAGAGAGAGTAGCACTAGTGGTTCAGCTCGCTTAGAGAGCGGTTGGGTTGTGTGTATGGCTCCGATGTAGAGCAGAGGCTGCTTTGCCAGCAAGTCAGAAGTTGTATTATGTAGGTAATGTAATGCTGTTTATCAATAATAAGTAACTTAACCCTGTTTCATATTTCATTTACGTAGTTAGAAAATTAACCTACTTCCTTCATTTGATAATTACTTGATTTAGTGGAGTGTTGATTTGAATAACATTATTGAACATATTTCATTATTGGTGCGATAGTAAGATAATAGTTGATTTGGATTTCAATAATAACTGATCGACATAAATTCTCACAGTCAAGCATTAAGAAAGTGATTTGTGGTTTTTCTTATATCTTTCTCGCAGTCAAAATTTTTGAGTATAGTCAGTGTCTGTTTCAAAAGGTTACATGTCACAGTTGTTTTGTTAAAATATCAGTTGCACACATAATCAGTTTAATGCACTGTTTCTTATACATCAATATCAGGGCCATAATTAAACCAAATAGCTGTGTTAATGAACAATTTATTGTCTGATTTAACGAAAGGTTCAACATTCCAAAACACGCGTACAGTTTTTAATATATATAATACAATATTAGCGGCTGATTGGTGCACTTATTCTACACAACGATAGAGTGCTGGAAAGTATTGGTAAGAGGTGAAGGGTGCTGCAACTTATAAGAAAAAGAGCGAAGACACTGGTTGAGGCGTGAGTGTTGGATAACAGCAGCTTTGTAGTGCCATTTTGTGAGAGAAGATTGAGAAGATGATGATATAACTTGATATATAAGTGGAAAGTATAGGAACTTGAAGTGAAGAAGAGACAGCAGACAAGGTGGAGAGATACGATGTGAAAACCCCCCAGTGGGCAGAATAAAAATTTTGATTGTGAGTAAATATGGCACAACACAAACATAACCAATTACCTCGCTTAAAATACAGGTTAACAAACACATAGCTAATCAGTGGTAGGTCCTGATTTTAACCAATGTTTCGACACCACTTTGAGAGTCTTCTTCAGAAACAAATATTTATTTATTTTTATTTTTTAAATTACAAGGAAGAAGTCTTGCCTTCTCGCTAACTTTCCTCTTTATTGAAAAGTTATAATTTAGATATAGTTAACAGGAGAGTGGAACATGTAAGCTTAAATGAGTACAATTTCGTCTTGTTTATTGTGGAAAGTTCAATATTAACTGCATGCCACGAGTTGCAGAGTACTTAGGATTGTGACAATACAGAGATATATTTACAAATGAGCAAGGAGAGCACGTAGAAACGATTGTGAGGCAGCTAGTACAGCACCTGGTGAGCCGATGCGGATGAGCCAGCATCCACGCCGAACAGGTGGGTGTCCGCCAACCGGCAAGGGACAGTCGGGGGGTGTGTCAGCAGGCGACGCTGTGCGCTGGCCAGGGGGCAGTCAGCTGAACTCAACTGACTGTGCAGCCAAGTCTCCGAGAGAAGTGACGGATGTGCAATGAGGAAGCCCTGTGGTTTGGGACGGCACGGCGGAAAGAAATATGTCTTGCCAAGACATTATAACGCATGGACGCCTACCTGGCAGTGGGGTTTACTAACTTTTGAGTCCCACTCAGTGACCTGGTAACACAGTGCCTACCTGAAGGGATGACAGATATGTCTAGCCTACATAGCACTACATAATTAGTTCGCCACATGAGCGTTACACGCGGGCATACGCGCTCACAACAAACGTGAGTGTTAATAAAAGTTCAAAGCCGGCCGCGGTGGCCGAGGAGACTGAGGCGCTTCAGTCACGGTCTGCACGGCCACTACGGTCGGGGGTTCGAATCCCCCCTCGGGCATGGATATTTGTGCCGTCCGTATTTGTAGCTAGTTCATAAGTAGTTTGTAAGTTTAGGGACTGATAACCCCGTAGTTAAGTCCCATAAGCTTAACATTTTTGAAAAGTTCAAATGTTCAAATGTTTGTATAGTCTATGGGACTTAACTACGGGGTCATCAGTCCCTAAACTTACAAACTACTTATGAACTACTTACGAACTAGGACGGCACAAATATCCTTGCCCGAGGGGGGGATTCGAACCCCGACCGTAGTGGCCGTGCAGACCGTGACTGAAGCGCCTCAGTCCCCGCGGCCACCGTGGCCGGCAATAGAAGTTCCTTCAGCACCGTGGCGTGTGCCCTCTCCTGCCTCCTCTTTCTACAGCTGTTCAGGATTTCTTACCTGATGTCGAGATGTTAAGTCCCACTGGATGTCTCCTCTCCTCAGATCGCAGACTCTTCCGGTATGTAGATCTCAATGCGTGTTCTGGAAAATTTGGTGGTACAGGAAAATGCCGCTGCCTACTTGCAATGAAAACGGCTCTTCTAATAACTTTATTGCTATCAGCGTGGCATGAAATACCTTGGAGCCATATGCACAGATAAAAGAAAATATATCCTGGTAATAAGGGAAATATCCTGATGACCACCTTCTCTAATTAACAATTCTGAATATTAGCTGCAGTATGAACACACTCCGTAACAAGCCGACATCACAGGCTATTTGCAGAGCTACAGCTCGCCTGGGTCACAAAACGTGGGCACGATGCCTCCAGATGCAAATAACACTCCCGTAGGGCGACTTACGCCCGCCAGTGGAATATCACAAGCCGCTTACAACGGCCCCTTCGACCCGCGGCAACGAAATACATGTTGGCTGTCCACTCGCCCACCGCCGACCGGGTCCCGAATCCACTCACTTGCTTGCCGCCTGAATTTTAGGAGCTGCCACACGACTGGCTGATTCATAGCAGCCAACAGAAACTCGCTTTCTAGATTTTGATACCTTTAAATAATCTGGACTAAACTGAACCTTCGAGTATTAATAAAACTGTATTAAATTCATCGGACATGATCGCAATGCTGTAAATGTTGGAGCTATATGAAACAATGAGTTATTACTAAATAAATGAAAGGAAACGTTGGCGATTCCCGCCATCTAGACGACTTTTTAAAATCCCCGCGCTGCCTGCGCGACGCAGAAACCTTCCCGCGGTAGCTGACCATCTGTCGTGGCTTGTCCGCACCTGCTCGCTTCTCAGTATGGTACCGTGCTGCTCTCAGTAAAGTAGCCGGACTGCAAAAGGCAGGCCAGGCGAAAAAGTAAATTCATAAATGGGAAACAAAATAAGAAACAATGTGGTGTAACATCACAACTTATGTTTGTGGGCTTAGCGACTCTCTGACGCCAGCCATCGGCCACGAACCTGCAAGTTTACTGGCGTCTGAACTTGGCGTCTGTTTGTTCCGAAAAATCTCTACGTATCAGGAATGCTCAATGACCACACGTCGGTTCATGTGGAGCCGGTTTGGTTCCTTATGTCAGAGGTGATGTTATTGGCGTTTTGGTGGGACTTTTCAGTCAATCAAAGAATGTACATGATTGGCGTTTATTTTGCAACTACAAAACATACTGGCTGTTTGCTATTTTCCATCACGCACTCCATGTGAATGATGCTGAGAACGTGAAAAATGTTCGAAGCGAACGATTACTCTGGGTACTGTCATGAAAGGTGGTAGACGTGATTCTTATCGTGGACGATGAGGGAACCCGAGTGGAACTTACGCCACTCTGAAGGTGGCGACTTGTACGCTTGTTCGTGACAAGTAGCACGACTTCATACTACGGTGCCTATCGCTTCTCCACATCAGCATCAGAAATGTGACGTACTGGCAGCTATGATCAGCATCTAAATAACTTCATTTTGTCAGTTTAATTGATAACACTGCTGGATCAGTGCCACTGTTTTTTGAGATTCACAATCATACTTGGTAAAGGTGCTTAGATCGGCAGTGTCACAATCGTGCATATCATTTTCGACTGAGTTTCAGCACTGAATCGAAAAGGGAACAGGCTACACATAATTTATCTTTCCATCCCATCCCCCGTCATCTTTGCCATACTATAATACTGTAAGCATCAATCACTTATTGAACCGATATTGTCAACATTTTGCAGTATTTGCTTTGTTTTCCGATATATCTGTAACAAGCCAGAACAACAAGTGGCCGGGTACATCTAGTTGTCCGGTAAATATAAGGAATTCTGATCCAGATTGTATTCCCATTATTTTCCTATCGGAGTATGATGATGCGATACCTCCATCCTTCACATTCATATGCAACGACTGGCTCACCGAAGGATCGGTATCCGAAGGCGGAAATTTACACAGGTTACACTAATATTCAAGAAAGTCAATACGAGTAATCCTCTAAATTAACAGGCCTACATCACGTAGTAACTGATGACTAAAACATAAGTGATATCTATATAAATTATTCTGGACGAAAATATGAGCAAGTCTTCTTACAAATTTTGCAGATGATGCTGTTATTTGTCGTCTACTAAAGTCGTCAGAACTCTGTTCTGATTCAAGTAGAACTCCTTTTGATGACTTAATTTTGGAATATTCATGTGGCGATGACTGTTAAGTTTAATTATTATATTTATGTGGAAGAACTGTACATTAACCCATGTTCACTTATCATTAGGTTAGGCGTTAACAGATCCCTTGCGCATTGGCTAGAGTCGATGAACAGGGCGTGCATTTCTTGTGTCGTGGTTTAGTCAGAAATAGGAATGAGATAATTAGCACTCCCCTAACTACCAAGCACGACTTTTAACAACACGTATAGTGTGTTAAAAATATCGTGTGTTGTATCGCTCAAGTCGTGGAATTAATTGTATAAAACAACCCTTTTTATTAAGTGCCATGAAATCACAGTCATCTACATCTACATGGGATCACATTTAAGTGCCTGCCAGTGTGTTCATCGAACCACCTTTATTCCATTCTCGAATAGCGCGAGAGAAGAAAGAACACCTGAATCTCTCCATTCGAGCTTTGATTTCTTGTATTTTATTCTGATTATCTTATCTACCTATGTAAGTGGGAGTCAACAATATATTTTTGCATTCGGAGGGGAATGTTGGCGGTAGTAGTTTCGTAAGTAGACCACGCCGCAGCGATAAGCGCCGTTGTTGTAATGATTCCCATCCCAGATCCTGTATCATTTCAGTACCGCTCTCTCCCCTGTATCGTGACAATACAAAAACGAGCTGCCCTTATTTGAACTCTTTCGATGTCCTCCGTCAAACCCACCTCATAAGGTACGAAATAAATGGCAATTTGCGATCAGTTATGACTTCACTGTACTAGGTTTAGATGGAATACCATAGTGTGTGGAATGAAAATTTGTGCCCGGCTGGGATTCGAACCCGGGATCTCCTGCTTACTAGGCAGACGCGTTGACCATTCCGCCACCGAGGACACAGTGACCAGCCCGACTGCAGAGGACTCTTCCCTGCACGTCTCCCGCTACACCCAAATCTCCATTCGCCACGCTGTCTCTTTCCTATTCCACAGCCTGTTGTTCTGTAATGCTCGCAGCCTCCATACAGTATTCCCGCATCAGGGAGAACAGACCATGAGGTACCGAGACACAGTTAACTATCGTCAGAAGCCCAGCCTCGGCTTGTATACAATTATGTATTTTGACGCCGTTACAGCGTTCAAAGTATGAAATAAATCGCAATTTTCGATCAGTTATGGCTTCACTGTACTAGGTTTAGATGGAATACCAAAGTGCGGCGAATGAAATTTTGTGCGCGGCCGGGATTCGAACCCGGGATCTCCTGCTTACTAGACAGACGCGTTGACCACTCCGCCACCGAGGGCACAGTGACCAGCCCGACTGTGTCTCGGTATCGCATGGTCTGTTCTCCCTGATGCGGGAATATTGTAGCTGCGAGCATTACAGAACAATAGCCTGTGGAATAGGCAAGAGACAGCGTGGCGAATGGAGATTTGTGTGTGGCGGGAGACGTGCAGGGAAGAGTCCTCTGCAGTGGGGCTGGTCACTGTGTCCTCGGTGGCGGAGTGGTCAACGCGTCTGCCTAGTAAGCAGGAGATCCCGACTTCGAATCCCGGTTGGGCAGAGATTTTCATTGACTGCACTTTGGTATTTCATCTAAACCTAGTACAGTGAAGGTATAACTGATCGCAAATTGCGATTTATTTCATACTTTGAACGCTGTAACGTCGTCAAAATATATGATAATGATTCCACGCTGGGCAGCAATACTCCAAAGAAGGACGGATAAGCGTAGGTATATGCAGTCTGTTTAGTAGACAGCAGACTTTATTCCACGACTTGGGCAATACAGTTCAGAACATTTGTAACAAAATAGAAGTAATGTAACTCAGTAAAGCACTCAGGGGCTTGTTAATTTGAAGCTTTGTGCAGTTGTTGAAGACAACCTTATGTAACAGAGTTCCCTTTAGATTCATTCTTGTGAAGCTGTACCGGTGTAGTACATGCGATAACTTTTTCAAGTATTCAAATGTTTGTTAAGCTTAAGGGACTTAAATGTGGGGTCATCAGACCCTAAACTTACAAACTACTTATGAACTACCTTATACTAAAGACGACACAAACATCCATGCCCGAGGGGGGATTCGAACCTCCGACCGTAGCGGCCGTGCAGACTGTGACTGGCGTGGCGCAGACCGCTCGGCCACCGCGGCCGGCCGCAGGGCCGTCTTAAGCCATGCAGGGGCCCCTGGGCACTCAGTGTTTTGGGGCCCTTAAGAAATACTAAACGAATGCATCAGAATGGTGTACATTTACTTAGTGACGTAACTGGTTTAAATAATACAAACCAAATACTAGTGTTTAGTTCCACAAATTAGTTTGTCATTAAAATTAATGACTTCTTTAAAGATTTCCAGAATATAAAATATACAGTTTTTGAAATATGTCGGTAGAGCGCTTGCCCGCGAAAGGCAAAGGTCCCAGGTTCGAGTCCCGGTTCCGGCACACAATTTTAATCTGCCAGGAAGTTTCATATCAGCGCACACTCCGCTGCAGAGTGAAAGTTTCATTCTGGAAACATCCCTTAGGCTGTGGCTAAGCCATGTCTCCACCATATCCTTTCTTCCAGGAGTGCTAGTCTTGCGTGTTTGCAAGAGAGCTTCTGTGAAGTTTGGAAAGTAGGAGGCGAGGTACTGGCGGAAGTAAAGTTGTGAGGCGGCATCGTGAGTCGTGTCGGGGTAGCTCAGTCGGTAGAGCGCTTGCCCGCGAAAGGCAAAGGTCCCAGGTTCGAGTCCCGGTTCCGGCACACAATTTTAATCTGCCAGGAAGTTTCATATCAGCGCACACTCCGCTGCAGAGTGAAAGTTTCATTCTGGAAACATCCCTTAGGCTGTGGCTAAGCCATGTCTCCACCATATCCTTTCTTCCAGGAGTGCTAGTCTTGCGTGTTTGCAAGAGAGCTTCTGTGAAGTTTGGAAAGTAGGAGGCGAGGTACTGGCGGAAGTAAAGTTGTGAGGCGGCATCGTGAGTCGTGTCGGGGTAGCTCAGTCGGTAGAGCGCTTGCCCGCGAAAGGCAAAGGTCTCAGGTTCGAGTCCCGGTTCCGGCACACAATTTTAATCTGCCAGGAAGTTTCATATCAGCGCACACTCCGCTGCAGAGTGAAAGTTTCATTCTGGAAACATCCCTTAGGCTGTGGCTAAGCCATGTCTCCACCATATCCTTTCTTCCAGGAGTGCTAGTCTTGCGTGTTTGCAAGAGAGCTTCTGTGAAGTTTGGAAAGTAGGAGGCGAGGTACTGGCGGAAGTAAAGTTGTGAGGCGGCATCGTGAGTCGTGTCGGGGTAGCTCAGTCGGTAGAGCGCTTGCCCGCGAAAGGCAAAGGTCCCAGGTTCGAGTCCCGGTTCCGGCACACAATTTTAATCTGCCAGGAAGTTTCATGGACTTATTTTGTTGGTAAAGGTTTCTTTCGGGAGCGCCGGCCGCGGTGGCCGAGGGGACTGAGGCGCTTTAGTCACAGTCTGCACGGCCACTACGGTCGGGGGTTCGAATGGATATTTGTGCCGTCCTTAGTTGTAGGTAGTTCATAAGTAGTTTGTAAGTTTAGGAACTGATGACCCCGTAGTTAAGTCCCTTAAGCTTAACAAACATTTGAACATTTTCTTTCGGGATTTTCAAAATGCAAAATCTTCTATTATGTCTTCAAAGTCCAACTGTTGAAGGACGTGACTTTCTATGCACATGATTGACAAATTAGTAAGTCGTTCTGTAGCATAGTCGTTCAGAAATCATTTCTGATTCTCTTTAACTGGGAAAATGAACATTCTGCACTGCAAATTGTTACCATTCGGAAAGGTTTCTTCTATTTTATCTGCTTTTATTAAAGAATGTGAGGATGCTGCTGCTAATGACAACGGTGCATTGCTGTATTGCTGTGGGTAACTCTGATGCTGCCTCTACTGGGGCTGTCTGCCCTGACGTCTCGTGACGTAAGCTCCTACCCGCTGCTTGGCTGGTCAACGTGGCGTCGTGTGGAGGCCGCTGTTGGATACAATGTTCCGCCAAACTATATCTGAAACAGACTGCCACAAGGTGTACTACAACAGTGTCGCCCCCAATAATAACTACGATTTTGCATGCAAACAGCAAACCAAGTTACTTGCCACACCATATGACACGTTTCGAAACAATTTCTGCTTTTTTATAATGAATGAGTGCGACAAAAATTTACGTTAAAAAAGTCATTGCCTAGGAGAAAGGAACGAGTTTCTCGGGGCCCCAACAGGCAGGGGGCTCTGGGCCTGTGCCCCTTGTGCTCCTGTGGTAGAGACGGTAGTGGCCGGCAGATAACTTTTTGAATAAACGGTAGTATTTCGCTTGCAGCGGCCGCCATCTTGGATGTCGTTGTTCGGGACGACCAAGAAAAGTTGCATCGTACTGGCTTCCTAGCAGCAGCGGCGGCTCGGCCTAATTGTTGTTTGCGAGGAGTGGTGCAGCTAGTTAGGGGGCAGACCGATAGGAGCGCGGGCGGCGGACGGCGGGCAGCGGACTCACTCGTCCAGCGCCGAAGCTCTGCAGTCTGTACTGCCACCCCCCACCCCTCTCCCCCTAGAGGGTTGGAGGGGGGGGGCAGCCTGCCGCCGCCAATTACATTAGCGCGCGCCAACTTGCCGCCAGCCACGTGCGCAACTCGCGAGGACGTGCGCCCCAATAGCAGGTAACTCGGCAGCCAGTCCGCTACACCGACGACAAGCGTAACCTACTGCCGACGCCCCTTCTGCCGTTCCCTACGACTGTGATTCACCAGTAGTAAGCAGTGGCGGCGCGTCCTCTGTCTTCACTAGTTCATCCACATCTACATCTACATGCATACTCCGCAACACATCCGATGGTACGTGGCGGAGGGTACCATGAGTACCACTATCGGTTCTCCCTCCTATTCCAGTCACGTTCGCGGAAAGAAAGACTTGTCGGTATGCCTCTGTGTGGGCTCTAATCTCTCTGATTTTATCTTCATGATCTCTTCGCGAATTGCCTGCAAATGAGATTGTGTTGGGTGGATACCTTGAGCAATGATGACATGGGCTAAATACTCGAGTTCCGACTGAAAAAAAAAACACACATTTGTCCCTGTTGGTCCTGACTGTAATTTTGATGCATCAGAGGCAGCTTGTTGCAATCTAGATACGCAGGATTCCAACGCTTTGGACCAATTTCCACTAGATTACAGATAGGTTGCCCACGCTACAGCCGCGGACCCGAATTTTCAGATCGCCGGCCGCGGTGGCCGAGGGGACTGAGGCGCTTCAGTCACGGTCTACAAGGCCACTACGGTCGGGGTTTCGAATCCCCCCTCGGGCATGGATATTTGCGCCGTCCTTAGTATAAGGTAGTTGATAAGTAGTTTGTAAGTTTAGGGACTGATGACCCCGTAGTTAAGACCCATAAGCTTAACAAATATTTGAACATTTGATTTTCAGATCCTTTTACAATATACTCGCTCCGAGTGGCCACGACCCTTGAAACAGATTTCGAACCCAGGTGTCCGTCAGTATTTTGCTCGACGTTCTGCTTTATCGACCCACCGAGGCGTCATCTTGCTGCGCACTGACGGCGACATGTCCAGAGTGGTAATACCTCAGGCTCTTTGGGCGCGTGTTCTTAACTTGTTAGATCGAGGACATTGGGGAGTCGTCAGAACTAAACAGTTGGCCCGCAAGCATTGTACCTGGGTCGGACTGGACAAAGACATGGAACATATGACGTCACGATGTCGTGCCTGTGCCGACACTCAGTCCGCTCCGCCTCACTGACTGGCCGAAACACACTGGACCATGGCAACGCATTCATGTGGATTATGCCTGCCCGTTTTGGAAGACCAGGTGGTTAATTGTTGTCGATACTTTTAGTAAATTCCCGTTTGTGGTCCCCACGAACTCTACGATGACGAGTGCTCCTGTGAAAATTCTCTAGTCTATATTTTGCATTCGGGGCCTTCCAGAACTTCTTGTCAGTGACAATGGACCCCAGTTTGTGTCGGCGTACTTTGCACAGTTTTGTGCATCTAACGGGATTCGTCATTTAACGAGCGCTCCTTTCCACCCACAATCCAACGGAGAAGTGGAGCGCTTCGACCGCACCTTTAAGCAGCAGACGTTCCAAGCTGCGCAGCCACCACTCGCGGGACCAGGCTCTGCCGCTGTTCCTCTCGACGTACCGTTCGCAGCCCCGCGACGGTCCTTCGCCGGCGGAGTTACTTCACGGACTGCTGCAGCTGCTGCATCCGCCGCTGCGCCCGCCGGCCTCTCCGCACTCTCGGGCAAAGTATGGCGCCAATACCCCTGTTCTTTTCAGATGCTTTACGGGGGCCAAACATCTACATCTACAACATCTACAACCATACTCCGCAAGCCACCTGAAGGTGTGTGGCGGAGGGTACCTTGAGTACCACTATCGATTTTCCCTCCTATTCCAGTCACGTATTGTTCGCGGAAAGAAGGATTGTCGGTATGCCTCTGTGTGGGCTCTAATCTCTCTGATTTTATCTTCATGATCTCTTCGCGAGATATACGTAGGAGGGAGCAATATACTGCTAGACTCCTCGTTAATGGCATATTCACGAAACTTCGACAAAAGCCCGTACCGAGCGACAGAGCGTCTCCTGCAGAGTCTTCCACTGGAGTTTATCGATCATCTCCGTAACGCTTTCACGATTACCATATGATCCTGTAACGAAGCGCGCTGCTCTCCGTTGGATCTTTCCTACTTCCTCTATCAACCCCACCTCGTACGGATCCCACACCGGTGATCAGTATTCAAGCTGTGGGCGAACAAGTGTACGGTAACCTACTTCCTTTGTTTTCGGACTGCATTTCGTTAGGAATCTTCCAATGAATCTAAGTTCGGCATCTACTTTACCGACGATTGATTTTATATGGTCCTTCCATTTTAAATCACTCCTAATGCCTACTCCCAGATAATTTACGGAATTAACTGCTTCCAGTTGACCTGCTATAGTGTAGCTAAATGATACACGATCTTTTTTTCTATGTATTCTCAGTACATTACATCGCAACATTGAAAAGTGCAGGAGATAAAATACTTTCTTGTTTACGTCCTTGTCTTATTTCGAAGCATTCAGAGTTCACTAGTGGTGTTCTGATTCTACAGTTGTGTCTAAATCTACATACATACTCCGTAATTCACCGTAAGGTGCATGGCGGAGGGTACACTGTACCACTACTAGGCATTTCCTTTCCTATTCCACTCCCAAATTGAACGAGGAAAAAAAGAATGCCTATATGCCTCCGTACGAGCCCTAATTTCTCTTATCCTCTCTTTGTGATCACTACGCGAAATGTAAGTAGGCGGCAGCAAGATCGTACTACACTCAGCTTCAAATTCCGGCCCTCTAAATTTACTTAACAGTAATTCACGAAAAGAACGTCGTCTTTCTTCCAGCGATCCCCAATTGAGTTGCCGGAGCATTTCCGTGACACTCGCGCATTGGTCGAACCTACCGGTAACAAATCTACCTGCTCGTCTCTGAACCGCCTCTATGTCTTCCTTTAAACTGATCTGCTGCGGGTCCCAAACACTTGAGCAACACTAAAGTCGTGGTCGTACAACCGTTTTATACGCGGTCTCCTTTACAGGTGAAGTACATCTTCCCAAAATTCTCCCAATAAACCGAAGTCGGCTGTCCGCCTTACTCACAACTGTCCTTACATGTTCGTTCCATTTCATATCGCTCTGCAATGTTACGCCTAGATATTTGAACGACGCGACAGCATCAAGAAGCTCACTACTAATGCTGTATCTGAACATTATAGGATTGTTTTTTCTACCCATGCGCATCACCTTACATTTTTCTACATTGAGAGCTAGCTGCCATTCTTCGCATCAACTAGAAATTTTGTCTAAGTCATCTTGTATGCTATTACAGTCAGTTACTGACGACACCTTCCCATTATATAAATACGCTAACACGAAAATTGTGGTACAGATTACTAATTTATTCGTACAAGAAGGCCAAAGAAAGTTACATAATTCGAAAGAGTGTTTGTCGTACATTTCACGAATATAAATATTATGTGTGCATTAGCCATTAAAAGTGGTAAAAGGAAGTAGAAATTTTCCTATCTACAGCTTGGATCAAGTTGTACATTCTCCAACAATCAGCTCACTGATTGGCTATTCGCCTCGACCAAAGACGCTGTAATGCAGCGCATCTGCAGTATTAAAATAACGTATTAAAATAAGTGAATATCGAAACATGGAGTGCTGCTCCCAACACACTTTCTTGTGCCGTTCAAATGCTTCATTTTCGCAGTGAGTAAGAGTGGTTAAAGGAAATGGATGTTTTCATATGATTGCCGATATAAAGGATAATGCGCCGGGAGAGCCGTCTAGGGGTGCTCGTGTGGAACTACGAAGTCGACATGTTGTCAGCTCTGGAATTCTGAATATCGCAGTATCGAAATAACATTATTTCTTGGCGTTATATAAATATACGAACACCGAAATTGTAGTTCTATTTCAAATATTAGGCCAATGAAAGTTATATAATACGAAAATGGCATGAGAAGTATACACTTCCGTTTTTATTTGTTGTTATTGTGTCAGGCATTTTCCTTAACACGTAAAAGATACCGTTTCATACCTCCTAGTGGCGGTTAAATTTTACCAAATATCCCAGCGGCCTCCTATGATAATGTTGTCAACAGATGCTGAATAGTGAGAATCCGGCAAGTCTTCGTTTTAGCCAATCGCTTGACAACGCTGATGTTTTCTCATGGAATCTTCGCTTTACGAGAGCAATTATTTTTACTGGGCGGACGAGGGTAAATACAAGAACCTGTCAACCATAAAGCAGGAACAGCATTATTTGTTTACTTCGTGGTCTGTACGATACACTAATCGAGTCATTCTATGTTATTCGAACAAATGGGCAAAGATTTTCTATCGTGTTGTGATGTTGCCAACATAACCACGCGAGGCCGCCGACATGATACGTAAAAATTTTCTTCCAGTGACCATTGTAAACACAATTGGTCGATTTTCGACCACAGGCAATACTAGTCTACATAGATACTCTGCAAATCACATTTAAGTGCCTGGCAGAGAGTTCATCAATCACTTTCATAACCTTTCTCTACCGTTCCACTCTCTAATAGCGCGCGGGAAGAAAGAACACCTAAATCGTTCCGTTTTCGATCTGATTTCTCGTATTTTATTGGGATGGTCATGTCTCCCTATGTAGGTGGATGCTAGTAAAATATTTTCACATCATTCAGAAGTGAAAGTCGGTGATTGAAATTTCGCAGCCGCGGCGGAGCGGCCAAGCGCATTGAGGCGCTATGCTACGATGCGCGAGATCACACTTGTGCGTCCTCTCCTGGAGTAATGTTGCCCCTTGTGGGACCCTCACCAAGTGGGATTGACGGAAGACATTGAGAAGGTTCAGAGACGGGCAGCTCGTTTTGTTTTATCACGTTACGGGGGGGGGGGGGGGAAGCGTGACGGAAATGTTGCACGAATTGGGGTGGAAATCATTAAAAGAAAGACGTTATTCATTACGGCGTGATCTGTTTGCGCAGTTTCAATCACCGACTTTTACTTCTGAATGTGAAAATATTTTGCTAGCACCCACCTACTCAGGGAGACATGACCATCCCAATCAAATAAGAGAAATCAGATCGAAAACGAAACGATTTAGGTGCTCTTTCTTCCTACGCGCTATTAGAGAATGGAACGGTAGAGAAAAGTTGTGAAGGTGGTTAATGAACCCTCTGCCAGGTACTGATGATCCCGCTCTACAAACATTTGATTTTATTTTTAACATTTAATTTTTTTTTTTTTTTTTTTTTTTTTTTTTATGATTACCACCTCCAATCGTGCAGCATTTCTGTGACGCTTACTCCCCCCCCCCCCCCCCCCCTGTAACGTGATAGAACAAAACGAGCTGCCCTTCTCTGAAGCTTCTCAATGTCTTCCGTCAGTTCCACCTGGTGAGGTTTCCATACTGGGCAACAGATTCCAGGAGAGGATGTACAAGTGTGATGTAGGCAGTCTGTTTGGTGGAGCTGTTGCATCTTCGAAGCGTTCTGCCAATGAAACGTAATCTTTGGTTCGCCTTCCCCGCAATATTTTCTATGTGTTCTCTCCAGTCTAAGTTGTTCGTAATTGTTACTCCTAGGAATTTCGTAGAATTTACGACCTTAAGGTTTGGTTGATTTATTGCGTAATTTCCCTTTTCCGGCCGGGGCGGACGGCGGCGAGTCGGGAGCACGACGCGAGCCGCTGCCGTTTACCAAGGCGCGCGCGGCTCCTGGTCGGCGACTCGGGAAATTCATGACGAAAATAAAATTTCCGATTTGCTTCCTGTAAAAATACTGTATCTTAAGCAAGCAAAGCTACATCAGTTCCCGTATTCAGTTTCTCAT
This sequence comes from Locusta migratoria, assembly GCA_026315105.1. Taxonomy (NCBI): domain Eukaryota; kingdom Metazoa; phylum Arthropoda; class Insecta; order Orthoptera; family Acrididae; genus Locusta; species Locusta migratoria. The sequence goes on from CM048744.1 coordinate 556,162,487, forward strand.
TGCAGATTTTCGTTTTTCTATAAAAAATTAAAAAAGTACTACTTTCGGTTGTGCTTCTTTTTTTTTCACTCCTTATAACATCTCTGACGAGTTTGAGGAAACTAACACGCAAAAAAAATTGGTTTTTGCATATTTTGTAGTTTCATACCCCAGCTTGATAATGAAGTGTATATTTTCTCAAAATCGCTCATAGTTATTCAGATACTTAATTTTTAAGTAACCTATTGCATTAATCTTGAAGTGTTTACGTCGAAAAATGTAGTCGCTGGCTAAATTGCGTGTTGTTCATTTTAGGTCATACATTGTTGCGTATGAAATGATGCTAATAATCCGAAATAATTTTTAAAGTTGAGAGCAGGACGATACCTGTCTCCGTTTTCGAGATTTTGGCTCGTATATCTACGGTACGGGAGCGTCGCGACTAGCGCGCCATTTCTCTCCACGTGCAACGTGAATTGTGTGGTGACAACCATCACATCTTACAAACTGTTAAAGATATTGAACCCTTTTTTGAAATGATAGCCTGGGAAGGATTTCATGTGTTACACAATCATTAATACTCAAAAGCTTTTTTTATATACAGTTATACAGAAAAAAACTATAATTTTTTACGAGGTATTAGTTAAACAATATTTAATATTTATGCAGGTTTATTTCCGGCTGTTGCAACTAAATGAAAGGCGTTTCGCTTCTTTATTTGTGAACCATAATCAATGGCAGTTTTTTAGTGTTAATTCTATGTGCGACTTCATGGAGCTGTGTGTGTGTGTGTGTGTGTGTGTGTGTGTGTGTGTGTGTGTGTAGTCTCCAGAGGGGTGGAAGTTTCAGTTCTTTATTTCATCAGTTCGCCGTGTCTTCACTGTGACATTGCAGATTTTAACTGTTAGGGTTTTCCATATATTGAGTCTATTTTTGTGTCACATGACCTTGGACGCTGTTAAAATATTTTTATTAACAGGCACCTTTTAAATGACGAGACGAAATTCATACTTTGGATTAAATGTCAGCCAGTTTGCACATGAATTGGAACTTATAGAGAGTGTCATACAGATAAAATCCTATAACCAAATCAACAAATCCATCAGTGCAGCTGAAAAAATAAATAAATAAAAATAAAACGCATTGACGCTAAGGTAACTCTCTTTTATTTTCTTATTTACGATTGCGATGCTGTCTATAAGACCAGGAGTGTGTTTATCTAAAACTCCTGATGCAGCTTGCATATCTCTCGTCTCAAGCTTTTTTTTTTTTTTTTTTTTTTTTTTTTTTTCATTTTAACTGATGAATTCACCTTCTGTATTGCCTTTGAAATATGTCCAATTGTTCGAAAACGTACAGTTGAAATTTTTTCCAAGATTGATCAAAATATAACAAACACATACTAAATAAAAGATTTTCCTGTAGCTTGTTAAATGTATCAACAACAGTTGTAAGACTGTTTGCTGTATTGTTATAATTTATTTCATTCTGGCCGGTTTCTGCCCTAAACCATCTTCCAGGGAAATGGAAAACAAAAAGATTTTAAAATATCGTAGAAGTCATCCATACTGTACACGACACATTTGAATCTAAATGGAACACCACAACATTTATCTTTGTTCATATGTACTAAGATTATTTTCACGGCGCGCCACAGAAGGGACTGCATTGGTATGAATGAAAGTAATGAAAATAATACACTAACGTTGTCATGCATTCCCTTACACCTGCATAGATCACCTGTACAAGAAAATCAGTAACCACCGGTTAAATTTATCATTTCTAAACCTCTAGAAGCCAAATTTGGTCCTTTTCCAACCTTCATTTTTCATTTATTTCTCCGAATATTTTCTGTCTACTATTGTATATGTCACTAGATTGCCATGAAATCTAAATCTGTTCAACGTACAAAGGCACTAGCTTAATGGCGAGACGAGCTCATCTTATGAGTGGTTCATATCCGTTTTTCTCCGGTCCGCTTGGCTCGGCATTTTTCTGCCGCTGCCTTGAGTCGTGGCGACTCCCATCGCAACACTGTTCACTGGTGCAGTCCTGCGATTGTCTCCGCATCAGCCGCGCGCCGCACTCCAAACTCAAAGTGCGCATGCGCGAGCAGCCAGCCTCTGACGTCACGAGACGATCCATCGCAGTCGCAGGCATCAATGCGTCTTGGACAACCTACCTTTAAGCCACCCACCATACGATAGCCCATTTATTAATCAGAGTATAAATTACCTCTTTTCCAAATTTCATTGATATTCGTCCAGTCATTTCAGTGTGGAGGCGTAATAAACAACTTAAGTAATTGTAAAGCACACTCCGCCATTCACCACATGAAGTTAATCTTAGTAAACCTATAGTCTTCGTGCTACTACAAACAATGACAAAGTTTTACCGGAATAGTATGTATTACATGGCCGTGCATAAAATACGAACAAAAAGACAAACAAACAAACATTAAGACATACGGAACAGCAGTTGAGTGCCGAACGCCTTCATGCTGGTTCCGCAGAGAGTGGGACGACGACGTCCAGTAAGTGTGTGAGGAACCCTCTGGCTGCGAACACACAGCGCCACGTGAGCTGGGACACAGAGTAACATTTATCTGTGGCTGTGACCACTGCTCATCTGCTTGGGCGCCGCGAGCGCTGAGGTTGTTACTCAGTCAACAGGTGGCAGTGGTCGCAGCGTTGCAATGCGCATTTTCAACTATGAAATGACTTGAAGCAGTTGTTATGTTTCATCAAACGGAAGTGAACATCATACTTTTCACATTTGATTTTTACTTCAGGCTACACATTTCTGTCTTGTATCATCCTTGTTTGTCCGTAATTTTTGTCAGTGTCCACCATACCTTATAGAGTATTATCCAGTGACTTTTTTCAATCATTATTTCGAGAAAAACTGATTAATAAAACTCTGACAATATGAAAACAGATCATACATTGCCAAACGTGTAACATTTAACCATAAATAATATTTCTCACGATGTAGACTTATCATGCACTATGTAAATTGTACACACACAAACAGTAGCTCTAGAAACTGTTCTCCTGCATTTAGTACATCATGTTTGCGACGACTATAAATGTTCCTACAGTGCTTTTCTAACATAGTAAATGCATCATTTATACTTATTAGTATTTCAGTTGTACTTTTAACATATTGCCAGTAAAAAGTACATGTACGTCAATATACAATCTTGATTTCTGGTAGAATTTTCAGCCACAAGATTCGAGGATTGTAACTTAAATAGTGATAACACTGCTGTGGCGACATCATGAAATGGAATCTGAGGTTCAAATTCTCTCCTGAACCCCCTGGAGGCAGCATATGGACGCTCCCGCGGCAGGGAGGGATGAGGGGAAACGCCGCTTTTAACATTGGCGTTGGAGCTGGTAAGGACAGCAGCTCCTGGCTACACGAGTTCTGGCGGTTACCAGCGAGTGGTGACGAAGCAATGGAGCTACTGCACACCTCGCCTTGCACATGCGCAAATCCTCCATGAAGGCAACATCCGCTTTTCATATTTCTTTTTGGCACATTGAAGATGCAACAAAAACACGTCATGTTTGGTAAGATATAATTGTAAACTGAAGACGCATCAACTGTAAAAGCCTTCAGAAGATCCGATGATGAATAATGAAGTCACTACTCCCCACATAGTAAGAACAGTCGTGTGGTTAGCGGCATTGCACTGACCTCTCGAAGGTATTGGGTTCGAGACCGACAGCAAGAATTTTTTTAACCCAATCTTCCTTTTAACAGATACAGGAACAACAATCACTTTTGTATTGTTACTTCCCACTTATCTTTGGACTTTTAGAAAATGTGTCGCGATTTTGAGGATAAATGACATTTATACTCTTCGTTGTAACAAATACTTAACTGTTTGAAAAGATGTGGGGGAGAGCAACTTTTGCACATGTGTAAAGTTAGCAGGGGGTGCTACTGTCAGTGTCACATAACCCGAAGGTAACTTGTCTCTTCATCGTAACAGATTAATTTTGTTACAGTCACTTAACAGTGAAATCAGTTACTGTGTTTTAGTGTTCATGGGCATATTCGTAGGTTCTTTGTGCTTGTTATCAAATAAAAATGAACAACATTCAGTAACTTCTATAAATAAATTACTCAGATTTAAGCTTGGAACGAAAATGTGAAATTAAGAAGTTTGGAAGGCCGATGCCTCAGTTCCAGTTGAAGCAAGAGCAAACAAACCGAGGTAAGACATTCTGCAGCTCTTTTAACGGAAATATATCTAAAATGGCAGTGGTGAGGGCAACCAGGGCGCTTTCCTCCGGCGCCACTCGCAGTGGTGCTCCAAATTGTCTTTTTCAACACCGAGCGAAAGGGGGGGGGGGAGCGAGGAGGCGCCGAAACATTGACGCGCCGAGAGGGAGGGGGTGTGTGCCACTATCAAGACCTGGCACTCAAAGAAATGAACCACCAGTCATCTGAAGCACCAGGTGCCATTGCTAGTAAGATGCGAAAAATTTCAGCCCTGTTGTACTAAATAAATTACACTACATTTATACATTCTTAACTCTGTATTAAACAGTGTGAATCACCTGAGCTCTAGTGCTCTCAATATAAAAATATTTCCACTTGACACTCTCAGAGTAAGAGCTTCTGCCACGATGGTTGGAACTTAAAAAAGTAGCAACTATTTATTCACTACCGATACAAAAGCGTTCCATGGTTGCACCTGTTACTGTCCTTCAATGTAGTCACCATCATTCTGTACAACCCGTTACCAGCGAAGTGGAAGGCGTATTATACCATTAGCAGAGCCTGTTGTGTTGATGGTGTGAATGAAGCGGTCTAATGCCTGTCGAATCTCTGGAACCAAATAAAAGTCATAAGGATTTAAGTCTGGGGGTGTGGTGGATGGTTCAGGGCTTCCCAGTCCCGTCGACTGAACAGAGCAGCCTCAGCTTGCGCTGTATGCGCTCGCGTATTGTCGTGCAAAATGATGGGTTGTGCAGAAAGTGTTGCCGCTTCTTTCGCAAAGCTGGTCGCAGGTGATGCTCCAAAACCGAACAGTAATACTGTGCATTGACAGTCTGCCATGGAGGAATGTAAAGCGTTAGGATAACACCATCACAGTAGTACACGAGAATCGCCATAACGTTCATCCTACTGGGGCGCTGAAGACCTTGATGACACTGTCGTGCTGTACGACTCTGGCACATTCAATTTTGATCCAATACCGTTCTTCCTGTTTCAAAAACATAGTGAAACCGTTACGTTACACCGCTCGCTCGCAAGTGACTATGTTTCCCTCGATTGTGCGCATGCCGGTGTTGTGGGACGGGCAAGTCCATTTGCTCGGAGGTGAGGTAGGTATGTCAACAACGTGTGATATCAGCGATAAAAGTAGATTTAATTTCATGGTGTCGCCACAGCAATGTTGACACTATTTAAGTTTCAACCCTGGTATCTTGTGGCTGAAAATTCTAGCAGAAATCAAGATTGTATATTGACGTATACGTAATTTTTGCTGGCAACATGTATATTTATAAATACAACTGAAATACTAATAAGTATAAATGATGCATTTACTATGTTAGAAAAGCACTGTAGAAACATTTATAGTCGTCGCAAACATGATGTACTAAATGCAGGAGAACAGTTTCTAGAGCTACTGTTTGTGTATGTACAATTTACATAGTGCATGATAAACCTACATCGTGTGAAATATTATTTATGGTTAAATGGTACACGTTTGTCAATATATGACCTGTTTTCATATTGTCAGAGTTTTATTAATCAGTTTTTCTCGAAATAATGATTGAAAAAATGTCACTGGATACTGGATAATACTCTATAAGATATGGTTGATACTGGCAAAAATTACGGACAATCAAGGATGATATAAGACAGAAAAGTGCAGCCTGAAGTAAAAATCAAATGTGAAAAGTATCATGTTCACTTTCGTACACACACTCCCATGCGCCAGGGAGGACTCTGAACAGCGAGAAACCGCGCGCTCCGTAGCAAGCCGCCTGCAACGCGGCAAAATGTGTATCCAGCCGGGATTCGAAGTCGGGTCTCCTGCTTTCTAGGCAATTCTGCTGACCCCTACACACATGCGCACATCATGAGCAGCAGAAGGGCATCCTGCAAGCGCTATACACAGTGAGTCAGGAGAAAAGGTAGATGCTTTGAGTGGTGGTACTACTGGTGATTCTGAACAAAACACCTCTAACAAATGTGTGTCCTTTTCTTAACCGTTTCCTGATAAACCAACTAGGAATGGGGAAAGTATAGGCGACTGTAAATTAAGATACTGTCATTAACTGTAGCCGTTATGGCTAAGTTCAGAAACCGTGACAGTGTGAAACAATCAATATTCGTATTTCTGCTACCAGTGCCTTTATTTGCTAATGTTTAATCTAGCATAGCACAACGCGTTGTGAGCATGTTTTGCTCATTATCAAGCGCTTTTTATACACCCAGAAATGCTTAAATGTTTTTGATATGTCGCGTCTTGCAGCTCTTAAATATTTAAGAAAAGACATTTTTATATATTGCAATTACCTACCCTAATATACTTCCAAATATGCAACAAAACGCGATAAATTTTAGTAGCACTGCAATATTATCCCTACATTACAATATAGTACACACAAGCAATTTATTACATTTAAATTAGTTCAGAATGAAATATAAAATTTATTGTACAAATATTTGTAATGGTACTGTTTACGTCACGATGCATATACCAGCGATATTGTCACAAACAAAATCAAGCAAAGAATATTTAACAAAAACGTCTTTGGATCAACAACTCAATAAATTACACCAAAGTAATTACAACAAACAGCGTGACCTAAGCAGTATCCAAATAAAATATATATATGAATGTAAGTAATTACGACTTGTACATTCAATATAACATTGCCATATTAATGCATCTTCCTGTAAAACACACTTTGTTCTCTATAATAGGCTTAAGAAAATGGGCAAAGCCCGAAACTAGTCCGCATTTCAAATAAAAGCAGCTTTGGTGCAATATATAAAAAGTCTTTTCTACAAGAAATGCTTAAGTTACTTATAATAATGGAAAGTTCAGGTTGGAATTAATAATATAGTGAGGACAGTTTACAACTTACCGCAAAGACGTGGCGACGGGCTGCTACAGTCACAGTCAAAAGACACACACAGCTGAAAGTGTTGTATGTGTGTGTCTTTTGTATGTGACTGTCGCAGCTCGTCGCCACGTCTTTGCGGTGAGTTGTAACCTGTCCTCACTATATTATTATAATTTACTTATGTTCATTTGTTATTATTAGTGGTTGGGGGTAGTTCGGGATGGGGGAGGGCAGTGTATGACGATAAACTTAGAGGTAGTGCTGTCTTCTGCTGGTCTTCTGGTATGGTGCGATGTGTTTCACCGTGATTGTCGTGTTCCAATATTTCTTCTGCAACTCTGGTGCACTGGTGCACCTGCTGCATATTGATGTACTTATACATAGCTTCTTTAACACTGACTGATATAGCCGCGGTGGAGTAGCCGAACGGTCTAAGGCGCCTCGCTGCGGAGCGCGCGGTTGCTCGCCGTCGGAGGTTCGAGTCCTCCCTGGGGCATGAGTGTGTGTGTGTGTGTGTGTGTGTGTGTGTTTGTATGTTGTACTTAGGTTAGTTTACCTTAGTTTAAGTCGTTTGTAATCTACGGACTGATGACTACGCAGTTTGGTCCGATAGATTTACAAGCATTTAAAGTTTTGAACTGACTGATATAAAGTGTTCACAGGCATGTAAATAAGGTACCCACAAAACGAGTCCGCCAATCAAGATGCCGTGTCCCATTAAGACGGTTGTCTAAAACAACTGGACCGACCAGTCGGTCATCAATAATACCGCACTACACGTTGAGTGAGAAGCGTCGCTGAAGAGTCGTTTCCACTGTGGCGTGTACGTTTCCATCTGCCCATACGTGAGAGTTGCACGTGTTCTAAATTCCGTTGAGGGTAAATGTTGATTCCTCAGTGAACAGAATACGTGGAAATAATCGATCATTAGCAAAGATCAACTGACAGACTTGCCGGGCGGCAGCATATATACACTCTGATGAGGAAATGGATACGGTCCTTGCTCGTGTACTGTGCGTATCACCCGTGTTTGTGGAACACCAAGTTGGGAAGCGATTCTTCTAGAGCTAGTAGTTGTGCTGCGTTTCACTACTTGAAGGTTGTTCTCAACTTCACTAACAGTTTGTTATGCGGGAAATTCAGAGGCAACATTTATCCTGGGGAGCGTACCACGCTGATGCAATCCGTGAAACACCTGCTAAACACCCTGCTATCTGGCACTCTGCGATTCGGAAATCGTTGCTGGTATTCTCGCACAGCAGCTCTTGAATCCCATTGCACAAACAAACAACAGACAAACATCATGTCAGTTAACTCTGCATGTGTGAAGATGTGTGGAATTTTCTCTATTTTAAACTGTTTTCTTGTTCGGGTAAGGACGGCGTATTACTGTGCTCTACGAAAGCACTGTTGAACTGAGACGCGCTGAACAACTGCTCCATGCGCAAGTGAACTGCGCACTAAGACGCTTAGTAAAGACGACACTACATTTTTCCTGTTCCTAGATATTTTCATTACTTTACCCATAAACGGTTAAGAAAAATGCACGTGTTTACTGTTTTCTGAATTACCAATAGTATCACCTGTCAAAGCAAGTGCCTTTCCTCGCGACTCAGGAGCAACACACGGCCGTGTGAACGTACTGCAGTTGTTCTTTAGTGCGGTTGTTTTGCGTAAGCTGCTTCAGCATGAATCAAAGAAAACAGCGAGCAACATTCAAACACGTTTCGGTGTTCGACCAGGGAAGAATGGTTACATTTAAAGACTGCAGATTATCCTTAAGAGAAATCCGTGTCGAACGTAACCGTGATGCAGATGTGTAGTGACTGGATGCAGGCGGGAACGACCTACCGGCGTACATATTGAACCAACGTCGCTACACCACTACACGTAATGACAGGCATATTGCACGTATGAACCAATGGGTTTCTTTGGCACTTTGCGAATCGTACCACAAGAAATTCGGTCTTCTGAGCAGCAATCAGTGTCCTTGTGCACCATTAAATGTCATTTTCCAGGTGCCCAGTGGTGCATTTATCGTTCAGTCAACACCACAAACGTTTACGCTGGCGATGGCGCGACGAATGACGGACATGAACAACCGAATTCTCCCTGCACCATCACTATGGTATTAGAGTCTGGGGACACTTTAGTGTCATTTGTACTGCTGCCTTAAATACACACGGGAATATCTGCGCCACTTATCAGAGGGACCATTAGACAAAGACTGACCGAAACTGGGAAAAGTATTACATTAGAAGAAGGATGGGTAGTCCTGAGACAGAGTAATGAAAGCTGCAGAGGATAATATAAGTAGGATAAGAGCTAATAGAAATCCATGGATAATACAGCAGATCCTGAACTTCATTGATTAAAAGAAGAAAATATAAAAGTGCAGCAAATGAATTAGGCCTAATAGAGTGCAGATCGATGAAAAATGATGTTAACAGAAAGTGGCTGGAGGACAAATGCAAGTCCGTAGAAGAATGTATAACTAGTGAAAAATAGATATCGCTTAGTGGAAAATAAACGTTTCAAAGCAAGAAAACACAGCTGCATGAACATAAAGAGTTCAGAAGGGTAACCAATACTAAGCAAAGAAGCGAAATCTGAAAAATGGAACGAATATATAGAGTACTTATACAAGGGAAGTGAACTTAAAGGCAGTTGCGTAGAAAGGCAAGAGGAAGTTGATGAAGATGAGAGATACGATACTGCAAGAAGAATTTGGCAGAAAGATTATAGTCAAGGCTTCTGGAGTAGATAATGTTCCCTATGAACTGCTGAATTCGTTGGGACGGCCAGTCTTGAAGAAACTGTTCCACCTTGTGTGCAAGATACATGAGAAACGGAAATAACCTCAGACTCTAAGAACAATATAGTAATTACAATTCCAAAGAAAGCAAGTGCAGACAAATGTGAAAATCAGTTTAATGACTCATAGTTGCAAAAAAACTAATTACTTACAAACGAATGGAAAAACTGGTAGAATCCAGTCGTGGGGAAGAACAGTTTGGAAATACTCACATATGACCTACTTTAGAAGATGGGTCAAGGAAAGGCGAAACTAGGTTTTTAGCTTTTGTAGATTTGGAGAAAGCTTTTCACTATGTTAATTGCAAAACGTACTTTCAATTTTTGAAGGTAGCAGGGCTAACATAGAGAGAAACGAAAAGTTATATCAAATTGTACAAAACCTAGACAGCATATAAAAGAATCGAATCACATGAAATGGATGCAGTGGTTGGGAAGGGAGTAAGACAGGGCTGTAGCCTTTCCTCAAAGTTATTCTATCTGTACATTGAGCAAGCTGTGAAGGATTATAATTTGGAGAGGGAATTAAAGACCAATGAGAGGGAATAAAAACCTTGCGGTTTGCTGATGACTTTGATTCAGTCAGAGACAGTAACGAATCTGGAAGAGCAATTGAGTGGAATGGATAGCGTCTTAAAAGGAGCGTATAAGGTGAACAACAAAGAGAGCAAAAAAAAAGGATAATGGAATATAGTCTAAGAAAATCAGGCGATGCTGAAGGAATTACATTAGTTAATGAGACAATAAAAGTAGCGGCTGGGTTTTGTTATTTGGATAGCAAAATAGCATCTTATGGCCGAAGTAAATAAGATATAAAATGGAGAATGGCTATGGGAATAAAAGCATTTCTGATATGCAAAATTAATTTAAAAGTTAGGAAGTCCTTTTTGAAAGCATTTGTCTGGAGTGTGGCATTATTATGGGAGTGAAACATAGCCGATAAAGACTTCAGACAGAAAGATGATAGACCCATTTGAAATACTGAAGATTAGGTGGGTAAATCGCGGAACGAATTGGGTGCTGAAAAAAATTGCGAAGAAAAGAGATTTCTGGAATATCTTGACGAAGAGAAGGGATGGATTGATGGGGCATATTGTCAGACGTCAAGGAATCGTGAAGAAAACAACAACAACAACGTCTCAGCGGTGTGACACCGAATGACTGTTCATATGACCACCCGACGTTGCAGATTTAGGTCTCTCCGCTGTTTTCTGTAATCTGCTTAAGGAGAATGGCTGATTTTCTTCGTCGCCCTATTCTACACCAAGCTCGTATTCCAGCTCTACGTCGAAGTCGACGGGACGTTGGACCGGAATCTTACATTCATCTTCCGTGAACAGCTGTTGCCACGGTGAATTGCTGTAGAACTCTTGGTTCTTTTTTCGGAAAATCCTAACGAGGTGGCAGTGGGGCACTCGGGTTACGTCAACTTGTCGTTCACTGTACTTTTAGGATTAGAACAACTGTTTTTCAGTCAACATTTTCGAAAGAGAACTCTACAAACATAAATTTGCCTCTCCTCAGCCTACCTTCCCAGGTTGGTCGTAGTGTCAGTTTCTACGTTTAGATGAGGCACATCTTCCGGAAGACGGAAACCGATTTCTGTTAACCGGTTTTCGCTGTCGAGCTTAGCTGTTAAGGTCAGAAGCGGATTTGTTAGCCCAGTCAGATATAGCGTCTGAAAAACGGCTGTTTCAGTGTTTATTTAGTCGATATAATCGCTGTTTTTCTTTACATAAATAGACAGATCCATAGTTTAATATTTATATTTCATTTTCAGTTCATTAAATGATACTCTCTCCATACTCCATACTCCGCAAATTCATAACACTAAGATGCAATTTGAAAAGAAAAGAACGTTTCAAATACAGTAGCGTTTTAAAAAATCGCACTGACGTATTTTCCGGCCCACTTTAGTTTTATACGTTTTTGTAAATATTTCGGACCAAAATAATAATCTAAATAATAAAAAATTACGGTGATATGATTACGACTCTACTATTGTGGTAATATCTATGCAACCAACACGTAATATTCTTTTTGACCGTATTTTAACCACCAGCCAAAATTATATGATATGAAAAACATTATCTTTTTTTTTTTAACTTTTACCTCTTTGAAGTATCATTTTAATATTTCTATCACAGTTTCATTATATTTTTCCGTTAAAATATTATCACCTGTCTTGCCTTGGTAGTTCAAAGTTTATTTTCTTTGCGTGTACTGGCTATGACTGACGTAGCGTACATTTGGCATTCGAACGAGTGACTATAGCCTGGATGGAGCACAGCGTACGTTTAGCATTCGTAAATCAGTCACGTGACATTCCTCGCCCCAACTCTCTTTCTCTACATGATGATTTTCTTATTATAACTCAAGCGTTGTCATTGCAAAGCAATGGCGCACTGAAAATTATCAAAAACACGTCGTTCTTTGGACAATGAATTACAATCTAGTGTTGGTTAGTTAGTTAACACCTGCCCTCGATGGTACGAGACTCACTGAGTACTCTCGCAGCTGTTCGCCATAGCGTAATAGGCGAGGAATTAGTTTGTGATGTACGAACATGTTAGACGGTGGTTCAGAACCTGCTAGGATGTGGTGGCTCAGCGCGCTCGGTCAGAGGGTTGCCGGCATGGAAGCTCGACGCCCTCTGTAACGAGAGAACTGAGTTATCCGAAACGATCAAAATAAGACAAAAAAAACCAATGTCTACAAAGTACCCGTTCAAACCGACGAACCAATTAAGAGAGAGAAAACGAAAGACTGTTCAATTAACACCGTCTGAAGAGAAGGCCTGTGCGCTCCCGTGCCATGTCACGCAGATTAGGTCGCGATCGCGTAGCTCACTGGCTGGCCGCTGTGAGGCGGTGGGCTGTGCCTCATCAGCCAGCTAGTAAGCTACGCGATCGCGACCTAATCTGCGTGACGTGACGTGGTACGTTGGTTCAACACCATTTGTAATTAAAAAAAACTGAATAAAATTCTTAACGAACAACTCAGAACGAATATGAACAAACGACCGCAAAACATCGATCTCACTGAAGAAATACACAGGGTGTTACAAAAAGATACGGCCAAACTTTCAGAAAACACAGACAATTGTCAAAATACCCAATTGTTTCGTTACTATGTACTGTACTTCCTCGATTCACCGCCAGTTGGCCCAGTTGAAGGAAGGTAATCTTGACTTTCAATGCTTGTGTTGACATGCGACTCATTGCTCTACAGTACTAGCATCAAGCACATCAGTACGTAGCATCAACTGGTTAGTGTTCATCACGCAGGTGGTTTTGCAGTGCTGCTAGAACATGTGCCATTAAAAGTACGACACAACATGTGGTTCATGCACGATGAAGCTCCTGCACATTTCAGTCGACGTGTTCGTACGCTTCTCAACAACAGATTCGGTGACACATGGATTGGTAGAGGCGGACCAATTCCATGGCCTCCACGCTCTCCTGACCTCAACCCTCTTGACTTTCATTTATGGGGGCATTTGAAAGCTCTTGTCTACGCAACACCGGTACCAAATGTAGAGACTCTTCGCGCTCGTATTGTGGACGGCTGTGATACAATACGCCATTCTCCAGGGTTGCATCAGCGCATCAGGGATTCCTTACGACGGAGGGTGGATCCCCCCAGGGGCCCCACAGCTCTTTTGTGGGTACGTGTGTGGCGCGCACGGGTCCCCGAGCCATTGCAGCCTTTTTTCCTGCTTTCCCCAGGCTGCATTACCCCTCCTAGTTCCCCCTCCTTCCCTTCCCAATTCCTCCTTCCCACCCTCTCCAACCCCGTCTCTCGGTGGTACTCTGGATGACGGCTTGGCTATCCCATGGTACCGATTGTCCTGCACTTTGGTTTTGTCTGCTGTGTACACCGGTTTTTTGGCCCAGTTTGGTCCCCCTTGGGGTTTGACCTTCCATACCAAAATTGTCCGATAATGTGTGAGCCAATTGGGGAAGAACTCCCGACCTAGCCCCTACAGCACGGGTCCTATCCTTTCCTTTCCACTTCCTTTCCTCGCTGTAGCCCCCATCCCCCGCTAGGTCCCCAGCACGTGTAGCCAGTCCGTGTGGGGGGCTGTTATGTACCCTTTGGCTGAGCCAACACCTCCTAGAAGACAAGGCCTTACAACAGGCCGTGCCTACGTCACACTTAGAGGCCCCATCCGCCATCTAACTGGGCGACCGCTGCGCGGCGGTGGGCGTGTCCCAGCCAACAGCCAGTGAGGTGGCGGCCGCGGCCTCTAAGTGTGACGTAGGCACGGCCTGTTGTAAGGCCTTGTCTTCTAGGTGGTGTTGGCTGAGCCCCCTGACACCACAGGGATCACACTACTGGTGTCTGAGCTGCGACCTCTCCATGCAAGCCAAGGAGTTGATGCCTGTCCTCGGGGATATCAGAACTCCCGGCAATGGCCATCGTGCCAGGTGGCCTTTGCTGAGGCTGGGTGGCGCCCATGGAGAGAGCCCCGGTTTCGGAGTGGGTGACACCAGGGCGGACGTCTAGCACTATGAAAAGAGTTAGACTCCAAAATGGTCGTGCATCGGCCGTCTCTCAAGACAGGAAGAGATCATTTAATGCTACTACTGCGGATAAGAGGATGTTTCCCTCCCTTGCTACCCCTTGGGAGGAAGGCCAGGCTCGCCGGTTAGGAGCAAAACCCTTTCCTCGCTATCTCGTCTGCTCAAGGACTGATGGAGGAACTTTTACTTCCACCAAACCTCTGTTCTTTGTCGAGACCATAGAGGACAAGTTTGGTGAAGTGGAATCTATGGGTAAGCTTAGATCTGGCTCATTACTCATTAAAACAGTCTCGGAAGCCCAGTCTGAAGCTTTGCTCGCCTGCACCACCCTTGGCGACATTCCAGTAACAATTGTCCCGCACAAATCCTTGAATATGGTACAGGGTGTGATATTCCACCGGGACCTCCTCCTTCAAACTGATGAGGAGCTTAGGGCCTATCTCGAGCGGCGTGGTGTACATTTTGTTCGCCGCGTTCAGAGGGGACCTAAAGATAACCGCGTCGATACTGGGGCCTTTATCTTGGCCTTCGAGGGGGACACACTCCCAGAGAAGATCAAGATAATGATATATCGATGTGAAGTGAAGCCCTACATTCCACCTCCCATGCGGTGTTTTCGATGTATGAGGTTTGGTCATATGTCCTCTCGCTGTACAGCAGTCCCAGTATGCGGTGATTGTGGACGCCCACTACATGAGGGGAGCCCCTGTGTTCCTCCGCCGGTGTGCGTCAACTGTCAACAACACCACTCTTCACGGTCGCCAGATTGCCCTATGTTCAAAAAAGAAAAGAAGATTCAAGAGTACAAATCCCTGGAGCGTTTGACGTACCCTGAGGCCCGCAGTAAATATGAACGTCTGCATCCCGTGCAAATGGCGACGACCTTCGCTACGACGTTATCGTCTAGCCTTTCACCCTCCCCTTCCCACTCCCATCTCCCCCCTACACCCCGTCCACACCCCTCCCTCACATCTCCCTCTCCTGTAGCCCCTGTAGCCCTCCCTTTGTGTCCCACCCCTTCCCAGCCGGAGAAGTACACCCCTTCTCCGTCACCTGCCGGTGACAGTGCCCTATCTCAGGGCCTTCCGTCCCGGCGTTCCCCAGATCGGAGATCTTCGACCTCCAGCCGGCCATCGGACTCCCAGTCAGTGAGTTCAAAGGTCGCCCTATCCTCGTCAGTACCAGACCTAACTGACAAAAGTCCTCTCTCTGGGGTGGGTCCTGCCCGTCCCACACGAGAGAAGGAGAAGGAGAAAGAGAAAGAGAAAGAGAAGGAGAAGAAGAAGAAGAAACCAAAGTTACAAGATAAAGCCCCTCCGGTACCACCGGAGGTGCCGACTGTGCTTTCGCAACTCGCTCATCCCATTGAGCCCGAGGCTGATCAGCTATTTATGGATGTTGTCCCTTCTTCTTTGGTGACGGATGCTGATAAAGCAGCGTGGCAGACGTTATGCCATTCGCTTCCCACCTAGATCCTCGTGATGTGATCATCCAATGGAACTGTAATGGTTACTACCGTCACCTCTTGGAGATTAAACAGCTAATCTCTCTCTCTTCTGCGGCCTGTGTCGTCCTGCAGGAATCGAGGTTTATGGATGCACATTCACCGACCCTCCGTGGGTTCCGTGCTTTTTGTCGGAACCGGATAGGTCCCCTCCAGGCGTCTGGTGGGGTTTGTACTTTGGTCCGGACAGATATTGTCAGTACCTGGATTCCTCTCCAAACTCCATTGGAAGTGGTTGCTGTCCGGGTTCACTTGGACACTCCATTGACCATTTGCAACCTCTACCTTCCACCTGACAGGCCACCTACACTCACGTCCCTAGTGGCCCTCCTTCAGCAACTCCCCCCTACTTACCTCATTCTTGGGGACTTCAATGCCCACCATCCTTTGTGGGGCAGTGCTTATACATCTAGCCGGGGCCGCCTCATAGACCAGTTTCTTGCTGACCACAATCTGAGCCTTCTCAACGATGGTTCCCCAACTCATTTTAGTGCCGCTCACGGCACCTTTTCTGCCATAGACCTCTCTCTCACTTCTCCTTCTCTCCTTCCTTTATTTCACTGGTCGGCGTATGACGACCTCTGCGATAGCGACCACTTTCCGTTGATCCTTTCACTTCCCTCACGCCTACCACGAGCCAGGGTACCCCGCTGGGTATTCCGTCGTGCTAATTGGCCGCTATATACATCCCAGGTTGTGTTCCCATCTTCCCCCTCAGGCTGTATAGATGATATTATAAGCCAAATGACCAATATGATCACCCAAGCTGCCAACGCCGCTGTTCCCCGGTCGACAGGCCCTCCTACTCGCCGGCCTGTCCCTTGGTGGAATGCAACTGTTGCCGCAGCCATTCGCGAGCGCCGTAGGGCCTTGCAACATCTTAAGCGCCACCCATCGCTCGCTGGTCTAATAAATTTCAAACGTCTGCGTGCCAGAGCTCGTTACTTAATCAAACAAAGTAAGCGGACATGCTGGGAGCATTTTGTCTCCTCGTTGGGTTCTTCTGTCCCTTTGACAAGAGTGTGGGCTATGCTCCGATCTATCCAAGGTAGCTGGCGGCCGTCTTCCGTCCCTGGTCTTGCCCTGCCTGATGGGGTCTGCACGGAGCCATCTGTTGTTGCAGAACATCTTGCAACTCACTTCGCCAATGTCTCGGCGACAACTTCATATCCGGCGACCTTTCTCCTTCAGAAACACCAGGCCGAAACCTTCAAATTAGGCTTTACTTCTCACCAGGTGGAACCATATAACGAACCTTTTACTGACTGGGAGCTGTCGCTGGCCCTCTCCTCTTCTCGTGATTCAGCACCTGGCCCTGATGATATCCATAATCAATTGCTGAAACACCTTAACCCCTCACAACGACAATTTCTCCTAAAAGTTTTTAACCGTATTTGGCTTCAAGGGGTGTTCCCCTCCCAGTGGAGGGAGAGTATTGTGGTCCCTGCCCTCAAGCCTGGCAAGGACCCATCGGCGCTGGACAGTTATCGACCAATAAGCCTGACAAGTGTCCCCTGTAAACTACTTGAGCGGATGGTAGCCCGCAGATTATGCTGGGATTTTGAATCCCAGGGACTTCTCTCACCTTACCAGTGTGGGTTCCGGGAGGGACGATCCCCTATTGACCATTTACTTCGACTGGAGACTGCGATCAGACAGGCCTTCTCTAAAAGACATCGTCTGGTAGCAGTCTTCTTCGATCTGCATAAGGCGTACGACACTGCTTGGCGTCATCATATTTTACGTTCTCTTCATGATTGGGGCCTCAGAGGCTCCTTACCAATTTTTATCCGTCAGTTTTTATCCCTCCGCCTGTTCCGTGTCAGAGTTGGCTCTTCCTTTAGCTCCCCTCGGATACAGGAGAACGGTGTCCCCCAGGGCTCAGTGTTGAGTGTTACACTTTTTCTAATCGCCATCAATGGGTTGGTGAGCTCTCTTGGGTCACTGGTAACCCCGGCATTGTATGTCGACGACTTTTGCATATGGTACAGCTCCTACTCATTAGCCTCTACTGAACGTCAGCTCCAGAGTGCCATTCGGCGGGCTTCAGTGTGGGCTACGTCCCATGGTTTCCAGTTTTCCTCATCAAAAACGAGGGTGGTGCACTTTTGTCGTCGTACTACAGTTCACCCTGATCCAGAACTGTTCTTGGGTAATCAGCGCCTGGAAGTTGTAGCACAGCATCGTTTCCTGGGTCTTCTCTTTGACAAAAAATTGACTTGGGTGCCCCATATTCGCCACCTAAAGATTAGTTGTATGAGGAAACTCAATGCCCTACGTTTCCTTGCTCATTCATCTTGGGGTGCAGACCGAACAACTATCCTCCGTATCTATCGGGCTCTAATCTTGTCCCGATTGGACTATGGATGTCAAGTTTATGGCTCGGCAGCTCCTTCTGCCCTGAAATTATTAGACCCTGTTCACCATTATGGTGTCCGCTTGGCTACAGGTGCGTTCCCGACTAGCCCGGTCGACAGTCTCCTTGTTGAGGCGGGAATCTGCCCTCTTCAGGTCAGGCGGCATCAGCTTCTGGCGTCTTATGCCATCGCCATCCGGCAATATCCTGCTCATCCCGCTTACCAGGTTCTTTTTGCATATGAAGGGCTTCGACCCCCTGATACCCGGCCGCGGGCGGGCCTTCCCGTCGGACTGCGGCTTGCCTCTCTTTGCTGGGATTTCCATTTCCCTTCGCTAGATTGCGCCCCCCATTTTACTGCACGCACACCTCCGTGGATGGTGCCGCGACCACTAATTCGGACGGATCTCTTCCAGGGCCCAAAAGCTTTAATTTCCCCCATGGTCTTTCGGCGCTTGGTGCGCCCAGTACTAGAAGAGTTTCAGGGCGCCTCTATCTTCTACACTGATGGCTCGAAAACAGCGGGCCACTCCGGATATGCTTTTACATCTCCTGTTGGGGCGGAATGCCATTCTCTGCCAGAGGCATGCAGTGTGTTTACGGCAGAGCTGATGGCGATTTATAGAACCCTCTGTTTTATTAAACATTCTGCCGTGGAATGTGGTTTAATCTGTGCTGACTCCATGAGCAGTCTGCAGGCCATTGATCGTTGTTTCCCCTCCCATCCTTTAGTTATTTCCATCCATGAACTCCTTGCTGACCTTCATCGTGCTGCCTGCTCCGTTACCTTTCTCTGGGTGCCAAGCCATGTTGGTATTACAGGGAATGAAGTGGCTGACCAGTTGGCTAGATCGGCAATTACTCGCTGCCCATCTCCCTTTCAAATTCCGGGTGCGGATCTGCGGGTGCAGATCAGATCTTTGCTTCACTCCTCATGGGATAGCAGTTGGAAAGCTACTGCCCCTTCCAATAAACTCCGCACCATCAAAGATACGACTGCAGCTTGGAGTTCATCTTTACGCCCTTCCCGGAGAGAATCAATTGTCCTCTGTCGCCTCCGTCTTGGACACTGCAGGCTGACCCATGGATTTCTTTTACAAAATGACAATCCACCACATTGTGATTGTGGAGCCGTACAATCCGTGTCTCATATTCTGACTGAATGTCCTCTCCATTCGACACTTCGTGGCGACTATGGCCTACCGCCTGCATTGCCTTCAGTTTTGGCGGATGACCCACGGATGTTTGATCGCGTCCTTGCCTTCCTCCGTGAAAGTAGATTTTATTGTCAGCTCTAGGACTCGCTTGGTCGGGGTGAGTGGGTTTGTGATTCTTGGCTGATTGTGGGGTTTAGAGCCTTATCCCCATTAGCCCCCCCCCCACTCTTTTACATTTTAATGTAGTTTTATTTCTCCCTGCTCTGGAGCTATGATTCGTTGACCACTGTGCCATTAGTACCTTGTGGTTTAGGCTAGAGGTCGCTTCCAGAGCTGTGGGATCGGACACTGTAGCATTTGCTGCCCTGGGTTGGTCTTAGTCTTGTTGGCGAGTCGATTTTACTTCCTAGTGTAATGGTCTTTTGGCTTTCAACTATTTTTCGTTGGGTTCCGTGGCGTATAAAATTTGGGGTTGAAGGGACTGATGACCTCGTTGTTTGGTCCCTCATGTCCACCACCACCACCACCACGGAGGGTGGATGCATGTATCCTCGCTAACGGAGGACATTTTGAACATTTCCTGTAACAAAGTATTTGAAGTCACGCTGATACGTTCTGTTGCTGTGTGTTTCCATTCCATGATTAATGTGATTTGAAGAGAAGTAATAAAATGAGCTCTAACATGGAAATTAAGCGTTTGCGGATACATGTCCACATAACATATTTTCTTTCTTTGTATGTGAGGAATGTTTGCTGAAAGTTTGGCCGTAACTTTTTGTAACACCCTGTATATGTAACCACCATTGTCAATTTTTTGGCCCACTTTATTATTCCTCTTGTTTCCTAAAAGGTTTTTGCACATTCTTGTTAACTGAACACAACTACATTCTGCAAGATTCCGAGTTGTTCAAAGGCAACAGCGCTTCCTCTGAAAAGTGTATTTTGTTCTGTTTCGAGAACATGCAATGAAATTCATAGCAACGAATTGTAAACATAGATGTCTTAATTACATGTACATAAACTTGGGAGATACTGTAATAGTGACTGTTGTAAATGACGTATTGATTGTACTAAGTTTGTATACATATTAAGTACTAGAGTTATGTGGAATTCAGTGTTACAACACTTATTCCGTTTGTGATTTTAGCTGTAAAAGAAAACGTAATCACGGTTTGAAGTAGAATTATTTGCTCTTTATTTTAGCGCAGAACAGAGTAGCATGAACGAAGTCATATCTGAACTACAGGAAAGGTAATACCATCTACGTTAAAAACGTCCATAGCAACCATGTCAAAGACAAACATTTTAGTAGATGCACTGATTCTGATTAATAATTTTCAATATATATTCCATAATTAGTGAATAAACGCTTGGAAAAAATAAACAAGGTAATTTGTTGCAATGTATACTTCCCTTCCAATTCATTAAGGAACTACACTTGCCACAGTTTACGTGCATATGCTTCAGAAGACCATTGTTCAATTCGTCGTTACGTATTTTAGAGGGATGCACAGCTCTAAACATTGAAGAACATAGCTCTGTTTATGCTGTGGCCGGGATTCGAACTTATGACCTCCTACTTACTAGGTAGGTGCTTTAGACCACTCAGCTAACACAGCGTTGTAGCCAAAGCAACTACACGGACTATCTTAAAGCACGTCTCTCTCCACTCCATATACTTTAATTCTGCCTCATGTTCCCTGTGAAATGCGTATCAAATTGCCACAGTATAAATTTTAATTCAATGCCTCTCTTTATTTTAATAGCTCTATTTCATTAATAAGAGTACCCGAAACCAGTTTAGGAAAAAAGGAGAAAAAAATTGTCGATAGTGGTGGGTTCCGAACCACAGACCATGAGCATTACAGTCCAACGCGCCGCCCACAACACTACAGTTAACACGAAAAACACACTACCTTTAATCTCGTACTACAGATGGCAGTTGTTAACTGATGGTAATGCGGCATTTTTAGACTCTAGTTTATCATTTATCGTACGAAGAACGGCGCGTTTTCCTTAATTCTTCAGTGCACCATTGCTTTGAAATGACAACGTGTAAGTTACAATAAGAAAATCATCAAATACGCAACCCAAGATGGCGTATTCCAGAGATAGTTCAGGGCGAGGGATGTCACGTGCCATCTCCGAACAGCTGGTTTTCGTTAATTCAATGGAGGGTGTCAAATCTCGTTATTTTTGCAAATATCTCTCAAACTATGCGAGATATGAAAGAAAAACCATGGTTGTAGAGAATTTTCTCCTCTGCAAATTCGGATATTCTATTTTAGTGTCAGATGAACGGTTTATTTGCAATTAAAATTACATTACAAACTCCTTTTTTTTAGTTACTAACGTATCTTTTGTCCGAAATATTTGAGAAAGCGAGTTTCTGGTCTCTGGTGGCCAACAATTATGTCTGTAAAATTTGGTGCTCATCGGTTGAACTCTTCGACTTAAAAAGTGGGAACACGTTACGGACAGACAGACATCCCAAAATCGCCGTTATTTTTACAAATATTTCTGAAAAGAGACGAGATATGGGAGAAAAAAGCATAAGAGAGCAAAGTTGTAGAGAATTTTCTCCTCTACAAATTCGGGTATTCCATTTTCGTATCAGATGAATGGTTAAGCCGTTATTTTCATTTAAATTTCGAGCTGTCAATACACGATCGCAAAGGCCCACTTTTAGTGTTATTACCGTAACCTAAAGTGGGCCAAAACACATTATGGAAGTGGAAAACTGCTTACATTAGCGGATTTTGCAGTGTTTAGATGACGAACCAAACGTCGAATTGGGAAATCGGTTAATGAAATGCCGCGGTGGAGTAGCCGAGCGGTCTAAAGCGTATCGCTGAGGAGATTCGAATCCTCCCTTGGGCATGGTGTGTGTGTGTGTGTGTGTGTGTGTGTGTGTGTGTGTGTGTGTGTGTTTGTCCTTAGGTTAGTTTACCTAGGTTTAAGTAGTTTGTAAGCTACGGACTGATGACCACGCAGTTTGGTCCGATAGATTTACAAACATTTGAACATTTTGGTTAATGAAATCCGGTTCTGGAAGCCCATGCAAAAGGAGCAAGTATTAAGTTTTAGAGTTCCTACATTTCGCATAACCCCAAACTAATTTTCTCCGATGTCGACAGTTTTTTTCCATTCTTTCAGCCGCGTTAAGCTCTTAATACTATTTCGGAATAATAACGGGAAGACACTAGTGCATTTCTATGTTCCGCCCCGCGCTGTAAAAGACGCACAAAAAAGTTAACACGGCGTTGGTCACACGCAGTTACCCAACGCTGATGCTCCACGCTACAACTGCCGAGTGAATACGTAAATGCGGTCGCATTAACGGAGATATAATTGTCAATACAAGGGCTCCCATCAGCCAGCGCGACTTTCGGCACCAAACGTAATTACTTTTGTGCCGGCAGCGAACCAATGCAAATTAATATACATCGCTATCCCGTGGACATTTCCATTTACAACCTAATCAGGGGCTCTGACTATCACAATCGAATTAACTAAAAGTTGCATCTAAAACATATTCGCGCTTCAGTAGAGCTGTCGCTCCGCGTGTTTGTTAATTAATGTTTTCAAAGCATTCGGAGCAACAAAAACATGATAGTTAAAAATGTTCTTGGCGCACAGACAACGTTTCCGCAGAGTGCAGCGTCAGTTTTCATGTTTGTGAACGCTAATAATGTGGCCTGCCCTGTGAAGGCACTACATTTGCATATCGCGCCCAGCTACAAACGACGTGGCATCCCCTACAAAAGCCATTTACATTTCTCTGTGTCTGCATTTGAAATGCGCAAACATAATGCAAATGTAGGCAAATCATTTCACGATTCGCACAAAAGAACTGGTAAATTATCGGAACGCAGTATTTAGCACAAAAATATCCGCTTTCAGTTCATTAAATATTATAAACTGTATAAACCTTTTATTTTTCGGACGTCCTTAGCGGACTCGTATGGAAACAGAATGGAAGTTCGGATTATTTTGAATTCCAGTTTTGTAAGGGTTGCAGTACAGGAGCTCAGCAAAATGTGTAGTCTCTACTGACACGGTCGGTATATGACCATCTTCCAAATAAGAAACGACCACTGACTTTTACGGGATGGACACATTTGATTTGATTTGATTTTTTCCAGGGAAGCCAAAACAGTCTTGGTTGAACCCGCCACTGCCCGCACCGAAACTAAGTTTATTGTGCGGTATCGCTCCCTGTATATCTAGTAAAGCCAACCACAGCCCTTGAACAGTGGAAGGAGTCCCTTTACCAGTTCTTTATTAGACACAATTTCTTCGGGTCTGGTTGTCCCAAAAGTTCTGTGCCTTTTACTCTCCAATGCAATGCATTCGAAGATTAGATGCGATGCAGTTTCATCACCGTCATCACAGATCCTACATTTAGGGTCCTCTTCTGTTATTCCCATTGTATGTAGGTGTTTTTTGAACTTCCCATGGCCTGTCAGCAATCCAACCATGAGTCTAATCTCTCCCCTGTTCAGGCCCAGGATTACAGAGCTTCTTTTAAAACATGGCTTTGGCATCATTACCTTGCCATGTTTTTGTTGATGGACTTTGGTCCAATATTCTACGTGCTGTCTTCTGAGCCAGTTACGTAGCTCATATTTGATCATTGCCTTGGTGATTGTCAGGACAGGTTCCGGTCCAATAAATGGAGACTCTGCCCCCATCCTGGCTAATCTGTCGGCATGTTCGTTGCCACTGATCCCTGAGTGGCCAGGGACCCACAATAGGTTTACTCTATTGCTTTCCCCTAGCTCCACCAGAACCCTGTGACATTCTGCAACAATTTTAGACCTTGTTGCAGGAGCTGCCAATGATCTCAGGGCTGCCTGGCTGTCTGAATAGATGTAGATGCTACGATCTTTGTAGCATTTACGCAAATTCTCCTCCACACAGGCCCTGGTGGCAGTGATTTCGGCCTGGAATACTGAGGCCAGTTTCCCTAGAGAGATGGACACATACAAATCAGAAAATTACTCCCAAAGAAACGTTACACCTTGATGTAAGATACTGAAAGGATGAGAGGAGTAGTGTCTAACGTCCTGTTAAAGTTGCGGTCATGACAGATGAGCATAAAATCTGTGGGTTTTATGGCAGCAGATAGCACAAAACGCCAACAATTACGGAAGACAGGATTTATTCAGAAACATGACACAGGTGTATACACAACAAACGGAAAGAGACACTGTGTCACATGTACACAACAGGGTGGTCAAACAATATCAGTAGCATAGATGTTGCACTCTGTTGCACGATACATGGAGCTGGTGGTGTCAATCTGCCACAAATCGTATAGGAGAACAATGAGGATTCAATAACCGACCATAATCATTCGTTTTCTACCCAGAGACAGATTTTCACACCTCAAGTCTTCTGGTACTTGACTTCCAAGATATTTAAATGCCCTTACTTGGCTTATAGCAACTTGTATGATATTAATATTTGCCAGTTTCCTTCTTTTGCCGATCACAATACATTTTTTTAGTTTCCAAATGACAAGCCAAGATCGCAAACTAACAATTTATTAAGTGACGACCGGTTTCGGTGCACTGTGTCACCATCATCTGGTCATATATATGTTACAATCTGGTCATCTTGTTAAAAAACTGGGTACAAAATGACAAGTGCAACATTGCACTTAGTCACTATATAAAAAAAAATACATGTTAAAAACATGACAACTTACAAAATACTACAAGCTGTCATGTTTTTAACTTATGTATTTTTTTTATATAGTGACTAAGTGCAATGTTGCACTTGTTATTTTATACCCAATTTTTTAACAAGATGACCAGATTGTAACATATGTATGACCAGATGATGGTGAAACAGTGCACCGAAACCGGTCGTCACTTAATAAATTGTTAGTTTGCGATCTTGGCTTGTCATTTGTAAACTATAAAACGAATTAATCGCCTCCAGACCAGACGATGTTAGGTAATCTTAACAATACTTTTTTTTTTTTTTTTTTTGCTGTGTTGATGTCCCATATTCAGAACTTTTGGCATATTATTTGCTGTTCGTTCTTTTGCCACTGACGTCATGTCATCAGCAAATCTTAGGCTTTTTAATTTTTTCCCGCGAATACATATCTCTATATTTCTGTTTAAGCATTTAACAATAATTATGTCCAAACATAAGCTAAACAACAAAGCAGAGAGGCAACAAAATTATCTAACACCCCACTCCAAAGTAGCTGCCTACTAATATTTCGTTTCCATTAGCTTGTGCCACTGCACTCTGTTAAAGATTTTTCAAAATCAGCATAAATTTCTGTTTTTCTCATTATATCTTCCCCATCATCAACATAACAACAGCATCTCTTTTCCCGTTCCTCTTCCAAATCCTATCTGTCCCTCTCCAAATCATCTAACTTGCTATACTGACTTATATTCGACACTCTCGGTAATTCTTTAACTGTATGAACATTGGACCAATACTATGTTCTTCATGTGTTTTTATATATTTCTTTTTTCTCAATTGGCATCATTATCTTTGTAAGAAATTAATCAGTCCGTTCCACTTTGTCGTACATCTCATTACAAAGGAGAAATATTTTCTTCCTTCCCTCTTTCCCAAACTTTTCAACACTTTCGACAGTAACGATTCGGCAAGCCTTTCGGTTCTTCATCTTCTTCAGTGCCTTTCTGCTTCCAAGACTCTATAAACTTTTCCGAGACATATTCCTCCTTCTCAATTTTAATTTCACTTGCTGCTTGATCCATCTCACAGAGACATTCTATATATTCTTGGCATATACTCAAAACTTCCTGTGGCTCTTCAAGTATTGTACCACCTGGTCTCGCTATTTATTCTTTTACTTTTGAAAACTAATCACTAGCCAATCTTTACAACATTTCATACTTTCCCCCTGTCTCCATTTTTTTCTATTTATTCACATTTCTCTTTTAACTACCCTTGCCCTTTCAGTTTCTCTTACCTAATTATTACCGAGTTTCATGTATCTCTTTTGGCTTTCTTCATTTTTCACTTTTTCCGTTCTACCATCTATTTCAGCATACTGATACTTTTGAACACTCTAGTTCCTTGTACTTCTTTGACAGATTCCAAGATTACTTTCTTCATTCGTATTCAGTATTCACATATACATTCTTCAGCTTTCTTTCCCACTTTTCAATAAATCTATCTTCTTAATATGTTTTCATCATCCCATTCTGTATCTATAATCCAAACTACCTTGCTGTATCTGCGTCTCTTACTTCACCCACCACTGCGTTCCCATTCTCCATCATGATAATGCAGGTAATTCCATTTTCTTTCTCAGTGAGTTTTTCAATCTTGTCATAATATTCTTCTACTCCTCATCGCTATGCTTATTGGCATTTACAACTTGGCATGTATACTTCTGATTACCTTTCAGTCATGTTTTCTGTAAGAATTGCTACGCATTTTTTTCCATTTCTTGCCTACCCGATTAAGGGATAGAATAATCCACACACCGATCTGTAGAATGCCTGTTTAGTTTTTCTTGATGAGATCCTCCTGAGTAGTCACCGCCTGAAGACCCGAATGCAAAACTATTTTACCTCTGGAATATTTTAACCAAGAAGACGCCATCATAAAAAATTCATAAAGTAGAGCTAGATGTACTTGGGGACATTAACAACTGTAGTTTCCCCTTGCTTTCAGCCGTTCGCGGTAACTGCATTCCAAAGCCACATTAGCTGATGTTACAAGGCCAGCTCAGTCAATCATCCAGACTGTTGCCCCTGTAACTACTGAAAAGGCTGCTGCCCCTCTTCAGGAACCACACGTTTGTCTGGCCTCTCCACAGATACCCCTCCGCTGTGGTTGCACCTTCGGTACGGCTATCTGTATCGTTGAGGCACGCAAGCCACCCCACCTCGGCAATGTGTGTGGTTCGTGGTGGTCTCATCTCTGAGGAGAAGTGGAAAAATATTTCTTGTGTAGGCTGAAACATTCTACAATAATATTGCACGACAGAGCATCATAAATGACGAAGTTCAAGGAGTTGTTCCCACGTGACACTGAAAAGCTCTAGAATTTAAATCAAGGGTTTTATCTGGACTCCAACATTTCCTTGCATTGTTGAACCACTGTTATAGCCCCGACCTCTCATGGAGTTTAAAGAAATGCCTCGTGCTTCTGTGTAAGCAATGTCTAACATATCTTCACCTTAAGAATCGGTAATGGGAATGAAGCCCAAAAATGTTTCTTAATTGAAGTGTCTTTGTTAAATTTTTCACGAATTTGAAAATACTACGTTTCTGCGCCCACTTTCTGCAAATACACCACTGAAACGTATTGTTTTGTATCAACTTACAGTTTCAGTTTCAATGGCTCGTTCACTTGTAGACGCCAGCGCCAGACCTGTAACTTCTGATGAATACTCGTTGACACCTTCGATCCCGCGTAGATCATAGCAAATTGTTAGTGCCAATAGTGTTCCTGTAATCATTCAGATCCTGATTCTGCAGTAAAAATAGCTGTTGGCTTTCTTAAGCACCAATATACATTATGTAGTTACCATTTATTCGTAAATTAATTTTCTAAGTACAAATTAAGTATAGCGAGCCTAAGTTCACTAACACGGCTTTGCCTTCGGTAGTCTTCACTTTATTTCGGCGCAGCTCCCTGCTTGCCTGTCAGTGTTTATCAATTTATATCCGTCATGCGAACCATGGTACACCTGGTATTCACATTTATTAAAATATTTGATGTAAACATTTATAGCTTTATCATCCTTGTTGGTAATTGAATTGCTTTTGAAAGTGCTCATCAATTTAAATTAATTTAGGCATAGTCATTAGCAAAAAAATGTAATTTAATATTATATACAGTTATATTTACTTTTTGAGAGAGTCTTAACTTGTTGATGGTCCAGGCAGCACTGATATTGTTAACTTCTCATCCTCACTGTTATGAACGGATCCAGTTAACTTAGTTGTCTCGTTCTTTTTTGCGCCCTAACTTGATGTTTCGGCGCCTTCAAAAATGCCTGTAAATCTATTGGAGCAAACTGCGTGGTCATCAGTCCGTAGCTTACAAACTACTTAAACCTAGGTAAACTAACCTACGGACAGAACACACACCCATGCCCCAGGGAGGACTCGAACCTCCGACCGCGAGCAACCCCGCGCTCCGCAGCGAGACGCCATAGACACCGCTTGGCTACTCCACCGCGGCTCGGAGCCTTCACGGCGTCAGCAGCGGCCGCGAAGTTGGCTTATATCTCGCACCGCTAATGAGTATGCGGTTGCTTCCTGTGGGGGTTAGAATTCTCCCACGGGCGTGGGTGTGTCTGTGGTCGTTAGCGTAAGTTAGTTTAAGCCTAGATACCGATGACTATTGCAGTTTGGTCCCATAGTTTTACAGACATTTAACAAAGACGGGGGTTTAGTCAAAAGACCAGGAAGAAAGTACACTGCTTGTGTTGACTGTAGTTGTGCCGTGGGCAGAAGGTCAGTTCATAAGCTTGATCGCATCCGGTTTACGTCAGGAAGGACTCTCATTAAGGGAAGTTTCCATCCGTCTCAGAGTGGTCCAACGGGGTGTTATACAGACGTGAACGAGATACAGAAATACAAGAACTGTCAGTGACAATCTCTGGCTGCCCAAAGGCCACCACATCAGCTGACGACCGCTACTTACAGTTTCCAGTTCGGAGGAACCCTGACAGTAACTCCATCTTCTTGCTGTCATAGGACGTCATCTTTCGACTCGAAATGTACTTAATAGGCTGCATCACATGCAAGTTCATTCACGATGTCAATGGCGAGGTCCCGCTTTGACATCTAGTGCCATGCAGAAGGACGCAACAGCATGCTGAATGGAATCGTCAGGATTGGCATCAAGTGCTGTGTACAGACGAGATTAGCGTCTTCGGATATCATTTTAGAGACAGCCTGGTACGCCTGAACGTCTTAGACACACTGCCCAGTGGGTGCAGCAGGGTGGTGCTACCCTTACGTTTTGGGGTGGCATTATATGAGGCCACGGGACGTCCCTAGTGGTCGTAGGAGGCAATCAAACGGCCATACGGTGCAGGGATGACATCCTACGACGAATAATGCAACCATATCGGCAGCATTCGGTGAAGGACTTGTCTTAATACACAATAATTCTCTCGCTTATCGTGCACATCTTGAGAATACGTTCCTTCAGGTTAATGTGGCAGGATTAGACTGCCCAGCACGTTCTCCAGAGATGAACCACATCGAAGATACCTGCAGTACATTGAAAAGGGCTACTTTTTGGACGAGTCGACCCACCATCCATTCTGAGAGATGTACGCTGAAACGCCATTGAGGAGTGGGACAACGTGAATCAACAGTCACTTGATGACCCAGTGGACGGTATGGCATGGCGAATACAGGCATGCATCAGTACAACAGGTCGTGCTAGCGGGTATTAGGGGTACTGGTGTACGCTGTAGTCTGGAACACAAATTCAGAATGTCTGCCCTACAACATGTCAACTTCTGTCTTCATCAGCAATAAAGAGAACTGAAATGTTTTTTTAAATGAACTGTTATGACCCCTATTTCATCTTGATGAAGCACTTTTTTTTCGTGTGTGTATGACATGACATCAGCTATCGTGTTAGTTTGACCATCGCCCTCTAGTACACTCCCAGCCTTCCCACTTGGTTCGGCTTGCGTGTTTTGGAAGGTAATCAAGAAGTTACCGTCTTGGCCGCTGCGGCGCTAGTAGCGTGCCCTAAGCCCGCACTGCACGAGTATTGTAATCAACAGTAGAAACTAAGTAAGCAGTGTAATTTCCTGTCGTTTGACTGCCAGACTAGCAAGAGTATCCTGAGGTATGGTCAGGGAATTACGGTGGATTGATTCCATAATAAGAAGGTATGAAATCGTAGTAATTGTTATTAGAACACCATAACAGGGTTTGCAATAATCCGATCTTCATGTTTCTTCACACGCGCTCTCTAATTTTCTACCCCATCGGTATATCTGGTCTGATTAGTTACTTTTTATGATTTTACCATACGTATATTACTTTAAAACACCAACGTCTCATTACAGGTTTTAATTCGTCAATAGCAATGGTGTATTATTGCACAAACCGAAGTGGTAAAGCGAAAGGAGTTTCAATTCACGAATTTCCCAGCAAAAGTGATGTCAGAGAACAGTGGCTGAAAGCAACTTCAAGAGCAGATTTTACGCCAAATTTCAACTTTAGATCGTGTGTGGTATGTAGCCTTCATTTCCGAGAAGCTGATTATCGGTCTGGGTTAAAAATTAAGAAATTGCAGGATGCTGCTGTTCCCTCTGTTTTTCCTTCTTATCCAGCTCATAGAGTTGTACAAGCAAAAGAAGTACGCAGAACTTTTAGGAAACTTACAATGAATATCACACTCAAAACAAGAAAATATGAATTCTCTGAGGAAACCCATGATCAGAGCATTAATTCCAATGTCCAACTGCTCGAAAATCATGGCAGTAATAGTTGCCGTTCTTCTAGGCACATAAAGTGTGATATTTTAGACGAAACGCTGATAAAAATAGAACAAAATAAATTGCGTGTTAAATTGTGGAGGTCTAGAGTTAAACTTTTACATCTTGAAAAGAAACTTAATGAAATCACTCATGAGCTGCCAAATTTGTCAGCACTCAAGCTTGTACAATATTTACTTTTTTAGTTGTCACTGTGTTGAACACTGCGAAGATTTTACAGATCACAAGTGAAGCTTCAAAACATACGGAAAAATTAGGCGAGGAAATATGTAAAACAGTTACACCAGTCGTATTAAAAAACATTGGAGCAGAAGTGACTGAACGTTTGGAACGGGCGAAGTATATAAATAGCAAGCCCATAAAAAGAATGCAACAAATGTGCCTACAGCGGCTTATAGCGTATAGCGGCGGACGACCAGACCAGGGCACGCTTGCAGCGCTCCAGTGGCGAACGTGAGTACTTCCTGACTATCGGTGATTTTTCCCGGAGCGGGGAGCCTGGGAGTATTCTAGCGGGCGATGGTTTGGCATAGTGCATAATATCACATTAATGTGTCACATGACGTGACACAATATTATGTACGTGAAACTAAGTGACATTTTAACGTATTAAACATGATGTGATACAGATATATCATAAGGCACAGCATGACAGGATTGCATGTGTTGCATCACAACATGTAACGCGATGAATCTCCGCCAGCCGCAGTGACCGACTGAGGCGCTCCAGTCAAGGACTGCACGGCCGCTGCGGGCGGGGGTTCGAATCCCCCCTCGGGCATGGATGTTTGTGCCGTCTTTAGTATTAGCTACTTCATAAGTAGTTTTGAACATTTTTTATGAATCTCAACACAGTGTCATGATATGGCACGTGACACAACTTGGCATGGTACACGTCACATGAGGTGTTACAAGGCAGATTAACTCTTCAACCGAAACATCGGTGTGAGAGACCTTTAGGACTTTATTCATGTATGTCGTGGGCAAGGTATCGCCGCTGTCCCGTTCATGCTATCTTCTAAGTGGCGAATTATTTACCTAATGGAAACAATGCAGCCTTGTGTGTGACTTTTTCTTTTGAGGTGTGAATTAATTTCATAAAAGTTACAGGCTCTGAAAGAATGTTCCGTATTTCATTTTTTTATTTTTTTATTTTTTGTGATACATATTTTTGTTTATATTTGAGAAGATTTCATGTGCATAATGCTTCAGAGACTACTTGCAAATCTACAAGAGGACCAAGGACTGAGAGAATATGGTGCACTGATATTAATAACTTTGAAAGGAAACATTCAGTGTGGTGGGAAGCGATCAGTGATGAATCCAGGATGGAAAATGGTAACCCAGATGCGGATTCTAATACGATACAAAACGACCAGAGAAAGAAAAAGAATGGTAAAAAGCTGACAGCAGTGACGATGACGATGTCGGCGACGATGTAGTAGTACAGTACAAAATGAATATAAATCATTGTTGACAATACCCATAGAAAGAAAGACGTTGTTGGAATTAAAAAATAATATACAAAATTTTTATAGTAAACATAGTTAAGAGCGATAAACAAAATTTAAGGAATACTCGATTTGATATTTGATACAAAAAGAAGAAACTCATCTAAACGAATAAGCAAAATATCATTAAACTATGTAAGAATTTGATAGAGGAAGAATCAGTTGTCTCAGATCGTTTGTTTCTGATTATGTACCAACGATCGATGTCACTGTTTAAGGGTTACGTTTCCTATAGCACAATCGGGAGTGATGTGCGAAGGCTTTGCATGCTGTCTGTCATGTGGTAAAATATGATTTACAGTTTTATGTGACTGTTGTGATATGTTACAGGGCGTGAAGTAATAAAAGTTTCATGCGGCTTCATGCGAGGGACAATGTTACAGTGATGCTTGTTCGACGTAATGTGATACATATTCGGAAATAAAATTTAATACAATTCATTCAGACGTATCATTGAAACAGTGCATACGTAGTTGATGAAATGACAAAATTTACAAATCATTAGCACAAGTGGTACTTCTGTACCGTGTGTCGATCGATGTAAGTACATGGTGTAGCCTCCACGAGCGGCAGTGCAGACACTGATTCTGGTATCCATTCGATCATAGAGATTGCGAATACCGTCTTGTAATACATTATTCCACGCCTGCTCGATCTTTTCAAGTAGTTCTACAAGAATTTGTCGATCAGCACGTGTGAAATTTCGTACCCCACATTTGCTCGATCGGAGACAAGTGTGGTGATAGTGCTGGCCAATGAACTTGTTGCACGTCTTACGTTCTGTTGGAACAACACATACGCTTCCAATTGCAAGAAAGGCACTTACAACATTCTGCACGTACAGACTGCTGGTCACCATTTCCTCCAGAAACACAAAAGGTGAACGAGCATTATATCTTATTGCAACCCAAACAAGAAGGCCTGCAGTGCGACCAGTGTGTCATAGACGAATGCACTCTACGAGACAGCCCTTCGCCACATCTATGTCGTATGCGGAAATGGCCATCACTGTGGTGTAGGCAGAATCTGTTTTCATCGCTGGAGACTACAGCTCGCCGCTGTCGATAAAATTCTTGGGGGTTTTTGGCCGCATTGTCGCAAGTGGCCTTTATCAAGGTGTTTGGCTGACTGTTGAATGCGAGGGATTGGTGGTACTTATATAACAGTGGGAGAAGCTGTTATCGAAGTATTAGACGTTCTTTATTGGTGTTTATATTATAGCCTGTGATTGTAGGGAAGAGAGGTGCTTGATTGGTGTTTGCATTGTTTGTTCCTATTGGTGGAAATAGGCGAATGAGAGGCGGGCGGCGGTTATGACGTCACGCTGTTCACTTGCTTCCTGGCGCTGGCTGGGGCGCACCAGTACTCTGTCTACATACGGCCGCAGTGGTCTTCCGCGCGCGTGAGTTGGTTAAAAAAAATCAAACTGCTGGGTTTTCAGCTAGTAACAGTATGAAGTGCGGTACCTGCTGGCTGAGCTCCAAACCTTCAGACAGTTCTTGAAACGTTCAAATGTTTGTAGAGCTTATGGGACTTAACTACGGGGTCATCAGTCCCTAAACTTACGAACTACTTATGAACTAGCTTATACTAAAACGGCACAAACATCCATGCCCGAGGGGGGGGACTCGAAACCCGTCGGGGAATGGCCTCCCGCATCGTAGCATAGCGCCTCAATGCGCTCGGCCGCTCCGCCGCGGCGCGTGAGTTGGTTCGCACACTGTCGTCTCTGTTGTAACTGTGGTTGGGGAATCGGTAGGAGTGGTTAGGTGAGAGGGTGCCACCGTACATGGATGAAAACCATTGAGCAGTTTATTACAGATACTTGACATGAAGCTGGCTGAGTGAACTGGATACAATGTTCTTGCCAGCTACTGAAGTGCATCCAAGTGTGAGTACAACAATCATGGATAGTGGCTAATATTTTTCTCCGGCCAAACCAGATGATAGGCTGTGGAGGTAACCAGACTGTTTAAACTTGACGGTAGATGGATTACTGATGGCCCTTCGCTCCCGCCCCACGACACAGCACTCCTACTCCCCCCAAACCTCCTCATCGTCGTCGTATAGTATCCCCGAAGAGGACGACGGCAAGGGGGGGAGGGGGAGGTGCAGACGTGGAAGCTTCCGGTGGGACCGGGATTGATGCTTGGGCGGGTCTAGGGCCCCGGTCTGCCTCCCAACATTCATTGTCCAATCGCCGTGGAAAACGGGGGTTCCCGATCTGGCGGCCGCAGCGGAGGGTGCCGGCTGCGAACCGTGGCTCCCGGCAGGCGACTGCGACAGGAGCGCTCCCGCAGGCGCCCACTCCATCGGCTGTGGACACGAGGACGCCGGAGTGATGCGGGTCGCCGCGCCAGCAGGCAGCGTGCCCCGAGTAGAGACCGGAGCTGAAAACAGAGGACCAGCCGCAGAAACAGACACGTAACAAGGGCGAAGCTGGTTCGCATGACGACGAATCACGCCGCTCGGACCCCGTATAAGGAACATAGAACCCGACAAACACTTTACGACGGTCCCCCATTCCCAACAATGGAAAATTGTACAGAGATGCAGGAGGATCTGCATAGAATTGACGCATGGTGCAGGGAATGGCAATTAAATCTCAATGTAGACAAGTGTAACGTGCTGCGAGTACACAGAAAGAAAGATCCTTTATCATTTAGTTACACTATAGCAGGGCAGCAACTGGAAGCAATTAATCCCATAAAGTATCTGGGAGTAGTCATTAGGAGGGATTTAAAATAGAATGACCATATAAAATCAATCGTCGGTAAAGCAGATGCCAGACTTAGATTCATTGGAAGAATACTAAGGAAATGCAGTCCGAAAACAAAGGAAGTAGGTTACAGTACACTTGTTCGCCCACAGCTTGAATACTGCTCACCGGTGTGGGATCCGTACCAGGTGGGATTGATAGAGGTAGAAAAGATCCAATGGAGAGCTGCGCGCTTCGTTACAGGATCATTTGGTAATCGTGAAAGCGTTACGGAGATGATCGATAAACTCCAGTGGAAGACTCTGCAGGAGAGACGCTCTGTCGCTCGGTACGGGCTTTTGTCAAAGTTTCGAGAACATACCTTTACCGAGGAGTCTAGCAGTATATTGCTCCCTCCTACATATATCTCGCGAAGAGACCGTGAGGATAAAATCAGAGAGATTACAGCCCACACAGAGGCATACCGACAATCCTTCTTTCCGCGAACAATACTTGACTGGAATAGGAGGGAAAATCGATAGTGATACTCAAGGTACCCTCTGCCACACACCGTCAGGTGGCATGCGGAGTATGGTTGTAGATGTTGTAGATGTAGACGTTTGGCCCCCGTAAAACATCTGAAAAGAACAGGGGTATTGGCGCCATACTATGCCCGAGAGTGCGGAGAGGCCGGCGGGCGCGGCGGCGGATGCAGCAGCTGCAGCAGTCCGTGAAGTAACTCCGCCGGCGAAGGACCGTCGCGGGGCTGCGAACGGTACGTCGAGAGGAACAGCGGCAGAGCCTGGTCCCGCGAGTGGTGGCTGCGCAGCTTGGAACGTCTGCTGCTTAAAGGTGCGGTCGAAGCGCTCCACTTCTCCGTTGGATTGTGGGTGGAAAGGAGCGCTCGTTAAATGACGGATCCCGTTGGAAGCACAAAACTGTTCAAAGTCCGCCGACACAAACTGGGGGCCATTGTCACTGACAAGAAGTTCTGGAAGGCCCTGAATGCAAAATATAGACTAGAGAATTTTCACAGGAGCTCTCGTCGTCGTAGAGTTCGTGGGGACCACAAACGGGAATTTACTAAAAGTATCGACAACAATTAACCACCTGGTCTTCCAAAATGGCAGGCATAATCCACATGAATGCGTTGCCATAGTCCAGTGGGTTTCGGCCAGTCAGTGAGGCGGAGCGGACTGAGTGTTGGCACAGGCACGACATCGTGACGTCATATGTTCCATGTCTTTGTCCAGTCCGACCCAGGTACAATGCTTGCGGGCCAACTGTTTAGTTCTGACGACTCCCCAATGTCCTCGATGTAACAAGTTCAGAACACGCGCCCAAAGAGCCTGAGGTATTACCACTCTGGACATGTCGCCGTCAGTGCGCAGCAAGATGACGCCTCGGTGGGTCGATAAAGCAGAACGTCGAGCAAAATACTGACGGACACCTGGGTTCGAAATCTGTTTCAAGGATCGTGGCCA
Source organism: Locusta migratoria (assembly GCA_026315105.1). Lineage (NCBI taxonomy): Eukaryota > Metazoa > Arthropoda > Insecta > Orthoptera > Acrididae > Locusta > Locusta migratoria. The sequence continues at coordinate 556,199,095 of CM048744.1, forward strand.
CTCGGAGCGAATATATTGTAAAAGGATCTGAAAATCAAATGTTCAAATGTTTGTTAAGCTTATGGGACTTAACAACGGGGTCATCAGTCCCCAAACTTACAAACTACTTATCAACTACCTTATACTAAGGACGGCGCAATATCCATGCCCGAGGGGGGATTCGAACCCCCCGACCGTAGTGGCCTTGCAGACCGTGACTGAAGCGCCTAAGTCCCCTCGACCACGCGGCCGGCGATCTGAAAATCCGGGTCCGCGGCTGTAGCGTGAGCAACCTGCCCGTAATCTAGTAGAAATTCGTCAAAGCGTTGGAATCCTGCGTATCTATATGGCAACAAGCTGCCTCTGAAGTATCAAAATTACAGTCAGTACCAACAGGGACAAATGCGTGTTTTTTCAGTCGGAACTCGAGTATTTAGGCCATGTCATCAATGCACATGGTATCCACTCAACACAATCTCATTTGCAGGCAATTCGCGACCTTCCACCGCCCACTACTATTACTCAACTTCACTCTGTGCTTGGAAAACTCACTTATTACATTCGGTTTATACCAAATGCATCCCAAATTGCAGCACCCTTACACGTTAATCCTGCCTGCAACGACACCTCGAATAAACTTCGCAAATTGTTAACATGTTCCTCGGGAGTGCGCCCAGACACGACAATATCGTCCAAATAATTAGAACACGCAGGCAGAGTAGCGGTCAACTGTTCCAAGTACTGCTGGAAAATGGACGATGCACTACCGAAAGGAAGGCGCAAAAAATTGAAAAGTCCTAAGTGCATGTTGATCACGAAAACTTGTTGTGATTGCACATCCAGAGGAAGCTGCAAGTATGCGTCACTCAGATCAATTTTAGAAAACTAACGACCTCCACCTAAGCGGTCCATCAGTTCTTCCGGTCGTGGTAAATGGTAAGAGACAACCACAGTCTGCGGATTCACGGTAGATTTGAAATCTGCACAGAGACGCAATTTACCATTGGGTTTCGTCACGATCACTAAGGGCGATGCCCACTGACTCGCCGTGATCGGTTCAATGACACCATTAGCCTGCCACTGCATATATATAAACTGATTTGTGGTAGGAGCATTAAATTAGCTAATAAAACTATCTCAGTACCATGGTACCCGCGAATGTAATTGACTGTTTAAATAAAATAATAAATGAAAAGTGTTACGCCACCTAATTAGTAATATTTTTCTGTTTGTCCTAAAGCTCACCAATCAGGGTAATTACGAACATTAATGAAACAAAACGAGCCAGGCAACTAAGCACTTTTCACCATCACCAAGGTAGTTGAAGTGTTTGTCGTTCAAGAGGTACCTTATCAAAGATTATAGCCTATACAGGAAAAACTGAACAAAAATTTAACCACTAACTCACAATGCAGAGGGAAGTGTGTGTTCAGTATCTGTAACAGATTGTCATTGAATATGATTCTAGCAGAAAATATGAGGATGTGCTGAAAAGCAATTTTTTTTATCCTGTTATCAAGATGTGTTGAGGTATTTCATGTCATGCCAATTATTCAGTCGATATTTCGCTGTTGCAGTACGTTGTCCTCTACTGGAAAATTCTCTGCATTGTAGAGCGCAACATGGTGGTGGGGAACGTAACCCGGTAATCGTGTCCGTTCGTGAGAAACTGGATGCTGTCAACGAGTCTCATCTTGCACAAAACGAGCGCCCATTTGATATCCGTAGAAGAACGGCTGTTCTGTATTCCGATGACTGTTCTGTCAACATTAATGTAAGAAGTATGGTTGTTAGAGTTCGTAATGAGCGAAGCGCCAATGTCAGTCTCTGACTCAATGCAATCAGGTTGATGAAGTCGTCAGAACAAATTGTCAGAAGTCCCAGACATATGTCATCTATGTGTAGCAAATCATTAGTTCGTGTTTAGGCCATCGTTGCAAAATTCTAGTACAGAAAACAGTTTTCGTGTTTGGTGCCTCGAATGACTACTCGTGAATGGAACAGAGGAGACTACAGACTGCATGTTTGTCAACTATTTCTTTCGCGTTTTCAGCATTGTGACAGATTTTGGGTTCACCGTTTTGACCCCAAAAATTAGAGAGCGTCGATGGAAAGATCATCACTGCCACCAAAGCTTAAGTCCGTGCCATCAGTGGTAGAAACACGGTTTACATCATGCTGTTATATCCACCCACCCGCTTTAACTTCATGCATTTAAAAGTAGTATAGTATTTCAATATCTACTGTTTAAATGGAACACACCCAGTATCTAATTAACAGAATTTACCATAGTAGTTGTTTCAAACGAAGCTATGTAACTAAAACTGACGGTCAATTGGCCACATATGCAATGTATGTCAGATTACTTTTATATGAAATTAAATGAAAGGTATAAAAAGAACGCGGCGAACTCAAGAAATCACGTTTTGACCTGGGTACAAGAATAAACCCAGTTCAAATATTATTAGAGGCATTTTTAGGCGATGGAGGTCCGTCCCTACGGATGTTTTGAAAAATTTGTTTCAGGAATTTGAAAGTTTTTTTTTTTTTTTTTTTTTTTTTTTTTTTTAATCTGTACATTATTTTTACTTATTTAGCCTTTGCTGGTTTTGGCACTGTCTGCCATTAACAGGAGATTGGAAAGATATGGCATATTAATTGTTACAAGAATTGAAACTGCCTAGCCGGAACCGGGATTCGAACCTGAGGGAGTAAGAGGCGACGTAATGGCGGGAGTAAAGCTTTGAGGATGGATTGTGAAGCGTGCCCGGATAACTGAAAACTTTGAAGTGTTTGTAAATCTATCAGACTCAACTGCTTGGTTATTAGTCCGTAGTATACAAATTACTTCAACTAAGGTAAACTAACCTAAGGACAACACAAACACCCATGCCCGAGGGGGGCCTCGAACCCTCGACGGCGAAGGGCCGCGAGCACTGCAGCACGGCGCCCCAGTGCGCGCGGCTAATCCGCCGCGGCCAGGATAACTGTGTCGTTAGAGCCCACGAAAGGCAAAGGTCGCAGGTTCGATCCCGGTTCCTGATCGTATGATAATGACAACAAAATATTGTCAAAACTGGTCTACATGTGATGATATAATAAATATTTCAATAAAAATAACAAATGTAGATCTTGGTGGTATGACCTGAAATATTTGTTTTAAAAAATCACATATATTATGATGGAACATCATCAGTGCAGATTTAGAGTCATGAGGACTCATGTCCTCTGCATAAAATATTTAACAGTCAAATCCGTAAAACACATACATGGAAAGGTCATTCTACTGCATGTTACAAGTTTTTAATAACGTGATCTCGGCTTTGAGACTTCATATTTTGAAGTTACTTGATTTATAAAATCAATTAACCGGTTAGAAGTGGACAGTTACAGGCGTTATAGCATATCTGCCAACTTGCGCACCCAAGCTATAATGTAGCGCCTCTCAATTGTTGGGGTTTGAGACGTTAACTAAAATATCACGTGAAAGCTTTGAATAGGGAAGAAGTGAAGGATAAATGGAGGGAATGATTTTAAATATTCTTTGATTAATTTTGTATAACGTCAGAAATAAGGATTATATTGGCGGCAACAACGTTATGAAAAAGTTGACAGGCTTTACCTTCATGGTTACGATACGTCCTTTTGATGATATCACCCCAGAAATCTGTAAATTTAAAATAACAATAATTGAAAGTAAAACACCAACGTAATCCAGAATTAGACGGGTGGAATTCTGATGTGCAGTGGCCCGTGCCATAAATTTTAGTTGAGGGCTCCGCGTTTGCGATTAGTAATATATCACGCGAATAGAAAATTCAGACTTCATCATATACTATGGCTTAATATAAATGACTGCAGGTTCTAAAAAGTTGAATGCTATTGTGCAAGGGAAAGATTGAATTCTAATGTTGACAAAATGTTTAACAATCACTGCACTGTTATTCATCAGCCGTAATGGCGTCCAATTCTGTAACGCGCAAATGATAAATTATCTACGCCACTTGGAGGCGGGAAATCAAATAAGAACACGTTCGCCATTTAATTAATGAACTTATATATTCCATAGTATATCTTTTTTGAAATTTAGCACTATACTTAATGGTGAACAGGGAGAGCTGCTAGTAATGCGTCTTAACGGTGGCGAAAGACAGACAAATGAAGCGGTTCCCTGTTCTTTCTCTCCGGCGGTAAAACAAGGGAATGCAGGATTGTCAGAGATTATTTATCATTAGAGACAAAGAAAAACGATCCTTGTTGGTATCTATAATTTTCGTCTCGCGAAGTTAATTATTGTATGTTGTTGTTATGGTCTTCAGTCCGGAGACCGGTTTGATGCAGCTCTCCACCCTACTCTATCCTTAGCAAACCTTTTCATCTCCTCATAAGAATGGCAACCCACATCCACTTGAATCTGCTTACTATACGCGTCTCTTGGTCTCCCTCTGCGATTTGTACCCCACACACTTCTCTCCAATACTAAATTT